>BSBM01000223.1:21690000-22890000 GCA_027924585.1 Larix kaempferi | reverse complement strand
AATACAAAAAGTAGTATTTAAAAACATTTAATACACCACCCCCAAATTTGTTCATCATCCTCCATGCATTTACAATTTCCTACCATAGTTTCAAACCCATTAATATCAGTACTTCACTGAACTTATACTCCTAGCACATTGTTTGCTCATTACCTTCCATCAGAGTTCCTGTTATAAGCAAAATCCATCCATGAGGGTGGATCCAATCTATCCGGCTGTCGTGCCGGTTACAAGCCTCTTTGGTAGCTATGCACAAGGTGAAGGCTACCCGCACCTAAGATGATCCTATGTCCAAGGTGGTAAAAGGGATAAGAAAGAGAGGTGAGGGACTTGGAAATAATCCCTCTTTGGATCACTCTGAATGGTTTTTAACCTCAAACAATTTCAAGGATGGCCTAGAGGCCGTAAAAAAATGAAGATGGGTAGGATAACTAGAAAAATAGCTTTATGGTTTTTTTGACCAGCAAACAAAACAATAAACTATTGGAAAAACCACTTTAAGCGCAAGTAAGTAAGGTTTGACTACCAAGTCAACTAGGGTCTAGGGAACTTACACGGGTGAATATTTGAGTAATATAATTAGCGAAAAATGCCTAGAACCACCTATAACAGCTACATAGTTATGTGTTTTAAAGGATGTTATATGCATATATCGAGATAAAATACCAAAATTTATCAGTGTTTTATCTTGAAAATAGCTCCTAGGAAGTTTAACAATTACTAGGAAGTGAGCCAAATGAAATGGCAATGAGGATGGTCATGAAATATGTTTCAATAATTTAATTTTCAGCCTTACAAGAGGATGCTACAGACATGAAAAAAATATTAATTCAGCTGTATAAAACCGTTGGGATGACCATTGTTCTATGCAAGTTAATTGCTGAAAATTCAGGCACCTTTAACAATTTAAAATGGCTGGAATTGTGGGGAAGTGAGGAATGAAAAAAGGATGACTCGATTAATGTATTTTATCAATATTTTAGTTTATTAATCAAGCATGAAAAATGTTGACCATACCATTCTGAATGTCCTCTCGAGCAGGCTCACACCCTTTTTATCGCCAAGGTCACCTTAGATGTAGGAGAGTGAGTGGGAAATTAGTTGGATGAAACTGGAATACCTCATGCAGTTCAGTAGGAGAGGGGTTGGCCCTTTCTCATCACCAGCATAGTATCCCACAAATACCTAATGCAATTTAGAAGGAGAGGGATTGACCCTTCCTCGTCACTAGTGTAGTATTTGTTGTTTCAAGAAAATATAAAATACTCACTAACCGACACTTAAGAGACCAACAACCACTAGTACATGTGCACATTTTTCCCACATCAAATCGTCGCCATTGCAACACTTTTGCGTGGCTATAGCGACGAACATGGCCCCATATTTCCATTGCAACATTTTTTCGTTGTTGTAGCCACACTTTGAACCTTTCGTCATTATGGTGATAGGAAAGAGATGACACATGGAGTGAGTGGACGATCCTTAAAAAATATTGTTTCATCGCTATAGCGATGGGTCTTTGTCGCTATAGCAACGTTGGTGTGTCATATTTCACCTTTATAGCGACATTAATCTATCGCTAAAGCGACAGGTCTTTGTCATTATAACGACATAAAGAACTTGATAATTCCTTTCCCGGGTAATGCTATTCTGTGGCTATAGAGACGATCATTCCGTCGCTTGTATAGCAAAATCGTCGGTATGTGCATGAATGATCGTCGCTATAGACACGGTTCGTCATCTCTATAGCAACAGACATGAATGCACATAACAACGATTTTTCTATACAAGCAACATAATGATCGTCGCTATAGCCACAGAATAACATTTCCCAAGAAAGGAATTAACAAGTACTTTCCATCGCTATAGCAACGATGTCTGAGTATTTATTTTTATTTTTATTTTGATGGCATAATAAATTATGTGGATAAGATCTCGACTGGAGCGTGAAACTCAACCCCGGAAGGTGATGAAAATGAACTATTTTCTTCTTCTCTTTGGTCACTAATAGCATTAGAAAATCACTAGTAGGCTAGAAAAATCAAATCAGATAACTATTCATTAAGTTAAGGTGATGCAAATCACACTCAAACAAATGGTAAAAGAGGAAAATATATATCACTCAAATGAGCAAGAGGACATTATCTAGTTGTGATGATGATGTATAAAAACCATAAACAGACTCCTTGAACCAAAAAGCAACCTAGACCTGAGATAGATTACAAGAGGTTTAAGTGCAGGTCCTTCAACTTGTCAAATGGTAAGAGTGTATACTAATACCATTCTCAATGCTATAATGATGTAGGACTTTGATTCTTTTTAGAGCCTCACCCACTGAATAATTATTTGTTGGGAGGAGCTGACCATGGGTGAATTTTCTTTGTAGAGCCTCGCTTACACAGGTCTAATGGCGGAGAGGAGCACATCATGGCTTGAGGTTTGTTTGTTTGAGAGGAGGTCAGCATGGCTCAAGGAGTTTGATTTGTGAAAATTGAACCATCCACCTCAATATCAAATCATCTTTGAATTTGGGATCCAACCAACTGAGCTGCATCTTGGGGCTCAAATTTCATCAATTTTGCACTAAGAACCAGTAATTTTCCAATATAAATGTTTTCTGCAACATAGCACAATCAATTTCAACAAAAATTGGGAAAAGCAAAATCTATATAATAAACAACTAAATAAACAAACTAATAAGATGTATATTATAAAGAGTGAAAGGATAAAAGAAGAAAATCTTGAACATGGATACCTTGAAGGTATGAGACATGTAATGAGAGAAGAAAAAATAAAAATTATCATAGGTTTGTAACGAGTTATATTGACAAGGATGCTTAAATGATAAATGAGATAAATGGACCAGGAATCTCTGCAAACTATATAGACATGCAAAAAATGTTATATCAAAAATTGTATCCTCGAGTGGCCTATGTGGAGGAATCCCGAGTTCACTTAAGAGGAAGTACGCCTTGTGACAGGTACAACTTGAACAAATTCCAAACCCCTCTCACCTTGAACCATAAAGGAAGAGGACCATTCCAACTTTAAGTGTGAATTATCAATAAGGAATAACTTGGGACCCAAGAGTAAAGGAAGAAGATGAATTTAGAGCACTAGTCCATTGTATTTTGAGATTGGTGGTTCACTAAAGAATATGATACTTGTATCCAACTAATTCAACATTCATCTAAATTCTCCAAAAAAGGAAAATATTACTCCATGTTTTGCATATCCTCAATAGTTATGACAACAAATAGTCTCACCTACTGAATTCAATATGTTGATCCACTCGTAGGTTCTCTTTCAATTGTTGTTGTAATAAAACTAATTCAATTGAATCACACCTCAATGCTATTGTCTTGGAACTCATGTCCTTTAAGTGTACTTGAATCTCTTGCATAGAAGGTTTCTGCAAACACAAACAGTTTCCTTAGAAATACTGAACTACTTCATATATGTTTTACTTTAGCATTTCAATGGACAACTTTTCATATAGAGACAATCATAAGACATTCAATACCAATTACCAAAACTATTGCAATTATCCCTATTTTTTCTAACCATACTTTCATTCATATAAAATAAAAAAAGTTATAAAATATAATTAAGATATCTAATAAACCCTGCTGCACTAATAGTCACCATTGTATATAATTCAATCTATGTTTTTCTAAGAGAACTTATTCAGTTTTTTTTTTCAAGAGCCCATAAGCAAGTTGTAGATAATATAATTGATTAATATCCATAGAATGTCCAAAACATGTCAATCAAATATAAATAAAAGTTCATTTAAAAAAATAAAACTTATTTAAAAATTACATATAATACATCAATATTGATATGAACATTGTTCTAACACCCCAACATCCCCTCCCTTAATGGTCATATTGATTAAAAAAAAAAATGTTGCTTCATCCATTATCCTTGTTTTTTAATCCGTTGAAAAAATTGCCACCATCAATTGCCTCTAGCTCTGCTCTGAAACTGTATTGGTACACTAAGCATTTAACCTTATGCAGAATTCCTCTCATTCAAAATCCTTGACATTTTGGATCTCTCTAACTTGTAAAGCTATAATAATCTTTTTTCTTGATCTTAAATCAATTGAAATACCAAATGCATTTTTATGATGTTCCAATGTAAACACAATGGCCAATTTTAATTCATAAAATGAATATTTAAACTTGCAAACCAAGATGTTCCTTACCATTGATATTAAATCCTTGGAACAGTTTTCTTCCATTAGGAATGCACTATGTACTATAATAATAAAACAAAGAAATCAGTATTGATGATCACTTGAATAATATAATCACTGCAAAGGAAATCTACAAGGCTAAGACCCCGGATATGAGTGACACCGAAGCAGATATGGGCCCCAATCCTCCCAGATCCCTCCACCTGGACGCGATCGCACGTTTGCAAAGCGATTATTGCTAGCACATGAATCCAGACGACGGTGAGAATTCAATGTATCTTGCTCACAATCCGGGCATGACATTTAACTGACACCATGCAAACGTCACTTTGATGATGGAAAACGAGATGGGATGTACTCAACGCATTAACTCGTCACCTTCTCAAAGATGACCATTAACAACATTAACTCCACCAGCTGGGTTAAGGAGGGCTTGTTGGCCCGCATTTGTCTTTGCACCTGCATCGTGAATTCGCACTCCACTCCTGCTCTGCCTCTGGTTTGTGTCGCTACTCGACTGAGAGTTCTTTACATTGCTCCTGCTTCGGCTCTGGTTTACGTCGCTCTTTGCTAGTCTTTCTCCATGACAAGGCCAAGAGGAACTCCATGAAGGGGTGGCTCCAAGCACGACACATGCATATATGCTAGAAACACCTTCGACTAGGTAATTATGGATGGCTATGCCGATAGCGTCTTTGCATCTACCCATGGCCTCATCGACAGCTGGGAAGCTTGCAGAGTGGAGGCCACTCTCGCCTCTGGGCGGCATGGCGGAAATATTAATCACTACTAGATAATTAAGAACATGATGAGAACTCTTGTGGACGAGATGACAACAAATTGGAATGGAAACAGAGTCACACTCAGGGACATCAGATCTGTTAAGATTTAATATGCTAAGACATAAAATAGCAGCATTACATTCCATTTCACAATAATAGCATATACAGGATCACTGAAGAAACAACAAGCACAGCATAAACACAAGAGACAAAGATTTATCCTGGGAAACCCTCATGGGGTAGAAAACCCAGCAAAGCTTCCTCAATATAGATGACCAACAATATACAAAGATGAAACCCTGAGACATGATCTCCTTCTCCACAATAGCAGACCTCTCCTCCACAAGTGCACTATCCTCAAGTGAGTGTGTGTGTATAATGAGGAACACACCTCCTCTATTTATACACTACTCTGATATGTATTTTACACAAGTACATGTAGGCTCGTATTTAACCATTAGGTTAAATACCCCATTATAACTGACTGGGCCGACCCCCACATGGTGGGTCTAATAACCCTAGTTACCACAACCAAATCGGAGGAATAAACATCTCCGGATTTATAGTATAATCACATCTGAGGTATGGAACATCTCCGGAATAAATAATATACAAATATAATATTCTTTGAAGTTACAATATTTCAACACTCCCCCTTAACGAGAAGGATATTATAACAGTATCTGCACGAGCAAGGAGTCATCAACATCATACATGATACATCTATAAATCATTGGAAGCTTTCTCAACATCATTAGTAACTCAAGCAGTTACTGGAACATATTCAATACTGGAACATCGACATCTTCAGTATTGAGTCTTTATCTTCTGTAGCACTTGAACAGCTACAACAATATCATCATATGGATCCTCACGATACATGATCATCAGCATCATCATCTCACGATCATCAGCATTGTCATCACACGATCATCAGCATCGTCATCACACGATCATCAGCATCGTCATCACACGATCATCAGCATTGCCATCACATGATCATCAGCATCGTCATCTCACGATCATCAGCATCGTCATCACACGATCATCAGCATCGTCATATCACGATCATCAGCATCGTCATCACACGATCATCAGCATCATCATCACACGATCATCAGCATCGTCATCACACAATCATCAGCATCGTCATCACATGATCATCAGTATCGTCATCATACGATCATCAGCAGTACAAGTATTCATGCCAATACAAGTGACCATATCAACAATACGAGTATCCTACCGATACAAGTAGCCACATCATCAATACAAGTATCCTAACGATACAAGTAACCACATCATCAATACAAGTATCCTACCGATACAAGTAACCACATCATCAATACAAGTATCCTACCGATACAAGTAACCACATCATCAATACAAGTATCCTATCGATACAAGTAACCACATCATCAATACAAGTATCCTACCGATACAAGTAACCACATCATCAATACAAGTATCCTACCGATACAAGTAACCACATCATCAATACAAGTATCCTACCGATACAAGTAACCACATCAAAAATCACTTTCTCGGAGACCATACGTCTACGGATCAATTCAGGGACCTAAGTCCGGGGATGATACAATCCCCACTTCTCGGAGACCTCACGTCTACGGATCAATTCAGGGACCGTAGTCCGGGGATGATACAATCCCCACTTCTCGGAGACCTCACGTCTACGGATCAATTCAGGGACCTAAGTCCGGGGATGATACAATCCCCACTTCTCGGAGACCTCACGTCTACGGATCAATTCAGGGACCGCAGTCCGGGGATGATACAATCCCCACTTCTCGGAGACCTCACGTCTACGGATCAATTCAGGGACCTAAGTCCGGGGATGATACAATCCCCACTTCTCGGAGACCTCACGTCTACGGATCAATTCAGGGACCGCAGTCCGGGGATGATACAATCCCCACTTCTCAGAGACCTCACGTCTACGGATCAATTCAGGGACCTAAGTCCGGGGATGATACAATCCCCATCACGTACATTTTGAACTTAGTGGTTCCGGGATGATGCAATCCCCATCACTTTATTCTCGGAGACCTCACGTCTACGGCTCTCTTTAGGACTGAAAGTCCAGGGATGATCCAATCCCCTCAACTGTCCTCTAAGGACTTCATTCTCGGAGACCTCACGTCTACGGCTCTCTTTAGGAATGAAAGTCCAGGGATGATCCAATCCCCTCAACTGTCCACTAAGGACTTCATTCTCGGAGACCTCACGTCTACGGCTCTCTTTAGGACTGAAAGTCCAGGGATGATCCAATCCCCTCAACTGTCCACTAAGGACTTCATTCTCGGAGACCTCACGTCTACGGTTCTCTTTAGGACTGAAAGTCTAGGGATGATCCAATCCCCTCAACTGTCCACTAAGGACTTCATTCTCAGAGACCTCACGTCTACGGCTCTCTTTAGGACTGAAAGTCCAGGGATGATCCAATCCCCTCAACTGTCCACTAAGGACTTCATTCTCGGAGACCTCACGTCTACGGCTCTCTTTAGGACTGAAAGTCCAGGGATGATCCAATCCCCTCAACTGTCCACTAAGGACTTCATTCTCGGAGACCTCATGTCTACGGCTCTCTTTAGGACTGAAAGTCCAGGGATGATCCAATCCCCTCAACTGTCCACTAAGGACTTCATTCTCGGAGACCATACATCTACGGCTCTCTTTAGGACTGAAAGTCCAGGGATGATCCAATCCCCTCAACTGTCCACTAAGGACTTCATTCTCGGAGACCTCACGTCTACGGCTCTCTTTAGGACTGAAAGTCCAGGGATGATCCAATCCCCTCAACTGTCCACTAAGGACTTCATTCTCGGAGACCATACATCTACGGCTCACTTTAGAACATGTGTTCAAGGATGATACAATCCCCACATGTATTCTCATCAATACAAGTACAAGTATCCTCAACCATACAAGTACATTAATCAATACATGTGTCATCAAAAGTATGTATTCTTACCAATACATCTTATCATCAAAAGCATGTATTCTTACTAATACATCTAACATCAAAAGCATGTATAAGTAAAACAAAGTATTCTAAGTATAAGAGTCCTAAATCTACATATTTCTAAGTATCTAGGTGTGGAGAACAGGTTACCTCATCATCGACCTTGCTGTTCGATGAGACCAACTTATCATCAGTGACTATACTACTCCCCCTTTCGAGGAGAGTCCTTTTTGAACTACACCAAGCTTGTCTCGGAAGTATTCAAATTTCACTCGAGACAGAGGTTTGGTTAGTATGTTGGTAACTTCTTCACTTGAGGTAAAGGTTTGGTTAGTACAAAGGTAACCCGTTACAAATTCAAACTTTATAGTTCCTTTCCGCGTCATATCTTGTTTGTTCCCTATGT
Source organism: Larix kaempferi (assembly GCA_027924585.1). Classification (NCBI taxonomy): domain Eukaryota; kingdom Viridiplantae; phylum Streptophyta; class Pinopsida; order Pinales; family Pinaceae; genus Larix; species Larix kaempferi. Next base: position 22,881,628 of record BSBM01000223.1, on the reverse strand, counting down.
TCTTTGACTTATCATGGAACACTAGATTCTATGTCATCTTGATACAACTCTAATTATCACATAGGATCTCAGTTGGTTCTATCTCTAAGTCAAACAATCCTGAAGCCAAACTTCTTCACAACTAGCGGAGCAAACAGCCATATATTCCGCTTGTGCTGAGAGCCACACTAGACTGCTTCCAGCTAAACCACGAGATCATGGCTAACCCTAGACAATAACATCCTCTCGATGTGTTCTTCCTGTCTGATACACTTCCTGCCCAATCAGAATCTGAATAACCATATGAAGTCATGATCTTCAAGATAGCATTCTATCGTGTCCTTTATGTGCCTTATCACATGCTTTGTAACTATCAGGTGAACACATCTAGTTTCTACTAGATACTGACTCAAGGTGTTCACAAAAAGGCATATCTCTAATCTAGTATATGTTAGATACAACAATGACCCAATAATTTGACTGTACAGAGTTATATCCACTAACTCTGATGAGTCATCTCCTAACAGTTTCAAGTTGGAATCCATAAGAGTGGCCATTCCATCATATCAAGTCTTCTCAATATTTCTCAGCATACTTTCTCTGGTTGAGAAGGATTCCTACTGAGCCTTTCCATACTTCCAAACCTAGGAAGTAATACATTAATCTAAGAACTTTTATTTTCTTTTCTACAGTCCTCTATCTATGCCATCTCTCATCAGATGGGTCTACTGATATGAGCCTCAATATCATTCGAACTCTGTGGTGAGTTCCTTCTTGCATCCATGTCATCTGTGTATAGAAATCATATTCAACCTTGTAGCAAAGGTTGAGATCCACATCACCCATGGTGATCATTAAGCTTATCAAAACCTGATTCACATTTCTTCTTTAATTACACCATTAAGAGAATGGTCTTATCTAGCCACTTGGAGCAAACATTTCATCATGATTCTCTTCCTCTTTCTAGGAGAATCTTCTAGCCACAATCCTTCTATAGTGTGTTTGATTTGTAAATCCTTTTTTTGAACATCCATCACTTGTTCATCATTCATCATGATTTTTCCTACAAATCAAAATTAGGTACATGATTAGTAATACTTCATAATCATCAAATCATATTGACATGATAACCTATTATGCATACATATATCATTACATAGTTATGCAACTATCTTGACCAATACTTTGGCACAACACTTTCCCATATCCTGTATGCATACAGTGGCTATCTAGATGCCTTCCATCTCTACCAGAACATACTATCGAGAGTGTGCACAACTCTCAGCATGTCAGCAAAGAGGTTTCATTCTAGACAAGCAACAATGGAATGTTTGTCCAACTTACCAATCATATGCATATTAGTAGTATACTGTTCAATGTTCTATGAATATTTACACTTAGCATGATATATTATAGGAATACAAATATGCATACAACCTATTACAGGCAATATCATTTACTATTTCAAATAACAACTCAAATGCGTATCTTTTATGTTTGTGTGGTTGCCTCCCGCTTGATCTTCTGTATGTCTTTTGAACTTCTATTCATTATGTACCAATGTGCATGTTCAAGTGTCATCCTCATGATCTCATACACAAACATACACCCATTAGTATGTTCTAAATGTTATCAAAACATTATAGTTCTAAATAATCTTGAGAATGTATAGTCATGATTATAGTTAATAAACATTAGTATTCAAGATTTCAGGGAAGTCTTGTTTTACTCATGCATATCATCAATCAAGATAAAAGACATAATATGCATAATCCCTTGATTACTAACTTTATGAATAAGCATAACCAATCATACCAAGTATACTTATATAAGGGATCTTAACACAAGGTAAGATTCATGGGAAACATACCTGGATTAGTATACCTACTTAGTTATGTACAACATACCTAAACAATCTCTTCAATGATTTAGAGATCCTGAGCTAGAACCTGCATGTCTCATAGGTTAAGCATAATACAACAAGGTCATACATACCTCGTAAGTAGAACAAAGATTATGGATGAGTCTTTGTCTTCATGTGGTCATGGTCATGGAACTTGATTTGTCTTTTGTGATGTACCTGTATCTTGTTAGCAGACAACATCAACCTCACACAACACCATAATGCATTAGTACAATCATATAATCCTAATCAATGAATGTCTTCAATCATTCACATGCATTCATATTGTTACTAGGGTGATAATATAAGTCTAACATTAATCAAGATTGTACTAACAAATAATATGAAGACAAACACATCATGAACTTAATCAAGAATTAGATTTCAAGACATACCTGAGCCTCCTTAAGTCATACCTGTCGAGACTTCTTGTAGTCTTCTTATGTAAGGCCTTAGCCTCAACTCCCCCTGAAACTTGATCTGGAGCTTAATTAGGGTTTTATAGAGAAACCCCTAAAGATTCAACCTTTGACTTTCACACTTCTCAATGGATGAAAGAATATGTCTTGCTGAGCTGATCAAACTAGCATACTTCAACTTTGGAATTTCCAAAATTTGACCCCTCAAAATTGCCTTTGAAACTTCTGGATCTTCTGGACAGGATCCCGAACTAGGGTTTGATGAAGCCCACCCTTCTTCCCAAACAAAAGGTTCAATCCAAGGCTCTAAACTCTTATTTTTCTTAGGAGTTTCCAGCCGTGGTTACAGACTTCAAAAATTCCAACTTTTGCTGAAGCCCTAATTTTCCATCTTTCCGATCAAAATCTCGAGCTGGGGTTTGATCAAGCCCGATATTCCACCCAACCAAAAAATTCGAACTTGGTCTCTAAATTTCGATTTTTCTGAGTAGCATTCAGCCGTGGACTCCGATTCCAAAAATTCTAACTTTCTCCGAAACCCTAAATTCCGGAAGCCATGAATAAAGGTGCTCCAAAAATAATTATGTTTTGACAGAAATATGCACCTGATTGTTTCTGCTATAACTCTTAAATTTTTGCTCCACAGGGTCTGAAATCCTTTTTCTCCAGTAGCCTGACCTGTTATCTTTCCATCCTGACAGGTCTGACCTCAATTGGGTTTTCTGAGAGAGAGTTATGCCAAGTGTCGCAACGTGACCTGTTTATGGGATAAAACAGGAGAGCGAACTTGTACGGACTTCCACGTGTCACTGGTTCACCTTCGGCCTTTGAAAACGTTTCTTGAGATATATCTACCTGTTATCTTTCCATCCTGACAGGTCTGACCTCAATTGGACTCTCTGAGAGAGAGTTATGCCAAGTGTCGCAACGTGACCTGTTTATGAGATAAAACAGGAGAGCGAACTTGTACGGCGTTCCACGTGTCACTAGTTTAATTTCGGCCTCTAAAAAAGTTTCCTGAGATAGTACAGTCTGTGTACTACCTGTCACTTTTTACGAAATTTCATTTGGAGCTTCCTAGCCCAAGTTATGACCTTTTGTCCTAGGTCACCTGAATTTGACTGATATCTGGAAGAGGCAGAAACCCTAACTTGTACTGATCATAAATCACAAAGTACAACGAATTAGAGGTTTTCCTTTGGACACAAGGTACCTGGAGATTTAATATTCGTCCTGTAACAATTTCAGATCCGAAAACTTCGCCAAAACGGATTTATAGCGAAAGTGCTACGATGACTGGTTTTTGCTATGTAAAACCCTAACCTTCAAATTGTCGTAAGTAAAGGAAGTGTCGTTAGTGCCATACCTTGTCTTCCTTCAGGTTAGCTCTGATACCATGTTAAGATTTAATATGCTAAGACATAAAATAGCAGCATTACATTCCATTTCACAATAATAGCATATACAGGATCACTGAAGAAACAACAAGCACAGCATAAACACAAGAGACAAAGATTTATCCTGGGAAACCCTCATGGGGTAGAAAACCCAGCAAAGCTTCCTCAATATAGATGACCAACAATATACAAAGATGAAACCCTGAGACATGATCTCCTTCTCCACAATAGCAGACCTCTCCTCCACAAGTGCACTATCCTCAAGTGAGTGTGTGTGTATAATGAGGAACACACCTCCTCTATTTATACACTACTCTGATATGTATTTTACACAAGTACATGTAGGCTCGTATTTAACCATTAGGTTAAATACCCCATTATAACTGACTGGGCTGACCCCCACATGGTGGGTCTAATAACCCTAGTTACCACAACCAAATCGGAGGAATAAACATCTCCGGATTTATAGTATAATCACATCGGAGGTATGGAACATCTCCGGAATAAATAATATACAAATATAATATTCTTTGAAGTTACAATATTTCAACAAGATCCAACCTGTCTAGGATGGGAGAGCATCTTGAGGCCGTGGACGCTAAGCTGGTTTGGTACAATTTCTCCCTGGGGTGTAGCAACGAGTTTAATGACATCCAACAAGAAGGGGAAATTAATGGAAATGATGGTCTCACTGGTGGGTCGAAGGTCATGGACACTCACGCTACAGCCGAAGAGGATCCCCCAGAGTAGGAGGCCCCCTTGGAAGCTTCCCAACATCCCCAGCTTGCCGTGCCTGCCACTACAAGCCCTCTATAGAACGACAACAACAAGGATATGGGAAACCACTTCACTCCTCCAGTTTGCATCACCGGGTCTCCATCTCCCACTTACCCCTCTCTAGGGACGATGGAAGATTTCTATGGAAGCTTCCCCATAATGGAAGAAGATCATGATTTGCACTATGCTGAAGCAAAGCTCTAGAATTTTTACGAAGGATCCAGGTCATTTTTGTGATACTCAACATTTTTGCTATACCTTACTCTACTGCTTGTTTTTCAGTACTTTCATTATGCATGTTATGTATATTTTGAATCAGAACTAGAACTATAATTGGGAAGGTCTACTCTCCATGACCTTTTTTTTGGTATAATTTCAGTTTTTTTAGCATGTTTGAGCATCTGGATTGGTGGCTTCACCACCTTAGGCCACCCTAGATTGCTGACAGACATGTAACCTCTGTTGTATTTTTTCGCTCTCGAAATTAATTTACTTCTGCAACTTTACAAAAAAAAAATCTACAAGGCTAAGATATCAACCAAATAGTATTGTATGGTTCACAAATAGGGCATGGAGTACATATAAGCTTTATGGTAAAAATGATTCCTAGTGGCAACATCTATTCAGAACTGTAGATTGAAATGGTAATTAATATAGAAATGACACGATCCTTTAAAAACAAGGGTATTTCTAAAGTCTATTTTATGAAACAAAGTACTTATGGGACAATTATGTAGCAAAGTACTCACATGGGACAATATCCTAAAGAGAAAATGGCAAGGACTAGATTATTCTATCTCATGTAAAGTAAGTTCAATGACATTCATCACTTACTTGTCACATGTCACTTTTAAAAAAAAATATAGTCACTAATCAAAAGCATAGGTGGAGGCAAAGGGGTAGGTGAAAAGGAAACTCTATAGAGGAGGCTCTCCAAACTTGCATGGATGACAAGCTAATGAAGGAAGGACCATCATTCCCTAAAAGCTTTAGTGCTTTGGATCATTTGGATTTAGTAAAAATGTTAAGCTCTTTAGGTAAAAAACAGGGCTCGAAGGCCTATGTTGACCTTTTACTAACTCAATTAAGGCTACAATAATTATGAGAAAAGACAAAAATAAAATAAACAAAGGACTATTAGAGTCCTTGAAATAAATAATCCGCTTCCTCATGGGTTCTTTTGTGGAGTAGCAAATCATCACTCATATCTCATAACATCATAACTGTGAACTAGTCCAAGGCTTATGCACATATTTTTATATCTCTTTGGGTTTCATTTCAGAACCAATTTTACTGTAATTTTTTTTTTAATTTTCTTAATATTTATTTTTAAATATGTATGATAATACTAATATTTTAGTAAAACATTAATATAATTTTACATTATACTAAAATCAAATAAAAAAAATTATATTAATGCAAAATATGTCAAGAGATTTACATAAACAAATAATTTTTTAGACATTTAGAAATTAAATAAATAAACCTTTACACATTTACATGTGTACTAAAATATTAAAAAAAAACATAATATTTTACTACTTAAAATTACAACGTATAAATAATAATATTTAAAAAAACGTAATATTTTACTGCTTAAAATTACGACGTATAAATAACTCGCATAGATGTACAGAACAATCCATTTCTCCCATGGAAAAAAGACAATCCATTTCTCGGTAAATGGATGGAGGAGGAAATGGGATGAATATAGAATCCCATGACTTGTCACACTAAAGTCATGATCCAACTCATCATAGTCATCTCCTTGAAAACCAACCAAATGTGAAGGTTATTTCTCCATGTAAGTTATGCAAGGTGGGATAGGGTTGCTCGCTGCCTGTAATGCAAGGAGCAATAGTGGACTATTATCACTCCCTAAACAGTGAATGGACGGTGATAGTCCTCAAACTAGTAGTAATTCTCCAAGTCAAGGGTCAGAAAGGAAGTGTCTAGGCATAACAAGCATGGCAATTCTCCTATAGACCCCAAGGGTGGAAAATAAGGGTATAATAGCTATTCATATTTTAATATGTTCTTCTGTAACTCTTCTTGAAAGTAATAAATATGATGACTTAGTAATAATTAATATTAGAATCCCAGTTGAAGGATGATTACATTTGAATTTATTCCCCAAATTCTAATCATGACTTCAAAGGTTGCTTGGTTAGTCTCATACTTCACCCTAGATATCCCAAAGTACCATCAAATTGTCATTAAAGTTGAGGTCACATCCTGCTTCAAGAGTGTGATCAAAATCATATGTGGACACCCCTACGAAATGGGGGTTAACACTCCCCTTGCAAAAATCCAACTTCCCTTGTCCCATGTTATCAAAGCCAAATCTAATGCAAACAGTACTAAGCCAATGAAATGTAAATAAATGAAATATCAATGGAAAAATAAAATAAAAGGGGGATTCCAATATGATTGCGCACGGATAAATAACCCATACGACACTTCCTTTGGCACACATGTGGAAGAAAAATTTAAAATCCTAACTCTTGAAAGTTAAGGATAGACCTCTCTCTCCTATGTTTTTATGATGGTGATTTCATAAAGACTCCCTTTCTTCCCTAGTACATAATTAACTTCATGCAACCTCACTTGAATTAGGTAGCTAGGTTATGCATCTTAACTTAGGGGTATCACATCTAATAAGGGTTTAATAGGGTCACACCAAAATTAGACTGGATGACTAAAGGTTAAATAAGTTGTTGAATTGTTAGAGAGGTGTGGTTGTAAATTTATTTCATGTATTATTTTCATGTTTGATAACATTGCCTAAGTCAAATGATGGGTTAACCTTATCCACTAGAGTGATTCATATTATATACATGATATGACACTTGAGTTCGTATGTTCGATAATTATTAGTCATATTTCCATGGAGTGCTACACTTTCACACATGATATTTCCTAGCATTTTTTAGAGCGACGTTCCCTTGTACATGATGTAAACCCTTGTTCTTGGAACATGGGATGCTTGATCCTTGTTTGGACCATTACCATTTCACTTTTGGACCATTGACATGACACATGGAGGATTCTAGATGACCATTGGAGTTTGTTTCATGGAGACATCCCACACTTTGGCAGTAAAGGATGGACTGCTTGATGGTTTTGAGGAGGGCATCCTAGAATTTGACCTTTGGATTGGCACCTCCAACGACTTCCCACCATTATTGAGGGTAGTTCTTTCCCATTTGAGGATGTGGGTTACGTGCTTCACACATTTTAGGTTTATGTCACCCTTGGAGATCCTTTGAGCCACACGTGTGGCAATTTTTGAGGGAGCATTCTAGTATTTTGAGCTATATTGTGGCATATTGGACCATTCTTTTTGGAGCACCCTAGCTTTGGGGTTTGGTTGTGATGTTTGGTCATGCCTTGGACCATTTCTCATGGAGCTCCCTCCCTATTAAGGATTATATTATACCATTTATCACTCATTTTACCATGATTAGATGGTGTTCCCTCTTTCTTTGAGGAGTTTGTTGGTTAGTTGAGCATTGTTTATTATTTTTACTCTATATTTGAGAGTCCCTAGGAAAGATCTAGGGTCCTATCTCATCTATTATTACTTTATTGTAAAGGAGGTTGATTTTTTATCCTATAAAGAGATATCATTACTCATTGTAGCGTGTTGTTGTGATTAGAGAATAATACTATCATCTTTGCACTCTTTTCTCTTTTTCTCTTGGGATTTCTTAACACTAGGTTCAACATGGTGGCTTAACATTTGAGGTAACTTGTTTATTTCAGAATTGAAATATTTACTCATCTAGTACATAAGAAGGGTAGTGTTACTCTATTGGTATATCATACTTTAACTTTGTAGGTTGGTTAAGGGGTGCTCATCAATTTTGCATAGGCTAAGGGTGAGCTAGATAGATAGGTTGAAGGTGTCAGTTTACTGGCCAGTCATTATTGTTGTATATTATTGGTGTTCACTAGATGGACATTCTATTAGATCCTTTAGAGGCTGGATGTTCTACAAAATAAGGTGAGAAAACCTGCTCCACAAATGTGTTGGTTTGAGGCTTCCTGCATCCTAGGGTATATGAGATAATGTGTTATGGTGTTAATGTGTTTGCATTCATAAACTTGACTAAAAATTATTAAAAACACTTGTAATCCACCACAAGGAAGGATAGAAAAAATATAACCTTGTGATCCAACTTCCAATCTTCGTGATGCCTCCAACAAATTGCTAGCCCAGTTTTATCCCTCAAAAGAGTCATCGCTTCTGGCCATGCAATGCATGCCTTATGTACAACTATTGGGCATATCACACAACGCCACAAGATAGATTTTGAATAGCAACCTATGTCTTTGTACATCTAAGTATTTTGAATAACAAACTCATCAATTGGGTCTACAAGATAGAGGACCTGTAAAGAAAAACAGTATGGCACAATTGTCATGTTGTATGTATTACTACAGTACAATAAAATTTTGTAATTATTGTGGAAAACAAAAACCATGCCTCAATATCCTTCATGTCTGACATGTCCCAAAAAAAATGAGCTACAATAACCATTAAAGTACTGAAAACAATAACGGTAATAACAATATCAATCTATATATAACAGTAGCAATATATATTAGATCTGAACCAATTATAAACTCACCATCAGATATTGAGGAAGACCTCCCTTATCCTCAGAAAAAATTCTTCTAAAAAGAATTCAACCTCTTAGCGTTAGTTTACTTTCATGAGACTCAACTAGACCAACATACTTGTGAAAGGAGAGAACCCAGAACTAGAAAAGACCCTAAAATAGATCATCCAATCCTCACAAATAAAAAACAGTAGCAACACAGTAGTACGGCCAAATCACAATAAAAAATGATAGCAAAGTACTCCAAAAAAAGTCATATAAGGTAGCACCATAAAGGCCATTCTGAGTATACTTTAGAGATAGTTCAACAACATTTGACTAATTTTGAGGAATTTTTTGACTAGTGATTGTACTATGTTAGAAATATCTTTCATCCTTAAGAATGCATAGAATTTATACAGTTTCTTATGCCCTAATGAAGAGGCCGTCCTTTGCTTCACTCTGCCTTGAAGTTAATCCCGGTTTAAAGGGTTTGTTGTGTTGTCTTATGAAGAGAAAATTTGGCTTTCTTCCACTTCAACTCACACTTTGTGGACAACATGACACCCAACAGTCACAAATCAACATCTTTAGGTATCTGTGCATTAAAATAGCAGTCAAAGAGCCTTGATGAAGTTTGAACATACCTGTAGTAATATGTAGAAGCGGTTGTAGGGAGACATCCATCCTTTTTATGGAAGGATAACACTCTTTTATATGCCATTGATGAAAAATATTACATGCTTGACAATTACTCATTGAGATGGTCCACTTGGAAGGTTGTTCACATGGTTCAACCCTATTTTATGAAGGACATTTTAAGCTGCTTTATAGAGTGATGATTTTGCATTTGGGTGGCATATAGGGCCTTCTATGCATGCATTGTGGGCATCTTCCTATGAAGAGAGCTTCCTTGGATGTGAGTATTGGACAACCTTTGTTACTTGGAGATTACTTCATGATATAGTGTCAACTTTTGAGCTTTCTAAATGGGACCATCCTTTGGACATTTTTTCATTTTAAAGATATCTTGGTTGCATGAGGGCTTCTAGCTTATTTTTGACATATCTTGTTGATGAAGTATCCTTTAAAGGGGGCCTTTGGAGGTTACATGCATCATCACTTGACCTTTTGATCCTTGCTTAATGGAGGTGTCCCCATATTTGGTTCCTTGTGTATCTTATGTATTGTATGTGTGGCTTTGTCTACATTATTTTATTGCTTTGTTAGGATTTTGTTAGAAGCATCACCCATACTCTGGTACATTTCCATAAGTGTAGCAGCAGTTCTACTATAAGGATTCAGGATCCACTTTGGGTCCATATGACAATCCCATAGCATACAACTAATGGACAAGAGCTTCCAGACCATATGCAAACTGTGCAACAAGTGTATGTCATACGATCTAAACAATTAATGCAATTTGCACGGAGCACTCCACTCTGAAATATGGGTTCTCTTTCATTGTCTGCATCCTTTTTTGGGTGTTGTTCAACATCACAATCTCTATCTCGTGTAGATGAAAGGATTCCAAAATCATTTCAATTTCCAATCTTTCCGGGATCTATGCCTAACGAATTGCATCTCACACATTTGAACCCCCATGCACAGTGACTGCTTGAAAGCATTGGTAAGCTTGAAAGGAAAACTTGAAATCACAACTATTTTCTCTGAAGTGTATGTTCTATGGATGCCACTAGTTTTTTACTTCTCTAAAAAAGGATTTTATTATGTTCTCTAGCTCAATTCTCTTTGTTGAACTTAATGGCAAATTCTATCCATATGTTTTTTGTATTGACATTTTTTTAATATAGTTCTACTTTTATTTATCTGATTTTCATTGCCATCAAAATTCAAACATAAATATGAGTCAGGTAACTTGGGTTTCCAGAAAATCATACATGTTTTTCTATACTGTTGTTTTTGAATTGTCTTGATGTATGCCATCATGAATAAGTGTTGGTTGTGATGCTTGTTGACACCTTTCCTTGATTGAGGGGATAATTTCATCAACGTTGAGAATTTTCTTATGTATGGCAATCAAAAGGCATTCCCTCTTGTTTTTAAGAGGCATTTCTCCTCAATTCGTATATCAAAGGGAATGTTCTCACCAAATACTTTTCTAGTGAATACTAAATAGATGTAAATAAAGTTAAACCAAGAAATACTATGCGAGTTTTGAATCTCAATTCTATTACAACATAACACATCTAGACTCTATTTTCAATGATGGAAAGAAGCTTTTTTTGTTGCCCTTAACTTCAAATACCAATTTTTTAAACAAGAAGTTTTAATATATGTCATGCATTATCACCTTCCATTGAAAAATGTAGAGACTACCTAAGAATAGGACCATGTAACAATAACACAAAGTCTTCAACAAGATCTTATAATTTCACTCTTATTGTTCTACATGCAGTGCTCATCTCCAAATATTTGTGCAAGGTTTAAGAAACTCATACATAGATTCATAAGAATGGGACTATGAAAAATGAAATATGTGTCAGATGGTCATTAAGAAAACTTGTTAGGACTTTTCCATTACAGCTTAAAAATGCATTTATAGGAAGTATATTAACGAGTTTGTTTGACAAAGAGTTTGAGTCATGATCATAGAAATCATGCATCCTCTAGTAGTGTTTTGAGGATATCAACAAATATTGTCATAATCCCAAACTATAATCATTCAAGAGTCTGAGAAATTTATCTGCTAAAAGGAATAATACAATGAAATTTCTACTAATAGACAAATGATTTTGAAAATGAAAATTTGTTTGCCTTAGAAGACTGGGATGGGGCTCCTATGAATCAAATAATATGAAGAGAAACCTATTGAAACCTATTAGAAGGAAAAGTGAAAACATAATGAATCTTAGGAATCAAAGAGATGGTAAGTCTTCTTGGCAAAACATTTGCCAAATTTTTACAATATCTTATAAATCAGTGAAAGATTCGCTAGTTTTTACAATTTTTTTTATAATTCAGTGAAATATTCACCAAGGTTTTACAATATCTTATAATTTAGTGAAATATTCACCAAGATTTTATAGCATTACATAATACAATGAAAGATTCGCCAAATTTTTTATATATACATATTATATTATTGATAAAATTGCCTTCAAATTTTCCTATATATCGGGGAGATTCGCCCGTTTTTTATACATATAAATTTGGGGGGTTTCTTAAAATCATCCCTGCTTTCAGACCCCAATAAGTGGACATTGACCTTTCGTATAAGGATAGACGGGCCCGATTCATCCCTAGATCATAGATCCATTCCTCCTCATCCACCCAATCCTCCTCAACCTTCACATTCTCAATATACTACTAAAGATTCTGCTCGATCCCCTCAATCTATTCCTTGATATCGCCCGACACCATGAACTTGAAAAAATGGGTAGCTCGGGTTTCCTTCGTCTACTAAGGGGAGTGATTATTTGGCTTACTCTCCTCCTTCCCCAGCACCTCTATGTTGGTCTTCCTACCACAAGTCTCCATCCCATTGAGCAACTAGCTCCACAAAAACCGCCTATCACCAATATTATCAGCAGACACTTCCCCATCATGCACAAGAGTCACCAACACAATACAGATCCTTCGTTTGGATCCTTCACCCTTCTCCTTATAAACTACGATGCCATAAATGTCCATGATTTCTCTAGTAGATCGACAAAAGCCGAGGAGCACACCTGTACGCCTGGGAAAAACTCCACTTAGGATCGCACAAACTCCCCACGAGACAGATTGAATTTTGTTTTGCCCCTTGTACAGACAACCCCCTTCCAAATATCCCATCATTATGTATTCCATTCTACCACCCTTTGCAATTAAATCCCACCTCCCCTCACACACGTCCATAACCTTCATCATCATGCTATGCATCATCCATGTCCGACCCACCGTCAACCACTCATCCCAAACATTCAAGATTACCACCCACATCCGGGTAGATCTTGGTGGAGCGATATATCATACTTTACTTTCTTCATTATTATCTGACATGGGTACTAATAGACCCTCTACCTCTAGTAGTGGACTTGCTGATGCCTATGTTTCTAGTGGGGGACCTAGCTAGTAGTGATACTTGAAATCTATATTGATTGTTGTATATTTGATTTGATATGTATTTATTACATGTTTATTGATTTTGACGAGATGTATATTTGACATGTATATTGATATGTCAATTGCTCATGTATATTATGTTTTTTCATATCATGTTGATGTTGTTATTTTTAATTGATTTTTTTTGTTTATAAATTAAATTTGAAATGTATCACTAATTTAAATTTAGAGTTTCCATATAATGATTAGCATTGGTTTTATGAAATAATTTAATTTGGATTGTGATTGTGATTATTTATAACCATTAATGACATATAATGTCCAGGTCTTGTTCAAGGTGATTTGTTTATTGTCCAACAAGATACAACAAGTTGATTAAACATGTTTACAAATCTCATTAAATGATTCTATGTTTGATTGCACAATTTGATTAATTTTTTAAATTAAATTCTTCTATGTTTGATTGCACAATTTGATTAATTTTTTAAATTAAATTCTTCTATTAAATGATGTTTCATAAATTTATTCCTAAATATTTTTACTTAATACACATTGTTTTGTTGTGCTTCGAGTATGAAAGTAAGTGATAGGAAATCTATCCTATTTCAGCATAATATGGATGATACACAAATTATGGATCTGCAGAATGTATTACCTTACAAGGCTCAGAGTTTAGTTGATGGTTTTCAATATTTGGGCTACTTCTTAAAGCCGAACAATTATGGAGTAAAAGATTGGTCTTGGCTTTTCAAGAAGCTGGAAAATAGAATTAAATGCTGGACTAATAGACTTCTATATGTTGGAGGACGTCTTATTTTGGTTAAAGCTGTTCTTACTAGTATCCTAGTTTATTGGCTATCTCTGTTTAAATTTCTTTGGACAGGTGGGATGGATCGCAAAGGTCTAATTATGGCAAAGTGGGAATCTATCACTACTCTTGAAAAATATGGTGGATGGGGGCTAAAAAATATGGATTTTTTTGGTAAAGCACTCTGTCTGAAGAGCCTCTGGAGAGGTCTTTTGGATCCTCCTTATGGTCCAAAGTGCTAAGGGTGAAGTATATTAAACAAGATATCGTCACTTTGATCAAAAATCTAGTAATAAGGATAAGAAATACTTCAGCGATCTGGAAAGGGTTCATGAATGTCTTCAATTGGCTGGGCAATGAGTTGTCATGGCAAGTGGGAATAGGTCAGCGAGTTGAGGTTGGTGTAGACTCAATCCTAGGACTGGATGAGGATTACACTCTCTCGGCTGATATATTGGAGTATCTCAGAGATAGGGATTTTATTACTTTGGATATGATGAGAAACTATGTTTCCTTGAATAACTCTTCATATTGGATAAAAGGTGCAGATTTGGGGCTTCTGGTATGTTTTGAGAGAGAATGGGACAACTATTTCTCTTGGCTAGATTCTATAGGTTGCAGGCTATCACATCAAAATGATGTATTAAAATGGCAAGGGAATCCTGTATTAGGTGAAGTTACAGCCAAATCGGCTTATAATTTCATTATAAATTCCAGAAATGATTGTCCTCAACAATGGTGGTTCAAGAAGTTGTGGAGTTGGAAGGTACCCATCAAGCTTAAATGTTTTGGTTGGTTTGCACTTAAGGGGAAGTTGAAAACATGGGACGACTTATTGAGAATGGGGTGGAATGGACCGAATAGATGCTCTCTATGTAAAATTGATGCAGAAACTACTCAGCATATTCTGGTCAACTACAATTACACTCGGGATATTTAGATAAAAGTTTGTGCAGGATTGAACAAGAAAAAAAATATGAGTTACTTTCTATGATTAATCTATGATTCATTAGTATTCAACAAAAATTATTTTTTTTAATTAAACTACTTTGCACTATCAATATCTACCACGGTCTGTCAAGATCTAGTTGAATTCATAGGTCAGAGAGCAAGATAGACTTTGATAGTGAGGATTTGTTTCTTTTTGCAAGAAAGGAAAAACTTGAAAGGAAATGTTTTGGATTTTATCTTGGTTGATTTTAATTAGATTTGACTTTTAAATTAAACAATTTGGGAAAAAATGAAAAAATTGATGAAATCCCCCCATGATAGGGGGGATGAGAGCGTTGATGGGTTGTCCCTTTATCTCCTCTAAGTTACAATTTGAAAATAGAAGTGATTGCTGGTCCTTTATAGATTAGGAGTCCAACCAAGATTAAAAGTGAGAAAAGTAAGTGAAGAGGAGGAAACCTAGGTACCTAGGGGGGTCTTGGAAGCCCCGATCCGCGTAAAATGGGAAGATTCTCTCTCTACCTATTCATGAATGGGTAAAATCAATGAGAGAGTTTCCTTAGAAAATTTCCCAAATGTCTTTTAGAAACCTTGCAAGTCAAATGTCAACCTAGCAAAAAACATTCTAAGTGAAAAAACAAGTAAATGGTTAGTAAAGACTTCACTAAAAATCAAAATAAACTAATTTATTAGGACCTTTTTGTTGATATATAAACAATGAACAGGGGGCACTTACATTTCCCAAATCAATGAATACAACTCTTATTTACGAAATAATATATCTATGTTTTAGCATTTGAAATCTAACTCTTGAAGCTCCTACTAAAAGAAGATTTTTAGTAATTAGATCTAATTGAAAATTTGAAGTAAAATGTAGATCTAAACTAAGAAAGCATGTAAATAGATCTACTTATGATTTAAATTGAAGCTATAGATCTAAATCTAGCATGCAACAAGTAACTAGATAGATTTTTGATATAAGAGGAAGAGAGAAAGTGAGCTCGAGAAGAGGAAAATCCTTGGGCTATGAGGTCCTTCAATACTATGCTGAGGGACTATGTTCCCTAAAGCTTATTAGATTGCATAAGGATACTCAAGGATGATCCAACCACTTCTGAAAAGATGAGGTACCTGCAAAAGCTAAAATAATTGAAAAATAGGGTTTTTAATCCCCTAATCCTATAAAAAATGGTGATCCCTACAAAAGAGAATAAAATAACATGTCGGTTCAAACCAAAAGAACATGAAAATTTTAAATCTCTAATGCAAGAAATCAATAGAGTATTAGAGTTAATTAGCTAATAAGACTCTATCCTACTGGGTGGTAGCACCCCTTTAAAGGCCAAATAAACAAGACTTAATACAAACACTTAACAAACATTCACCTCATATATTAAGATTCAACAATTACCATCCAAACAATGTACACATAACACCGAGATAACCTCCAAAGTCTTTTGATTATTCCAACAATGATATTACAATAACTGAACTTCCACAAGCCACCAACACTACTCAACCAATAAACCAAGATAAAAGGCCTCTTTAAATAACCAAAGGAGGCTTGAATGCACCCCTCTTAGGATGGTGACACGTGGAGGGGATCCAAAACCCTAATTAGGACTCCAATCCCCTAATACATCTCATGGAGGAGACTTGGAGGTGATTGGAAGAGTTAACTAGGCTTGACAAAGCCTCGAATTCACAACATCTCTATGAACAAGAGAAAAGATAGGAGTTAACTAGGTCTAAATAGGCCTATAATGTGCCACCTTTGGGATGCGATATAGGAGATTTCATTCAAATCCACATAAATGCATGGGATAAAAGAGAAATGCACCTGTATTTGAGCAAACTAAGGAGTAATTGAGATTTTACCATAGTTAATTGAACCTCCAAGTCACTAATGACCTCTTGGACAATTTGAGAAAATTTAGGAGTTTGACATATGAGTTAAATCCACCATTAGGGGGAGGGCGCCCATTTTGAGAAAATTGAGGAGTAATTTGAATATTTACCATAGTTAACTAAGCCTCCAAGTCACATATGTGCCCCTCTTTGAGCAAATTTAGGAGTATTTGACATGAGTAAACCAAGGGCGTCCTAATTGTAGGAGAAGACTCCAATTCATGCCAAAATTTTGGGATTTGATCTAAATGATCCCAAATTTGACACAGGAAGCCAAATTTAGACTTGGAGATGACTTATGATGTGCATAAGGGCACCACATTTCTCCCCTTGGTGAGAGGAGGACCATGCATGCACCCCTCCTCGAGGGGGGAGGTGCCAAGAATATTCCCTTTACAATTTATGACCCCCTTAAACCCAAATTACAGAGTTGAATCCCACATTGCCTCTCCTATGGACCAAATAAGCTATGCATGACTCTAATACCATGGTGACTGACTTAATTTGACATTGGACCATAATAACTTAGACACCAACCTGAGGCACCTAAGTTATAACACACTTTGTCTTTGGAGGTGTGAGTGAAAAAACCATGTTGAACTTTGATCACTACAATCTAAGTTCAACTAGGTAAAAAAACACTCGAAAGGTGTCATAACATGAGTGACTCATTCTGGATATCCCTCTTACACATTTAAATAACCCCTCCTTGACCATGACAAAGGGGGTGCAAAGTACATCAACTGAGCGAAAGACTACTTGATTGGATGGGGGGGACTAGGAGGTCCCTAGCTGGATATTGAAGTCTTCTTCCTAGTTAGCACCTTGTGCATAATAGGTGGTAACAAGTAGATCCTACTTGGGGACGTGCATTTGATCTTTGGAAAGTGGATGAGAATCCAGAATCTCCAATCTATAGCCTATAATTTTTTTTCAATATTTACAGGAAAACTTTGAGTAGCACTTGTTCATATAAAAACCATTCAAAATCTAATACCAACTGCATTATTAACAAATAAAACTAACTAACAAATATAACTATCATTCCTAGGTACATAAATTAAATGACTATAAAGGAAATGTTGTAAGTAAATGTTGAAAACTATTATATTTTAACTGGGTTCCCCTTCGGCTTCAGATGTTACCTTTGAAGTAGCCATGTCAACAATTTTTTGTGGCCCTGCCCATAAGTTTTCAACCCTTTTATGTCTTACTGATCTTCTTTTTATGTGCCATGCAAGCATAAGTTCATTTTTTTGAAAGGACTTTAGACAAAGTCCTTTATCCGATATTTTATTGACCTTAGCTTCGTTTGTGAAATCCTTTTTTCTGAATTTACTCGTCTCTAGCCACTGATCAATCTTAGTCTGACTCATGCTTTGATTTTTAATACAATTATGCAATAACTGATGCGATTGAACTTTGAACTGTGTTGGACATGTCATCTCTATCCCATACTGCTAGATGAGGGGATATGACTCAGGATTTATTGTCCTTATTTTATGCTTAACAAACTTCACATCTTTCTTTAGAGGCATATCATGATGCATGACATATTCCCTGAGTTCATTGGATGTGAAATCATATATCTATTTATACTCCTTTACCGAACTCTTCAAGTTCTCAAATTCTTGTGGAGATCCTTCTTTGAAAGGAGCTTCCCCTATTTCTAATTTGGAGCAAGCATCATCAAATTTCTTGCACCATATTTCACTATTCATTTTCACCCTGGACCTTTCCATGCTTGGAGATGGAGGATTTGATAGAATAGAGTGGATGTTCCATATTTCTTTGTGATCTAGTTAGCCACCCAACTACTGGGACATATCTTTGGTATATTTTATTTTAAATGATCTGGATAAGGCATGCTTCTTCCATTCAACCATCTAAATTATTTTCCATCACTGTCCCACACTACTACATTTTGACCCAAAATCCGACGGAAAAATCCGACGGCGCGTGGATTTATCTTTATAAACTTACCAAAAAACTTAAGTGTACAATTTTTTTTTAAAATGTGGCAACAAGCGTTGGATATGCGACGGCGCGTTTAGTAAACGTCGGTTAAGCGACGTTTCTTTTAGTACATGTCGGTTAAGCGACGGTTAAGAGAGCACGTTTAAATGGTCAGATATATGAAATATGTATAGCCGTCGCATAGCCGACGCTTACTAAATGAGACGCCGTTTAAATCCACGCGTCCTAAACGCACTGTCGCATATTCGACGCTTGTGGCCATTATTTGCAAACACTCATATAAATAGAGATGTAGGCCTAGGTTCATAATCTCACACACTCACTCTCGCACAAATCTCTTGGACAAGAAATGCAAAATTCCTAAGGAGTATTAGGGTTTGGTTTTTGGCCTTGTGCTTTTGTGGGGATCTTCCCACTTGGTCTTGGAATTTGGTCTTGCTCTTTGGTGACTTCTCTCTTGAAGTATCTCTTGGTTAATTTCTTGGTTTAGGGTTTGGTTTTTAGCCTTGTGCCTTTGTGGGGATCTTCCCACTTGGTCTTGGAATTTGGTCTTGCTCTTTTTGTGACTTCTCTCTTGAAGTATCTCTTGGTTAATTTCTTGGTTTAGGGTTTGGTTTTTGGCCTTGTGCCTTTGTGGGGATCTTCCCACTTGGTCTTGGATTTTGGTCTTGCTCTTTGGTGACTTCTCTCTTGAAGTATCTCTTGGTTAATTTCTAATTGGTTTATCATTGGTAAATATTTCTTGGAGAAAGTTTGTCCTCTTGTGTTAGGGTTTACCCTCACTAGTTAGTGTTTTCTCTTGTGGATTTGGCTTTGACTCTTGTGGAAAAGAAGATTCATCATATACTTGGTCTTGTTTTGAGTTAGGGTTTACCCTCACTTAGGGTTTGCTCTTGTGGATTTGGCTTTGAATCTTGTGGAAAAGAAGATTCATCATATACTTGGTCTTGTCTTGAGTACTTAGGGTTTACTCATGTGGATTTGGTTTTAACCATTGTGGAAAAGAGGACTCATCATATACTTGGTCTTGTCTTGAGTTAGGGTTTACTCATGTGGATTTGGTTTTAACCATTGTGGAAAAGAAGACTCATTATATACTTGGTCTTGTATTGAGTTAGGGTTGACTCATATATTGTGGATTTGGTTCTAACCCTTGTGGAAAAGAAGATTCATCATATACTTGGGTTTGCTCGTACTTTGTTCTTAGGGTTTGAGTAATAAAATGCCACGTAACAATAATGTTACAGGTCATCAAGATCATCCAGAACAAAATCGAGAATTGCTTGCTAGGTTGTGGGATGGAGTGGAAAGAAGGGGTGATGGAAAATCTTATTGTCCTTGCAATCGATGTAGGGACTTTAATAAGAGAAGGTTACTGATCTCAACAGCTAAAAACCATTGTAGGTAACATGGACATGTTGAGGGGGGGCATGAATATCATCCATTGGTAAGTCATAATTCATTATATATCATGCGGTCTTTATATTGAGAGTTTTTGTAATTGTATATTGTATCATTTTTATTTTTGTTGCTTATTAATCGACATGACTAACGTTCTTTGTTTCATGTTTTAATTGTAATTATAAAGCAAGGGCCTCCTAGGGCTGTTCCGAACATGGAGAATGTGGTAATTGCGGAACAACTAGCGCAGGAAGAACAATATGCAGGTCCTTCAAATACTGATCATGATCAAGTTAATGATGATCATATGGAATTAAACGATGATCATGACGATAACATAATTGAGGATGATGGTGCAAATACATTAATCAATGATGCATTTAATGTTAGAATGGACGATGATCAACATCATGCACCGCTAATTGATGACTTTGAAGATATTAATGATTTACCTACACTTGAGAAGGCGACGGAACCGCTTTTTGAAGGCTCCCGCATAAGTGTTCTCCTTGCTGTGTTGCTGATAATGAACTTGAAGGTTATGAATGGTTTTTCAAACACATCCATCACGCTGGTGTTAAGGTACGTATGTGATTATATGTGATCCGTCGGATCTCAACTTGAGTGCATATACTCCAAAACTATGTCACACCTTTATAATGTGTCCGTTATAATAACCATTTATTATATCATGTAATCCCCGTCCACCTTTTCATATAGACTTTGGTTATAATATGATATATCATATGATATTCCCCATGTGTTGGATCCTTGAATGTTGAGCGCCATAAAGCATAGTATATGGTTAAATCTAGTGTTTTTTCGCACCATGTGACATAGCATATACATTGGTCGGGTTTGAAACATATGTTAAGTTTAGCTTATGTGACTCATCCCTTTTAAGCGCCGACCCATGGAATAAAGTTTAGCTTTGATATGTTTTTGTAATCCATAGCTAATAACCATTCACCTTTTAAAAATGCATTAACCCTCTTTTTAAATGTGGTAACGTCTTGATGTTTACCAAACCTGGGCATTGCATTGCCATTTTCACTGCCAAGTGTCAAATGAACCAGCTGCCACGTCAGCACCTTCTTTTTTACTGTCGCTTTGACTTTCCCTAATTGTCGCACTTGAACTTCATTCAGCCACAACTTCTTCATACGAAGTCCAATTGAAGCGATTTCAGTGTCGCTGGAATAGTCTCGACGAACTCTTTGCCATTGTCCTATTTTCTCTTGATTTTGGATCGGTGTAAATTTTGATGACGAATGACCCCCTGGATCAATACGTTTCATCAATCGCATATATATGATATTCATGATAAATTTGATTTATGTTGCTATAATATTTGTATTGGTATACGTACTTCATCAAAAAAAAAATAAGGATGTATTTGTTGTCGTTAATATTATGCTCTTCAAATATTTATACTAACCATTTTTTTTTAATTTGTTGTAATAGCTTGATAGGTGAATATTTGTTACCGGCATCAAATAAATTACCTCGCACATATCGAGATTTAACTTCCATCATGAAATATGTTGGAATGGAGTATCAAGCAATTGATGCATGTCCTAATGATCATATTTTATATTATAATCAGTATGAGCTTGCAACAAAATGCCCTATATGTCATAGCAGTAGATACCGAACAGATCAAGTAACCAAAAAGGTGTCTCGTAAGGTTCTTTATTATATTCCCATTATTCCACGCTTGCAACGACTGTTTAGGTGCAAAAACATAGCACAATTTATGGATTACCACGCATGGAATAGAAGTGGAGATGATATTCTTCGAATGCCTGCAGATGGTTCTGCATTTACAGACATGGAGGAAAAATGGCCACACTTTAAAGAAGAACCTCGTAATGCTAGACTTTCTTTGGTAGCGGATGGTGTCAATCCATTTGCAGAGATGAGATCTACTTACTCGGTCTGACCTGTTTTTGTTATCAACAATAACATTCCTCCATGGATGTCAATAAAGAGGGAGCATATAATGTTGGCAATGATTGTTCCAGGTATAATTTGTACTTTAGAACAATGTTTTTTTAATGCATTAGTATTTAATTTGTCATGAAGATCAATATTGTTGCATATTCATGTCATATATATTTTTCATTTACTTATATGTATTGTATTTGTTGTTTTCTTTTAGGTAAGTACCAAGTTAAAGATATGAATGTATATATTGAGCCTCTTGTTGATGAACTACTTAAGCTATGGAATGGTGTCACTATGTATGATGTCTCTAGACCAGTAGGGCAAAGGGAATTTCAATTCCATGCAATGCTTGCCTGGACAATTCACGATGCTCCAGGGCTAACACATTTTTGTGGTCTTCAAACAAAGGGAAAATTTGCATGTCCAGTTTGTGGTCCCAAGATGAAATCTCGTCATTCAAAGAGTTTGTCAAAGGAAGTGTTTGATGAGTATAGGCACTTCCTCTCTAAGAATCATAGGTATCGAACTACCGAAAAACATCTTTTTAATGGGAAAGAGGAGACCGCATTAAAACCACAGAGAATGACACCCCTCACATATGGAAGTTGCAATATAATAGAAATCGTCAAGGTATGATTCAATTTGTTTATCTTATATATTCATATTGATCATCTCTTATATGTTTTTAATGTTTTATTTTGGATTGTATTAATTTTTTTTACTGTAATATACTACATTTTAATCTCTTTAACTTATATATTGATTACTAATGGTCTGCATGAACATCATGAAGGTGTAAATGGGCTTCCACGAGGAATGAAAAGTTATCCGAAACAATTTAGTAGGCTGCCTTACTATGAGCACTTACTAGTTGTTCATTTGTTTGATACAATGCATATCGGAAAGAATGTAACTGAAACACTATGGTGAATATTAGACGGAAGGAGTGACAAAGAAAAAATTGTCAAAATTTGCAGTGACATTCATGATTCCAATCATGCAATGAAAGATATCATTGAACATTTAAACAACGATGGAGACCAAATTAATATAAGGTCACTTCCATGGTTATTGACTGAGCAACAAAGCAATGCAGTAAAAGAAGTGATACAAAAAATTAAATTTCCCACAGGATTTTGTTCAAACATAAAGAATATCTTAATAAGGAAAGATGATTTTGGCGGGGTAAAAACGCATGATTGGCATATCTTCATTAAGGTAATTATATTTTTGGTATATATATTATTATATTACAATACTGCATGTTTTTTGTTTACTTCTTTTCTTAATTTTGAAAAATATATTGATGAGACGTGTTCATTGTTACAGTATGTTCTACCTGTATCTCTCCCAGACAACTTTGACAATAATGTCAAACAGGTCATATATGATCTTGGAAAATACATGAGGTAATTAGAAACAATATTTTTCACGCATCATCATGTAATTTGTTTAATTTGTTGTATAACTTATATGAATTGACATTTGTTTTAGTCAATCATGTAGATTTGTACTACAATCTTAAATTTTCGTCGTTAAATGATATCATTATTTTCTTGCTTTACATGTAGATGGTTGTCATCGAAAGAAATCCACAAAGAAGATATAAAGTATTGGAAGAGAGAAATTCCTCGTTTAATGTGTCAAATGCAGAGATTTCTACCTTCGGCATTTTTCAATGCACGAGAACACTACCTCATACACCAAGTTGAGGAGATTGAATTGTGTGGACCTATACATTCAAGGTCCATGTGGATGGTTGAGAGGCACTTGAAATTTATGAAGGCTTTAGTTAGACAGAGAGCACGTCCAGAGGGTTCTATGGTGGAGGGATATATGTTATTTCAGGCCATGGTGTATATTGTTGAATATCTTCCAGGGTTGGGGTCTATTAAGACCGAATTAGATCGATGCATTGGTGATCCAAAGTCCACTAAGAAATTAGAAGGAGAGTACCTAATGGGGAAAGGTAAATCGAGGAAGGTCAAAGGTAATTATTAAATGGTGTTATAGATTAATAATGTTAATACATTTTAATAGTATTGTACATAATTATTTCATTTTTAATATTCATTAATGATATGCATCATTAATATTTATAATGTTACACTGCGTTAAGTAATTATAAATTTTTGAGTTGATTTATGTAATTTTATTTTCATGTAGTTGGTCGCGAGTGGGATGCACTACATTTGTACATCGCAAACAATCTTGATTGGATGAAGGTATGGATTGAACGATGTAATCAATCTGGTCGAGGACTATCATGGGAAGGTGTGGCTTCATTGGTTAAAGAAGCACATCGCAATGGAGATGTCAATCTAACAGAAAGGGAAAACGATTTAGCATATGGTTTAAAAGATAAACAGGTAAGCATGATATTATAAATATATAAGCCATAATATTTTCAATTACGTCGATATTCATGTTCATCTTGATTAATTTCATTTTATTTGCATACTTTAAGAACATAAAATACTTACTAGTTCATTATCAATTCCAGGTAAAACACCACAAGGCTATATGGTGCAACGGTCGTAAATATCGCATTAAAAAGTTGGATGACACAAGGAAAACATGTGATTCTGGGATAAGTGCAGTATTTGATGTCACTAATGTTTCATCTAGAAGCGACAGACGTCCAGAATTGTCAGAAAATCGATATTATGGATATTTGGAAGATATCATTGACTGTGACTTTAAATCATTCAAAATAATTCTTTTTGTTGTGAAATGGTACAGGCTACGATTGAATCGATTTGATCCCGATAGAACTGTTATTGAACATGCTAATGGATTTACCATGGTCAATACAAGGTCGCTTGAGTCACGAGCGTCAGAGCCCTATGTTCTTCCAAGTCAATATGAACAGGTATTTTACTCAGAAGTTCCTGGTAGACAGGGTTGGTCGTTTGTTATTAGACATGATCCAAGAGGAAGGCCGGTAAAGTATAATATTGTAGAGGAAGCTGAAGAGGGTGTTGAAGAAGAAGGTGATCATGTAGAGGATCAACATGAGTTGGATGTTGATGATCATAATGTTATGCAGGAAGATGTTGAAGAGTTAGTTGAAGCAGATGATGTTAGAGACAATGTTCATGATGAAGATGATATTGACGATCATGATCAATTTATTGAAACTAACAGCGACGACGATGATGATATAGCTGCCTCTAATCCTTATAATGTTGAATCTGGATTAGATGATACAGATGCAGACTTGGATGGAGAAGACGATCATGAAGTGCATTGAACATCATTCCAAGTGATGTGAGGGGGGGGGGGCAGATGAGCTTCCACCTTCACGTGGTTGTCCCTATTGAGTAGAGAATATTAAGATATTCTTGAAACAAAGAGAAGCTCGTTAAGGTATTTTACTCAAAATTTCCTGGTAGACAGGGTTGGTCGTTTGTTATTAGACATGATCTAAGAGCTGGAAGGCAGGTAAAGTATAATATTGTAGAGTAATGCTTTTACTAGTTTGCTTAAATACATGAAATAGCATTAATGTTCAGAGTTCTAAACAAAATAACAACATTCAGAGTTCTAAACAAGGTCGAGCTCCCGGATTTATTGGCTAGTATCATGCGGATAACACTTAGTGGGAGGATAGGTCATGGGTTCAACTCGTCCACCTTATTCATTTTGGCATAACAAATGTTGTTTTTAAATTATGGTTACAACCATATGCTACCCGCCAAAATGTTACTCTTTTACATATTTTAATACATAAAAGTTTTTAAACCCACGCCAACAGTAGCAGAGCTATAGGGTTTAAACCCATGCCAACATTAGCAGAGCTATAGGGTTTAAACAGTCCCGTGCCAACAGTAGCAGAGATATAGGTTTTAAACCCACGCAGCATTCGTTCCTTTTCCTCCCTTGTTTACGCATAAGCAGTACCAGATGCGATGCAATATTTTGAGCTTTAATAGGTAGAATAGAGGTGGCTAGAGTTTGGGTAGGGGTTTAAGAAGCAAAGTAGGTAGCAGGAGCAGTCCGCCGTTTCGATTTGGAGCAGTCCGCCATTTCTTCGATTTGGAGCAGTCCGCCATTTTGATTTGGAGAAGATTCAGTCCGCCATTTCGATTTGAAGCTCAGTCCATTCAGCCCCAGCATTTCGATTTGAAGCTCAGTCCACCATTTCGATTTGAAGCTCAGTCGATTCAGCCATTTCGATTTGAAGCTCAGTCCATTCAACCATTTTGATTTGGAGCTACAATTCCATTCCAAATGTCTTCAGTAAGTGACATTCTCATCCATAGCTTCATTTTCCTGATATGCACACTGTGTGGGACATTACATCTATAAATGTTCATTTTGTAGTCGGTCCAAGTCCTCCAACTAGAAACTTGGCTTATTGATGTAGGCACCACCTACAATACCTAAGCAGACCCTTGATTCCCAAATTTTTTGTACTGGAATCTTCACTTAATACAGTCCTTTACCATTCTTCTCTTAGTTTCCAATTAACTCTGTGACAGACCTAAAAATAGATAACTGTCACTATACTTGGCAATTCTATCAAAATTGAGCAAGACTTCTCTATGAGCGCCACTTATAGACTGTACATGTGAGCTAGGGCTTCTGCACTGTGACAATTATGATGACTCACAAACCATTACAATATTCCATGGAATCGCTGTTTCCCTTAACGAATCAGATGTATACTCGAAATAGAAGGCTAATCAAATCCCACATTCTTGAACATAATGTTAACATATATATAGACTGTATTTTACCCTAGGATATACACTGTAACGTTTCCAATAATTCACACTTCATTTCACTATTCCTTGAACTCGATGCTTTCAGATGAAATTGATGAATCATATGTATCCAACCAATGATAACATAAATATCACAACATATACAGATGAGATGAATCATATATACTGAGATTTTACACAGTAGAGAGGAAATTTAATGATTCTCCATCATTTTATTACATTTCACTGTATGTAATCAATCACACTCTACACCCTTCTCTCTCTTCTCGAGCTCTGTGAGCTAACCTTCATCTAGGCTAAGCTACCTATTCAAAATACTAAAGAATGCATTTATTTACAATGGATTTCTGTTTCCAGATCCTATGATTAAGGAACAGAGTCCTTAATAACCTCAACTGACCCCTACGAGTCATCATTGACTCACTAACAATTAACAAACCCTATCTTATCTTTTACAAGTGGAAAGGATCTAGAATCCTTGACCATTATTCAAATTTTTCACAAAAATAACAATTTACACAAATGTGAGACCCTAGGTCTCTTTGAATTCTCTTGACCTTGATGAAGTCATGGGTGGCTTCTTTTTCATGAGCCTATGCTCCTGCATCACTTATGTCACCCTATACCGATGCCATCACATCCTTCCAAAATGATCTCTAAGGACTTTGTGACTAGTGCAACAAAGTTGTGTTAGAAATCATGAGATAGAGGATCTGTGATTAATTCAATAAATACCCTATCCCAATAAGATAAACACAAGATAGATGTATCGCATACCATAAACACATAAAAAGACTTCAAGAGAGTGTGCAATAGATAGGATTCCCTTGGGCTGATGAATAATTCAATTGAATGAGATGATTACAATCCACAACCACCCACAGGTCCACCCATTAAGGGCCTCAATTACCCACCTAGTGGTTTGGCACATGGCCACAAGTAAATATTAGCCAAGATATCTCAACACCCCCCGCCCTTGATTTTCCCCGTGTATTGGTTTTAGTTCGAAATTAATGTTTTTAATTACTTTTTTGCAATCAGCTGATCGGGGCAAGTCCCTAATGGAGCCTGAGAGGCCGACACCCCCCTATAGGCGACAGGTATATATACCACATTTTTACTTACCTGCTTCTTTAGAAAGTACATTTGTTTAATTATGATATCAGCGTGGTAAATATTTAAATATGTTTTTAAATAAGATTTTCCCCGTGTATTGGTTTCAGTGCGAAATTAATGTTTTTAATTACTTTGTTGCAGTCAGCTAATCAGGGCAAGTCCCCAATGGAGCCTAGGAGGCCGAAACCCCCCTACAGGCAACATGTATATATACCACATTTTTACTTACCTGCTTCTTTAGAAAGTACATTTGTTTAATTATGATATCAACGTGGCCAATATTTTGTTTGTAGGCTGAGGGTCGAGGTAGGAGCCCCATGACAGATGATATGTCGACAGATGTTAGCACGCCACTCTCATCGAGTCATGAGCAGGTATATAGCACGTTGTGAATTTCAGAAACTATATTTATACATATTTATGTTATCTAATTATATTAATGATTTCAAATTGATATTAATGTTTTCTATTTTTATGTCGGATGATACTTATCTATAAACGGATCCAAAGGATATGGATTTGGGGCACATTCTTGATGATGTTGACCTCAAGAATTCAAAGAATATCCAGGATGCAGTTCAAAAAGCAAAAACAAAATTAAATCAGGAGGTCGTCAATCTGCTTATATCGAATACGCAAATGACGCAGGATGAGACTCAAGCAAAGATAGATCGTGTGTTGCTTAAAGTAAAGCGCTTGGATGTAAGATGCAAACTCTTTCATTATAAGTCTATTCCAAATGCAATTTTTTTTCCTATTCGTATATGAGTAACTAAAATATTATTTGTTTCTACAGGGATATTTTTCCCCGGTGAGAGGCATGCTGGTACCATTGAGCATGACACCCCCTTCGCCACTGATCATGTATCGTTGCCGTCTGGCCAGTCAGAAACACAAAATGAGACACCCCAGATGGAACATGAGAGTGCCGATGAGGATCAGGGGCCAGTACATGGAGAAGAGTATGACTTTGATGCTGCCGTCCCAGCATTTCCTGGATCTTTCCGTGTCACTAGCACGGGAACATTTGAGACTAGTTTTTTGGTGGACGGAGATCTCATTCCCTAAAAGATGGAGAAGATTCCAGGTACTATTTACAAAATGTTTTAACTATATATTATAATTTTATTGGAATGTAATTATGCATCATTCTTTTTACACTAATTAACACATACTCATTTTTGTAGGAAATGATGTCTTTTATAAACATCTTAATGATTGGTCTTTAGAGCTGTTTGGGCCCACTATCCACACATGGTGGAACCGATAGAGTAAAGTTTTGAAAGATGAGCTTATTGCTCGCTTGGTTGGGTTTTTTGGTGCCGAAACCTTCAACCGAAAAAAGGTTCTCGAAAAAGATGGCCAACATTGACATTATGTACGGGAGCAATATCGGAACAACTTAGTAGATAATCCAAAGTATGAGCGCCCTCCGATGATTCCAACAACAGAGTGGAAAGGCTTGCTAGATGATGCAAGGGAGAAAGCTGCGAAAATAGCGGGCAAGCCATTACCCGAGTCAGCTAGAAGGTATGCAATACTTTCAGCAATGCAATTATATGTTTATTACACTTTATTTTCCATTTTTTTGCAATGTCTAATGTATTTAAAAATACTTTTATAGGCTACCAGATACGTCGAAGGCCAACCAGGAAAGAATAGAAAAACATGGGCAACACAAGCTTGGCCCTGGTGGATATTCCAACCTGCAAGCACGAATCGTAAGTATTATCAATAATTATTTTATTGTATAGAAATTATAGATTGCATTTAAAATTGTTTTCATGATGATATAACAACAACAATGATGAAATAATTGAAAATTACAGGCTCAAAGATTCCACGATTTTCCAACGGAGGAAGACATGAGGATCGGCTACCAATGCGGGTTTTCAAGTGTTGTTGAACATCGAACAAGCAGCCGTGGTAGCCAAGCAAATTCTTCCAGTGATCCATCCTGCGAACAGGTAACTACAATAAACAAATTCTATTTAAGATTGATTCATTGTGTTCTATATTCATTAATAAACTAGTACATAAAATATTGAGTCTCTTTGCATTAAGCCGCACAACGAAAGTAGAGAAAATGCAGAGGATGGAGGAGAAAGAGATATTGAAGTTCATGTTGATCGAAATCCAGGTAATAAATATTCTTGTGTTAAAAAAAAACTACCATGGATTAAAGTCTCAAATATTAAATTGCAAATACTATATTGTTGTAAGTGTTGATGTTTTAATGCAGAGGGTCTTCATGTGCAACTTGAGGCAGCAGCAGAAGATCAAACGCAGGAAATTCATGTCACCCATGAGTTGCCAGGTACAAAGCCCTGCTCTAATGTTTTTTTCTTAATGAAGGACTTACAATGATTATAATAGTAAAAACATGTCAAGTAATTAATATTTCTTCATTTTTCCAGTACATCCTGGCACCTTACAACAGCCGCATACACGTCGTGAGCACACGACCCGTCGACAAACACGATCACAAGTAGCTACAGAGGGCATAGGAAACAAAAAACAATTGGTAGAAGAGGATGTCACACTTAGAGAATTTGTGGAGAGAAAAAAGCGTCAAAAAAAGTATGATTGTAATAAGTACACTATTACATTATTTTTTTATGCATTGTCCTCGGATATTATTTTTGATATTATGGAGTAATGTCTTCAACTATTTTTTTTTTTCTATGTACGAATGAATGAATGAGTTAATTAATGAATTCTATAAACTAATTAATGATCGAATGCACGTAATTCCTTTAAGACAAGAAACTCACGATGTTCACATAAAAGATCATTTATTTCCAAGCACGTGCATTGGGTATGGGGAATTGAGAGTGATGTGAGGGGGGGGAGGGGCCATATGAGCTTCCACCTTCATGTGGTTGGCCCTATTTAGTAGAGAATTTTAAACTATTCTCAAAACAAAGAGGAGCTCAATAAGGTAAAATGCATGCATTATTACAATGTTTCTTTCTTATGACCAGATACGTTGTTTCTTTCTTCTAGCTAACTATAGACATGCATTTTCTTTATACTGCAGAGTGAGAATCTTGATGGGCTGGAGCTTTCTGGTTTGGAAGATCTTCAAAGTCTCAGGATGAGGATCGTTGGAATCCATTATGTGCATCAATACCTCAACATCTTTTGCAAACTCTACATCCGGCTCCATATCCACAAATATGAAGAGGTACCCATCCTTCAATTTAATTTACGTTTTCTATTGATTTTTCAATGTGAAGTAGAAAAGAAGGGTTCAGTAAATCATTCCCAAGAAATAGATGAAAGCCAGTGGATGAACAACAGGCCTGTAGAAGAGGTATTGAGGTTTTATATAGTCTTAGTGTGTTGCAACTAACGAAGTTCCTAAGGTAAATTTCATGGTAGTTCTCACATTGATAATCTGGAATTGGTTTGCTAATATGATTAGTGGGTTGTCATTAGACGTTCATAAGGTGGAGCTTGCAAATCTCAATAATGGTGATTTTTCAATCAGGGGATTGATCTGATCGACTCTTAGTGAGGGCAAGGTTGCAAGGACTTGAGGCCTTCAGAAATACTGTACAAATTGACTAAACTTTGCTGCAGTTTACATTAACTGAATGGCCTGTTCAAAATGTCTTTTAGGGAGTGTGTTATAGAAGTTAATATTTGGTAAATAGCTAACAAGAGTCACGATTTTTTATGTAGCTAGTTAAGATGGATTTACTATAATAGTACCTAGGTCGACTTACTGTTGGTTAGTTTCAAATATCATGGAGTCAATTTTATGGCTGATGATTCTGTTATCACTCCGTAATTTCTTGAGGCTGTGTTCAAGAAACCCAAAGGTAACCTACAACCAATCTTTAGGTTAGCTATCTGACTCAGCTAACCAAAGAGGGCGATAACATCCTTCGATTCTCCCTGACTTTTAATTCCCATTGGGCCCACTCTGTCTTCTAGCAGAGATTTGGTCATTCTTCTATCTTTTAATGTTCTTTGTATTCTCCGCCAAGCCTCGGCCAAGTTAAGAGCTCCTCTAATCGTTAAAAACCCCCGCCAAGTACAACAAAGCAATTTTTACACAAAAAATTCCCGAAAAAGAGACTTTTTTAAAGAACAGGCTCTATTCTTCCATGCACCTATACAAAATTTTTATACTGTGATAACACCACCTTCAACAAATCATCCTTCAGTAAATCATAAAACCCCAAGTAGAATTCAACTGACAGCCCATCCAGTCCTGGGACTTTCCCTTTTTTAAATGGCTATAATACATTTAGTATTTCTTTATCTGATATTTCTGAAGTTTTAAGTCCTTATTCATATCATCATTAATTAGACTAGGAACTAGACCTATGATTCTCATAATCTCCTCTTAAAAAGAGACTTAAAGTGTAACCTTCCTGCCTTCTCTTTTTCCTTGAAAGATCTAACCAATGAGCCTTCTGGGTGTCTTATTTCCCAAATAGTATTCACTTGCTTTCTGTAATTGGCATATTTATGAATTTCTCTGCGTGTTATTGTCCCCTTCCTCCCAAATCGCCCTGGTCTTCAATCTCCAGCCTATTTCTTCATTGTCCAAAAGTTCTTTCTTCCTCTCCATCTCTTTTAAAGACTTCTCCTCTTCTTTGAAAGAAACACTTGAGTCATTATGATCAAATAATTCCTTTATTCCTTCCTCAACTTCTGTTAACTCCTTTCTTGAATTTAAAGCAAGAAACTTTTCCCAGCCCTTTATGACTCTGATTATATGGAGGTTATATGCGAACTGTTTCGTAGCTTTAGATCCTCTGTCGTTATAAACCTATCCAGCCTTTTAGATATGCCATCCCTTCCCCTTCTTGCATTCCTCTAAGTTGGCATTAATTTGATAGGTTTAATCATTAATGCCAAGGGCAAAGTCATCCTCAAAAGCATCAGCATAATGAAGCTATGCTGCCCCCAAAGGTGGCCTTAATAGTTTAGGGATTTCATTGTATGTTTTCATAAATCTATTGGAAAATTCCTGAACTGTTTTGTTGGGATTCTTCTTTAAATTTTTGTACTGAGTCAGAAAATGTTGTGGATTTTTCTTTGCTTCCCACTTATCCAAAAAGGCTGTCTCAAAAGCTGCATAATCCCGTATAGAGCCTCCTGCTAATCCTCTATACCAAACTTTAACTTCACCTCTAAAGCTCTGTGCTAAAAACCTCATTTTAACATCATCATGATCTATCTCCTTTAAATCCAGGATATCATTAATCTTGGTCAGATGTTGTTTTGCAGTGATTTCACCCTCTGCCCCATAAGTTGTTATGATTTTATCATAATTTTGTGGCATATCATGTAGGATAGCTGGCAAGACAAGAGGTGCATATCTGGCCATGTTTGTATTTATAATAGGAGTGGAAGGCACAATCTGGATATGAGAATTAGATGGCTGATAAAGTGAGGATGCAGGAGTTTTCGCAGAAGACTCTGGCAAGGAAGACTAAGTTTGGGGTTGACTGAGCTGAGAGATAACTTCAGGTTTATACTTTTGCAGGAAAGTATATGGTTCAGAATATTTATATCTCTCTATATCAAAAAGTTTCTCTTGCAATCCTTGTTTCAGGCTTTCTATATCAAATAGATTTTGTTTCAGATCAGTGGTTAAGGTATCCCATAAAATATTTATGTCTTCTTGATCAAAAAGAACTTCTTCTTTAGCTTTGGATTTTACTGGGGTTTGAAAGTAATTTTTATCAACAACAGTAGTAGTGAGATCTGATTCTGATTTGGTTCTGAATAAAGTCTGTTCAAATTTTAAATCACAATACAGGTCTTCAATACTCAACACTCCATCCTTTGGCAATGAGGGTGACTTCTCCAATCTGACAGGAGTAAAAGTTTGAGATTTGTTCTTTGTTTTCCTAAGAAAGTTTTCAAGGTCATCAACAATATCTGGAGGATTAGGGTCTGGATTAGCCCTGGTATATCTTTTAGAAGCCAGTGTAACACAACATATACAGATCACTGATCTGTTTCCAGGGGAGTCGCCAGAGCAAATATTAGGTCTACAGCCTGATTTTTTTTCAACCTTAGGTCTACAACCTTAATGGAAAACACATATTGTGAGAGTATCAATCACGAAACTTATAGACGCATGCAACTCTATGATTCCACTAACAAGGATCTTAATTGAAATATGAGTTGCCACACTTCAATGCACTCTTAGTATAGAGTTCTCCTTTATCATTCTCCATGATTCTTCTCTTTTCTCAAAAGCTATTTCCCTATAAGAAGAAACTTATGCAAATACACGTACAATTGTGCCTGTATACAAAGGATAAAGCTATCATTATTTAAACCATTTCATCTGTCCCAGGGTATAGAAGACCCTAGAATATCCTGTTAACCAGCACAAGGTCATGTTGTCAACAAACCCAGTGAGGACTTGTGATGATCGAGAAATATAATACGACAAGTCTTGTATTTTTGTCCTATTTTTAAATTAATAATTTAATATATGTGGTGGCTTTGATTGAAATTGCCCATAACACTGACTTATGCATAGCTGAGACCTGCTTTTGAATATTCTGTCATATGTAGTTATGTATGTAAGGGCTTGGTATGAATGGATGACATGTGTACTATATGTGTAGTATGCTTCCTCTTGCAATTGCTATGCGTGTAGAACTCTGTTGTTCCTGACCTCTGCTGTTGATATTCTCCTAGTTATAGCTGTAACAAAAGTGTATTTTCAAGGTATTTGAGGGAAGTTCCAATAGCTTCTCATGTTTGCAATTGGGATTATACCATCTGGACATCCAATTGGAATGGGATCAAAGTAAGAATTTCTTATTCTTCATGTTTGTTTGAACATCATTCTTCATTTGTCCCACAAATTTTAAAGGGATTGAAATGAGATTCCCCCCCCTTCCTCTTCTCAAATTCATGGGTGCTGTTATCACTCCGTAATTTCTTGAGGCTGTGTTCAAGAAACCCAAAGGTAACCTACAACCAATCTTTAGGATGACTGTCTGACTCAGCCAACTAGAGAGGGCTCTCTCTTTGTCACTGTATGATAAATGTATCAAGGAATAGGAGAAACAAGGCCAGATTCTCAAGGTAACAAGTGTTTTCAATGGTGATCAAGGTGTTGGGAAAGTTCAAGAGTAAAGAACATTGGGCAATGGAGTCAAGGATTGAGGCTTAAATCAAATGAAAGAGTAAATCAGGTCACAGAGGTTTAAGGCATTTTGCATGCATTTGGCACATATCATTAAACTTTAAAGGTGATAGCAGAAGGTAGAGAAGTGATTGTTTATTTTCAGGAGCATGTGACTATGAATTCCTTAAATAAACAGGAAAGACTTATGAAAGACAGGGAAAAGTAAATTATAATAGAGCACCAGAACACCAACGATGAATTCTATTACAGTTTATCTTTCAATGGTATTTACTGTAAATACTGTGGAGCATGGAAACATGAATTCCAAAGATTTAAATTAACAGTAAAGAAGAGGAAATAACACAGATGAATGAATTTCCCATAGAAGACATTCTGCAACAAAACATGGAAGGAATCTTAAACATGAGAAAACCTGTATGTCTGTTCTTTCATTGAAGTTCACAAAATCCCAGATACACGAGTCTTTTCTTCTTTACAATATGAATTTCTTCGATCAAAGACCAACCCTCTCCCTATCGAAGTAGGGTCTATTTGTAGTTAATCTATTCAAAGGAGAGACGCAAAAAACTAGGAAACAGTTACATACGTGGGGATCATGTCCCAGCAAAATAGCTTAAATCCTATCTTCTAAAACAGATGGCATAGTGACCACTTATTACATAACCAACTCTAAAAATAGAAATGACAGCTGTATGAATATTTATGAGGTCAATAATCCTTTTAGGATCAACAATATCCTATTCATTTCCAGGATGGAAAGAGATATCATTGATGTTTTCTGATAATTTTAGCCTTCAAAGGCGCATACTGTCTGAACAGGATCGCTTGATTAACTTGTCATCTTCCTCTGAATATTTCCAAAACAACTGTAAATAAAGTATCTGTGTGACTGTTGCTTACTGTAGTAACTGCAGACAGCAAGCTAGCATCATGGACTCCCTAAAACTTCTTCTGCAGGATCTAAAATTTATAGTTCTTAGCAACAGTATCAAATATCTGACAACCTTGACTTACTTATGCTTCACGAACATCTCACTGGAACTTCCTGGACCTGAACTTGGTATAAGAACTTGTGCTCCCACCCTGAATACTTCTTTCCAAGCATCATCCTTTGGAACAGAAGCATCAGATAATTCTTTCATCAGCACATCAAGCTCTATTAAAAGACCTTCTATAAAGACAGGCAATTTAGATTTAACCTCCCTGAAAAGTAATGGAAGTTCAAAGTCTTGCCTCATCTTGCTTACTACCACCATGCCTTTAAGTCCTTTTACCATATCATTAAATTTGCTATGGTCTGATCTGGATTTAATCAACATTTCTTTATATTCAGGCCATGCTATTAGCATATTCTCATCATCCCAAAAGGATGGTAAACCATAACCAATCAATGGTAAAAAGGCTTGCTTGAACTCCTGCACTTGCTTTTTAATCTGGGACATCTTTCCTCTGACTTAATTCAACAGAGTATATTTCTGCAACACCCTCCTAGCATCTACTAACAGAACATTTCTGTTACTCACCTTTAAAACCTGTAACTCAGAAGCAGGAGCTTTACTGAGGAAATTAATTGCGTTTTGAGCTACCTCTTGAGTTCTGTTAATTAACTTTTCCTCAGCTAATTTACATTTGTTGGATGCCACTCCCAATGCCTTCTCATGCTCCTCCACAATCATCAATTAAGGCCTGAAAGCATTGATATCTGCTATCAATTCATCCCAAAGCAAATGCTTTGCACCTTCCAGTGGCAGAACTCCCTTGGTTTTCTCTTTCAACTTATAAATCTTATCTTTCAGTTTATCATTTTCTTCTTTGAGATTGATGATTTCCTGCTCTCTAGGATCCTGAGCTTTAATCTCTTCAATCTGCAGTTTAAGTTCAGAAATTGTGTACTCTAAGTCTGAAACCTTCTCCTTGAAATTCACAATTTCAGCTTCATGTACAGACATATCTGCAATGTCATGTGTGATCTGGTCAATTGGTGACAAAGGACTAGTTCCCCTGTTTGATTTCAATTATTCAATTTCTTGAAGCAATTTACCTTTCTCTTTCTCCAATGCATCTTTCTGCTCCTGAAGGACTAGAATTTTGGCATTATCTTCCACAACCTTTGCATTCAAACCAGCTATCTCTTCATGCAACTTAACCAAATTAGGTGAAGGTGTAGTATCAACATTAACATTTACAGCTTTACCCCTCCTTCTAACTGTCTTAACAGTTGTGACTTTGACTATTGGCTGGGTTTCTGCCCCTTGTGCAGGTGGCAACTCTTTATATGAAGCCAGCTCAGTTTGTAAATAAGCCACCTGTGTAGACCATGCTTTGTTTGCAGCTTTCTCCTGCTTCAGGTGAGCTTCCAATTTTTCTATTTTCTGCACTACATTCTTATGTGCGAAGGTCTCCCTAGTCAAGTCAGCATAAAGGACTTCACTGGCTTGTTTGTGGAACCAAATCTTGTCAGGAGCTGGTAATTGATCCATTTCTAAACGAATCTCAGGAGCATTTTCATCATTAGTGATGGCCAAACTTAAAGATCCAGTTGCTGAATCCCTCACTGTCATCAATGTTGTCTTCATATCAGATTTTTCTTTGAGTTCATTCAATTGTTTTTGCTCTTGCATCATAGACTCTTTTCTCTGATCAATGTAATGTTTGAGGAGACTCTGCTTGTTTTGAAATTGACCTTCAGCAGCTGCAGCATAGCTATATTTCTTGTATTGCAGGACCGGTACAGGGGGTACTTTACTGCTTTCTTCAGGGTTTGCAATAGTATTTTCAACTATGGTCTGTGATACTTCTTCTTGAATAATAGTAGGGGTGATAAATATCTCCCTTATCATATCAACATCAATGATCTCTGTATCCATGGCAGTTTTCTGCTTTTTAGATGTCTCAGGTTCCTTTGTATCCATCTCTGTGGCCTCTGGTTCTGACC
This sequence comes from Larix kaempferi, assembly GCA_027924585.1. Taxonomy (NCBI): domain Eukaryota; kingdom Viridiplantae; phylum Streptophyta; class Pinopsida; order Pinales; family Pinaceae; genus Larix; species Larix kaempferi. The sequence continues at coordinate 22,843,573 of BSBM01000223.1, read as the reverse complement.
TTTTCTTGGTAGATATCTGCTCCACTTTTCCCTATGCAGTATTTGAATGTGAAAAATCTATATGATCTCTAGCCTCTACAATCTCCTTTAAAGGCTCATTGATCCAGATCTGATCATATATAAGAGAATTGGCCTCTCCCATCCAAGTTTCAGCCTAAATGTGCTGAAATATACCTCTGCCATACTCCTGTCTCCTTTGTGAAATAACATGTTTAGGGTCATATTTTACAGGTGGTACTTGAGGGAAATCAAGCTGCTTCAGAACTTCTTCAATAATGGGCAATGCTGCTTCCTTCTTTAAAATGAAATTTCCCACAGTCATAGGATATTTTATCCATGAACTCCTTTTCAATGATGGGGTAGTGAAATGTTCTTTATCTGCAGAGATCCTTTGCCTCATTACCTCTAAAGCAAATACACTGGTAGTTAAAAATATAGGAAACACATATGGTGATCCAGTGAATCCAAAGACTCTGACAAGGGAGAAGTTTTTTGACAGGAACCAATCTCCAATCAAATCAGGGTTTAGGATTTCTTTCAAGTCATTTGAAATTCTGCTGATCTCTGGATTAAACACTCTGAACAGATTAAGTACGATCAAATCCATGAATTTGGCATAAGACCAGGCATGGTAAAATGGTGAAGAAGGAGGCCATTTCTTGAAGGTTTCTGAGTCTGTAGTGGCTAGTGCTCCTAACTTAGCATGAATTATCAAAGCATATAAGTATGCCTGATACCTGAAATGATATATTTTGGAGAAATTGGACAGCTGAAAACACATTTCTTTGGCAAAATATTCATCAAACCTAAGGGGTGTTGTTCCAGGTCTATCTAGGTATAGGAAAATTCCTAACATTGCTTCAGTTACCTCCGAACTAGTGTCTAACCCTAAAATTTGACTTAATAGGGTTACAGCAGCAGCAATAACTGGTAAACAAAGTTTAGATGAAAAAGGAACAGACAAGTTCTCCACTGGTTTCAACAAAACCTTCTGATACATTCGTTCTTTATCCTCACTAGAAACTTTCTTGTAAATCTGGGATATTTCAGCTTCATTAAAAGAGATAGAAGTTGAAACGAAATCAGCAGAATATTTCAGGGTTTCCCTAAGGGTTTGAGGGTCTACTTTGCAGATAATTCGGTCACCCTAGTAATTCATAATTACTCCCTCTGAGGTTGAAAAATGTTCAGCACATAAGGATACAAATTCTGGGCAACTAGGTAAAGGATACAATGTAGAAGCGATCAAAGTACTGTACAATTTGGTATGGAACTTGGAATTGTCAAGGGAAGCAGTACTGAGGTCATTGTGACTGGTAATGATATCAAAGGGTTTTGAAATTGGGTCATATACATCCCAGAAACGGTCAGAAATCAGGTCTTCAGAGGAATCTAAGGTTTTTACAGTGGTAAACATGGTGAAAGCAGGTAATTCAACAGAGGAATACTTAGAAATTGTGTACCTGAGGGTAAGGGCTGACTATAGTTACTCACAGTTGAAATGTTGATAGTATATCTGGTATCTGTAGCAGCCGAACCAATCGAACCTTGATCTTCGAGCAGAAATGGCGGAAACAGTCTTTCAGCGGTCTTTGACGGTAACATAACCATAAAATGTTAATAGTTAACATATAATAGTTAAGCTAGACTGCAACGGAAAATAGGATATTGTACATTTCTGTACGGGTATCCATTTTCCGCTTCCACTCAGCGACAGCCACGTAGCACCCGTCACATCTCAGCGAAAAACATACTTTCTTTAACCTTCATGATAGATGTATTATCCACTGAGATCTGAGCCATCAGATCTTGGCGGAAATTAGCGCTGCATCTACAGCCCTTGATCTGTTCTGGCGCGTAAACTCCGTTGGGCCCACTGTACTTTATAGCGGAGATTTGACCGCTCCGCTATTTTACTTCATTCTTTGGGTTTTCCGACAATTCTCTTGCAAAACTAACAGCTCCTCCAATGTTTTAAGACCTTCGCTAAGCACAAAAAATCATTTCTTCACAGAAATTTTCCAAATGAGAGTCTTTTTTTAATGAATAGCACTATTTTTTCCATCGACCTTTGCCAGAAATTTATACTGTGATAACAGGTGCCTTGTGTTATCACTCCGTAATTTCTTTGTGGAGTAGGAGGAGATGGAAGAGGCTCCTGTACCCCGCCTAGATGTAGCAGCTATTCAACTTGGCAACCTTTTTTATGTTTTTGTTGGATACAAAACTATTGATATTGTAAGTTAACAAGCCCATTATCTGAATAGACTGGTTAATAATCTGTTTAGACTCTTAGATGTCATATGCGTGTGCATTAGCTTTATGAGTTGGGAATATGATTTTTTTTAATGTTTTTCTGTACATGGCACAATTGACTTTGAAGGTGAGCATTGCAACAAACTAAGTAAATTGAGTAGGCTGGGAAATAATTTGGCATTTTAAAACAAGTGAGAAGGATGCTAAACAGATTTCTGACCATACTTTTTGAATTAAACAACTTTTTTGCATTTTTATAAACAGAAACTGTAAAATTTTAGTACTAATATAAGAGGTACTTTTTGAGAATAGAGGACGTGGACTGACACTGGCTGTAAGCACGCCCAGTAGGCACATTCTGCAAGGCTGATGTTCACTATCATGCTTGTGGTGAAACTTTTTTGTTCCGTACAGTACTGATTATCAATCCTTTTTAGCTAATTTAGTGAGATAATAATATTTTGGAAGATCATTTGAAGGAGATATGGGGATATCAAATATTTTTATAGAATTCCCTCTCTTCTAGCTTTTTTTCTCTATTTCAAACACCTTTACTACTTCATGTCCAATCTCACTGTGTTTGAAATTGGGTTACAAAAGTTGTTTGTGCCAATTGTTTGAATGTTTACATCTTGAAATTTAATACATCATCATGTGATTTTGGTTGTAATATATCCAATAATACTTTCTCTTGAATCTGATCTACAGAAGTTTCAACCAATAGTTTTATTTTGGCAACCTTGAATTTTGTATTCCACCATGTGATTCTTGATGTCTAATATGAATATATTCTTGAGAATAGTTTAGAGAAGTTATTTGAGCCAATATTTTCCTTTTTCACACCTTGAACTGTCATAGATCACCATGCACTTCTTGTTTTACAATAATTAATGTTGGGAATCCTCCAATGTTGAAGAAGAGCATACCAAATCTAGAAGAGGAGTCAGTATTGAAAATTGCACTCTCAAAATTCAATTTCATTGATGGCTTATCAAGAAAACTAAAAAAACATTCTGAAAGGAAGTAATGAAGTGATCATCCATAACTTTAATCGGAACCAATTTGTTAAAAACAAGTGATAGATCATCCATCATACAATAAAAGATATGAAATCTTCATTGGGTTATTTCACCTAAAAGATATTCCAATGGCAAGAAAAGAAGATTGATTAAATTTGTAGACTGCCCGCCATTTACACAACTTTCAGTGAGGACATCCAAAGAAAAATATTTAGGGTTTGGAGTTAATGGGGACTTGAAAACACAAAGTAGCCTCGAAATAACTAATTCATTGGAGCACATAGCTCTAACCATTCCAAAAATGGGTTTGCACCTCGAGAAATTTGATCTAGAGCAAATAGTAGGTCTACAGCAAATATGTGTTTCATAGTTCTGTTTTTCTGCTTTGAAGATTTCTCCTTTTTAGTGATGGTACACATGTTTAAACTTTAAGCATTTACCTACAGGTGATTGAACATATGGAGGTATCATATCATCATTCGGCTGTTCTCATTCTGTGTAGGTTTGTGTTGCCTCATCTTTGTATATCTCTGTAATTATCATGCCTCACCTTTGTGTTGCCTCATCTTTGTGTAGGTTTGTCGTGCCTCATCTTTGTAATCATGCTGTTGTTCTCATCTCTTGGTCTGGTACAGGTACTCTGTATCTCTTCTCTGGTCTGATCTTCATTGTAATACTGTACAGCTCTGTCCAGATGATATGGCCATCAATGACAACATACAGATCTATCATCAACAATATCTTTCTATGGTTGGCTTTGTATTGTAGTATATTGTTAAATTTCTCACTCCTTAAATTATGATTGTATCTGTAATATGTACATTTTTCCTGTCCTGAGAACACAGAAGATAATTGATTTTGAGAGTGGAATATATGGACTGCAGCATACTGAGTGAAATATTTGTGGTGTGTAGAGTTAGGAATTCAGTTGACATTTCTGCAAAAGATACAGAAACAACAAAAGGCAGAGTGTCTCCTAGGTCAAAAACATATCAAATGGGTCTCCTTTGGAAAGAGACTCACAAATCATTGACAAGATCACAAAAGTTGATATAACAAGCAAACAATCAAGGGTACAAATTTGCACAAAGAAAGATGAAAGTAGCAGCAACAGTGAGAGTGATGATCATTCCTCTGACATGGATATTGAACCCAGCTTTCAGAAGGTGAAGAGAAACAAAAGAGAGCATGAGCCTACTGTAGATGAAAATGATTTACATCAAACATAATCTAAGGTAGTGCAAATTTATCTATTTCATGAGTATTATTGCTTCTCCTAATCTCTGGACAAATATTTTAGAAGTTCCATGGTTTGTCTTCATAGAAATGTTGACTTGCTGCTTTTATACTTTCAGGTGGACTTGCCTATTCAATATGAATATTTTTCTATTGAATGTCTTGGTACCATTGATCCTCGGCCTACAAATCTGTGCATATATTTATTAATTTAAAAAAAAAAACGTTTACAGCCTGTCGGTTAACCGACACCTAGAACATTTACAGACTTTTGGTTAACCGACACCTAGAACATCTACAGACTGTCAGTTAACCGACCCCTAGAACATCTACAGACTGTCGGTTAACAGACCACTATAACATCTACAGACTGTCGGTTAACCGACACCTAGAACATCTACAGACTGACGATTAACCGACACCTAGAACATCTACAGACTGTCGGTTAACTGGCACTTAGAACATCTACAGGCCATCGGTTAACCGACTCCTAATCGACGCCTTGGAGCATTTGATCGACGGTAAGAAGCCGTCGGTTTGTTTTTTTAAATTGTTTTAGGCATCGCTGGATTTGCGTCAGTTGTCCAACACCTCTCCAAGGCGTCAGTTAACCAATGGTATGCTGAACCGTCTCTTAACCGACGCCTTGGCGAGGTGTCGTACAACCGACGCAAATCCAGCGACGCCTAAAAAAAAACATAGTGTCGTACATGCGACAGGGAAATGTCGAAAATCCGAAAAGACAGCCGTCGTATTTTGGGTCAAAATGTTGTAGTGCCATTTCCTTCTTTTCTCTTCATACAATGCGACCCATGCTTGCATTTCCTTCACGTTGTAAAGAATGAATTTATTAATGGCATCAATTTCTGAATTCACCTATGTATACAATAATTCAAAATGAATCATGTGAAATCAAACATATATTATCAACTTCAATGTAAACAGTTGCTATGTACAAATTTGACAAAAGATAAGTGGCTTACTCTTTATCATGATCCTTTTTTTCATTTGTTTGGAGCAGTCCCCTTCCCTTTTGTCCTCATCCCATTGGTCATCGCAAACTTGCGATGTTATTGTATATTGAGCACGCTAGAGTTAAAAATATAGTTGCACCAAAGTAAGTATGCCAAATAATGTAACATATATAAACAAATCAATGAACATGCTTACCAGAGCAAAATCCTAGTCCTAGATAATTGTGCATGGTGTACACACATATGCCATACAACATAAAAGATGTCTCCATTGGGATGGGTATTGATACATCATATACATATATCCCTTCCCATAATTTCTTAATTTAATCAATCAATGGTTGTAGGTAGACATCCATTCTTATCACTTGTCTTTTACCCAAGGCTATAAGAGCAAACATAAGATGTTCATTCTTCAAGGACAACCATGGGGGTATATTGTTATTGATCACTGCCACCGATCAATTAAAATAGTTGGTGTTTTGGAGGGAATATAGTTTAATTGAATCTATGGCTATGCTCAATCTAAGGCTTAGTACTTCATCCTTGAATTTATCATGCCATGCATCCTCTATATGATTCATGGCTATTGAATCTGTTGGGATTCACATAACTCCTGGTTCACTTCTATGTGAGGCATGCCATCCTTGAAACATAACTAATTGTTTGAGATGAAAGAGCCTTTGAATCCTTGGAATTATAGGAATGTGCCTCAATATCTTATGAGGAGGACCATGTGCCTTACCCTTTTTTCTTGATTTATGGTACCTTTCATGCTCACATTCTGGACATATCTCATTGTATGCATATTCTCCTCTATATACAATACACTTCATTCGAACATGCATGGTATGATATGTACTCAACACCCAACCTTTTCAACATTTTCTTTTCCTCTGTGCAACTATTAGGCAAGGCATTATCACTTGAAATTACTTTATCTTTGAGTAACATGCAATTAGTCGGAAATAGAAATGTACACTATCATCAAGCATGCATAAAATAAACCATTTTCAATGTTCATTGGGTGACACGATTCCTTTAAAAAGTAGGGGACTTAATGGTTAGTTACACAAAAAATGATAAGAAACACACATTTGAAATACCATATATTTCTTCCAAGTTGTACAACAACATTGTTGTCCCTAGTTGGGTAGACCTTGATTCATGGCTAAAGAGAGGGATGGTGGTTGTATATTTTAGGCTTTCAAAGAAAGTATCGATGATATCAATGTCACCCCCTAGTTCAATTTGTTGGAATGCATGTAACAAAATTCCCTTCATGGCATGGGTATCCCATAAGAAATCATCCACACAAACCTCTACATCATTGATTTCGTCCCTAACATGTGAAGAGCTAGTGTTACTATAGATAATTTGAATTGGTGACTCTGGACACAGTGGGAATTGAATAGGTGGTTGATTCAACCATGCTTGGTATGCTTCCTCTCCAAGTTGTGCTCATTTAATAGCATTCTCTTGATTTGACATTGTAGTGGGGTGCAATAGTGGATGGTAGATAGGTCGTTCATGATCATAATACTGATTGGTAAAATATTGAACATTAGATCGATAATGTTAGTACCACAATTCATTCAGTATGTTCAAACACTATACCAAACATCAATTAGAGGCATGGAATTTTTTTTCCCAATAATAAACATGCAACCGACCACTTTATAAAACAAATATGGAATTAAGCAATGCATTTCCATTAGTTCCATTGAAATTCCAAAAATACAATTGCTCAATGATCTTTTTCTTACTCCCCAAGGGGATGTCTAAAGATAGACCCATTGCAAGGCATTTTCGACAAGCGGTTGGTGCTTTATGGAAGTTATAATTTATTAACAACTTGTCGCTAGGAGACAAAATACATATTGCATGCACAACAACAAATATGGTTTCCTTCCTTTTCATAAACAACTCTTTGTCATTGGAGTGTTCCTCAAATGAAAAAATTGCACTAGATAATGAGGGCTTACAACTATTTATGAAACCTGTAATGTTCCTATGAGTTCATGGATGACCATTGATACCTAACAAGTTTTTCCTGTTAAAGTTTCTAGGAGCACTATCATTCATGCACATACTATACATGGAAATGATACGTTTATTTAATAATATTCAAGTAATCAGACCACTATAAAGAGGACCACAAAATGGCATAAGTGATATTGATTGTTTGGGAGGAATGGATACATGTGAAAGGATAAACAACCCAATATTTTCAACATATATTTTAGACTTGGAAATCATATAAATATTATCACAAAAGGAGAATTCAATTCCAACATCGGGCACAAGCATGGAAGATGTCCAAGAACCATACAAAGCACATTTGTAAGAGGTTTGGTATTTACTTTGCAGATGAATAGGAAGAGGGAAGTCATTTCTATCTTCCAACAATTGAACCGACCTTGGTGTGTACTTGGACATTTTTTCTCTCAGCTCATACAACGTTTTAGGTCCCCTAGTAGAGATGTGTTGCGTATTATTGATATCATGCTTTGGCTCACTAGAAATCTTCTTTGACTCAACGGAAGGAGACAGGTTGGTTAGTTTAGGATGGAACTTAGTCTTTGATCTAGATTCCAACTTTTCAAAATAGGATCATATGGAAGTGTTCCTACGAGTATTTTCTATATCACTTGTTGGACACTCAACCGTAGTGGGAGGTATTTGGCCATAAAATTTTGGTACTCAATCATTAATATAATGGGACAGCATGACATGTTGAGGTTTCTCCTTCAACCATTTACATTTTGAATAGCCACATGCTACTGGTGGGTTTTAAAAGAGATTCATTTCACATTGTAGTACCATTGACCCGGGTTGGTTGCTGGAAGATGGCATGGTAAATAGGTTGCTCATTTTCATCAAACATCTACCTGTGGTATCTTTCTCCTTATAATATTTTGTGGGATTTTTTCACTGGTGGAATATCATACACATCCGAACTCGATTTTAAATCACGATCCTATAAAATTCAATGAACAATAATTCAAATGCACATGTGTAACTAACATAAATTCAATAGATAAATGAATCATATATAAATATGGACCTACTAGAAATGGTTGGGGAGAGCTTGAATAACTCACACCGTAATGGAATGAGTTGGAATCCGAAGAATTGACCATCTGATATTATAACTTTTTCTTGCCTGCATTTGAGCAAAATCTATAATCACTACATGAATAAATTCATAAAATAAAGTCTTCAAATCATATAAAAATATAACTTGAAATTAAATTTTGAAGGGCCTTTAAAAGTTATCGATGCACCATATCCATTGTTTATGCAGTGGTGCACATTACTATATTAAATGCACCGGTGCACTAAATATCTATACACACTGAAAAGTGACCTCCAGTTTTGCATCCACGAAGCAAAACCTCCAAAAAAATTTAATTGTGGAGGTTTGCATTTGCATTTTTTGTAAAATTCCTAATGGATGAATTTTAGTTAAAAAGCGCACCGGGGTGTTGTACAATATATAGTGCACCGATAACATCGATTTATAAAAACAACATGTGCATTGCAAAGGCTTTCATTTTCTACTATATTCCTATTTGGTGCATTTTTATATAGAATTGCACTAATGCACTTTACGACAAATAGCACACCAAAAATAGTAAGTAAAAAAAACAACACACACATTTATCATCAATGGGCTGAAATATATAGCAAAAAAATGAGCGGGGATTTATTTTTCTAAATGTGTGTTTATAAGAGAAAACTCTAAGCTTTAGTTCATTATTTTGCCATAATTTAGAGGGGATATTTGAACAAGAATTATTCACCAACAACGACTTTGGAGTAGGTATAATTTTCTGGAGAGCCAAAGATACAAGAGATCATTGAAGGCCACATGCAAATATGTAGAGGAGAAATTAAAGGTCCGTGATTTCATTCCATCAATGATTTCAATATTTACCTTATTTGATTCAAATAATTTTTATTGCATTGTAAAAAAAAATTTTAAGTCACCTTCAATATTGGAAGAAACCCCATCTTTCTTGTTCTTTCTCTTGATTCCCTCTTTATATTTTATATGTAAATTCTTTTTCTTTTAAGGGATAGATTTTTTAGGGTTTCTTTACTTGCATATGGGGCCTTTGGTAACCATTTCAATGGGACCACTCATTGCATTGGATCCCAAACCCTATCACTACCATTTCTTTTTAAATGCTTTTGCGGTTCACGCTGTTCTCTGTACACTGTTGCACTAGTGCATATGTTCGATTAAATCTCATCACCTTGTCCAAAATTTAAACAATGAAACATCATGTTATTAATTTATTCACGAGCTCGATAGTGCACAATATACTTTATGAAGCACTGGTGCATATATTGCTTTATAGGGCATCAAGTAAAACAACTTTCATCATTAATATTATTCATTGTATAGTACTATCTCAGTGATGCACATATTAGTTTGAAGTGCATTGATTCGTTTAAAATTTAAACACCGAAACATCAAGTTCTCAATTTATTCATGGCTCTACGGTGCCAATAGACTGTAATGAAGGACTAGTGTGTCTATTACTTTATCGAGCAAAAAATAAATATAACTATTTGTAAACAAAGTTTTTGAAATTTGTATTTGCATGGTAATCATGCATTGGTGCATATATATTTAAAATGCATCGATGCACATTATTTTAGTATACGCATCGGTCCTATAGTTTGTAAATAATATTTCATGATTTCTATATCTGATAATTCTTGGATATTTTTTATAGAAGATGACTGATAGAAGTTTAAGGAAAACAAATTTTACAATGAGCACGATGGTAGCTCATCCCATCAAGAGAAGAGGTCAATTTATTTATGTGTTATTAAAAAATTATTATATTTGAGTTATTTGTAGGTTTAAATTAATGATTTTTATTGGTTAATGTGTGTTTTGCAGAGAAAAAACGTGAAGAAACTCAATACGATTGTTCACAATCTAAGTGCAAAAGAGCATAGAAGCTTTATGGAAATGTTGCACATAGATGAATGAGGTGGATCAAACAGTAATCAACATGAAGTTTTTCTTTGGATTTTTATTAAAAATAAATTTTGTATCATTAATTGCTAACATTTTATAAACATTCAATTTCTCATTTTTTAATATTGTGAAGGGACCAATAATGAGGGAACGAAATCTCGTCCTAAGAAGATACAAATTATATAGGATATAAATGATGATGAATTGATCCTTAGTTCATCTGGAGTGGTGTCGGAAGTTAACGTGAGTTGGGATTTTTTTTACAAACCTATGAGGGGTATAGTGGAAAGAACGTATAGACAGACTTTCCACTTACAGTACACAAATCAATCCAATAACTCCAAGAATCATATTATATATAAACTACAACAAGCATTTCCAGAGCAATGGTCAATGTGACCCATGAGACTTGTAATAGAAAAAACTTACAATAACAAAAATGAATCATGCAAAAAATATTATTACTAAACATGCTTTTTTATAATATGTCCCACAAATTACCAAATTGTTGGCATTTGTGTCCAGTGCTCCTCGTGAGTTTCACAACATGGGTTAACCCCCTCTCGTGGATCTTAACTTTTGTGATTGTAGTGGATATTAAAACCTACAGGTTTTGGTCTAACATAAATCGTGCTACACCCGGGTAACGTTGGGGGGGAGATTGTTGGCATTTGCATCCAGCACTCCCTATGAGTTTCACGACATGGGTTAACCCCCTCTCATGGATCTTAACTTTGGTGATTGTAGCGGAGATTAAAACCTGTAGGTTTTGGTCTAACGGAAATCATGCTCCAACACAAACTAGTTATTTTTCTATATTTACTTTCATGCCAATTTAAAAAAAAAATATCATACTTTTTTGTTTTTCAGAAAGAATATAAAAATTATAGAGGAAAAATGAGGGGAAACCCAAATCATGCTAGTAGGGATGTCCAAAAAAGTATGCAAGGAGAAATGAGCATAATTGCATCACATGATGAGCCATCCCAAAAACAATGTGCATCAGAGGTATGCAATCATTGATTCATTCTTTTATGTACAACGAATTTAATTATCACATGAAATACTAACTTTCAATTGTTTTGTTGTATAAAATAGAACAGAATGGAACCCATTCAACTCGTAAGACATGACAACACGGAAGAAAAGGGTTGATCACAAATTTTGTGATTACTTATATTTTCAACCTTACTTAAGATTTCATAGTTGTCAAGATCTTTAAATTTAAGTTATTAATTTACACGTATCCATGGATGTCTTCTAATAGGTGCGAAATACAAAGAAGAGCCATTTGAAGAATTGATCGACATTGGGTTAAGTATGGTTGTGAGTATATGTTTAAGTATCAATGGTTAATTGAGCAATTTGTAAGTAGCTATGTTGTTTGACTTCCCTCATTTTACAATTAATGGAATGATAAGAAACCTTTACATTAATTATATCTATACTTTATCATGACATATTAAACATGTAGGAAACACAGTATGGAATGGAGCCAATGAAAGACATTTTGAAAGGCGACATGAAGAATGACTTAGAAAGAATGTGTATGATTTATGAAACACTCGCTTCTCTAGTATGCTTCTTGATTTAGACAATCATGTATATTCTACTATATAAATGTAGTTATAATTATTGAACTGTATTTCTATGTTTGCAGATGGAACATATAGGGAAAGAACATCAAACACAAGCCAATCAACAAAATATTAGGTTAAATAATCCAACTACAATATCACCTACAAGTGATGAAGAAATGAGGCATGCATGCAGATCGAGCGATGACAACAAGTCAAGTGATGAATGACAATCAATATAATTGAATGTTACTGCAAGTTCTATGTTTTGGAATATTAGTCTGTGAAAATTAGGGATTTTGTTTAATGTATTTGACATATTGTCTTGCATGAGAACATGTTACCACAATGATTGTAACAGTTATATTTGGACATTTTGTTTAATGTATTGGACATACTGTCCTGATTGGATGCTAATGGGTTACCAATAAATGTAACAATTACATATTGGCTGCATTTTGATTATTGTGGACCTTTACATTGCCCCATTTTGTATGATGATGGGTTTCTTACTCATATATAATAAAATGTGTTTCTTATTTTATTGCATTGTCTAGTGTTGTAAAATATTGCGTTGCTGATTTATTAATATATGGATGATTTACATTGTTACAAAAAAAAAGGTGTAATTTGTTGCATAATGCATAAATGCAATCATTATATATCAAAATACAACAATTAAAATATACAAATTTATATTATTAAAAAACTATTTGATTTTGAGATGACTAATTGAAATTTTGTTTAAAAACAAAGAATTAAAATATTTACATATTTGTATTATTTGTATTATTTTGAACTCACTAAACGATGCATACAAAAAATATACATAGGTGTGTTTTATAGATGATGTGCATTTGTGCCTATTACAAAAGCCACTGCACTAATGCGACACATTTCAAAATTGCACTAGTACTATAAATGACAAACCATACAATTATATTTACCTTACTAATGCTTTATATTTAAAGAACGCACCGGTGTGGTATATAATTAATGCACTATCATTTCATAAATAAAATAAAATTTAATGTCCCTCCTGTGCCCATGGTAATATAGGGACCGGGGCGTAACATCTACGTGCACTAGTGCATTTTTTATTTATCTAAGCATTGAAATCTCTCCACCAATTTTTTAACAAATATCACCTGCTCAGTGCACATGTATATATCTGTACCAATGCATTATTTGCTGAAATAAGAAGAAAGGGCTGGTGCGTTATACAAGAATAAAAGAGGCATCGGTGCTACATAATTAAATAAGTACCGGTGCATTTATATGTTAGCACGCTAGTGTAGATTGTGTTTAACACACCAATAAGTATTATCTGAGAAAATCCTCTGCTTGAACTTACACCTGCCCAAAAATTTTATGTTATACAAGACATCCATTAAAAATGCCACTAAAACCTCCGCTACGAATGGGGGAGGTTGTAGTGGAGTTTTTTTTTATTATTTTTTTCCCAATATTGTAACTAAAAGCCTCTGCAAGATACTCCTCTATATGGTGTTTTCCTAGTATGTGAAAATCCTCACAACAGATCTAAGAGATGATGTATACCTCAAAATGAAAGAATTTAGGAATAAGATTAAGAGTGGTCAATGCAGTAAAATGAGCAACATAATAATAATATAGTAGAACTCAGATAGAAGCAAAATAACTTCACACACACTAATTCATTAATCACAAATGGACAAATAAATAATACAATGCATGAGGATCCGAATGCCAAGGTGGCAATTCGAATTAGCATTCATGGAGTGATCAAAAGATCACTACAGTGTCATCGAAGCACAACTAGAAGTCTTCATCATCATCAGTGGAGTCATCAATGCTCAAGTAACTGTCAACCATGAGTCAAACTGAGTCTAACTGAGTGTGGTAGGTGTAATTGAGTGTAACTGGCACTAACTGAATGAAGGAGGCTCAATGGAGGGCACATGAAGAGCTAACTAGAGTCAGAATGGGTAGTCTAGTCTCACTAGAGGTCTATCGGAGTGATATAGTTAGTTGAGAGTCAGTATTTACTTAAATCAAGGAAATAACTAAAGATAACTCAATTGATTGTAGTGCAACTGAGTGGTAGGTGAGAGAGGACAAGTGGAATCCTTAAATCAAGGAAGAAGGGTGCACTAAGCTCTAGGAGGGCTAAAACTGATCAGTGAGAAACTCCTGGGGGCTGACTAACTGAAGGCTAGGTGTGGGACTGATGACTGGGATGCATGCAATTGAATGCTACATGCAGAATGCATGTTGCATGTAGAAATGCATGCAAGACTGGAAGTACAAATAATGAAAATGTTTGTAGGACTAGGATGGAGTATAGGAATATCCCAACACCCCCCCTTAATCCATCCTGGGCCCTGGTGACTGAGACCAACGGTCACCCAATACAATGAATAATAATAACAGTCAATAAACCGAGGAAATGGGGAAAACTTCATGGGAAAAATACCCCCCCCTCAAAATAGATTGTAAGGCACACACAAAAATAAATGCTCCAAACTCAAGCAGGTGTGATGCTTGGTGTTGGCTTGGTTTTGCAACCAAGCTTAGTGCTATGGGAACCTATCAACAAGTGATAGCAGTTTCAATACTGAAAGCAAAAACAATTGTAAAACTAACTCTAAAACTAAACTAAACTAGCATGTGCATCATAATAAACTTGGAAAGAATTTTGAAAACAAGAACAAGAAAATATGAAAAATAACTTTGTATTAAGAATGGGGACAAGCAAGTGCTTGCAATAGTGATACCTTCAAATGGTGAAGATTGTTGAGTAGCTTCAAGGGTGAGCAGCTCCAAGCTCCAATGGTCTCTTCTCCAAGATTGCTATAATGGCCAAAAGCTCATGAGAGATTTTGGCAGCATGAGGATAGGATGATGGATGGATGGATAGTGAGGAGCCCCTACCACCTTTTTATAGTTTTTGGTGGTGGGGAATACCATTATGGTTTTGAGGAAACCAATGGTATTGACCAACATGATTTAGGTACCTTTTCCCTCCTTTTTCCTTTTTTGAATATTTTGAATATTTTTATTCCCTTTTAAATATTTTTGGGAATTTTGGACCCTTTTTGAGGGTTTTTTATGCTTTTTGAGGAAAAATATTCATTTTGAGTGGAAAAAGGGGTGTATTAAGGTCTTTTGGTGACCTTTTGATGGTTTTAGAGGCTCAAATGGTGAAAAAGTGGACAAATGGGTCATGTGAATAAGGAAATGAGCTAGTGAGCACTTTTTGGGTGTTAACAGATTGCCCCCTGATGTGTGAGGGTAGGAGCTCATCGTATGGACGATAGACATCATAGTTATTTTGTCTTTTTCTGGGGTTTGGGGAAGAGAAGAGATCGATTGGAGACTAGATCCACGGCCCTTGAAGCTGCAAAAATAAACAATATTACCTGGCCTCAATATGAATGAGGAATAATCTCTGATAATGGACGAGGCGGGCATTCCCATGCTCGTATCAAGATAAAGAACAATAATAACAATGGGGTCCAAAATATGGGGACCTGAAAGATACATGGCCTCAAATAATGGATGAGGAAGAATCTCAATATATGGACGAGGTGGGCATTCCCATGCTCGTATCCAGATACATAAAGAAATAACTGTAAGGCCCGAAAGGGGGGACCTGTAAGATACATAGAGAACCACTGTGACATCATAAGGGTCCAGAGTGGACACAAATCTGGGATGTACTGCTGGGCTGACCATGTCTGAGCGGAAGAAATGATATACTAAAATAACAATAGTGCTGTTGAGTGTGGACCCAGAGGAACTGATGAGCTGCTGGATCAATGGTACACTGTACTCGAGGAAGCATATAATTGGATGGCTTCCGAATACAATCGCCTAATGCAACCCGGACATCCATGGGGACGAAAAACTGGTTGTTCCAAAGTGACTCACCCATGTGCTAGAGTTAGGGAAAATCTGGGGTCTTCGACCAATAACTGAAGGGATATAAACCCTATGCGATTCTCAACGATGCGATCAAGGTTGAAGTCGAGCATGTGAGAAACAACCACTCGGAGAGGCAATGATGACTCTTCTCAAAGTGGTCTGTAGGCACTCACTCTAAATGGTGATGAGTCCAAGGCGTAGGGACCTCTGGGTCTATCCTTTGGAATAGAGGGGCTATCGTCGACAGAGGGAGACCTGCAACTAGTAAGGCAATGATGTTTCCTTAATAGGAGCACGAGGTGGAGAACTGAAGTGTGAAAGTACTGATGGTAGGACTGACATACTTGTGGGAATGGGAATTAACTGGGGTCTTAGAGTGGGTGGACTCAAACTTCCTTTGTTCAGAGCATGATGACATGGTGGACCTGGCAGCGTAGGGGACTGACTTGTGGGTGCGGGGATCATGGCTTTTAAGGGTATATATTAACTCTAGGGGGGGATGAGCTGATGGGTGCTATTGAGGGATTCTTAGGGTGACATACTGCAGAATATTCTGAACAAAGGTGACCAAAATGGGGAAGCTGCCATATGAGTGGACGTGATCTGTTGTGGCGCCGAGGAGCACCATTGGGTCCTTCTTCGTAGTTTTAATGAGCTCCAAGAAGGGATAAAAGTGTGCTCTAAAATGGTACTGTCCTGTGGATTTTGTGAGCCCAGGACTGTTCGTGCTCATTGGTGTTTTCATTTTTAAGGAGTCTGAAAATGATAAGAAGACTCTGCAGTGGTTGTGCGTATCGTCCTGTTGGTGTTTAGGAGCCCAAGATGGTAATTGCTCGTGGTCGCTTTCATGTTTAGAGAGTCTGAAAGCGGTAAGTGGACTCCATTGGTTTTCTTTTTCGTAAGTTAGTCTCCAAGGCCTGAAAAATCATAAAATGATGCAAATGGAGAACTCTTCTAGCCGATGTGACTAGAGTATTCCTTTTTCGTAATTAGTCTACAAGGTCCGGAAAAGGGGTAAACTTATACCAGGTAGATGCCCTTTCAGATACGTTTAGCGAGCATGAAAGGAAGCAAGGTTGCTCGGCGATCTTTTCATTGTTTTAGGAGTCAGAAAAGAGCTTAACAGAAACTCCTTAAGTGCCTTTTTCGTAAAAGGGATTGCTCGACCCGAAAAAGGGGTAAAACTATACCGAACAAAAAGGGATTGATGAGAGAGAGAAAAGGTCTCAAGCATCATCATGAGTGCGAAAAACTGGATCCGGTGACATAAAGATTGTCAAAAAGGGGGCCACGTCCAATGTGGCACGCAAACCGAGGTGATGAGTGGCATTTTGAAAAAATGCCCAAAAATTATTGGGTGAGAGCAAGAAATGATCTCAAGCATCATCACATGCGCGAAAAACTGAATCCGGTGATATAAAACACATAAAAAATGGAGAACGATCGATGTGGCACGCAAACCGAGGCAACGAGGGGGCATATGAAAAAATGCCCAAAAAATCTGGAGGTGAGAGCGAGAAATGATCTCAAGCATCATCACGAGTGCGAAAAACCGAATCTGGCGATATAAGACACATCAAAAATGGAGAATGGCCGATGTGGCACGTAAACCGAGGCGACGAGGGGGCATATGAAAAAATGCCCGAAAAATCTGGAGGTGAGAGCGAGAAATGATCTCAAGCATCATCACGAGCGCAGAAAACTGAATTCGGCGATATAAGACACGTTAAGAACGGAGAACGATCGATGTGGCACGCAAACCGAGGCCACGAGGTGTCGGGACACAATGTTGATATTGGTCCTGGTGAGAGCGAGAAATGATCTCAAGCATCATCACGGGCATGGAAATATGAATCCGACGGTGCAAATGGTGCGAAAAACGGAGGTCATAAGGACTTTGGAATGGTCAAAGGAAATAACTAGGTTAAAAAATGGCTACAAATAAAGGTGAGCCCACCAAGCCAAGGATGCAGTGGTGGGGATAAATGATGACCTGTGGGGGAAGAATATTAGGTGTACCAAATCAAATCAAATATACAAGTGATATGTGACCTCAAAAATGGTTGAGATCATGCATATGAAAAAGTGAGCAGGGTTAATGACCTGCCCCCATGCGATGTGCATGGGGTTTGTGATCGTGGATCACATATGTGTTGGTTTGAACGATGGGCTCATTGAGGTGTTGATATAGAGATGATGGAGAAGGTTCAAAATGATTGATCATGTTCCCTATCCCAGGGTCGAGGTAATCTATTATGCCCCCTGACTCAGAGGTATTAATGTGGTGTAGATGTTGTCTCAGAGAGAGATCAATAGAGCATTGAGCAACTGCTGGCGCGGTGGTATACCATGAGGCTGTGGGTCGTGGTGGCATACTGAAGTGATGATATGATGATGGGGGATTCCCTTTGTGGGGTGGATGCCCCCAGTATCTCCGACAAGAATTATGGTGGTGATGAGTAGGCAAGGTTTTGCGCGTGCCCCCATGCTGTGGACATGTGGTTTCCTCTTTGATTTGAAAAGATTGAATATGTGGTTCAGAGGGATCAATGGAAGGGGTTGACTGGACAAAGGGGTCTCCATTGGAAATCGTGTAAATGGTGTTAATTTCTTCCGAGGAGGAAGATGGTGGGGGATGAATTTCCTCAATGAGAAGAGGGGATATCTCTAGGTCGACGTTATTCAACTCGTATAGTGCTGCTCTGTAATCTGGGAGATCGGGGCAGTGATGTGAATAATGGCCATAGATTCCACATATTGCACAAGAATGGTTTGTGCGCAATGATTTATCACAAGGCTTGGGGGTTGGATCAAGTTCGACAACCAGGATTTTGGGGTCATCGTCAAGCATTTGCATGTGTTCCTGTAATGCAGGTAATTGTGGACATTGATGAGTCGGATGGCCTAACTCATCACACAACGAGCATTTAGGAGGAGCATGAAACACCCCGGGGGGGGGGGGGGGGGGGGGGGGGGTTTAACTACCTTGGGAGGTGGTACACCAGTGTATGGTTGTGGACCTCTGCCCCCAGTGGGCTTGATAAGAGGAGGGGGATTCGTTGAGGACGAAGGGATTGTGACACCGGGAGGTGGTTGAGTAGTAGTGACAATGGGTTGCACCGGTTGTAGGACGACAGTCAGAGTCGGCGGGGGGGTTGGGGCAGGTAGATACCACATAGGTAGTCCTAATGTTAATCCTGGGAGATTAAGTGTAGCCATGACTGGTGTACTTACTACGCCTGAAGGAGGGAATAGGAAGGGGATTGTGTGGATGGGTGTAACACCAATGTGACTAGGTACCAATGGTGGTTTAGGAAACAAGGGCGGTTGATTGTTGGGTGTTTGTGTATTGTGGGAAAGAGTACATAGGTCAGATACAGCGGTAGCGGGTGGCGGGGGTGGGATAGACTGGAAGGTTGAGGTCATTGGCATATCTGAGTAAAGTCCGGGTCCCACAGAGGACACAAACGAGGTGGTTGCACTAGAAACGGGTTGTTCAACCATGGGGAGAACATTTTCGGGTGCAGCGGGGGCATTGGGATCATAGTAGGTGAGTTGGTCGATCTTGACCACACGTCCGTCATGGGGGAACATCATGGTACGAAAGACAGATGAGGCAACTGCCTGCATGGCGTACATGTAGCTGCGGCCAAGTAAGAGGTTATAATCGAGTTGGGCATTGATGACCTCTATGTCAATGAGTACAATTTTACCACCCAACTAGATGGGGACATTGGCTAGTAGACCTTGGGGTTGAGCTGACCGACCGTCGTAGGCTCGCAATGCAGTGGTGGACTGCTAGAGAGTAGGGGATCCCAACTTCTGACAAACGAATGTGGACATAACACATGTAGAGGCACCTTCATCGATGATACATCGATGGATGACAAGATTCCGAATGGAGACAGAAACTTGGAATGCTAAAGTGGAAGGAAGGCGTGGTTCGGACTGGTCCAAATCAAAGGCCATCAATTTTGAATCATTTGGGTCAATCGCCCCAATGGCGGAGAGCAGAGTCTTGCGCTGTGAAGGAATTTTTTTCAAGACTTCTAATGCAAACATGGCTGCGGGAGACTGGGCTAAGTCATCTACAATGTTGTAATTTGACGCAGCCCGCACATTGGGGTTATTGTTGATACGACGAAGTGGGAAGCGAGGTGCTTTAGAGGCGCCATCGAGTGGAACCAGAGGTATACGTAATGTCTGATCAGTGGGATGAGCGTTAGTATTCTTGTCGGCGGTGGGGGCTTCAGAGGTAGAGCCATATTGGTTCTGGCGGGTTTGGATGTTGACATCGTTGGAAGACATCATTAACAAGTGGTGGGTACCTGTATCAAACATGGGTTGATCAGGAGCGGCATAAGTGATCTGTTGTTGTGGTGGCGCGTTGCCTTGAGGTGCAGCCAACGGCTGAGTATTCACTACGCCTTGGGTTGGTAACGGATTTTGTAGCACCAAAGGTTGATGCTGAGGTGGAGGAGGGTTGGGAAGGGCCTGAGGAGCCCCATTTCCTTGATGATGGGCATCATCAGTCCAGAGTTGCCAAGCTTGCTCCAAATGTGGGCAAGCATGGGTATAGTGGCCATAGACCCCGCAAATAGAACAAGGATGGTTTGTTCGTAAATTAGGATTTTTGGCTTGTTTGGGCGGCCGATCAGGGTTCTGATGGGAAGGTGCCACGTTATTATTATGTGGAGGATGGGGAGGTGGTGGACCTTGGTTATGTTGTTGATTGTTGCCGCGGTTACGTCCTCTTCCACGGTTTTGTTGTCCCCCCTGGTTGCGTTTGTTGTTTTGGTATTGGGGCTGATTGTGTTGTACGTACACATGCCCTTGAGCAGTGGGGGGATTTTGGTTTGCCGCAGGTGCGGGAGCAGGTTGCAGTGGATAATATGCTGGTGGGGCTGGGGGTGGTCCAGTTGCCTGTTGGGGTTGTTGGTAACCCTGAGCTATTGGAGGTGTTGGGTTAGCTGTTGTAGCTTGCTGTGGGTAATGCATCGGTTGTGACGGGAACTGAATCGGGTTCTGGGTGGCAGGTTGGTTATAGTATGTAGGAGGTACATATGCCGATGGCGCTTGCCCATAGCAATGTTGTGGACAAGAGGGTCCATGAGTGTGATGAGTTTGATTTGTTGGAGCATAAGAAGCTGTCGCTCCGGAATTAGATGTAGCCCTAGAAAGGTCTGGGGCATTTATGGTGCTCACCATGCTGAAAGGTTTAATTTGTGGTGTGACCTGGCCAATAATACCATCAGCGGCATGTGATTCCCTCGGTGCGTCACCCCCGTGAAGAATCACCTCGTGGGGCGTCTGGTATGATGGTGTAGAGATAACCTGATTGGGCGTAAATCAGGTCAAATTGTTGAGCTTTTAGGATAGCTTCCTCTTCTGACTGGGGTAGTTCGGAAGCTACATATTTTGCTATGAGGGGTAGGAGTGATTTAAGAAACCAGTCCAGAAATATACGGTCGTCCAGTTTAATTTTGCAGAGGCTACGACGCTTGCGCCACTCATGGATGTGGTCCATGATGTGGGTAGCTGTGTTTTGTCTGCAAGACAACAGTATTTCAACTGCAGCATCGTAACGTACAGGTAGCTGAAAAAACTGAAGGAAAGTGGAGGCGAGAGACGTAAAGGTATGGTGGGTCCCATGTGGTTGTTCGATATACCACTTAGCTGCAGAGCCAGTGAAGGTGCGCTATAACAGATGGAGGCGGACAGAGTCGTCCACTATGGAGTTAGAGGAACACCATAAATGGAAGGACATAATGTGGTTTTGGGGGTCCTCCCCGGGTTTTCCTTCAAACTTGGGGATGTCGGAAGGGAGCTTTGTAGGCATGGGAGGCCATGTGGAGTTGTGCCTGATAGGATCATTGGTTAGCCTGGCTAAGTCTGGTAAGTTCAGACTTGCCATGTAAGGAAAACTAGCAGACGGGTGTGGTATAGGAACTAGGACATAACTATTAATGTTGGCATTGTGTAGTGGTCCAGTAGTCCCTAAAGGTATGCTAGGTATTGAAGGTATATGACCTCCAACTGTTGTGGATTGGTGTGGGCTAGCATTTCCAAGTGTAACATGGGTTACACCGGGGTTAGGAATAGTACCAGAAACTCCTGGGATCTGGGTTGTGGTAATCACAGGTGGTGTGATTCCTATGTTTGGCATACCCATAATAGGAGGTAGTCCAGTGTTGGGAATACCTAAAGGTGGAGTGTCCCCCATATTAGGCATGCCTAGAGGTGTTTTCGTTACCATGGATGGCACAGTAGTAGAAGGGTTTGTGGACGTATCTCCAACAGTACTGGTAAAAAGTGGGTCGTATTGTGTTCCAGCCATAAGGTCGGTTGGTGGTAATACAGTAAGGTTTTTGGATTCAGCCTCAGAATCATATGTGAAGTGAGGCGTCTCAGAATCGGATGACGCTATGTTTGACCGATGACGTGTCGAGTCAAGGGATAAGGCCCTACGTTGGTGACGTGGAGAGCCAAGTAGACTGAACTGAGGGGGTTCACCCTGAAGACGACGAGATCGTCTAAAATTCTCAATGGTGAGAAATATGTTTTGTTTAAAAAATGTTGCAGTGTCAGGTGGTGATGTAAAAAACTCGAAACCCTAATTGAACCAAGAGTGCAAAAAAAGGGGAGTGAAAATAAAGGCTCTCAGGCCAAAAAATCAACCTCAAAAGGAACTTATTATAGCAGCTGTACTATAATAAGTGGAGGGATGCAACAAAAATGGTTAGAATACCAACAATCAAACAGCTTCTAGAAAAAAGAGGTGCTACTAGACCAAAGGTGGATTGTATCATGCAAACACCTAACTAAAAGTATTGTGAGTCAACAAACAATATTCTCTGCAAGGTGATGAAATACAAGTCAGACAATATTGAGTGTTGAATCAACGGCTAGATATCCCCCTACCGGGAGGGACACCGAGTAGACAATCCTAAAGAATGACAACTAGGATACTCCGTTCATGACACGTTCAGAAAAGGTAAATCTGTCGTTTGGTCCTTTTACCACAATATCCCCATACAGGGATATCCCAAGAACTGCGAATGGTAGCCTTCAGTTACTGAATGGATTTTGGTATTCCACTCAGACTTCCGGAACCATCCTGGCGACTTCAACCCTCCTAGGGGAGAGGCCCTCTGATAAACTGGTTGTGACCGTGCCAAAAAATACTAGGAGATTTTGGTTCCCTAATGGACAACAGCTATGTCTCAAATGTAATAACTGAGGGGTGTTATTGGAACACCTATCCCCTCAATTCTACCTAGCTACAATGTTCTTTTAAGTGCTCCCCAAATGGGGTTAAAAGTTGGTTGAATGTTAGGGTAAATTTTAAGGCTCAGTTTAAATTATGTGTTTGGGTGGGTGCACGTGTGGTGTTTTAAACTAAAATTGAAAATGTAAATGCTTTGCAAAAACTATTAAATAGGAAAGAAAATAATATGAATACTTCAAGAAATAATTGGATTTTTTTTTTTTTTTTTTTAATTGCTATGGGAAAAATATCAAGGAAGTAAACAGTAAATTTTTTTATCTAAATAAAATGCAAATAAATTCTTCTTTCAATTCGAAACTTTTGTAAAAAGACTTTTGTAAAGGTGCATTCTAAATAGTAAAAAGATTTATATGGCTGTAATAATGCAAGAATTTTAATACTGTAAAATAGCTAAGTGGACAGAAAATACAGCAAAAAATTAATTTTTTAACGGATTGGCCGAATGGAAAAAAATTGCATAGCGGGTTTTGGCAGAACAGCCGCGATGGAACGCGCGGGTTTCTGTCACACAGTCGCGATGGGCAGCGCGGGTTTTAGCCGCGAAGCCGCGATGTGCAGCGTGGGATTTCGTCACACAGTCACGATGTGTAGAGCGGTAAATGGCCGCGAAGCGGCGATGTGTAGCGTGCAAATTGGCCGCAAAGCCGCGGTGAGCCGCGCGAAAAAAAGCCAAAAGGTCGCGATGAGCTGCGCGACTGTCGGGCTAAAAACCGTGAGGCAAAAGCCGTACACGGACGCCGAAAAATGAACCCAAAAATTGGCAATTTCGGGCTGTTAATGGCAATAGATGGGGCCAAGATCTAGAGCAGCAATGGATCTGCTGTCTAGGATGGCAGATCTATGGTTTTAAAGGATAAAAACTAATAAAAAACTAAGATCTAAAGCAAAATTTGAGATCTAAGAATTCAAAGCCAGCGAAGTTGCCAAAAACTATTAGCTTGGTTTTGCAACCAAGCTTAGTGCTATGGGCACCTATCAACAAGTGATAGCAGTTTCAATATTGAAAGAAAAAACAATTGTAAATCTAAATCTAAAAACTAAACTAGCATGTGCATATTGGAAAAATTTGAAAACAAGAACAAGAAATATGATAGAAAATAACTTTGTATTAAGAATAAGGGGCAAGCAAGTGCTTGCAATGGTAATACCTCCAAGTGGTGAAGGTTGTTGAGTAGCTCCAAGGGTGAGCAGCTCCAAGCTCCAATGGTCTCTTCTCCAAGATTGCTATAATGGCCAAAAGCTCATGAGAGATTTTGGCAGCATGAGGATAGGATGATGGATGGATGGATAGTGAGGAGCCCCTACCACCTTTTTATAGTTTTTGGTGGTGGGGAATACCATTATGGTTTTGAGGAAACCAATGGTATTGACCAACATGGTTTAGGTACCTTTTCCCTCCTTTTTCCTTTTTTGAATATTTTGAATATTTTTATTCCCTTTTAAATATTTTTGGGAATTTTGGACCCTTTTTGAGGGTTTTTTATGCTTTTTGAGGAAAAATATTCATTTTGAGTGGAAAAAGGGGTGTATTAAGGTCTTTTGGTGACCTTTTGATGGTTTTAGAGGCTCAAATGGTGAAAAAGTGGACAAATGGGTCATGTGAATAAGGAAATGAGCTAGTGAGTACTTTTGGGGTGTTAACACTTGGTCATATGTCTAGAGGTATCTTCTTCTTGGGAAGAAGTAGATCATGCTCAAAAGGCATGTGCTTGTACTTGCTCTTCAGATCGAATGTGATGAGAACAAATCCAAAAGTATGAGGATGATCCTTGAACCTGTGATTCGAATCAACTGAGGTAGGATCAAATCTATGAATGTGCAGATAGTCTTTTGTCTTCTCCTTTGAACCATCATAGGTGAGATTATGCCCAAAAGAACCATCAAATAACAGTGATTGCTTGGAATCCAAATCAGCTCCAAGACTTGATAAATGGTTTCTTGAGATCTCCTTTGAACCAGCAGGGGTGAGATCAAAACCATCATATGCATGAGAAATTGTCCCAAGTAGTGATTGCTTGGATTTTAAATCATTTCCAAGACTTGAAACATGGTTTCTTGAGATCTCCTTTGAACAATTTGAGGTGAGATCTAAACTAGTAAATGCATGAGAAATTATCTCAAGTGAATGGAAATGGCCATTATCTTCAATAACATTATGAAAGCATGAAATAATGATCATATAATAGTACATAAGAGGTGAGTGATCAAGGAGAGCGAATGCATTACCTCCAATGGCTGATTTTACCTCCGAAACATTCAATAGATCATGATGCAAACCAACAAACTCTGGTGCAAGAGGGGATTTAGGACCTTCTACAATTTCTGGAGTGTGAGCTGGCACAAAATTCGAAATAGAAGAAATTTGGAGCATGAGTGTAGAATATGCAAGTTCTTCTTCTTTGTGGACAACTTCAATATGAAATATGTTTGATACCGATTCATGATCAATGAGATCATCAAGGAGGGCAAATGCATCACTTTGCTTGCTCTCGAAAGGGTTTGGACCAATCCCTTCATTCTGTTTGCCAAATCTTTCATCTAGATGGGCCCATAGCTCTTTTGGAGATTCAACATCAATATATTGGTGTACCATGCATCGAGGCATAACAAACATCATGGTTGCACGGACATAGTCACCTTTATTTAACCAATCAATCTCTTCTTCAGAGGATTCAAACTCTCTTTCAAAACAATAATCAAAGAGACCATTTCTCTTCAAATGTGCTATCATTTTTGGTTTCCATTCATCATAGTTAAATGGAGAATGAGGAGGGATTTCTTATGAATACATGGAAGCTATAGAAGACCTGCAAAAACAATAGAAAATATGTGCAACTGCTACTGCTGCAAAAATGCAGAAACTTCTGCACTCGAAATCTGGATAATAACTTGCAAAAAAATCTCAAGAATGGAGATAAACAATACTCTCAACATGCTCTAATACCATGTGAAAATCCTCACAGTAGATCTAAGAGCTGATGTATACCTCACAATGAAAGAATTTAGGAATAAGATTAAGAGTGGTCAATGCAGTAAAATGATCAACAGAATAATAATACAGTAGAACTCGGATAGAAGCAAAATAACTTCACACACACTAATTCATTAATCACAAATGGACAAATAAATAATACAATGCATGAGGATTCGAATGCCAAGGTGGAAATTCAAATTAGCCTTCATGGAGTGATCAAAAGATCACTGGAGTGTCATCGGAACACAACTGGAAGTCTTCATCATCATCAGTGGAGTCATCAATGCTCAAGTAACTGTCAACCATCAGTCAAACTGAGTCTAACTGTCAACCATCGAATCCCATCTTATTTATCCCACTGCAATCCAATGTAGAACCCAATCACATTTACAATGTATTTTATATCTACATGTATCTATAATCCTATGACTATACCTGTGCCCCTCATAGTATCCTCTGGTAGCATCCATTTGGAATCTTTGGGAACATTCCATAGTTAAATCATCATTAAAACCCTTCAATCCATTAAAATATTGAATCCATTGAGCTTTATGGAATATCCCAACAACTTTAGGGTTACTTTTGAGTTTAGAATAAAGGAAACAAGTTAGCTCTCCCTTTCTCCATTTTCTCAGTTTGAAAGAGTGAGTTAGCATACTACAGGGTATGAAGACTTCACGGGGAGATGGAGAATTTAAAACTGTCATTTGGAATGATGTTAGGTGAGTGTCCTTGTCATAGCATGATTGTGTTTCAGATGACGTCACACTCATATCTCCACTGATTTCTTTTGATTTGACAACCCGACTTCTCATTTCATGTGTCATGTTTTTAAATGGGACCTCCTCATCAATTCATGTTATGGCTTGAAATTCCTCCTCCAAACTTCAGTTCAAGGCCTTTTTGATATAAGAAGAGTTATGAATTTGTAGTTTGACGTGAGTATAAGGATTAATGAGTATTTTGACCACATATGTTTGATTTGCAAATCAAACGACTATAATAAAACATGAATCATTATGAATATAATAATACCTAGATCCAAGGATTCTAAGTTAAAATGTGTTGATTTTTTTCTTCTTATTTGCATGTTTGCTTGATTGATCTTGAGAGGTACTTTGATATGTGCGATGGTCGCTTACAATTTCCACTTTTGGTTGTATTATTAAAAGTATGCAGAACTCTATAGGTAATTATTTTTAGGTAGCAAGTGCTATCATGTTGCTTTACAAGTATATAGAAGCATGTAAAAACTATTTAGCTATAGGTAAATACGTTTGTAGGATTGTTTGTATAGGTTTGTTGTAGGTTGAGATGTCTGATGTATATGGAAGGTATTATATGGTATAATGGTAAGTTGAGTGATCTAAATGTGGATACTGTATGTAGGACTGGTAATAGGTATGGAGGTATGTAAAAATGGTATGTCGTTTGTGGATAATGAAGGATAGGTGAATGAATATGGGAAGTGCATGTATAGGGATTTGAACAAATATTACATGTTGCATCCTTATATTCCTTTCGAATTAGAGTGATGCTCTTTGTATGCTTGAAGTGTTTAAACTTTTTATTTGATACCCACACATTTTTTATTTATGGAATTTGTATGCTTTATATTGATAGCATATGATACCATTTGTGCCTTGAATTTCAATAACTTATACCTATCTTGATGCTTTAAATTTCTTCAAAGTTGCATGTATTACAATCATAATACTTTTGACTTAATACCTTGAAAATGTAGGTATGAATCTTGAAGAGAGGAAGAGATTTGAACTTCAACATACAAACAGAACGAGATCAAATTGTTGTCGTTGATCCATTGTAGTTTTGTTGTATTTTGATTCTCCCTTTAGCAATGGCTCTTGATGTCGATGCTATAAGAACTATTTGTTTAAAGTATGACGTAACCTTACCTAAGATGCATGTATTTTTATTCTCCTATAATTCAAATGCTATATTATATGATGAGTCAAAATGATATCAATGTAGGTTGCTTACTATGCTTGAATCCTTGAATTTCCAAACCTATAAAAGACTTTAAGGAATAGTTAGCAATACCTATTATGAATGGAATTTTTGTTTTGTTTTTTTTTTAATTTTCTCAAAGCATAAGTGTCATAGCTAGTTTTCACTTGTTCTCTATCTCATGTTGCCTCAAAGAGGTTTTCACCACGAGGATGCACCTTTTTAGTATTACAGATCAAGACTTGCCTTAAGAGAGGTTTTCAAGTCAAGAGTTGTCCTAGATGCCTCATAAGAGGTTTTGATAATAAGATTTGTTATTTTTTTTTAAATTTAAATTTTTTAATTTTGTAAATATTTGTGTGATGAGTAGTCTAATTTGGAAGTATTTCTACTTTCAATTAGATCTAGATGGTATCCTTGAATTTGGAAAGTAAATTCATTTTTTTAGAATGGTTTATTGTATAACTTGAGCTTATGTCCATTGAAAAAAAACAATATTTTTCTTCATTCGTCAATCTTATCTTCACAAACCCATTATCATAGAGTTGTTGGGGCAAATTACCCATCATTAACAACATGGGTTTAACCCAAAAAAAATATGTCCAATTAGACTCTTTCCTATTTGGGATAGAGTATCACTTTGATTTAATGGCTTGACAATCCTAAATGACAAGTTTTAATGAAATAAAATTAAATATTTATAAATGTTAAATGGATTGACAATCCTAAATGACAAGCTTTAATGAAATGACATTAAATCTTTATAATGTTGAATGACTTGACAATCCTAAATGACAAGCTTTAATGAAATGAAAACAAATCTTTATAATGTTGAATGCACAATGCAATATCTAATCTAGTTTCTAATAAAATTTAAAATAAAATATAATCAAAACAAATTGAAATTAAACTAATTATAATAAAAAATGAATATACAACAAACTCTCCAATTTTCTTTAAACAAAAACAATTACTACTAACATAATATAAACAATCATTTAAAAATTACTCTTTCTTTGAATAACAAATAACAATATTATATTCAATGGTATAATAATCGTTATAAATAAATACAATAAAATTAAAAAATAGTCTAAAAAATAACAATAATAAATCTTATAAACATTCTATATTATGCAACCATAAAAAAGTATCCAACTTGTGCAACACAAAAAGTCATTTTTCTCTTCAAAATTCTCGCCACAAGTGGCCTCTTAATACTACTCAATGCATAAATCGTTCTCACAAATTTGTTAAGATTAAAAAACCTTTCATAACAACTAAATTGTAATTTATATAAGTGAAAATCAGCTACTCATATAACTAATTTGATTTTAATCAGCTACTCATATAACTAATTTGATTTTAAAACCCTAACTACTTCCAAGGAGTTCAATGAAATAGGAAGCTTTTCTTTAGTTTGTTCTTCATCATACTTTTTCCACGCTTCATATAAATTTGTGCATATTTAATTTTGGGAAAAGGCATGGTGAGTAAATGGGGTTTGCATAAGATATAAGCATTTAGTCATTTTAATAATGTGCTAAGATTAACTTTGGAAATGCTTGAAAGATATATCTTTAGTTGTTTCCGCCAAATAAGTTTTCATATATACTTTTTGAATATGTGAAATTCTTATAATGTATTTTTTTAAGGCGAAAAAAATATCTTTTTATTATATGGAAAAAGATGTATCAAAACATTACATATAGTGTAGTTACAAGAAGCGAGATCTTCTTATAACATAATGCGCCAAAGTTCAATCATAACGTGGATCCATCTAATGCTTAGCTAAGATAATCATAACAAAAAGAGGTCATGGCTACACCCGACATGATAATGACCTTATTAGTGTCTACTTCATACATGAAACAACCCAAAAATGAACAAATCTGAAAAATACTCCTATAGCTAGCTAGCATATGTCTAGTATGAAGTCTCTAACCAGAGAACCAGTCTGATATTCTCTTATCATAAGCCTGTCATCCATTGGAACCACAAACATCTTTGAGAGTAAATCCGCATCATTGTTGTGACAACGATAGATGCGTGAGAAAGATAAATCCTCGAACAGAAGGGTCAAAGCTCGAGTCCGGTGTATCCAGTGGTCCAGGATGAGAGGCCTCGAGAATGTATTTCCCATAGCCCAGTCAATAATGCATTGCGAGTCCCCAAAGATGTGGGCCAGAGCTATAAAATTCTTTTTGACGAACCATAGAAGTCCCACAGAGCCAATAGTTCATCTCTAGTGTTCGTACCACTCCCAGCTTTCATTTGGAGATGATAAAAGTGTTCAACTATAAGTTTTATGAACATTTATGCACCACAAATTCGATTCTGAGCAGCGCCGTCGAAGAAACCGATAGGGTAAGTGTAGTTTCTTCATCAAATGGAAGTGACTAAAATTTCTTGTAGCTAGGAACCTTAACATATAAATTCTTCCATGCATAAAAGTATGAAACATGAGCCTCTATGACTTGAGATAGGGATAAAAGTAATCTAGAGATCCAAAGGATGGAACATGGTAGGCATTAATCACATCCTCCACAAAAAAAATCCAAATGTTTGGGTAGTTAACCCATTCTATCTCCGAGCTTCTTTAATTACTTCATTCTAGTATATGAGACCCTATTCATTATCCATCACTTCTTGTTGACTTAAATGGGAATGTTGAGAGTATTTTCTATGGTTATTTTTTGTATCTCCCTTTTTTTATTATCAAAATGTAACTATGCCCACTCTTAGTAACTTTATAGGACTAAACTTGTTTATTTAATTGCCAAAGTTTGATGCTTAGATATTAAAGCTAAAGACATTTTTTTTAGAAACTCTTATTAGCGTTTGCATACCTTTGTGTAATTCAAAATCATAATCAATGAAATCTGTGACCATACCATCAGTTTACTTATTGTAATCCACTTGATTTTTAAGGAAAGAAATTTTATCTTCATATTGTTTCATGTCTCTTTCCTTAGATTGAGATTTGTCAATAGTAGCATGTATAATTTCTAAACTGGTCGAAGCCATAGTTTCCATCCTAGTTCTCTTGGTGTTCAACACATGTAATACCTCAATTTTGACCTTTGGAATGTATTAAATTGTATTATGTAAAATGATGTAAATATTCTACTAAGGATTCCTAGTGCGAAGCTCAAGGCCAAGGCCTGACTAGTGAATGACTAAGCATGTATGATATAGATATCCATATGTTTGGTTTGTCATGATGACTTGAATTTATGCAAATATTATGCTGGAAATCAATATAATGGTTTAATATGGATGTGTATAGAGTATTAGAGGGGTTATGATTCGACTAAAGGGGAAGAGGAAATGGGGCCTATTAGAAAGTAAACCCTCTCTAGCTAAGTGTAACCCTTAGAATTCATTTCTTTTCTACCATGTTCATTAATTAAACCATTTTCCTTCTTTGGCTTATTAAACCCAATCAGTGAATGCATGTGAGAGATTAGTGGCAAAGTCTTCTCACATAGTTATGGAAACATGCATTAAGTACACTTCTTATGACAAATGTAAGAGTCCTTCATTCCACTGTCAAAAGTAATTTCAACTGTCATTATGTAATTTTTTTTATAGGTTTGTTAAGTATCACTTTTGAAAGGGTTTCATTGATATTTGTACTTGTAGTGGAATTCCATCCCTTTTGTAATATCCCAATTTTAATCCTTTTTATATATATTTGAATTATGCAATGTTTTATATAGGTTTCTTTATTTACATGAGGTATATATGACATGGCGATTTGATACTCACAAGTATTGTTATTTTACAATTAATAAAAGAGCCAAGACCGATTGAGCATGAGCACCTCAAGGGGTTATGATACCACAAGAGGGGAAAGAAAAAGGAGTATAACGGAATATAGATACATTTAACCACCTTTCCATTGCCCTACCTCTTCATTCTTGGAATAATATTCATGCTGATCCTAACCTATAGCTTAATGGAGAAAAAGATAGTGGAATCAATCATTTCCCAATTCTAGGTAACCACCTCCTACATTAAGGGAAATTCGTCTCCTCTACATTATTGGAACCTACAAGAGTTGGATTAACAATCTTCTTTCTATCCTTCATGCATGAAAACACTGAAAATTTGAATTGGTAGAGGGAGCTAGTCTTAGGTGAGGTGTGGAGAAGAGAAAATAAGTTTTTAACAGCTTGAACAACTAAGGTTTCCATACTAAGTAACATAATAACCATGTAAGGAAACCATTAGAAGCTTGCGAAGGTGGGAAGAGAAAACAATCAAGTTTCACAATCTAGAGCTGAAATCTTTAACGATCACCTTGGAGGGAATACAAAGCAGATGCTTAATACTAAGGAGGCTTCAATTGAATTTGATATTTAAATCTCTGTGAAGTTGGGAAATAAGAAAAAATTCTATATCATATTCTCGATTTGAGGGATCTACTACTCAATCAACTGGAAAAATTCATCATAATGTATCATTAAATACTCCAAGAAAAGGATCCAATAAGGGCACATGAATAGGTAGAAACTTGTCTTTGAGGCCTACCTCAAATAAATTTTGTTCATATGTGTCAATTCCAAAGGTTTATGGGATGGATACAAAGCTATAGTTTATACTAGAAGTGTTAGAGGAAAGTTGTCACAGGTTTCATAGTTCACAGTCTAATAAAATAATGTATAGGAAAAACTGTCATGCTACTGAAATTTGGGAATCCACATTTCAAGAGTTTTGAAGATAACCAAGATTCAACTTGCGGACCCAAGTATCCAATGCAAGAATCCTCACAGTCCACACAGGGAGGTTTTAATACTAGAATATGGATTCAAGCCAAAGGATACTCTCCATCCCAAACATCTACATTTTTTAAATTGTCTCAAAATCTTAGTGCACTACATGCATAATTTACAAGAAAAATTTTCATGCCACTGAAATTTGGGAATCCACATTTCAAGAATTTTGAAGAGAACCAAGATTCAGTTTGTGGGCCCAATTTTTCAATGTAGGACTCCTCACAGTGCAAACAAGGAGGATTTAATGTTGGAATATCAAATCAAACCAAAGGAGACTCTCCATAAAATGCCTTTAGAATGTATACAAAAAACTATCATGCCACTGAAATTTGTGAATCCAAATTTCAAGAGTTTTGAAGAGAAATAATATTTAGTTTGTGGGCCCAAGTGTACAATGTAGGACTCCTCAAAGTCCACATAGGGAGGTTTTAATACTAGAACATGGATGCAAGCAAAAGGAGACTCTCCATAAAATGCCTCTAGATCCTAGTGTACTACATCAAGTGGTAGATTCATCAATCTCTCAATTACATCAATCATCACATGTAAATATTGTTCAAACAATTGCCTATTTGTTAGGAGATGAAGTCAATATCTAGATCTTTGATATTGTTCCTATAGAGTTCATGACTAGGCTCTAGTTGTTCATATGCATCGAGGGTCACAGGGGGGTTTCTATGGCCACCCTGTCTAGGGCTATGAGGGAAGAGCCCCCGAGGCAAAATTTTCTAGACCCCAATAGTGTATTTCAGTTCCTTCTGGAACCCTCATATGTATTGTATGAAAGATAAGTGACCCTGGCATTGTATCACAAGAGAAGAAAGCATTGATTTTTTTTAATGAGTAATAATAAAAGATTGAAGCTTCCATTGCCCTGTGGTTTTACCTATGTACAATAGGGTTTCCATGTAAATCTAGTGTTCTATTGTAATTGTTGTTAGCTTCTATTTTTATATTTTTTCTAACATCTCATATTATATTCTTAAAAAATTGCAGGCATAGGGTTCTTTGTGATTGGGAGCTGCAATAATGATATCTCATTTAACCAAGTTCAAGATTGAGAAGTTTGATGGAAATGATTTCTCTCTATGGAAGATGAAGGTGGAGGATTTGCTACTTCAAAATGACCAAGAGATAGCCTTGAAAAGGGTTGAGAAAAAACGAGCAACATGAGAAATGAGGAGTTGATAAAGTTGGATAGGAAGGTAGTTTCTACAATTTGTCTTTTCCTAGTAGTCTCTATCTTGTTCAATTTTATTGAATAAAAGACTGCAAATCCCTCCGAGAGAAACATGGGAGAATGCATGAGACTGAATCGACAACAAATAAGGTTTTACTAAAAAAACATTTATCATCTGAGGATGAAGGATGGTTTAACTGTGGTAGATCATCTAAATGAGTTTAATATCCTAATCAAGAAACTGGTCTCAATTGATGTAAAGGTGCAGGATGAGGATAACATGATCATTTTACTCTGTTTTCCTCCTAGATACTTGGGATCATATGGTGGATACCATCACCCACTTATCATCAAGAAATCTGAAATTTGATGATGTGGTAGTTTTTGTGCTAGAAGAAGAGTTGAGGCAAAAATAATCTCTTGAGCCCTCTACCAGTGAAGCGCTATTTATGAGAGCTTGATATAGCGAAAGGGGTCAACAAGGAATATCAAAGTCTAGATCCAAGTCCAAAGGATGCAAGCTGAAAGGGAAGTTCTAGAATTGTGGGAAACCATGGTACTCAAGGAAGGACTATTAGCATTTGAAGAAGGAAAAGAAGGATGAAAAACTAGATCAACCATCAACGGAAGCTAGTAAAAAAAATTCAGAAGAGACAACAACATGTGAGGCTTTGTATCTCAGCAACTACATATCTCTTTTATATGCTTGGGTTTTTCACTTAGGTGCATCTTTCTACATATCTTCACATAGAGACTGGTTTGTTAAATATGAACCCTTAAATGGTGGGATGGTCTACTTGGGTGATGATCATCCTTTAGAAATTGCGGGAAGAGGGGACCTTAAGATCAAGCTAGCTGATAGAAGATAAAGGAAGTTGTGTGATGTATGACATGTACTAGACATACAAAATAATTTTCTCTCAATCAAGATGATGTATAAGTTGGGGTATTCTATTAGCTTTGGTGAAAATCATTGCAAAATTACCAAAGGATACCTCATGGTAGCAAAAAGAGAATCTTATGGGACCCTATATCATTTGTGCAGCGATAGAATGACAAATCATGCAATAGAAATAACCTCAGGGAATGTTCTGAATACAATGATGTTGTGGCATCGACAACTTGGACACATGAGTGAAAAAGGTTTGAAACATCTACATGATCAAGGTATGCTTTCCGGGATTAAGTCTTGAAATTTAGACTTGTGTGAGCACTATATTTTTGGTAAATAGAAAAGATCTTAATTTACTACAACTTTGGTAAAAGTTTGGATCTTTTGAAACTTAATCAGTTTGATTGGGTGAAAAAATGAAGATGGGTGTCTATTTTGGGGGGTCTCGTGAGAAAATAATTCTGGTTTTTTCATGTTTTTCAATTTCGGGCAAACAAAGGAATTTTTTTTCTAAGGCATATTTGCAAGGAGTTTTTTCAAAATATTTATTTTCTTATTGTATATTTGTAAAGAAGACATTTTTTGCAAAATGAGGTTTTTACAAAGTTGTTTTTTTTTTTTTTTTTTTTTTTTTTTTTTTTTTTTTTTTTTTTTTTTTTTTTTTTTTTTTTTTTTTCTAAAAGACACATTGAAGGCGTTTTTTTTCTAAGGCATATTTGCAAGGAGTTTTTTCAAAATATTTCTTTTCTTATTGTATATTTGCAAAGAAGACATTTTCTGCAAAATGAGTTTTTTACAAAGTATGTTTCTTTTTTTCTTTTCCAAAAGACACATTGAAGGTGTTTTTTTTTCTAAGGCATATTTGCAAGGAGTTTTTTCAAAATATTTCTTTTCTTATTGTATATTTGCAAAGAAGACATTTTCTGCCAAATGAGGTTTTTACAAAGTATTTTTTTTTTTTTTTTCCAAAACGCACATTGAAGGTGTTTTTTTTTCGAAGGCATATTTGCAAGGAGTTTTTTCAAAATATATCTTTTCTTAGACATGTTTGTAAGGAGGTTATTTGCAAGGATTGTATTTAAAAAGTGTGTATTCCAAAGTATTTTTGCAAAAAAAATGTATTTTTTCTTCTTATTTCTTTGAAAGGGGTTTTTTCAAAGAGTTGTTTTGGTAAGATAATTTACAAATGGTTTTTTTCCAAAGTAGTTTTGCACTTCTTACTTATTTGAAAGAGGTTTTTTCAAATAGTTGTTTTGCTAAGGTATTTTGCAAAGGATTTTTTTCCAAAGTAGTTTTGCACTTCTTATTTATTTGAAAGGGGTTTTTTCAAATAGTTGTGTTGCTAAGGTATTTTGCAAAGGGTTTTTTTCCAAGGTAGTTTTGCATTTCTTATTTCTTTGAAATGAGTTTTTTCAAAGAGTTATTTACTCAAAGTATTTTTACAAATAAGTTATTTCTTTACAATGGTTTTTTCCAAGATATGTTTACAAATAAGTTTTTTTTCAAAGTACTTTTTCCTAGTGGCTTTTTTCGTAGATATTTTTTCAAAGAAGTTTTTTTTCCAATGATTTTTTCAACAAAGATTTATTTACAAGGTGTTCTTATTATTTTCCAATGGGTATGTAATTTATTGTCAAGGAGTTTCTTATTTCTTTCGAAGAAAGTTTTTTTCAAAGAAGATTTTTGTTTAAAGAGTTTTTTCAAAGGAAAGTTAATTCCAAAGAGATCTTCTTCAAAAGACTCTTACAAAATTTTTATAAGGTAAAGTAAATTTCAGTTCATGTTTTTATAAATTCCGTAAATGTTTTTAAATCTTTATTTATTTATTTTTACTATAAAGTAATGATTCTTTAATTTATCATATATAGATTAAACAATCATGGGCAATAAGAGAAAATGTCAATAAAAAGGTGATCGTAAACGTGATGATGATGGTAATAGAGAGAAACAAAAACTCAGATATATTGCCAAAAAATAAAGGGTTGCTGAAACGGAAGAGAGAACTATTGAAGATATAAATACAGATTTACATGATAATGTTGAAGAGATGAAAATTGAAAATAGAGTACAAGAAGAACAAATTGAAGTTGAAAAGAACATTGTAAAAAATGTAAATAGTGATTTACATGCTAATGTCGATGAAGTCAATATTGAAGATCAAGTTCAAGATCCAGAAATTGGACCTAGTATGTATATATCATATATTTTCCAAATTCATTTTTTTATAATGAATTTTATTTTTGGATATATGTTAAATTAAATTTAACTTGATGTATAGGTACTTTTACCATTGATGATGAAATGTTAGAAGACATTGATTGCGACAAATATGGAGAAAAACTACCAATACATGTTGCACGATATCATGCTACAAACTTTTATGATGAAGTTCCCAAGGATTACTCAATAGCAGGACAAGCACAAATTTTGAAATGTTTATTAGTGTCCAAGAATTTAGAAGGTGCTACATCATTATTGGGTATTCACAAAGCGACAAAAGAGTCGAAATTGAAACAAAATGTGATGGAAAATATAGGTAATGCAATAAAAAAATTTGGAAAATCCAGGAAGAAAGATATCAGTGCTGCACGTAAAGCAATTCATGTTGAGATATTGTAACTTCAAAGAATATTATATTTGTACTTTATTATTCCGGAGATGATTCATTCCTCCGTGAAGATCTTATTGTATATCCGGAGATGTTTATTCCTCCGTCGGAATGTGGTAACTTGGGTTATTAGACTTCCCTAGTGGGGGTCGGCCCTGTATGTGTTATGTGGGTCAAAGGGTTATTAGACCACCCTAGAGGGGTCGGCCCAGTCAGTTATAATGGGGTATTTAACCTAATGGTTAAATACGAGCCTACATGTACTTGTGTAAAATACATATCAGAGTAGTGTATAAATAGAGGAGGTGTGTTCCTCATTATACACATTCACTCACTTGAGGATAACGCACTTGTGGAGGAGAGGTCTGCTATTGTGGAGGAGGAGATCATGTCTCAGGGTTTCATCTTTGTATATTGCTGGTCATCTATATTGAGGAAGCTTTGCTGGGTTTTCTACCCCATGAGGGTTTCCCAGGATAAATCTCTGTCTCTTGTGTTTATGCTGTGCTTGTTGTTTCTTCAGTGATCCTGTATATGCTATTATTGTGAAATGGAATGTAATGCTGCTATTTTCTGTCTTAGCATCTTGAATTTTAACATGGTATCAGAGCTAACCTGAAGGAAGACAAGGTATGGCACTAAAGACACTTGCTTTACTTACGACAATTTGAAGGTTAGGGTTTTACATAGCAAAAACCAGTCATCATAGCACTTTCGCTATAAATCCGTTTTGGCGAATTTTTTGGATCTAAAATTGTTACAGGACGAAGCTAAAATCTCCAGGTACCTTGTGTCCAAAGGAAAACCTCTAATTCGTTGTACTTTGTGATTTATGATCTGTACAATATAGGGTTTCTGCCTCTTCCAGATCTGAGTCAAAATCAGGTGACCTTGGGAAAAAGGTCATAACTTGGGCTAGGAAGCTCCAAATGAAATTTCGTGAAAAGTGACAGGTAGTACACAGACTGTACTATCGCAGAAAACTTTTTCAGGGGCCGAAGTTGAATCAGTGACACGTGGCACGCCGTACAAGTTCGCTCTCCTGTATTATCCCATAAACAGGTCATGTTGCGACACTTGGAATAACTCTCTCTCAGAGAATCCAATTGAGGTCAGACCTGTCAGGATGGAAAGATAACAGGCCGAGCTATCTCAGAAAACTTTTTCAGAGGCCGAAGGTCAAACAGTGACACGTGGCACGCCGTACAAGTTCGCTCTCCTGTATTTTCCCAAAACAGGTCACGTTGCGACATTTGGCATAACTCTCTCTCAGAACATCCAATTGAGGTCAGACCTGTCAGGATGGAAAGCTAACAGGTCAGGCTATCTCAGAAAACTTTTTCAGACCCTGTGGATCAAAAATTTCGGAGTTACACCAGAAACAATCAGGTACATATTTCTGTCAAAACAGAATTATTTTTTGGTACCTTCATTCATGGCTTCCGGAATTTAGGGCTTTGAAGAAAGTTGGAATTTTTGTAATCGGAGACCACGGCTGGATGCTACTCATCAAAATAGAAATTTAGAGACCAAGATCAGAATTTTTGGTTGGGCAGAAGGCCGGGCTTGATTAGACCCTAGTTCGGGACTTTGATCAGAAAAGTGGAAAATTATGGCTTCTGTAAAAATGGGAATTTTTGAAATCTGTGACCACGGCTGGAAGATCCTCAGAAAAATAGAAGCTTAGAGCTTTGGATCAAACCTTTTGATGGGGAAAAAGAGTGGGCTTCATCAAACCCCAGTTCAGGGTCACGTCCAGTGAATCCGAAAGTTTCAAAGGCAAAATTAAGGAGTAAAACTTTGCAGTTTTCAAATTCTGAATATACCAGTTTGATTAGCTCATCAAGGTCCAGTTCTTGCAAATCAAGTGGATTGGGTTAATCCTAGAAGAAGATGGATTGGTCACCTGCATAAGTGAAGAAGTTCCTGTCTCAGAGGGAGATGAGGATAAGGGCTTACATAAGAAGAATACAAGCGATCTCGACAGGTATGACTCATTGAGGTATGTTTCGATATTTGTCCATGATTAAGTTTATGGTATGTTTGTCTTCAGGTTATTACAGTTAGTACAATTTTGATTTTAGATTTGTCGTATAACCTTAACAAAATTATGAATGCATGATAGAAGATATTCATTGGTTAGGGTGTTGACACTTATGATTGTACTAATGCATTATGATGTTGTGTGAGGTTGATGTTGTCTGCTAACAAGATACAGGTACATCACAAAAGACAAATCAGGTTCCATGACCATGAAAACATGAAGACAAAGACTCATCCATAATCTTTGTTCTACTTACGAGGTATGTATGACTTTGTTATATTATGCTTAACCTATGAGACATGCAGGTTCTAGCTCAGGATCTCTAAATCATTGAAGAGATTGTTTAGGTATGTTGTACATAACCAAGTAGGTATACTAATCCAGGTATGTTTCCCATGAATCTTACCTTGTGTTAGGATCCCTTATATAAGTATACTTGATATGATTGGTTATGCTTATTCATAAAGTTAGTAATCAAGGGTTTATGCATGATTTAATTAACCAGAAGAGTACTATGATCAAACAAGAATATGCATGAGTAAAAGAAGACTTACTTGAAACCCTGAATACTAATGATCATGACTATACATATTCAAGATTATTTAGAATTAGAATGTTTTGAGAATATACTAATGAATGAATGTTTGTGTAAGAGATCATGAGGATGACACTAGTGCACACTTGAGCATGCACAGTGGTACAGAATGAATAGAAGTTCAAAGGACATATAGAAGATCAAGCGGGAGGCAACCACACAAACATAAAAGATAAGTATTTGAGTTGTTATTTGAAATAGTAAATGATATTTCTTGTATGCATATTTGTATTCCTAGAACATATCATGCTGAGTGCAAACATTCATAGAGCATTGAACATTATACTACTAAT
This sequence comes from Larix kaempferi, assembly GCA_027924585.1. Classification (NCBI taxonomy): domain Eukaryota; kingdom Viridiplantae; phylum Streptophyta; class Pinopsida; order Pinales; family Pinaceae; genus Larix; species Larix kaempferi. The sequence goes on along the minus strand of BSBM01000223.1, from coordinate 22,802,983 downwards.
ATGCATATGATTGGTAAGTTGGACAAACATTCCATTGTTGCTTGTCTAGAATGAAACCTCTTTGCTGACATGCTAAGAGCTGTGCACACTCTCGATAGTATGTTCTGGTAGAGATGGAAGGCATCTAGATAGCCACTGTATGCATACAGGATATGGGAAAGTGTTGTGCCAAAGTATTGGTCAAGATAGTTGTATAACTATATAAATGATATCTGTATGCATAATAGGTTATCATGATTTCATGATTATGAAGGATTACTAATCATGTACTTAATTTTGTTTTGTAGGAAAGATCATGAAGAATAATGAACACCGAACAAGTGATGGATGTTCAACAAGAAGATTTACAAATCAAACAAAATATAGAAGGTTTGTGACTAGAAGATTCTCTTAGAAAGAGGAAGAGAATCATGATGAGATGTTTGCTCCAAGTGGCTAGATAAGACCATTCTCTTAATGGTGCAATTAAAGAAGAAGTGTGAATCAGGTTCTGTATGGGTTCCCAGGATCGATAGTATATTGATGAGAATACATGTGGGGATTGTATCATCCTTGAACACTTGTTCTAAAGTGAGCCGTAGACAGGTGTCTCCGAGAAAGAAAAGGGATTGGATCATCCCTGGACTTTCAGTCCTAAAGAGAGCCGTAGACGTGAGGTCTCCGAGAATGAAGTCCTTAGTGGACAGTTGAGGGGATTGGATCATCCCTGGACTTTCAGTCCTAAAGAGAGCCGTAGACGTAAGGTCTCCGAGAAGTGGGGATTGTATCATCCCCGGACCTTGGTCCCTGAATTGATCCGTAGACGTATGGTCTTCGAGAATAAAGTGATGGGGATTGCATCATCCCGGAACCACTAGTTCAAAATGTACGTGAGGACTGCATCGTCCATGAACTGGGTTCAAAATGTACGTGAGGACTGCATCGTCCATGAACTGGGTTCAAAATGTACGTGAGGACTACATCGTCCATGAACTGGGTTCAAAATGTACGTGAGGACTGCATCGTCCATGAACTGGGTTCAAAATGTACGTGAGGACTGCATCGTCCATGAACTGGGTTCAAAATGTACGTAAGGACTGCATCGTCCATGAACTGGGTTCAAAATGTACGTGATGGGATTGCATCGTCCCTAGACATGAGACTTGTCTTAAAGTGATCAGGACCAATCATCCTGTAAGTAGATTGGGATTGCATCGTCCCTAGACATGGTGAGGTGTCTTAAAGTGATAAGGACTAATCCTCCTGTAAGTAGATTGGGATTGCATCGTCCCTAGACATGGTGAAGTGTCTTAAAGTGATAAGGACTAATCATCCTGTAAGTAGATTGGGATTGCATCGTCCCTAGACATGGTGAGGTGTCTTAAAGTGATAAGGACTAATCCTCCTGTAAGTAGATTGGGATTGCATCGTCCCTAGACATGGTGAAGTGTCTTAAAGTGATAAGGACTAATCATCCTGTAAGTAGATTGGGATTGCATCGTCCCTAGACATGGTGAGGTGTCTTAAAGTGATAAGGACTAATCATCCTGTAAGTAGATTGGGATTGCATCGTCCCTAGACATGGTGAGGTGTCTTAAACTGATAAGGACTAATCATCCTGTAAGTAGATTGGGATTGCATCATCCCTAGACATGGTGAGGTGTCTTAAAGTGATAAGGACTAATCATATTGTAAGTAGATTGGGATTGCATCGTCCCTAGACATGGTAAGGTGTCTTAAAGTGATAAGGACTAATCATCCTGTAAGTTGATTCGGGATTGCATCATCCTTAGACATGGTGAGGTGTCTTAAAAGGATAAGGATTGATCATCCTGTAAGTTGATCTAGATTGCATCATCCATAGACATGAGAGATGTCTTAAATTGAGAGGGATTGATCATCCCATAAGTGGATCAGGATTGTATCATCCTTGGACCTATGTCCTAAAGTGAGAGGGATTGACCATCCCGTAATTGGATCATGTGTGTTGCAGGGTATGCTGCTGTTGTGTATACTTGTATCAGTGTGGATACTTGTATTGATAGATGTATTAGTGAGAATACATGCTTTTGATGATAGATGTATTAGTGAGAATACATGCTTTTGATGATAGATGTATTAGTGAGAATACATGCTTTTGATGATATATGTATTAGTAAGAATACATGTTTTGATGATAGATGTATTGGTGAGAATACATACTTTTGATGATACATGTATTGATTAATGTACTTGTATGGTTGAGGATACTTATGTTGTAGATCGAGATGATCCAGATGCTGTAGATCGAGATGATCCAGATGCTGTAGATCGAGATGATCCAGATGCTGTAGATCGAGATGATCCAGATGCTGTAGATCGTGATGATCCAGATGCTGTAGATCGAGATGATCCAGATGGTGTAGATCGAGATGATCCAGATGCTGTAGATAGAGATGATCCAGATGCTGTAGATCGAGATGATCCAGATGCTGTAGATGAGATGATCCAGATGCTGTAGATCGAGATGATCCAGATGTTATAGATCGAGATGATCCAGATGCTGTAGATCGAGATGATCCAGATGTTGTAGATCGTGATGATCCAGATGCTGTAGATCGAGATGATATGACGATGCTGATGATCGTGAGATGACGATGTTGATGATCGTATGATGACGATGCTGATGATCGTGAGATGACGATGCTGTTGATCATGTGATGACGATGCTGATGATCGTGTGATGGCGATGCTGACAATCGTGAGGATTCAGATATTGATGTTGCTGTAGCTGTTTGAGTGCTGCAGAAGATAAAGACTCAGTACTGAAGATGTTGATGTTCCAGTATTAAAGATATTCCAGTAACTGGTTGAGTTACTGATGATGTTGAGAAAGCTTCCAATGATTTATAGATGTATCATGTATGATGTTGATGACTCCTTGCTCGTGCAGATGCTGTTATAATATCCTTCTCGTTAAGGGGGAGTGTTGAGATATTGTAACTTCAAAGAATATTATATTTGTACTTTATTATTCCGGAGATGATTCATTCCTCCGTGAAGATCTTATTGTATATCCGGAGATGTTTATTCCTCCGTCGGAATGTGGTAACTTGGGTTATTAGACTTCCCTAGTGGGGGTCGGCCCTGTATGTGTTATGTGGGTCAAAGGGTTATTAGACCACCCTAGAGGGGTCGGCCCAGTCAGTTATAATGGGGTATTTAACCTAATGGTTAAATACGAGCCTACATGTACTTGTGTAAAATACATATCAGAGTAGTGTATAAATAGAGGAGGTGTGTTCCTCATTATACACATTCACTCACTTGAGGATAACGCACTTGTGGAGGAGAGGTCTGCTATTGTGGAGGAGGAGATCATGTCTCAGGGTTTCATCTTTGTATATTGCTGGTCATCTATATTGAGGAAGCTTTGCTGGGTTTTCTACCCCATGAGGGTTTCCCAGGATAAATCTCTGTCTCTTGTGTTTATGCTGTGCTTGTTGTTTCTTCAGTGATCCTGTATATGCTATTATTGTGAAATGGAATGTAATGCTGCTATTTTCTGTCTTAGCATCTTGAATTTTAACAATTCATACAGCAATTCTTTCAGCTAGTACTAAACAAAAGCGTTTGACAACAGAACTAGCAAAAGCAGTTGGAACATCAAGAAAGACATTATACAAACATAGCAAATTCAGAATGCAAATAGATGAAAATAATGAACTTGCTTGCTGGGCAATTATTTGTAGACAACCTTACAAAGATAGATTGGGAGCAGGTGTTAAAGATATTGTACGAGAATATTGATTGGAACATGCTCGAGTTTCACCAAATTCAAGAGATATGATACACAAAATAATATCACGAAATGTATATGAAAGCCAACCAAAACATATAATGGATATGACACAAGTACAATTGCTCAATAAATTCAAGGAAGATCATCGTGGAATTAATATATCAATCACTACATTTGTGCAACAAAAACCATGGTATGTTAGACCTATTACTATACGTGATACATGTTGTTTCCATTATCATGTGCAATTTCAGTTATATTATGACACGTTTCTTGAATTTGGTAAAATGTTTTGGACAAATTCACCACCTCCGCCCACAATACGTGAATTCATATCTCAAATTTTATGTGAGAGAAATCACGATGAAGTATTTTATTCAAAGAAATGTGTCAATGGAAAACATTGTCATCATTGTGGAAATCTGGTGCTATTCCACAATAAATATCCTATCGATAATGATCAATCGTTGTCAAGTGTAAATGTTGATTGGAGGAGATACGAATACATCAATTATAGTACAAGTTCTAGTGATTCACATTCCAAAAGAATTGATTTGCTAGAAGACAAGATATGCGTAACAAATTTTCTCAAAAAATTTGAAAGCGAAATTTATAAATACACCCAGCATTCACATAGAGCACGATGGCAAGATCTTCAATTCAAACAGTCTCATGAAATTTTTCCAGCCGGAACAATTTTGTCCGTGGTTGATTTTGCTGAAAACTATACATTTGCTGCACAAAAAGAGATACAGAGTGAATACTATCACTTTGACCATGTTTCGATATTTGTCCATGTTGTATATAGACATTCTCAACAGGATATTGATGGCATTGAAAGCACATGTGACAATCAAGATGTGATTAAAGAATATCACTTCTATATCAGCGATGATCGTACACACGATACACATTTTGTTCAACATTGTATAGAAAATATTTTCTATGACTCACTGAAAAAACGCGAAGTTAAATTCAATGAGCATTAGATATGGTCTGATGGATGTGCAGGTCAATTTAAATCTTCACGATCATTTTTTTGGTTATGTCGACTTCATAAAGCGCTGAACATTAAACATCGCTGGAATTTCTTTGAAATTGGGCATGGAAAAGGTGAACATGATGGTGCAGGAGCATGCGTAAAAAGAGAGCACTTCGAAGATGGCAAATGAACTATTCTTCTGCACGGTTTCATTCAGCTGCAGAGGTTGTCCAATGGTGTCAATTAAATATAAGCCATGATTATAATCAACAATCAAAAGATGTGCCCAAGCATGTACACTATTTTTTTAATTTATATTATTTCTTGAAATTTAAAAAAATGTATGTACTTACATGTACACTAACATTAAAAGTTTTTCTTTGAAAGTGATTTATCATTTATTGTGTAGGTTTTTTTGGCATGTTGGGATCCAAGATATAAATAGATCAATACCATACGACGCTAGCACCATACATGGGACTAGATATTTTCACTCTATTCAAACAAAAGCCTTCCAAAACATTTATGCATTTGACAGTAGAAAGCAATCATGCTTTTGTCATATTTGCACTGAAAATATTGAATCTACAGAAGTTTGTGAAAACATAACGAACAACTACGTGAAACATTGGAAACACACATAAATTAATCCTAAAGGAAAAATGCCACTAGCAAGCATTGAAGAATTAGAATCAGAAGATATAGCAATATCATCTGATGGTGACAGAATTTCAGATCTCGTAAGAGAAGGTAATGATCAAATACCACTGTTTTGTCAATTGTTCATTCTTTTCATTCACCTTACATTACACATGTATATTAATCAATTTAATTGAATTAAAAATCCTGACATCAATTGTAATTTGCACAGGAGATGTTTTTGCTGTGATTGCATCTGTCGACAACAGGAAAAATGTGAAGTATTATTTGATGCGATGCACTGAAGAAAAAATGAAGTTATTGGAAGATTACAATGACAACGGATATACATACGAGAGAGGATCCATCATTTTAAAGGGCTATTTTTTTCAACAAACCCATATGACTCAAAATTATGTCTACTTTCAGGATTATGAGCCTGATGTCATATGTTGTCAATATAGCCATTTAGTATGTGCATCTCGAATAAAATTGGTTCAAGTTCCATCGAAAAAACAATTAAAAAATAAAAAATGGAAACTGTCCAAATATGACCATGAACGGATAATTGAAGACGGCATTTCATTGCGATGTTTTTAAAACTATATATTTAAAATTAATAGATCAATGGTTTTGTCGATGTCATTGTCAAATGTGTACAATATATTTTTTTATTTTTATGTTTATGATCTTGAAAGTTTAGATAATCGTATTCTAGTATGTTGAAATTTGAATTCAAAAATTATTTGATATTGAAAAATTTAATGTGTAAAATTTTTGACTTAATTATGTTTGAAATACTTTAAATTCGGGTCCCCATATGTCTATTAGACCACTTAAGGGATGAGATAACGGATCTGTGGTTGTTGCCACTCTCCGCCCCGAATCTTTAATTTAAAATATCGCTTGTATAAAATTATTTGGTAACGAAAACCTGAATGTATAAAATTTGTCTTAATTAGATGTCTGAAATACTTTATTCACGTGGACCCATATGTCTATTAGACCAATTAAATGATGAGATCTAACGGATCTATAATTGTCACCACTCTCCGCCCCAAATATTTAATTTAAAATATCGCTTGTGCAAGTTCACATAACTGAAATCATGGCAAATGGAGACAACGATTATTTGATTTTTAATCACAAGAAAAAATTCCAGGATTGTGAAGCTTATGCTAAATTAGAGAAATGATTATTTACAACAAATTGATGAAAATTCATCAAATTGTTGTTTATAATCATTGCTCTAATTTAGCACAAACTTTACAATCTTGTAATCTTCGCTTATGATTAAAAAACAAAAAACCGTTATTCCCATTTGCCATGATTTCAGCCGCATCAAATGTACCTGAACATTGAAAATAAGAATTATTAATTAAAAATCCATATATCAAAATTTGAACAAATAATATTATTTATTTTTCAAACTTCCTAAAATTTGAACTTAACATATGTTCCCTTTTAAACTTCCTAGTTCATCCATATTTCTATCAAAACTTCTAACATTCATAAACTTCTTAACATTTAAAGATAACATTTGAATGTGTTCTTAAGATTCATTTTAAACTTCCTAATTCATCCATATTTTTATCAAAACTTATATAACATTCATAATCTTCCTAACATTCATAAGTTTCATAACATTTCTAAACTTCCTATTTCATCCATATTTCTATCAAAACTTCTATCATTCCTAAAACTTCATAACATTCAAAGTTAACATTCATGTTCTTAAATTTCATTTTTAAACTTCTTAATTCATCCATATTTCCATCAAAACTTCAAACATTCCTAAACTTCCTAACATTCCTAAAATTTAAAAACACTCAACATATGTTCACTTTTAAATTTCCTAATTCATCCATATATCTCTTTCAAAGCTATAACATTCAAAAATTTGACATTCATGTTCTTTGCATTCATTTTAAAGTTCCTAGTCCATCCATATTTCCATCAAAACTTATATAACATTCATAATCTTCCTAACATTCATAAGTTTCGTAACATTCCTAAACTTCCTATTTCATCCATATTTCTATCAAAACTTCTAACATTCCTAAAACTTCATAACATTCAAAGTTAACATTCATGTTCTTAAATTTCATTTTTAAACTTCTTAATTCATCCATATTTCCATCAAAACTTCAAACATTCCTAAACTTCCTAACATTCCTAAAATTTAAACTCAACATATGTTCACTTTTAAACTTCCTAATTCATCCATATATCTCTTTCAAAGCTATAACATTCAAAAATTTGACATTCATGTTCTTTGCATTCATTTTAAAGTTCCTAGTCCATCCATATTTCCATCAAAACTTATATAACATTCATAATCTTCCTAACATTCATAAGTTTCGTAACATTCCTGAACTTCCTATTTCATCCATATTTCTATCAAAACTTCTAACATTTCTAAAACTTCATAACATTCAAAGTTAACATTCATGTTCTTAAATTTCATTTTTAAACTTCTTAATTCATCCATATTTCCATCAAAACTTCAAACATTCCTAAACTTCCTAACATTCCTAAAATTTAAATTCAACATATGTTCATTTTTAAACTTCCTAATTCATCCATATATCTTTTTCAAAGCTATAACATTCAAAAATTTGACATTCATATTCTTTGCATTCATTTTAAAGTTCCTAGTTCATCCATATTTCCATCAAAACTTATATAACATTCATAATCTTCCTAACATTCCTAAGTTTCGTAACATTCCTAAACTTCCTATTTCATCCATATTTCTATCAAAACTTATAACATTCCTAAAACTTCATAACATTCAAAGATAACATTCATGTTCTTAAATTTCATTTTTAAACTTTATAGTTCATCCATATTTTCATCAAAACTTCAAACATTCCTAAACTTCCTAACATCTCTAAAATTTGAACTCAACATGTTATCACTTTTAAACTTCCTGGTTCATCCATGTATCAAAACTTCTAACATTCATGTTCTTAACATTCATTTTTAAACTTCGTGGTTCATCCATATTTCTATCAAAACTTCTAACAAATTATTAAACTTCCTAACATTCAAAGATAACATTCTTGTTCTTAATATATTCAATCTTATCATTCATTCATGTTTCAATCAAAACTTCCTCATTTATGAACTTTAAACCTATGTTCATCCATTTTTAAACTTCATAATATTCAAGAATGTCATGTTCTTAACATTCATTTTTACATATTCATTCATTCATTTAAACATGCAAATACATATTTTAAATTTTTAAATCACACCAAATATGTCAAATAAGCAAAAATAAACTAGATCATTTAAACCAAGATTCACAAAATATGTAAGTTCAAAGAACATGTATATAATCTTCAAAAAAATACTCATGAACATGCAAGTTCAATGTACCCATATATGTATATATCTAGTCCAAAAATAAATCTCCTCAACATGTCCGAAACAAATGTTTCCAATCTAGATGCATATCAACAACAAAAAAATTGTCCGCCATGCTATAAAAATAAAATGTCCACCATACTATCCTCCACTCGGGCCTCCCCCTGGACTCAACCCACCCTGCAATATGTGTAAAAAAAGATTATGAATATCATTTAAATTATTTAAACTATATTCAGAAAATTAAAATATTAAACTCATATATCAAAAAACAATTCAAATATTAACAATATTACATCAAATTCTCCAAATGCTTATCCACCACCATCCTCCAAATGAGTTTTTCCTTTGCCTCCAACAGATTTGAGAGACCCAAGCTACAACATATATAAAATCAATTTATGAATCTCATAAATCTAAATCCATAAAAATTAAAATATTAAAAAAGTAAACAAAATTAACTTAAAGCACTAAATGAAATTACCTATCTACCAATATCTGCTGCATTAAGCAAAGAATCTATATCTCCGCCCTAAAATTTAAGTTGTATTAATAAATAAAACATAATGCAAACCAAAAAAATTACAATGCCAATTAACTTAAAACTAAAACAAAAAGATTAAAAAAAATTAGCTCACAATAGATGGTAAATCATTTATAAAGTTCGTATCTAAAGAAACCTACATGGATAAGTCAAATTAACAATAAGATGCATAGTTAAATTAACATTCAAAAAATAATATATATATATATATATATATATCAAATTCAAACATAATTACAAATATGTTAATAATAAATATGTACCTCTCTCTCTAGATTTTCGCTAGTTGAAATGTGGAAAGAATGTTCGTTCATCATTCTTGAAAACTGCAACCAATTTAAACATTTACATAATGTACCTATTACTTTACATCAAAAAACATAATTTATCATTCATATAATGTAACAAAAAAAATCAATTCAAAATAAATAAAATATTTAATTAAGATCAAGTCATATCATAGTCAACAAACCTCTCCCAAACTCGATGTGTCATTGGATATAACATTTGCCGCTAGGTCACGACAAACCTTCGCATATGCCCTGAGATCTTCAATGCTCATTCCATCTATCTCATCATCAGTTTTGTAGACAAACTTTTGACGAATAGCAGAACGAGCCCTTTCTTGAACCAATCCCACATCTACTCCAACTAATGCTGACGATAAACCATCTCCAACAAAATTTCTTGCAGTTGTCCCAAGTTGAGATGTGGGGTCTTTCTCTGATTTTAATGCCACCAACCTAGGTGGACGAGATATCTGGGGTGGAGGTCGAAGAGTAGCAGGATCTCTAAGTGCACCTTCTCGATCATATAGTCGACCCTTTCCAACTCCATAAAATTTTGAATGAACATCGGTATAGTCTGGCTTCATATTTAAAAAAAAATCAGCATAAAAAAATCTAGCAAAATATTGAGAAACCTCATCATTCCATGGAAAACGACCATAGGCTGCAAGAAACCGATCATAAAGTAGATGTGCAAGATGAGGATGCTTGAAATATCGCACTTTCAACATTTCTTTTTTCAGACCTTCTTTGAAATTAAACATTGATTTGGCCTATTCTTTTGTCACTCTCTCCTTCACAACATCCCATTTGTCTGGACCCATCACTTGTTCCCTTCGTCTTCGCATCAAATCTACAAAACCATCTGTAGTTGGTCTGAGATTCTCATATGCTTGAATGAAGTTTTGCAATGATCCCAAAACAATCTCCAAACTTTGTTTACTCTCTGGAGGGAGATCCATAGTAGACAAATCATTTTGCAACTTGTCGTAGTGGGATCTACATCTTTCAAGAGTCATTTGATGATCACCACCTTCCCATGGAAGCTCCCGAGGTAGATCAAATGGATATGTTGTAATGGGTGTACAACCCTCAGTTAATTCAACATATTGCGTCCTAGTTCAACCATCACCACCTCGTGCAGAATGGTGAGCCTCTTGAGAACCTTGCTCTGCATCCTCATCCATCTCCCTTGCTTGCTCTGTCTCCCTCCCTATAGAATTACAAGAATCTTCCAAACCATGCTCTGCTTCAAATGAAAATAAAGTCTTATTTAAACACAAATACAAATTTTGCACACACAAAAAAGCAATTTGCATATAAATGTTAAAAGATCGATATTCATATACCAATAGATGGTCGAGATCGACATTCTCCCACAGAAGATATAGGGGAATCATTTATACCCCTTTCACCTCGTTGATGTGAACTATACAATAAATTAGAATCCCGAGGGGAGGTTGACAACCTCCGATTATCACTCGTAACACCAACCCCAGAAGTTTGTGAAGACCTCCTACGTTTTCGCCTCAAAGAATTCTCTCTTTCCATTTGATATATAATGCCTACACTTAAACACAAATATCAACTAATTACATATTCAAATCCTACATGTTAATTCTACGAATTCTAAAGCCTAACTACTAAAGAGATTAAGTTATTTAACAAGGACCTAGATTTACCTAATTTATCATCTAATAGTTCTTAAAAAGAGTATAGCTAATATTGTTAGATGTGTGACGAATTAATGTATCAATTTTCTAAGTGTTTGTGATGTTTAAAATGAATGGAACCAATATAGTTAAGTACTAAGTGAAGGGTTGATTTCCTTATGTCAAAGAATGAGTTCATGAACCTGTTTTAACTTCTAACCTCAATTTTAAATTAATAACTTAATTGATATTTTAATACCTAAAACATAAATTACATCTTCAAATATTTTCATTATTGCACAAAATAAAATAAAATTTGACAATTCATGTATTATGTTTTGAGTTGAAATGTTTTCCAATTTTTTGCCATTTTTGATAATGGTTTTAAGTTTCTTAAATTAATAATTTAATCACGATATTTGAATACTCTAAACATAAATTATATCTACAAATATTCTCATTATTCCATAGAATAAAAAAAAAATTACCGTTTCCCAAATGACATGTTCAATGATAGTATTATGTTTGGAGTTAAATGACATGTTTCCCAAATTGACCATGTTCGACAATAGTCTTCAATTTCAATCTGATAACGGTAACGATTCTTGGTATTATGTTCTCCAAGTTTGTCATGTTGCAAACAAAAGAAAACATAATACCAAGAATCGCCACCTTTACAAAAATAAAACTCAAGACCATTGTGGCATAATATCACCTAACCTAGTTTATAAAATGACTATGACTATTATTGTTCAATTGCATAAAACTTACTATAGTACATCTAAATGAAAGCCTATTCATGTCTATAGTTTCGTTGCACCTAAAGTCCATTTAAAGTTTTGTTGTATCAAAAATAGAGTTTAATTGTCTAAAGTTTGGTTGTATCTATAGCTATCTATCTACACAGTTTGTAATAGAACTAATATATTGATCTCTGCACTCTGTAAACATAGACAGAGTTCATGAACTCTGTCCTCGTCCATTTCAACAGAGTTCATGAACTCTGTCCATGTCCATGTTGACAAAGTTCTCAAATAAAACAAGCCTTAATATAAATGGGATATGTCCTTTACAAATAAAATTACTGTCCTACTTTTATTTTCATTTCTGAACACAGGAAAATCCAACAACTTAAAAAAAACAACTAACTGAACACTAACCATATTCCTCTCTATATTTAAATTTAAATCATTTTCGACATAAAATTTGACCATAGTACAAGGACTCTGCCCAATTGGGCAGAGTCCATGGACTTTGCCGATTTGGACAGAGTCCATGGACTCTGCCCAATTTTGGGAAAAATTCATGGACTTGGCCTATTTAGACACAGTCGACGTGAAAAGCAAACAAAACGATTGCAGGCAAGAAGAATGTAGGCGAATTTGAAAAATAAATACTTACCTCTTCAGACGCAGCCGAAACAAAAGCAGGCAAGTTAAAATCTGGCCGAAGAGAGCCCAAAGACGAATTTGAAATAGCCGAAACAAAACGAACGAAGTAGACGGAAAGGAAACCCTGCAATAACAACAGCAACTTAAATAAGAAAACCTGAATTAACAATTGCAACTTATATAAGAAACTTAAAGACAGAAAATCACAATTTCAGATGGAAAATAGGAAGACTTTTACCTCCACACACTATGTCGATATGTCGCCAGCTACAGCACCTCAGCGTTGTTCGAACGTCCACAGGATAACACTACAACCAGAAAGCTCCACCAGAAGTTATGCAATTGCACAACAAACATTAACTGTCCAGACGCAGACTCCACCATATGGCTTTCAACGGCCGAAACAAAAATTCGACCGCGCAGGAAAGGCAAAACCTCAAGTACGTACAGATGGAGAAAACAGAAAGTGGCGCACAAACGAATGACAGAGATGGGGTATGGCAGCAACACTCCAGCTACGACGAACCGCCGGGCATACGCGCAGGGTGGCGGATCAGCGACACACAGCAGCGACAAATCGGGTGGTAGAAAGGCGACAGAGCGGACCGTTGACGCGGAGGTAGGGCCACCATCAGCGCCAAAGGGGTCCACAAGATCACGAGAAAGTGACAGGGAAGGGCCGCGACCGAGATTTTATGCAGAATAATTATTTGGCCGAATAATTATTCGGCCGAATAATTGAACACAGCGCCGTGAGTTTCCTCCGTTTGGCTAAAACTTGGCACATACATCGAGGCCACCGTTAGGTCTAACGGTGGCCCGTTAACTATTATTCGGCCAAATAAATACTAAGTTATTCGGCCGAATAAGTTTAATTATTCAGCCGAATAACCCCCGCTATAGTTCTTCCTCCGCCGATTCTCACCAAAGTGTTACCCACCTTCGCATTTCCACCCTATATTTGGACCAGTTCCCACTCTGTCTATAAATGCACTAGATATTTTTGAACTTTTATAGATGATTATTCTAGAAGAGTGTGAGTGTATTTTTCTAAAAAATGAGTCTAAAGCCTTTGATAAATTTGAGTTCAAGGCATCCGTAGAGAAAAGTTGGGCAAGTCTATTTTATGCCTTAGATCGGATAATGGATGAGAGTGTTAGTCCAAATAATTTGATAAATTCTGTACGTAGGAAGGAATGAAGCATTAGAATATGCTCCATATACTCCATAACAAAATGGTCTGGTTGAGTGGATGAGTCCCAAAATCATTGAACTTCCATGAATCATGCTCAACACATATGGGTTTGATAATGGATTTCGAGTAGTGTTACAACGTAATCTTCCACCTTGTGAGAATCAGCAATCTTTGGCCTAGAGGATCCACTCCATTGACTCAGAACCATTTTATATCCTTCAGACATTATTTTTCCCTATTTTTTCCCTTGTACACTTGCTGCATCACTATCGCCAGCGTACCTGCGAGATGCATCATTATAGCCCACGAGTACCATGTGAAATGGTAAAAATCACTAGTTTATTACTTTTTACTCCCAAAAAGCGGTCATTGGGTGACCTTTGGCTCTCCATCTGCCCAAGAAACGTCTCGATGTGTCCTTTCACTTACCTTTGAGAGGACTATATATTGAGCACATATGGCTTATGGATGGGAGGAGAAAGAAGAGCAAGAGAACTCTAGTGGATTTTTGCACTATCTTGAGTCTACACTCATTGATCCTTGTAGTTGTGAACCCTTTATGTTCACCTTCAAAACTCCTATCTAGTTTGAGTTTGCCATTCATGGAGGATTGAAGTGGTGGAGGCACAAGTGAATTGATCCAGATCTTGGTTCAGATTGGTTGCCGGCAAGAGGTCGTATTACATTGTACTTCTTCTTGTTTATTAATAGAAATACTCATATTCTCGTCCATTAATGTTGTAAATGTTGTTTATCTTACATTGGGTTGCATTTACTTGTTCTATCATGGGGCCATTGCTATTGATGATGTTAATGTCGTTTATATATTATATGTACTTGTTGTATATTGGCTGTCAAGACTAATTTGCAGATTCAAGTGCACGGATTGAAAAGCTCCAATGGGGATCTACATCAAACGTTTTGATCGAGGTTGGTTATATTATTAATTATCTTAGCATTGTCATTTATATAGCATAGTTTTGAGAATTGAGTTGATTTCTGGTAGTCATCTGTCTGTTGTGGTCTACCCCAAGCCATAGTGAGTTTTCTCCAACACAGAAATGGCGACTCCACTGGGGAAAACATCCATTTTGGGGATTTTTTTAGCATTAGTCCATAATTAGAGTTGCTATTTGTTGAAGCTCTGTGTCACTTATTTGTTGTTGAGATACACTATAGAAAATTTCTTTTTTCTGAGCCATTGGACTCTCTGTTTTCCTATTTTCCTTTCCTCACCCGCGGGCTAGCTTAGCTCTGCCCGCGTATATCCGCCTCTGTTTACTCTACTGCTCGCGGGTACCCACAGGTATTCCTTCGATAGTAACATACAAATTCGGCTTTGGTTGATTTATGACCTTTGGTTGTTGTTGGGTTGGTTTTGGTTGGTCCTGAGTCTTTGTTGGCCTGTTTCTTGACTGTTCCATGCCTTGGTTGTGACTAGAACTCTTCTTTTCTCTTGGTTGAGTCTTGTTGGTTTTTTACCCATCTTTGGATTTAGCCTTGTTGGTTTTTTCCTTTTGAGCTCATTCCTTTGGCTGAGTCTTACTGTTTGGCATCTTTCTGGTTGTCTTAGTGATCTCCTTGGCATATCAGTGACTAGATAGTAGGATTTTGCTTGCATTTTTCATTTCCATATATTGAAAAATACCAAAATACACATAGTTTTGCATTTTCCTTTTTGTTTATAAGAGAAAATACAATTTTTTTTTGCTTTTATGTATTGCATCTTGCATTGAGTGCTTTTTGCCTTCATTTAGATTCTGATTGTGCATTGAAAAATATAAAAGATTGCATATTTATTTCGAAACCGTTGGTTTGATTTTGCATGTTAGTGGCATTGTTTTCATTGGATAGATGATTCTAGGATTTGAAGATTTTGCATACTATTGAGTCTTACACATCACTAGTTTCACGATGATATCCCTTGAGTAATCACAACCATTAAAATTAACGCTTAATCTTAAAATTGATTAGACCAATTTTATTTATAGGGTATACCAACTAGCATAGGTTTAGAGTCTTGGAATAGATCATTGTGAGTTAACAATCCAAGACTACTAGACAAAACATTAGGTTTCTGACCAGGGAGTGGAGGAATCCATGGTATATATTGATGTTCTCAGGAAGCTCTACTCAAGCCAGAGTTAAGCACGAGGTCACGGGAGGTTGGTTGAAGAGATATCCCTCTAATACCGGCTGAACGTGGGAGATATTTCCAGGGTTTGTTCATATCTGGGGGTACCGGAGGTTCGTCCTCTTGTGCTTCGGGCTTAGCTACCCTACCCATACAACGGATCCCACCTGCGACTGTCCCCCTGAGCATTGGTTATATTGCGGTGACCATAGTTGCCTTACCTAGGTATCACATAGGGTACTTGCAGTGGTTATGTTGTTTGTGTCCTGAGTCAGATAGGGGTTGGACAACACAGTTGCCGTTGTATAGGGACTTGACCCTGTGCACGTAGTGAAGTCTGGGGGCCGTTATAACTGATTCTGTTACCTCCGGCTATAGTTTGGGAATCTCAAGCCTCTTCTAGGCGAGACATACCGGCTCTAGTGTTGGGAGCTCATTTAGCAACTCTATTTGTCTGCTCTTGGCTGTACTTTCTCTAGGTGTGTGCTTTTGATTTACTGATTTTGATTGATAGTTGGCCTTTAGGGGACATTGTGATTATATATTCTCTCCGGATATATCGTGGCGCAGAGCTCTACTCTCCACCGATCCCGTTGGTTGGCTGGTTTAGAGCCTACCGAGATTTCATGCCGTGTTGCTAGGGGATGCCGGCGGGCTCCCTCTTAGTCTTCGGATTCTTACGAGACATACGTCCAAGACGTCATGACTGCTGCACATTCTGATACCGAGGAAATACCTTCGACTCCATCGCGTAGAGTTGAATGCACTTCTGATTCCCCTACTCCTCGTGAGGCGTGGGGAGGTGATCCACCCGAGACTCAACCTGGTTCGATTTGGCCGAATCCACTTGAACAAGATCCGTTCGATCCTTCGAATCCGGATAATTATCTTCACGAGATGCCAACTTTACCCGAGGATGAAGATCAGGACGACAGGTTTGTTCCTTCATTTCCATGCAGTTATAGACACAGGATGCCAGAGTTACATGACGACACTGGTCCTACGATCAACCCAATCGCACTCTCTTTTGGTATGCCTAATTATAGTATAATTGAACCTTCCACTACATTTGGTAGTCACGCTGGCACTAGTCATGGTGTTAGCCATACTATACCACTAGGGCACTACCCTCACTAGGGGCCTACGTTGTCCACTCACTCACATAGTATGGGGACTGGTCATGTTCCTCCTAACAATGTTAATGTTGGAAGAAGACCACCTCCTAGGATTGCCCAACCTAATAGGAACATTGTTCGAAACACGACTCTCCATCCACCACCTAATACACATGCCGCTACTCGTCAACCCAGGACTACTTTTGCGAATGATAATGCTCCTCCTAACCACGGGGGTGGACATATACCGCATACTTTTGCGTCCACTTACGCCACTAGTAATGCCAATGTAGGGGATGGGAATATATCCTACCCACATGGACATAACACCGCCATCCCTGCTACTAGTAACACCCATGTTGGGGCAGGGAATACATCTCATGCTTCTGGTCACTGCACGACTGCTCAAGCTAATCCTAATGCTGGGGGTGGAAACATACCATACCATTACGGTCATTACAACACGGTTCCCGCTATGAATAGTACGTACATGCCCCATACTCATGGTGGCAACCCTGAGTACAACACAGTCGGTGCTGGTCACCAGTACAACCCACCACCCCAATATGGTGCCCAAAACACGCACATACCTACTTACTCTCAAATGGGTCAGGCAAGAGGAGGTTATCAATCCTATGTCCATGGGAAAGCTTATGGTATGTCAGGTCCTTATTATCAGCAGTTTAATCCTCATGGTCAAGCTTTTGGTCCATCTTATAATTCGATTCCGTTTAACCAACCTTTTATGGGGGCTTATAATCAAGCTTTCTAGCCTCAACTCCCGTTCCTTGCATGCTTGAATCTTCCATATCTTTCGAAGCTCATGAATGATTTGGTGTGTCACGAACCTACTTGGCCCCTGGTCCCTACCAAGCTCCCCTCAGACATTCCTAAGTTTGAGGGGAAAGCTGGTGAGGACCCGGGAGATCATGTCATGACATTCCACCTTTGGTGCTCCTCCAACTCATTGAATCACGATTCCATTAGATTGCGACTATTTCAACGCACCCTCACGGGGGCAGCCGCGAAGTGGTACGTTGAGTTGCCTGGAAACACTTATAGGGGTTTTAACGAGATTGCTTTGGTTTTCTTAGATCATTTCTAGTTTTCGGTTCGCTATGATACTGGTACTGAACTTTTATCTACCTTCCGTCAGAACAAGGCCACACATATTTTTGACCATGTTCAAGAGTGCCGTCGGCGGAAGAGGTTAGTGAAAGCCGACATTCCTCTAGAGTTCTTGCTGGAATGGTTTCTCAAGTCTCTACTCCCATACATTGCTAAGGATGTTTCGATGTCCGACATCTTGACCGAGGAACAAGCTATCTTGAAAGTCCAGCAGTTAGACTTATTATACTCTCAGTCTGGCATTTTGTATGACATCATTCCTGACGCCCCGCGCACACGCCATGAGCCCATGTTAGTTCCTGGACCGCATTCCGATGACATCGTTGGATCTACAAGCACTCGCTCCGCAGATTTGGTATCTAATAAAATGCAAAATTTGTCGCTAAACCAGTCTACTCCCGAACAGGTTCACACCTTGTCCACTTCCACCCCGTCGTCCGATGTACACAATGTGCAAACGACGAACCAATCAGGTAACCAGCAACCTGGTGGTAATAAAAAGGGGATAAATAATCGTAATGGTGGAAACAATGGGAATAACAATTGCAATCGCAATACCCCCCGTAAGGATAATGCCAACCCTCCTCGGGAAGGCGGAAATGCTGGTGAGGACTGTAAACCTAGGCGTAAAGTGAAGTTTCCTTGCAAGCTCTGTGGGGAAGACCATCTTACTCACTTATGTCCTCGAATTGAAGAAGCATCGAAGCATTTGGCACAAAGCCCAGATGTGTTGAAGGATCCCCTACCTCATCACCAAAACATGGCTTCGCATGCTCCCACCACTCGTTATGGACCTACTGAGACGACATAAACGTCTTCTTCCAATACTGGTGGTTATGGATGTGTGAACATGGTTCAATCAGAGGTTAGTGTTTCCACTCATCAATGCAATTATGATGCACCACAACCCAATTTGGGGAGTGAGCCTTCCCCTCCTCCTGACAATTCCTTGCATATCGAGAAGCCCTCTATTATTCGGCGGATACCAAAAGGTGTTCTTAAGCACTCTACGCATAATCCTAATGCTCGAGCCACCCACAACTACTCCATCGTAGAAGATTTGGGCCAAACTCCGTGTGCCATGTCGGCTCTTGAAGTTTTCCAAGCCTGTCCTTCTCAAAAGCATGCTCTTCTGAGTGTGTTAGGAGTTCAGGATGGGGGAAGTCCCACTGTTATCAAGTTCGATACTACTGATGTCCAACCTTTCTTACCCTACCACGTGGATTTTCAAATCTAGGTGGTGTGCCTTCATAGTTTTGTCAAACGTACGATGGTTGACGAAGGTGCATCCGCATCAGTAATGTCGTTATCTTGTTGGAAAGCTCTTGGCTCTCCTCCCCTACTTGCATCTAGAACCACGCTCACTGCATTCAACGATCGTTCAGTTAAGCCACATGGAATTATCCCTTCCCTTGTTGTCTGCTTGGGAGGTAAATCTGTGCCTATTGAAGTCGAGGTGGTTGATGCGCCCATCGACTACAACCTTTTACTGGGTTGGAATTGGATGTATGCTATGAAAGCTATCGTGTCCACTATATTCAGAGTTATCTGCTTTCCTCACGAAGGAAAGATTGTGACCATCGATTAGTTGGATTTTGTTAACTCCTCTTCCATAGCATCCACGGGATCCATAGTCCCGTAGGTTACTCATTCTCAACCAGCAACTGGGAACATGGGTGTCGGATTGTACCCCTCATTGATGGGATCTTATGATTTCCCTTCACCCATTGCTTTTATTGAAACCATTTCAGATGTTCAACAAGCCATTGCAGATTCGGATCTCTCTTCTTCATAGACAGTAGAGGAAGATTCCGTTATGCTTCCCACACGTGCAGCCGACCTATCTTGTTCAAATGGTTTCCTTGATGGTATTTTACCTTCAGATGAAATTTTTATCGAGGCCCTGAATGGTAATGATGAGCCTTGGGAGGATTTCTATCATAGATCTCATTCCCTTCCCACCCTCGATCTTATTGAACGAGATGAGCCTATACTACAATCTGCCATCCATTTGGATTTGGATCCATTCACAGTCTCATCCAGCCCTGATTTGACGTTTGAGTCTGATGAGTCTTTGAGCTCTCCTATAGATCCGCAAATCGATGCTCCTGAAGAGTTTGATTCTATTTCTAGAATTTCCAACTCCCGTGATGATGAATTTTCTCTTGCAGATTCCTTCACATCCTTCAGCTTTGCTCTTCATTTTGAAGATGATCATTTTGATCCCTCAGGTATTGGTACTATGGCACCTTCAGTGGTTATCTCTACCTGCGTTATGTCTGAGGTTAACAATAGTGAAGTTGAAAATGTTTCTACTACAGTGACTTGTATCAGATTTTTCTTTACGTACGTTTTAGAGATGATCTTGGTACTTATGTTTCTTGGAGACAGGATTTTTAGCTAGACTTATATTCGTTTACTGGTCCTTTTTGAGATTTGCTTTGTTCATGGCAGGCATATTCGGAACCTTGCATATAGGTTTAGGCCTCCCCATTGTTATGATGCATTTGAACCTTGTCCCATCCGAATTCGCAGACAACCCCCTGAGTGTCCTTATCTTGCTCATGTTCCTTGCATTATGCATAGCTTTGTTTCATGCGCTTGGAACTAGTCTCGCATGCCCCTGACACTCGTCTGCTCCCATTACAAGCATTCTTCCATCTCTCCTTTGATCTCGTTAAAAACAGTAAGGAGGTCACAAGTTTACTTTTTCGGACTCGTTAAACCTTTACGGAAAAGATTTTTATAAAGTCGTTTTTAAGCCCTTGTTAGACTTTTCCAAATCAAACAAGATTTCCAAGTATACTTGTCATTTCAGACTCGTTAAAGCATTTGAAGCGACATCTACTTAGGTATAAGTTTACCCCTTTTCCGGACCTTTGTGGATTAGTTACGAAAAATGTATACTCTAGTCATACGTGACTAGAAGAGTTCTTCTCTCATCGTTTTACACTTTTTCGGGTGAGGAGACTAACTTTACAAAAAATGACTCCCTTTTTATGTCGAGTTGTGATTGCATTGCATTATCCTGCTTGTCTCCTGAGCCTTGTGCTAGCTCCCGCTTACTCACTTATTAGCCATGTTCCTGAGCACTTTACGTTCCGAGTCAAGCAGAGGCTTAATTTATCTTTCGCAGCTTGATGACCCTTTTCCTTGAGGGAACATTCCCTCGAGTGTCCACATCCTGCACATGCTTCCTTGCATTGATGATAGGTATGTTCCACTGATTTGGACTAGTTTGCTTGCTATATGACACTCGTTCCCTCACTTGTTTTACTATAAGCAATTTTATTCTTTTTCAAGCTTTCCCAAATATGAAAAAGACCAAAAAAATCAAATATTCCAAAAAATCCGGATGAGATTATGGTTACTACTTCTTGTTGGCAGCTGTTGTGTCGCCTTTGAACAGAGCATTCATTCCAATCCGCACATTATGAGTCGGGACTATAGTTGGACCTTAGGAGCTGTACTTGTTTCTCAGTTTTCTCCACCGATTGGTTAAGCTTCCAATTATTATGGAGCCCTTTGTAATGCCTCCTGCATTGCACAGTTTATGTCAAGTCTATGCTGCCTGAGTCTATCCATCTGTTCATGCTCTTGTTCAAAGGAAGTCCTGAGCCCAGAGTCGGCCACTCCTCAGATCTCTTGACTATTGCATGTCGGCCATCCTTATTTGAGTCAGTCCTTTTAACCTGAGTTCTTCCAAATCTTTCAGCGTAGCTGGTACCTCGTGCTGGTTGATGGGGGATGCCTTAATGCCCTCCTTCCAGCGAGTCTTGTTCTGTTGACTTCAACCCATTTATTCCTGGACTTGAGGCTTAGAGTTCGGTTGAGTACCTTGAGGCTTGCAGTCATTAGTGGCAGGTTCTCTCGCCATCGACAGTTGTAGGAATACATCAATGTCCCCTGATCGATGGATTCATCCTAGTATTCGACTTCAACTCATTTATTCACACTCCGATGATTGTGCTCTGTGCCTTGATGCCCATTTTCATTATTGGTGGGTTATCTCACGTCTATTAATGGTATACATCATTGACCGGTAATCAAATGATGTCACATCAGGTTTGACCCCAACTCCTTTATTCACTTGATGGGACTTGCACCGTCAAAGACTAGTGTAGAAGACCCCAGGTGATTGTGGCATTCTGTATGCTACCTATGACTTTGACTTTACATATGAGATATCACCTCTCATATATCAGCAGTTTGTACCTCCAGTTTGCACCAGTTGTTTCCTTTTTAGCAGGAGACCATATCTTAATGTAGAGGGATCATGGCTATGATCACTTATGACATATCTTCACTATGTACTGCCTATTCATGGCCATTGTATCATATTGTTGTACTACCGACATGTATTCAGGGATACTATTGTATTATGACAAGTGAGCTGCTCTTTCCATTTGTGTCTCCATCACTCCACTTCTGAGATTTATAATGTGTTTCGGCCATTGTAGCATCAGTCTTTGACCTCACACATTAGGGGGCATCTGTTACAACGTAATCTTCCACCTTGTGAGAATCAGCACTCTTTGGCCTAGAGGATCCACTCCATTGACTCAGAACCATTTTATATCCTTCATAGACTATTTTCCCCTATTTTTTCCCTTGTACGCTTGCTGCATCATTATAACCAGCGTACCCGCGAGATGCATCACTATAGCCTGCGGGTACCATGTAAAATGGTAAAAATCACTAGTTTATTACTTTTTACTCCCAAAAAGCGGTCATTGGGTGACCTTTGGCTCTCCATCTGCCCAAGAAATGTCTCGATGTGTCCTTTCACTTACCTTTGAGAAGACTATATATTGAGCACATATTGGTTATGGACAGGAGGATAAAGAAGAGAAAGAGAACTCTAGTGGATTTTTGCCCTATCTTGAGTCTACACTCATTGATCCTTGTAGTTGTGAACCCTTTATGTTCACCTTCCAAACTCCTATCTAGTTTGAGTTTTCCATTCATGGAGGATTGAAGTGGTGGAGGAACAAGTGGATTGATCCAGATCTTGGTTCAGATTGGTTCCCGACAAGAGGTCGTATCACATTGTACTTCTTCTTGTTTATTAATAGAAATACTCATATTCTCATCCATTAATGTTGTAAATGTTGTTTATCTTACATTGGGTTGCATTTACTTGTTATATCATGGGCCATTGCTATTGATGATGTTAATGCCATTTATATATTATATGTACTTGTTGTATATTGGCTGTCAAGACTAATTTGCAGATTCAAGTGCATGGATTGAAAAGCTCCAACGGGGATCTACATCAAACATTTGGATCGAGGTTGGTTATATTCTTCATTATCTTAGCATTGACATTTATATAGCATAGTTCTGAGAATTGAGTTGATTTCTGGTAGTCATCTGTCTGTTGTGGTCTACCCCAATCCATAGTGAGTTTTCTCCAACACAGGTAGAGGTTGTTAATACAATTGCATGCTTGATTAACATATCACCTAAAACTATGTTGAATGGACAAATTCCGAAGGAGATTTGGTGTGGTAAGCCAGTTGATTATTCTCATTTGTGTATCTTTGGTTGTGATGCATTTTCCCATGTGCCTAAGGAAAGGAGGTCCAAGCTTGACCCAGAGTCATGGAAATATGTTTTTATTGGTTATGATAATATAGTAACGGTGTATGAACTGTGGGATCCTACTGACCACGAGGTAATTTTTAGTGGGGATGTTATTTTTACTGAAAAATACATGCAAAGGAAGGATGTACAATAGTCACCTGAGATTGTACCTGTTGAAGTAGAAACAAGTGAAAATGAAAATGAAGCCTCTGATCAACATGAAGAACAACAAATTCAACAACCACAACTCATAATATCTACATGTTTGAAGAGATGTCTGGAAAGGTATTTTCCTAATTTTTTTCTTTTGATTTATGAACTGGTGATGGTGAACCTAGTTCATTTCAAGGAGCTAGAGAATATAAGAATGAAAATAAATGGAGGAAATCCATAAACACAGAAATGAAATAACTACACAAGAATGAAACATTGGAAGTTGTGGATCTCCCATCTAGCCCAGAAAGGTTGTAGGAAGCAAATGGGTGTATAATGTAAAGAAGAACAATGATGGGTTGCTTGAATGTTATAAAGCTTTCTTGGTGGAAAATGGCTATGTGTAGAATTCATGTATATATTTTAATGGAATCTTCTCTCTATTTGTGAAGCTTAGTATTGTAAAGGTTTTACTTGCACTTGTAGTAGTACAAGATTTAGAGTTGGTGAAACTTAATGTAAAAATTGCTTTCCTGCATGGTGATCTCAAGGAAGAAATTTATATGGATCACTTTGAGGGCTATAAATAATGAGGCAAAGAGAATTTGGATTGTAGACTCAAAAATATTTGTATGGATTGAAACAAGTTACAAGGATGTGGTATATAAAATTTGGCACCTTCATGAAGAACCAAGGTTTTAGTAGAAGTGAAACTAACCATTGTCCATATTATAAGAGGTTTGATGATGACAATTTTATTATCTTGCTATTGCATGTTGATGATATGCTAGTTGTAGGCCCTAGCATGAAGAAAATAATTCATGTTAAGTCTTAGTTGGGTAGGACATTTTGTTAGAAAAACAGGATCGCATAGCAATAACAATAAACAAGATGCAAATACAAATTACACAAACACATTACAAGAGAGACACAGATATATCATGGTTCACCCAAGATGGGCTACGTCCACACTGAAATTTTCCATCCCTTATTATTATACCATCCAGCAAAGTAAAGGGATACAACCTGCAACACAGCCGCTGCACTTCCTCTTCACTATCTCACTGTCTCTCTCTCCGATCTCAGAGATCTTTACAATGCATAAAACCTAATACATCAACCCTAGCTATATTACAATGTCCTTTTTTATAACGAAAATACAATGGGGAAATACCCGGGATCATAACCAAACCTAAGATACAGACACGGCTGAATAATAATATCTTTGAATATGGAGATCAGGCTTCACAAACCAACACATTTGAAATGAAAGATTTGGGATTAAAAAAAAAATTCCAGGGATGAATATACACAGGGATAGAATAGGTAGGAATATCTAGTTAAGTCAAACTTAATGTATAGAAAATATTCTGCAATGCATCAATGTGAAGAATGCAAAACCAATTAGCACCCCACTTCCTACACACTTCAAGTTGTCTTCCTAACAATGTCCTATCACAAAATCAAAGAAGACAAGCATGTCTCATGTACCGTATTCATCAAAAGTAGGAAGCCTCATGTTTTCCATGGTGAGCACCAGATCGAATATTGCACAAGCATTGGGAGTTGTTTTCTAGTTCACGATGATTCCTAGTAAGGAGCATTGGAACATTGTGAAGTGGAAATTGAGATACTTAAGGGGCACTTTAGGTGCTGCTATTTTCTAGAGATTGGAATATTCACAAATAAAGGTTTTGCATATTATGTCCTTGGTCAATATAGATATGGAAGAAAGTGTTAAATTTTGAGCATTAGTTTACAATACTCTAGGATCTTTACTGAGAGAATAACATGTGCAGTATATCAATGCATAACAATCATAATAAGCATGACAAGCATCACAAGAATCAAAAGCATGAGAGACAAGAGACACAGAGTTTACGTGGGGAAAACCCTAAGGTGAAAAACCCCACAACTTCCTCAGAGATAGAGAGAGAAATGGCTCAACCAAAGTACAACCAAAATACACAGAGATAGTCTCCTAGTAGCAGATGATCCTCCTCCTCACTAGTGCGCCACTTGCTAAGTGAGAGAAGTGTGAGTTTCCGAGTGATCAAATAGATATCTCCCGATCTCTATTTATACTTAACCTGTTTTCCCAGTGACACTATGGGGCTGACTTGTCTAGCTAGGTACATCCACAATATAATATATATTTCAGGGCCGACCCCACACATGGTGGTCTAATAACCCATCGGCAAGTACACATACTTGCGACACTTGTCAATACACATGACGACACTTCCTTATAGAGGAATAACACATCTCTTATAAGGGTACAATAAATATATATGAAATACATAGATGAAATACATTTTGAAGTTACATATACATCAACAAAAAGTATACTATAGGACATACTTTCATTCATACTAGTGGAGATATAAGATGGACATCTACGTTGCAGCGAGTGGCGACTTTATCAACCACTGAAAAAATATGTGGCGACAATTGAGACCAAGAAGAGGCAATATGACTTGAGCAATTGATGGATGACTTCAAGATAATGTAGGGAAATATTAATTTGAATTTTGATAGCTAAAGTTCTATTCACTTAGTGAAGAATCCAACATTTCATGATCGCACAAAGGATATTGATATTAAGTACCATTTCATAAGGAAAGTGAAGGAAGAAGGTAGAATCCCATAGGAGAAAATTAATACTGATTTCAAAGATGGTTAGGATAGGGAAGTTTGAATGGTGAAAAAATTCTCTAGGTTTATTGAAAATGTGATGAAGGAAACATTGGACAATGACATGCAAGTGGAAAAAATTGGCAAGGAAATTCCTATATATTGACTTCAAATGGGAGAATGTTAGGAGATGAAGTCAATATCCATATTTTTGATATTATTCCATGAATAGGTAGTAGTTGTTCATATGCATTGGGTGTGCGGGGGATCACAGGGAGGGTTTTTAGGCTCCCCTTGTCCAAGGGTGCAGTGGCAGAGCCCCTGGGGTGAAAATTTCTGGACCCTTCTGTTGGAAATGATTTAATACTGAGAGGGGGGGTGAATCAGCATTAGGGCATTTATCAATATTTTTTACCTTCTTTAACATATTAGTCTTAACTTAATCTTGATGTTTAGTTAAGCATCCAATATAAACAAAATCATTCATCCATATATGCACCAAGAAAAAGAACACATAACACAAGAATTTGGCATGGAAACCCAAATGGGAGAAAACCACATAATTTTGTTTTGTAATGAAAACAATACATTCAAGTAAGCAATGAATTCTTGTGTTTACTAGCACCAACTGGAAGGAGGCACTGACCCCCTCGTTTTATAGGCACTGACCTGAAGGAAGCTCCAACTCCCTGTGTTCTCTAGCACCAACTGGAAGGAGGCTTTAACCTCCTGCTCCTTTCCCTATCATGTCGCTCTGATGTCCAATATATGATTATGACTTACTGGACTTAAACTCCGTGCACTATTCTGATCTTTTGATATTAGTTCTGTTGTGCGCTATCCTAGTATACAGACAATTCACTGTCACTGTGTTGCATACATCACTTGACTTCTCATTCCTCTCAATTCTACACTTATGTTGATGTCTTACTATGTGTACTGTGTTCTATTGATCCTGTAGTCTGCGCTAAGATATACTCTATCTATATGCTACTGGGTAACTGCTCTCACTTACTGATACTGTGCTTTCAATTGATAGTTTGCTGCTATGAGATAATGCACCAGTAATAGATAGAACTGCACACTTGCTTGGATGTGTCCATTCTGTTTAAGTGCCACAGTCTTTTAGACAATCTGAGACATACTGTGCATCAAATGATTCATCCTTTCGGTTTAATGCTCTTGTCTCAGATCATCCTCATCATGAAGCGCTTACTGAATCATGATGCTTCTTTGTCGTCATGCATCTGATGGACTTCACAACTTCACACACTTTACTTTAGTTTTCATGCAACAACCAAACATCTGTGCATCAACTGATATAGTTTGGTTCTATCTCTACGCTTCTAACTTACAACATTTGTGACTTTCTACGTGCTATCTGTGCTACTGTTAATCAGTCCTCATGCATTTGCACATGCTTCTATGTTTATGCCTTTTAGTATTTGTGCATCTGTCACAGATCTACAACATCATTCTGCGTACCATAAGTATTTCATCCTGCTACATGTTTGCACTTGGATCCTCGCTAGATCATGTTGTTTTGTCCTCGATCCCATGATGCCCAGGATACAAATTTGTATCTTCCAACTGAAGCTCTACAATCTCGCCACTGAGCTTACTTCAAATCTCCAACTTGCATCTCTATTTATACATGTCCTGCATGAATTGTATGTCCACAAGTTGGTTGTGGAATCCCTTCTTTCATACTTCATGGATTGTACTTTTGCCACATGTCATCTCCATCATTACTGATGTGTCATCCTTGGTGGGTCTTGTGCTTCCATGGTCCTCGACCTAGTGGGAATTACACCTTAGTGGTGTACTCTTGCACTCTTGATGTCCCATTTATTTGAGGTATGTGCACATCCTTGCTCTTCGACTTGATGAGTCTTTGATCCTTGTTGTACAATATCTTTTGGGTATTGCACACTTGATACTTTAATGCTTTGCAAAATTTGCACATAACCTGACTTTTACTTGGTGGGACTTTCACCTTTGCAACATCATTACTTGTGGGACTTGCACACCTGTTGTGCCATCGGCTTGTTGGATTTGCGCATAAACAAATTCAACTACTGCACCCTTCTTGGAACTTGTGCGCCCTTTACTAACTGAAAGCATCTTCTGATTGGCAAGACTTGTGTGCTTTCAGGATTGTTCAACCATGTACTATGTGTGCACTCCCAATATTTGACCATCCAATTTTTAGGCTTGCTTCCGCATTCCAATGTCTTCTCACAACATGCTTGCACACTTGTACCTTTGCTTAACCAACTCATTGGATTCTTGTGCCCATGTACCTTTGTCCAACCACTTATTTAACTACTTCCTTGAAAGAGTATGACTTGGTGGACTTGATATTTGTGCAGGTACCACATGTAGTAGGATGCATTACTTATGTTCTTCTGAATCTCTATGATGTACCTTCCTTAGATGATTCTTCATACTGATCATGCATGATGTATCCTTGGACACACATCTCCAAGCTGTATGCAACTTCTAGATATACTTCTTCAAACTGGCATCCATCTCCTTCACTATCTTTCACATATACTTCTTCAAAGTGGCTTCCATATACTTCTTCAGGATGACATAGAAATGTTGTATCCACTTTGACATCAGTTGACATCAATGACTCAAACTGAATTAGTTAACATCCTCTTTGACATTAGTTGACATCACTGACAACCAAATTTCAACACCTTCTAGTGTATTTCAGTTCCTTTTGGAACACTCATGTATTGTATAAAAGGGAAGTGACCCTTGGAATTGTATTATAAGAGAATAAAGCATTGAAATTTTGTTTTGTAGAGTAATAATAAAATATTGAATATTTCATTCCCTTGTGGTTTTACTTGTGCACAACATGGTTTCCACGTGAATATCATGTTTTCTTCTTTTTTCAACACTCTTGAAGTAAAGGTATGGGTTTTGATAGTGTCCAACGTTCTCTAGATTCACCAAGTAAACAATTTTTTGTGTTCCCAAACAACAAGATGAGGAAGCTAGTAATAATCAAGTTGGTATAAAATAGTACCAACCAATTGTGGATTCATCAATCTCCCAAGTACATCACTTCATCACATGTGAATGTCCCCAACGTTTTATAGGACAACTTTGATGTGATGGATCTAGACTTGGTTGAGTTGAAAGATAAAAATATCTTGAACCCTTCATACACAATGCTTCTCTATAGAACTTGTTTTCTTGGATGTTATATTCAAGGTGTGGAAATAGAGTTTAATTCTAATTGAGTAATCCCTTTGAATTCAAGTAGTTGGAGTCACAATGCAAGTGTCATAAGACTTTGAAAGAGGTTGAAACATAAGTTTTCACCGAAATGCCCCTCACAAAATTTTAAAATTGCATTAAAAAAACTCTTGAATTTAAAGTTGTTGTAGTTTTGTAGGCACTGAGTTGGTTAAATCTTGGTCCACTACAATACTATCTAGAAATTGACAAGGTTTAAAGTATGTGAATGTTAAAGGAATCCTATATTAAATAATAATGTTTAGAGTGCATTTTGTTTGGGATTAGTTCATGTAGTTGTGCCACTTGCTTGTCATAGGGTTCGAAATAGATTAATTTGGATTCAATGGCATTTGGAACCTTTTGAAATCTTTCGTTTCCAGTACTAACCCTTTCCTTTGACAAATTTGCAGTTTATTTGGATCTATCTGCATGCTAGGAACAATACTAGAATTTTGAAAGCAAAATTAGAATTTATTACAACCTACAACTATATTTGACAATATTATGTTGTGGTTATCAATTCAATATTTTATTTGATATATTCAGAGAGAAGGCAAGTTGAGGCTTCTCAGATAGTGACAATGATTAAAAATTCAATGAAGAGTACAATTGAGTTGGAAGGATTGGAACCTAAGTTGATTTCATTATGAAATGCATGCTAGTGTTCTAAAATGCATATTAGTGAATGGAAATTCATTGCATTTAATTTTTTGACAACTGAAAGAATTTATGAACCATTTTAAATCTTGCATTGGATAGGTTTTATGTATGAAACTAACTAATTGTTTGTATGTTCAAGTATACTATTAGTAAGGACAAATTGCATGTAGGAAGTGTCTTGGATATGGAAATGAGTATGTCCATAAGTAGTACCAATTGCTACAGCTGCAAGGGACAAACATTATGAGAAGAATCTCATAGTTCCAAAGGTTGGTTTCTATAAGACACACATTTAAATTTCTGATTGAAAATTTTCCAATAACATGTCACAATAAATGTATGTGCATGATACAAGTGAGGAAATGGACTTGTCTAGTAAGGATAGATGATGATTGTTGTAAGTTGGAAAGAACGAGAATACTACTAGTATGATGACACCCTAATCTTATGATATTCCCTGATCAACTAAAGCTATGCTTATTAGAGCAAGCTAGTGGGATTCCCTAGAAATAAGACTATAAGTTTGTGCTGTTCTCGTTTATGAAAGCCTTGGCAAATGATGAATCACCCAAAGAACTATTTAACAGAGAAGGGATGCCTAATCATGGAGGGTGAGTGACTACAACAAAGAGGCAAATTGAATGGATATATTGCAAGGGATTCATGTTTAATGTGGATTAAGAGTGCATATTGGGTGTGTCACAGAAAATAGTGAGATGAATTTCAACCATGGAAACCTTATTGAGAAAATACATATTCACAACAAACATATCAATTTATTTATGGTCAATCTCATTATCAGAGTCATGAACTGGGATGATTTCATTTCCCTTAACAGGTTTCTTAAGAAATATACTTTCTGTGGCCATTTTAGTTCTTAATCTTGTCCTTGGCCCTAAATTAACATTCCCTGTGCTTAAAGTTTTATTTGGCTCATTATCAAGCAACTCAACAATTGGGTTTTTAACAACTATACTCAACGTATCGGTATTTTGCATATTGGACAGATCCGAAGTAATATTAACTTCGGCATCATTTGATGAGGTTCGCCTTGTATCATCCTTTATTTTAGAATCTTCAACCTGTGTCTATTTCTCTGGCAAATCTGCTTCATCATCTTTTTCTTTAGACAACTTCTTCTTCTTTTTAACATCGTAACCCTGCTCAAGGAGACATTTATCCCAGCTTTTCCCAATTTGTTTTAAGTGATGCAGGACCAAAAGTTTAATGAGCCCGTGATGAAAAATAGAACGCTCTGTGTGTTTTGGGTGACCCTGTACCCACAATACCATTTTCTGCAAGCTCCTCCATAAATAGTATGGTAAATTTAACTTTTTGCTCCCTTGCAAGTGCATCAACATTCTAATATGACATCTTAAAACCTTTTCGAACCGACCATCACAGGTAATGTAGTTTTGGACCATTTCTAGGGGAATTTTCCAATTTGGCTTTATTTTACTAACATGAACCCCATTCTGCCAATTCAAATTTTCATTACCAGGTAACAGAAATTCACTATAATCTCCTTCTAACTCTTTCTGCTTGAACCAAGTTTCACCCTCAACTGGGACGCCAATTACCTCTAAGATTAACTGTTCATTTAGTATTATCCTGAAGCTTTTGAAATCAACCACCCGCTCCTTGTAATTTCTTATGAAGGCCTTTGTCACCTGGGGATTATATCCCTGAAATCTTTCACAGTAAATGAGCCACCTTGAATCTCTCATTCACTTCGTCGATTTGGGAAATTGCAAGAGCCATTGTATATTATTGGGTTCGGCTCTGCATGGGAAGCCACCTGCTTTCTTTTTATCTTTCAGCTGTGAAGTTTCCTCCATGTTTCTATCCTCGCTCAAAATGAATCTGTAAAAAATGCGATGAAAACCCTAGCTTGCAGGGTTTATTCCCGAAATTACACTCCTTTGTTTGTCAAATTTGCTGATTTTGATGCCTGGAGGATGTTCACATCACCATTACTGCTGTACTGGTTTGATTGCCAAGTGTTGAGTGAAGCCAGCTACCACACTTCATGGAGTACTAGATTCATGCATGTGTATAATCCATTTCGAATTATAATTGCTAAATCATAATTATGAACATTCAAACCCTTGTTAAATCATAATTTCATATTTTTGCAAAACTGACAGCATTTTCTTTAGTACTGACAACATTTTAAAATTCGGAATTCTGGCATATGCTGTCAGTTTGACCTTTAAATCAAATTTATCAAATTTGAAATTTTCCAAACATTTGAAATGTTTTTAGGAGCAAGAAATTAAACCCTATTTTGAATAAAAATATGAACAAGAGCCAAATCCTTATTTAATCATGAAAACATGAAAAATGGTAAAATAAAACTTTTAAGAAAAAAGGAGGAATACCTAGGCTAAGCAAATGGAAAAACTGAATTAAAATGAGGTAATGGCTATGTAAATCTATGGAACAACCCTAGGAATAACATCAGGCTCCGTCTGGGGATAAGGTCTTCCCTGTGAGACCTTAAGAACATGTGACCTGTGCCTTCTGCAATCTGTTTTATTGGGCTGGAGTCTATTGAACTTATTTGAACTGATATGTAAAATGAATATATACAAGAAATATGTCATCTCAATTAGGTATGAAATAGCTTTAAAAAGAGTCCATTAACTGGACCTAGAATCTCATTACTACCCAGAGTTTGTAGGACAAAAGTGTTGTTTCCCAAAATCTTCATCACTATGAATGGTCCAAACCACAGAGCATCAAACTTAACATGCTTTCCTTTATCCTCATATCTGGCATCCCATCTTAAGACTTTATCACCCACTGAAAACACATTATTTTTTACGTTTTTATCAAAGCTTTCTTTCATCCTATTTCTGTGTATTTCAGCTTTGTCCATGAGAGCTTCCCTGTCTTGCTGTAACTGAATTATCTGAAATGTTCTTCTCTTCTTCACTTCTGGTTCTTCCTCAAATTCCTGCACAAATTTAATCACTGGAGCCATTAACTGAATAGGGAATACTGCTTCAGTTCCATATACTATTTGAAATGGGGTAGGTCCAATGGACTTCTTTATTGTAACTCTGTCTGCCCACAAAGCAAATCTTAACTTAGAATCCCAATTCTTCTTATTTTTTGATAACATTTTCTTAATGCTTGTCACAATGTTTTTATTGTTGGATTCTGCCAATCCATTGCCTTGGGGGTAATATGGTGTAGATTGTCTCAAGGAAATACTATTTTCTTCAGCAAATTTTATCATTTTTTTGGATTTAAATGCAGGAGCATTATCAGTAATGATTTTTCTAGGGCATCCAAATCGATTAAGAATGTTTTCTTGCAGGAAATTAATGATTACCTGATCTGTTGCTTTTCTAGTTGGGATTGATTCTACCCACTTTGTGAAAAAATCTGTTGCAGTTAATATCCACCTATGTTGGCCACTAGATGGAGGATGAATCTCACCGATAAGATCTAACCCCATTGTTGAAATGGAGCCTCTACTGATATAGGTTTCAAGGGTAAGGATTGTAGCTGATGTTTGCCTGCAAATTTTTGGCATTTTTCACAAGCCCTAATCTGTTGATACACATCTGTGAAAAGAGTGGGCCAATAATACCTAGCTCTTAAGATTTTGAAAGCTATTGCTTTCCAGTATTTATGTCCACCACATATACTAGCATGCAATTCCTCAATGACAACATTTGCTTCTGTTTTATCCAAACATCTCAGAAGTATTCCTCCAGGGTCCTTCCATTACAATACTTGATCAATCAACACATACTTGAGAGCTTTCAGTTTTATAGATCTGCATTCATTTTTACTTAACTCTGTGGAATAGTGCAGATTTAACAAATAAAAAATAATTTCAGCATACCAAGGACAACCAAAATACCTGCTGTAAACTATTTTTTCACCTTGTTTTGAATTTTCTGCCATCATATACAGATCCAATATCTAACAATTTGACTCAGAGAGAAGCTTAGCTAAGTCTTGTCCCTTTACCAATTTAGTAGGCTTAATTTCCACCTCGTATTCCATCACCTTTGTAATCCACCTGCCTCTCTTTCCTTCGCTATCAGGCTATACCAGAATGTCTTTTACAGCTGAATTAGGAACATAAGCTAAAACTTTAGAATGGAGTACATAAATTCTGAAAAATTTAAGTGCCTTAACCAAAGCATAGGCTTGTTTCTCCATACTAGTGTATTTCAACTCTGAATCCCTTAATGTCTTGCTAAAGAATGAGATGGGTTATTCTAATCCATCAGAGTTTTTATGCAACAACATAGCAACAATTGTTTCTTCTGATGCAAATGAAAAAATGGCAAAATCTTTAGTGTAATCTGGGGCTGTCAACACAGGTGCTTCTACCAATGCCTGCTTAATTTTTTCAAATGATTTTTTAGCTTGGTCAGACCATCTTACCTCCCTTTCCTTCTTAAGCATATCAGTAATATAATTACAGTTTCAGCAAAGTTAGGAATAAACCACCTCAAAAAATTGATTTTTCCTATGAAAGACTGGATTTCTTTTTTATTTCTAGGAATAGCAATCTTTAAAATAGCTTTCACTCTCTCCGGGTCTATTTTAATCCCATCTGCAGAAACTATGTGACCCAATAACTTACCTTCTGTCATAGCAAAGTGATATTTCTTTGGGTTCAATCGCAGCCCAAATCTTCTGCATTTCATAAAAGTTTGCTTCAGATGTTTCAAATGCTCTTCATTATATTTGGGAAAGACCGTGATATCATCTTGATAAATGACCACAAACTTTTCATTCTCACCTACAAATGCTATGTCCATTGCTCTTTGAAACGTGGCACCTGCATTCATTATCCCAAAAGGCATTTTGTCTTACATGAATGTACCCCAGGGGGTTGTAAAAGTTGTTTTCTCTCTATCTTCCAGTTGAACCGCAATCTGGTTATAACCAGAGAAACCATCAATCATTGAAATTCTTTCTGCACCTACTACTCTCTACAAAATCTGATCTATCTTAGGAAATGAATAGTTATCTTTAAGGCATGATCTGTTTAAATTTCGAAAATCTACACATAACCTTATTTCTCCATTTTTCTTACGTACTGGAACAAGGTTAGCTACCCAATACGAGTACCTAAGAGGAACAATAATCTTGGCATCCAGTAGTTTCTTCACCTCTTTTTCAATGACTGGTAAAAGTGTCGGATTAATCCTTCTTAGTTTTTGTTTAAAAGGCTTAGTATTAGGCTTTAATGGGATCTTATGCTGAATAACATTAGTATCATAGGTTTTAAGATCCTCATATGACCATGCAAAAATATCTATGAATGCCTTCAACAAAATTATGTATCTATTTCTCTCCTTTTCTGACAATTTCTTATATATCTTAACCATCCTCGGTTCTGCTGCAAACCCAATATTACAGCTTATTACACTTTCTTCAGTGGTCTGAAAATTATTTTTCAACAGTGTATCATTCTTTGAAAATAGCCGCTCTAATGGAACAAGTCCCTTAGGGATAAAATTGCTCTTTAAATCCATAATTTTTTGATCAGCAATTGACTGTTTTGCATGAGTAGACATTTTAGCCAGATCTACATGTTCATCTAAATCAACCTGGTCATCTGCAAATTCTTCAATTAATTCTAAAAATTCTTTGATTTCCTGCTCATCTTGGAACACCCTCCAATGTTTAATATCATCTAGGACAGTTGGCCTATACCTCACATCAATGGGATACTTTTGGTGTGTCAATTTTGGGATTTTGAAATATGCTGCTGCTAATGCCAGTGAATCTGCAGTCTGATTACAATCTCTTGGAATATATGTTATATTAAAAGCACAGAAAAAATTATCTATCATATCCCACACTTCATTTCTGTAAACTTTCAATAATGACTGCTTTACCTGATAAATACTCTTTACTTGCTGAATTACCAATTCGGAGTCGCCAAATATTGTAAGACTTTGAATATTCATATCTTTTGCAGCTCTCAATCCAAGGATTAGTGCCTCATACTCAGTAGTATTATTTGTGGTTTGGAATTATAATTTATACATTAATGAAATCATCTCACCTCCAGGAGAAATCAACAACACACCAGCCCCTGCTCCATCCTTATTTGATGACCCATCAAAATACATCTACCAAATGCCTTCCTTTTCTTCTGTGTCACACTGAATTGAACTGTCTTTCCTAACTTGCAAAACCCCTGTAGCATCATCATTTACATGTAACATGCATGAACCCATATCCTCTTGTACTGTGTAAATAGGATGATTCGTAGGATTTCTGTCATCACTTACCAGGAATGCCAATTGCACCTCTCTGTATAATCTTCTATATTCACCTCCAAATATAGGAATTGAAGCATATGATAGGTCCATTTGGAGAGTGCCACCTATCTTTTTAGCCTATGACCGTGACAAAAGCATGCCAAACTTAGGAGAAATATTAGCTACTACTACATCCATAAGAATACTTTTCATAAGCAGCTGGGCAAGGTTGAATACAAGGTCTTTTATGACTCCTAAACATTTGACAGCTCGGGAATCAAAAGCATATAAGTCATGATAGGGTTTTGTGACAGATAATCCTAGGGATTCCATAACCTCCTTTGGCATAAGATTGTGCAAAGCACCTGAATCCAATAGACAATTATGCAACATCTGGTCATGTATGGTAAGTGTAATATAGAAAGGTGGGGGATAACAGGATTTTATTTCTGACTAGTCAAAAGCTTTCGAACCAGTAATAATGGTGGGATCTTTCTCCTGCAAGTTTATCACATCTTCTGAGACATGAACAGGTGATGAGTTCAAGATTTTCATAGCAGGTTCTTTATAAGATCTGCTCCTTATCAATTCAGTTAAAGGGATGGGGACCTTAAGTTTATTTATCTCATGCTCTAAATCAAAACTAGAAAAATTTCCCACTTCTACTGATTTAATAGAGTTGTTCTTATCTTTTTGTGGTTTCTGTTGTTCTGTAGAAGGCAATACTTCTTTGGTAGGCACAAATTTCACCTTCTTTTTGAATGGTGCAGCAGGTTTTATTCTTGACCTCAATCCATATGATTTATGTTGATCCTGCTGACAGATTTCAGATTGTTGCTCATTAAGGTTTACTTCTTGATAATCAATCTCTGCTGCAGCATAATAATCATCCCTAGTTATAAAATTAGAAGCATACACATCATCCAACTGATTAATATCATGCTCTGAGTCTTCAATCTCTTCTAATGTTGTTTCATAAGGATCCTCATCTCTCATCAAATTATTTTAAAAAGGTGGCTGAACCTTCTGGTCCTCATTTTCTCTCCTATCCCTTTGAATGTCATTGTTCCTTCTTTCTCTGGGAATGAATCTAGGAGGATAGGGATGCCTAAACTGATTTTGGTTTTTGTTGTCATTATCCTGGGCAGGTCTATTTTGAGTTTTCTTTTCTATTTCCAATCTCTCAACCTTTGCAGACAAATCTTTTATGGTTTTATGCATTTAATCATATTTTCTATCTGAGACCTTTGTAAAAGAAGAAGAAGGTATCATCTCCTTTTTACCCTTTCGATCCATCTTTTGACCTTCATCTTCTTCTTTGAATTTATTTGATGCCAAAATATTGGATTCAACCTCTAGGGCTGCATCTTGCATGTTCATCAGAGACACTGCTTTTATCTCTCTCAGCCATAAGGAAAATTGATAATCAAAAGCACTGGCATAAGTCAATTTTGCTGCAGGTTTAGTGGGTTTAATCTCTATGGGAATCTTGTTAAACATTTTATTAAACCTTTTGGAAAATTCTACAACTGCTTCATCATGCTTTCTTTTCAATGCTGTGAACTCTGTGTAATAGTAAAGGTAATCTTTTGTATCTCCCCATTGTCTGATAAACACATGGTGTAACTCCTCCAAACCATCTATAGAATTCTCTGGTAACTCCCTGAACCATTTTCTAACTTCTCCATCTAGAATCTGAACGAACATTCTCATCCAAACATCTCTAGCTTCAATGTTGTAGTTATCAGCATAGCTACAAAACTTATCCCAATGTTCTTTAGCAGTTCTCCCACCCTGGCCATCAAACCTAGGCAAATATTTCTGATAGTCACCACCAGGAAAAGGGTTTAGGGGTCGATGCATGACTAATGGAGCATATCTAGCTGCTACCATGTGGTCCATCATATCAGGGGGTTGGCCAACCATATTTAATGAATGAGAAATATATGAGACAACTGGCTGAATCTGTGGAGATGGTGATTTGGCATGTGGAGGGGAAGGTACTTCAATTTTCAACTGGCCAATGAAAAGCCTACTTGTAAGAGGTATTTCAGGTTCTGTCAAATATTTCAAGATAAAAACTTCCTCAGGAATATACATTAAAACCACCAACCTGTGTTGGATTTAATTCATCAACTTCAGGAATGCTAACTAATAAATCCAATTTATTTTCTTCTTGGCTATTCACAGGGTCTGAAGAGGAAGATCCTAGATCTGTATCATTAGTGGAAAACTGAAGGTTACTAGATGATGGAATATTTAACTTCCTTCTAGCCTCCCTAATAATCTTTTCTGGATCAAAAACTCCTTCATGTAAAGGAGATGAAGGATTCCCTCGTGTACCAATCGGCTTTGAAGCCACTGTAACTTTATGACTGTCAGGTGAATATAGTCTGTAAACAAATGTACTGATCTTGTCACCTCACAAAACTAGCTATAAAAATGTCAACACCCAGGGAAGATATACTTTCATTTATCCATCCCTGGCAACGGCGCCAAAAGATGTTATCCCTAAAGTTGAACCTAGACTACAAGGGTTCAAGCTTAAGGAAATCTTAGTTGGTAGGAATGGGCCATCTACAGAATAATTTTTATGTTTTTCTGGTGGTAGTTGAATACATGAATTAGGTAGAAAGATTAAAAACAAAAGACAAGTATAATATAAAATTTCAATAAATGAATAGAAGCAGAAACTGACTGTGATCATAAACTATGAATATAAGAGCTCAGACGTTATTTCATGATAGGGGCATAGTTGTATGTTGTTTAGAAGAATCACAACATGAAATTTAGACCATGTATAGACATAATACTAAAAGCATATACTTCATAAATTGAAACAGGATAGGCTCAAAGATCATATTTTAATTCATAAACAATCATTTCTGAAATATATAAACATAAGGAAATTTATACATGCCTGTAAAAGCTTCTAAAATTGAACTTCGATCATGCTGTCAAGTTCCAACCTTTTTCTATTTTATGTTTGTCCTATATATACAAAAATTGTTCCTAACATAACATTTAATAGATCCTATTTAATTGGATCTAATTCCTCAAAAAGTGGAACAGAGTTTTGAATTTTAATCCTTCGTACCCTTAACACAAGTAAAATAAACAAGATAATTTGCCAGCTATGAAATCCTATCACTAATTATAGAAAAGAAACTATATGCTTCTAGATGACTCAGCTAGAACAACCAGGTCATCTAGAACTTGCGACCTCCTTTGTAACCTGGTATTTTCGGCGTCAGAATTATGCTCTCGCTCTTGCAGCTCATCCAGTTTGGTCTTCATATGTTTCCACTCCTTATGCATAGCTCTTTTCTTTTGTAGTGTCTCTTTTGCTATGGATGCCAGCTTCTGATAGTCTGCATCCTTCTATCCCAAGTCCTATCAAAGCCTTTTGTTTGCCAACAGCAGGTTCTCATTGATGTTCTGTAGATACTGACACTGCTCCTTGTATGTTTTCAGGGTTTTCTTCATTTGGTCTAGTTCAGGAACTATCTCCATTTCCTCTGTATTTATTTCAACATCATCTTTTGATATGCCTTTAGAACTTGATGCTCGATTTTCATCCTGTACTTGTTTATTTTCAGAAAATATTTCCGGTATATGCCCTATGTCTGCTTGCATATCTATAAAACCCTCACTTTCAGCAACAAACATATCAATTTCTTTATGGTCCATCTCATTATCAAAGTCATGAACTGGGATGATTTCATTTCCCTTAACAGGTTTCTAGAGCAATATACTTTCTGTGGCCATTTTAGTTCTTAATCTTGTCCTTGGCCCTAAATTAACATTCCCTGTGCTTAAAGTTTTATTTGGCTCATTATCGGGCAACTCAGCAATGGGGTTTTTAATAACTATACTCAACGTATCAGGATTTTTCATATTGGATAGATCCGAAGTAATCTTACCTTCAACATCATTTGATGGGGTTTGCCCTGTCTCATCCTTTATTTTAGAATCTTCAACCTGTGTCTGTGTCTCGGCAACTCTGCTTCATCATCTTTTTCTTTAGACAACTTCT
This sequence comes from Larix kaempferi, assembly GCA_027924585.1. NCBI lineage: Eukaryota > Viridiplantae > Streptophyta > Pinopsida > Pinales > Pinaceae > Larix > Larix kaempferi. Next base: position 22,762,215 of record BSBM01000223.1, on the reverse strand, counting down.
TCTTCTTTTTAACATCGTAACCCTGCTCAAGGAGAAATTTATCCCAACTTTGCCCAATTTGTTTTAAGTGATGCAGGACCAAAAGTTTAATGAGCCCGTGATGAAAAATAGAACGCTCCGTGTGTTTTGGGTGACCCTATACCCATAATACCATTTTCTGCAAGCTCCTCCATGAATAGTATGGTAAATTTAACTTTTTGCTCCCCTGCAAGTGCATCAACATTCTAATATGACATCTTAAAACCTTGTCGAACCGACCATCACAGGTAATGTAGTTTTGGACCATTTCTAGGGGAATTTTCCAATTTGGATTTATTTTACTAACATGAACCCCATTCTGCCAATTCAAATTTTCATAACCAGGTAACAGAAATTCACTATAATCTCCTTCATACTCTTTCTGCTTGAACCAAGTTTCACCCTCAACTGGGACGCCAATTACCTCTGAGATTAACTGTTCATTTAGTATTATCCTGAAGCTTTTGAAATCAACCACCCCCTCCTTGTAATTTCTTATGAAGGCCTTTGTCACCTGGGGATTATATCCCTGCAATCTTTCACATAAAATGAGCCACCCTGAATCTCTCATTAACTTTGTCGATTTGGGAAATTGCAAGAGCCACTGTATATTATTGGGTTCGGCTCTGCATGGGAAGCCACCTGCTTTCTTTTTATCTTTCAGCTGTGAAGTTTCCTACATGTTTCTATCCTCGCTCAAAATGAACCTGTAAAAAATGCGATGAAAACCCTAGCTTGCAGGGTTTATTCCCGAAATTACACTCCTCTATTTGTCAAATTTGCTAATTTCGATGCCTGGAGGATGTTCACATCACCATTACTGCTGTACTGGTTTGATTGCCAAGTGTTGAGTGAAGCCGGCTACCACGCTTCATGGAGTACTAGATTCATGCATGTGTATAATCCATTTCGAATTATAATTGCTAAATCATAATTATGAACATTCAAACCCTTGTTAAATCATAATTTCATATTTTTGCAAAATTGACAGCATTTGCTTTAGTACTGACAGCATTTTAAAATTCGGAATCCTGGCATATGCTGTCAGTTTGACCTTTAAATCAAATTTATCAAATTTGAAATTTTCCAAACATTTGAAATGCTTTTAGAAGCAAGAAATTAAACCCTATTTTGAATAAAAATATGAACAAGAGCCAAATCCTTATTTAATCATGAAAACATGACAAATGCTAAAATAAAACTTTTAAGAAAAAAGGAGGAATACCTAGGCTAAGCAAATGGAAAAACTGAATGAAAATGAGGTAAGGGCTATGTAAATCTATGGAACAACCCTAGGAATAACACATGGTATGGTCGAAGTAGATCCATGTTGAAGACTGGATGCAGACCCAAGCATGCAGGAATGTCGAGCTGGAAAGCGTTCTCGCCAATCTATTGAAGAATACTATATGGACCATATCGCAAAGGCTTGAGCTTCTTGAAAGGACTAGTGAAGCGCTCCTTCTTAAGATGTAGCCAGACCTTATCCCCAATTTGGAATGAATGAGGGATACGATGCTTGTCGTGTTGGGCCTTAGCTTTCTTGCTTGCTCTGTGCAACATTTCATGTGCTTGTCGATGGATGTCACAAATTTGTTCTCGAAACTTGACTGCTTTATCAACTTCTCGCTGGCTATGGTCGGAATCAGAGTTCGGCTGTGTTGAGCAGTTGATCAATTCGATAGGATATGAGGATTGAAATCCATAATAGACTTCAAATGGACTCTTTCCTGTAGATATATGCTGAGCAATATTGTAACTGTGTTTTATGTATGGAAGACTATCATCCCATGTGCGTCGATGCTTGTGGTTGTACATGTGAAGCAGTTGTACTACAAGGTGATTCACAACTTCCATCTATTAGTCGGTCTGAGGATGGAAAGTTTTCAACAATGAGAGTCGTGTGTCTAGTTATTTCCAGAGGGTCTTCCAAAAGATGCTAACGAATCTGGCATCTCGGTCAGAAATAATGGCTATGGGTAAACACCAAAGTGTTTCCAAACATGTGTAAAGAAGATATGAGTGGTCTGCTACGCTGTCGTGTTCTTCTTACATGGTATGAGAATGGCCATCTTAGAAAATCGGTTGACTACTACTAATATCTCATCATGTCGATGTCTAGTAGTAGGACAACCCGTCAAGTAGTCCATAGAAATAGATTCCCATGGTCAACTGGGAACTGGAAGAGGTGTGTACAATCCCTATCGTCGATTAGGCGGCTTAGCAATAGCTCAAACCACGCATGATCGAAAGTACGTGTTGACATTGGATTTAAGTGTAGGCCAGAAGAAATACTTCTGTGAAATAACAAGTGTCTTTGCTACTTCAAAGTGTCTAGCAGTATTGCTGTAGTGCACGTCCAAAATGAGTTGTTGACGATGCTCACTAGTGTGAAATTGCCCACATAAGATACAAAGAGATGATGTAAACCTCACAATGAAAGAATTTAGGAATAATAGAAGAAGAGATAAGCAATAGAACTTAGATCCAAAGAAACTCTGATTGAGGTAGAATAATTACACATGTTGCTATTAACAGAATAATAAACTAGTAAATATACAATGCTAAATATGAGGATTCAAATTCACTAGGTTGAATTCGAATTGGCCTTCATGCACAGATCCATAATCAGTGGAAAGTCATCAATGCCTAACTAGGAGTCCACCTTCTCATCAACGAAGTCATCAATGCACAAGTAATGGTCAACCGGGAGTCAAACTAAGTCTAACTGAGTGTGGTTGGTGTAACTGGTACATGGAAGCACTAATGTAGTGAACGAGGCTCAGTGGAGGGCGCAGATGGAGCTAACTGGAGTCAGAACATGTTATCTAGTCACACTAGAGGTCCATCGGAGTGGTAAGGTCAGTTAGGAGTCAGTTAATCCTTAAATCAAGGAAAGAACTGAAGATAATTGAACTGAAATGGACTGGTAGGCGAAGAAAGGCTCCCTTCTCATGCAGTAGGTGAAAGGAGGGCGCACTAAGATCTAGGAGAGCTGAAACTGATCTGAAAGAATCTCCAGGGGCTAGTTTGCTGAGGACTAGGTGCTGGTGCTGATGACTAGGATGCATGCAAACCCTAATTGCATGAAAACCCTAATTTTGCATGCATGACTGAAAATGAAAATGACAGAAAATCTAGGAGGACTAAGATGGAGTATAAGAATATCCTAACACAACCCCTTAATCCATCCTAGGCCCTGGTAACTAGGACCAAAGGTCACCCATACAATCAATGAAATGATAAAAAAAATAAAGAACTGTCCATAAACTGAGGAAATGGGAAAAACCTCATGGGAAAAATACCCCCCCTCAAAAGAATAGTAAATAACTCAAGGAACCATCATACTATGCAGAAAAGAAAGAATCTTTCATCAATGAAAACTTTTGTAAAAGACTTGGCAAACTAATCCCCTGTAGGAAGGTCTGCCACTGTGTGGAGAATGAAGCAAGTCTTTCAGGAATTCTTTTTGTATCTTGAGCGAATGGAACATGAGGAGTCTTCCCAAAAGATGGAAGAGAGAACCCCATCATCATGCTGCATCTCTCATGGAGAGATGGATGGCATAATGCAAGGTTGGCATGATGCTGAAGTTTAGTAGTTATGTGATCATATAAGTCATCACTGTGTTCTCAGTAGTAGCAAGGTTTGTGTAAGCACATATTGACCTTGAATCTAGACTGAGAATAGGTGTTGGTTCTGGATCTGAATCTTCTTGAACCATGATCTCAACATCAAAATATTGATCTTCTTCTTCATCACAAGAAGAGGAGTCACTGTGATCTTCATCAGAATCTGAAGGAATAGTTGGAGAGAAAGGCATGAAGTGTGAGAACTCATATGCCTTTGAGGCATGATTAGCAATCCCATTCGCTATAACCTTTCCAGTGGATATTTCTGTAATCTCTACTGTGTTTGGACCAAAAATAACTTGCTTTGGCGATCCTGTAAGAGTCATTTGATAAACTGACAACAAATTAGCTGTAAGAGAAGGAACAAATAAGACATTTTTGAACTTACCATGCTCCATATGAACTGTTCCCAATCCTTTGGCAGAAATATGAGAATTGTCTCTGATGTGAATGGTAGGCCCATCTTGGAGATCCAAAGAGGAGAAGGATTCTTCAGATGCAATCATGTGGTTGGAGGCTCCGGAATCTATGAGGAGGGATTTTGTCTTTGAAAATCCAGCCATCAATGCATCACAATCATCAGATCCACTTCTAGAATCATACATCTTTGCTTCTTTTGGAACAACAATTTGGTTTTTTTCAAGAAGCTTGGTTAGAAGATCAATCTTCTTGTGCATGCAAGCACTTTCAGGATGGTTTCCTCTCTTGTAGTAGGAACAATTTGGTCTCTTTGGTTTGTCATTCTTGGATCTTGAATGTTTCTTTCCTTTGTCCTTTTGCCTCCCTTTTGCATTCACTAGCTAAAAGAGATATATCTTTGGAGGTTTTGATGGCATCCATTTGAAACAATTTGTCCTCTTCTTGAATGAGGGCTTGAGTGAAGGCTTCTAAGGTAGGAAACTTCCATCCAAGGATTGACATTCGCCTAGAGTGGAAAGTAGATACAAAGACAGATAATTGAGATCCAAGTTTTCTCAAAATGGAGAGCACCAATTGCTCATCACTCTTAGTGATGCTACAATTCTTGCATTGTACAACCAAATTTTTAAACTTTGAGAAGAATGATTGAATGCTCTCGAAATTGCTAGGTTGTAGGGAAACCAATTCATTTTCAAGAGTGTAGCCTCTTAACCCATCTTGTTTGTCAAAAAGACTCTCCAATTTGGTCCATAAATCTTTTGGAGACTTCAATCCTTCAGCATGGAACAATAGATCTTTGGACATATAAAGGAATATGAATCCAAAGGATTCATCCAATTTGGTTAGATGCTGGATTCTTTCTCTAGCTATATGTGGTGTGGCATCTCTTTCATAAACCAATCTTTCATACCCTTTGTGCATCAAGTGAATCTTCATCTCACTCTTCCATTCGAAATAATTGAAGGGAGTGAGAATCATGGGAGAAAGAGAAGAAGAAGAAGAAGCATTTGAATTTCTCATCTTTGACTGCTGGAACAAGTGCAAATAGAAACTGCTGAATCTACTGCTGCAACTGTTGGATCTTCGAAATACCTGCAAAAAAATCTCAAGAATGGAGGTAGAATATACTCTCAAATGGCTCTAATACCATGTGAAATTGCCCACATAAGATCCAAAGAGATGATGTAAACCTCACAATGAAAGAATTTAGGAATAATTGAAGAAGAGACAAGCAATAGAACTTAGATCCAAAGAAACTCTGATTGAGGCAGAATAATTACACATGTTGCTATTAACAAAATAATAAACTGGTAAATATACAATGCTGAGTATGAGGATTCGAATTCACTAGGTTGAATTCGAATTGGCCTTCATGCACAGATCCATAATCAGTGGAGAGTCATCGATGCCTAACTAGGAGTCCACCTCCTCATCAGTGAAGTCATCAATGCACAAGTAATGGTCAACCGGGAGTCAAACTAAGTCTAACTGAGTGTGGTTGGTGTAACTGGTACATGGAAGCACTAATGTAGTGAAGGAGGCTCAGTGGAGGTTGCAGATGGAGCTAACTGGAGTCTGAACAAGCTGTCTAGTCACACTGGAGGTCCATCAGAGTGGTAAGGTCAGTTAGGAGTCAGTTAATCCTTAAATCAAGGAAAGAACTGAAGATAATTGAACTAAACTGGACTGGTAGGTGAAGAAAGGTGGTAGGTGAAAGGAGGGCACACTAAGCTCTAGGAGAGCTGAAACTGATTTGAAAGAAGCTCCGGGCTAGTTCGCTGAGGACTAGGTGCTGATGACTAGGATGCATGCAAACCCTAATTGCATGCAAACACTAATTTTTCATGCATGACTAAAAATGAAAATGATAGAAAAGCTAGGAGGACTAGGATGGAGTATAGGAATATCCTAACAACTAGCCGGTACACAAAGCTCTCTGAGATTGTATAGCAAGGTGTCTTTCAGGAAGTAGCTGGAGTCTAAGGTCAACAACTTGTTAGTCTGTAATTGTCGGTAGACTGTTGAGAAGTCATTGTCATCCTCATACAACTGTGGCCAAGTGGTCACGTCATAACCCTATATACTCATCACTTTCAAAAGGAGAGTAATGTGTGGTTGACTGAGGAAATCTGTGGTGGCATTAGCTTTGCCTTTCTGATACTTAATCACCAACTGGAATTGTTGTAGGTAATTAATCCACTTGAGTTGTCAGTTTGTCTACAACTTTGATTGTGTCAGAGCGAACTGTAGAGGCTTGTGATCAGTGAGAATGACCGTTTCCTTGCCAAGGATGTAATGCCTCCATTGCTTGAGAGCTTGCAAAATGGAATATAGTTCTTTTTCGTACGTCGAGTATCTTCTAACTATGTCATTAAAAGTCTCAGAATGAAAAGCGACCGAGTGAGCAGACTAAGTTATCACTGCACCCAAGGCATAGTCTGATGCGTCCATCTAAATTTCAAAGGGCTGATGCAAATCAGGTAACACAAGTACTGGTGTAGTGCAGAGCCTATGTTTGAGTTGTTCACAATTTGCTTGATGTTAAGGTTGTCCATTGGAAGACAGTTTTCCCATTTCCCTTCGTTAACTGATTCAAAGGCCAGGCTATGTGACTGAAGCAGAGTATGAATCATCGATAGAAATTCACCAAACCAAGAAAACTTCTTAGTTCTTGAATGCTTCTAGGAATGGGCCAATATTTGAAGATCTGTACTTTATCTAGATCGACGTGAATGCCTGTAGAGTCAGTTTCATACCCCAAATATTTGATGTTGTTTATCGCAAAAGAGCACTTGTCCATGTTCAAATAGAGTCGATGTTGCTGGAGAGTGTCGAGGACTTGTCGAAGATGTCCAAAATGTTCTTCCTATTGGGTAAAATATGCATGTTAGAAAAACTGGATCGCAGAGCAATAACAATAAACAGAAATGCAAATATAATCACACATACACATTACAAGAGAGACACAGATATATCGTGGTTCACCCCAAGATGGGCTACGTCCACACTGAAGTTTCCAGTCCTTATTATTATACCATCCAACAAAGTGAAGGGATACAACCTGCAGCACAGCCGCTGCACTTCCTCTTCATTGTCTCACAGTCTCTCTCCTGATCTCAGAGATATTTACAATGCATAAAGCCTAATCCATCAACCCTAGCTATGTTAAAATGTCTTTCTTTTATAAGGGAAATACAATGGGAAAATACCATGGGTTACCCAAAACAATGGGCCGAAAAACTGGTGGCGAAAAACAACCCCAAATTTTTTTCTCGGGGGTGCTGCCCTCGAACCCCAAGGTGGGGGAATGAGTGTAGAGTCCTTTGGGTGCATGGAACCCCTGGGGATTGTGCCACAATCATAACCAAACCTGGGGTATGGACACAGCTAAATAATAATATCTATGAATCTGGAGATCAGGCTCCACAACCAACAATCTCCCACTTGGAGACTGATCACAACAACTCCACCGGTGATGCACTTGTTGGACTTGGAATTGGAAACTTTCTCCTCTTCACCTTCATGCTATAAGGCCACCTGAAACCGAGCAGGAACTCAGTTTCTCTCTAGTCACTACCTTTGCAAACATGTCTGCAGGATTCTGGCTAGTGTGTATCTTTTCCAGCTTCAACAGTTCATCTTCAAAAACAGAGCATATGAAATGGTACTTGAGCTGTATATGTTTAGTCCTGGAATGGAATGCTGAGTTCTTTGCAAGATGAATGGCACTCCGGCTGTCATTGTACAACCTGCTATCCTTTTGCTTCTTACCCAATTCCTCCATAAACCTCTGCAACCAAATCATCTCTTTACTAGCCTATGTAACAACAACATACTCTACTTCTGTTGTTGAAAGGGAAAAAACCTTCTCCAGTTTCAAAATACAACTTACTATTGTTCCACCTAAAGTAAACACATACCCTATGGTGCTCCTCCTGCTATCCTTATCACCTGCCATATCTGCAACAACATATCCCTGTAGAACAGTGTATGAACCTCCAAAACATAATGCTTGAATGGTAGTACCTCTCAAATATCTGAGAATCCACTGTATTACCTTCCAATTTTCTTTACCTGGATTGTTCATATATCTGCTCACAACTCCCACTTCTTGTACAATATCTGGTTTGTTGCACACCATGGCATACATCAAGCTGCCAACTGCTGATTGATAGGGAATCTTGGACATGTAATCTGTCTCTTCCTATGTCTTGGGACACATTTCCTTACTTAGATTGAAATGGATGGCCAAAGGTGTACTTATAGGTTTTGCATTCTGCATTTTGAACCTCTCCAACACCTTTTGTATGTACTCACTCTGAGACAATGTCAATTTGCGATTTTCCCTATCTCTCGTTATTCTCATACCAAGGATTTGCTTTGCAGCACCCAAATCCTTCATCGCAAATGAATTAGCTAGCTTCCTTTTGAGTACATTTATATCCCGCATGTTAAACCCTACAACAAGCATGTCATCCACATACAATAACAAGATAATATATCTTTCATTGTCTAGCTTCTTGAAATAAACACAGTGGTTAGAATGACATCTACTATAACCGTGTTCTATCATAAACCTGTCAAATTTTAAATACCACTGCCTTGGAGCTTGCTTCAAGCCATACAAACTCTTTTTCAACCTGCATACCAAGTTATCCTTACCTTTGACCTCATACCCTTTTGGCTGCTGCATATATATCTCTTCTTCCAAATCCCCATGGAGAAAGGATGTTTTTACATCTAACTGTTCAATATGAAAATATTCTACCGCCACTAGACTTAAGATAGTCCTAATTGAAGTCATCTTAACAATAGGAGAAAATATTTCATCAAAATCTATACATTTCTTCTATGCAAACCCCTTTACAACAAGTCTGGCCTTGTACAGATTCTTGCCTCCTTCTTCTTCTTTCAACCTGTAAATCCATTTTTTCTGCAATGCTCTTTTACCAGCAAGAAACTGAATCAAATCCCAAGTCTGGTTTCCTACCAATGAGTCCATCTCCTCATTCATGCCTTGCTCCCACTTCTTTCTAGTTTCCACCTACATTGCTTCTTCATAACATTCTGGTTCACCAACATAAGTCATCAACAAATAATACATTGAAGGAAAGTATCGTTCAGGGACTCTACTTAACCTGGTAGATATTCTTGCAGTTGCAAAAGTTGCAGGCACTTGCTGTTGTTCTTGATTTTCTGGCACCTTTGGAACTTCATTTTCTATAATTTCATCAAGTACTGTGTACTCTGTGTTTTCCTTTTCCTGTTTCTTTCCCTGCAACTGATCTTTATACATGACCTTTTCATTGAATATGACATCTCTACTTCTAATGATTTTGTGATTTTCATAATCCCATAAGCGATAACCAAAATCATCAACCCCGTATCCAATAAAGGTACATTTCTTGGATTTAGCTTCAAGCTTTGTTCTATTTTATTTATCAATATGGACAAATGCTTCATAACCAAACGTTCTCAGAAATGAGTAGTTTACCTTTTTATCTGTCCATGCCTCCTCTGGAATACCACTATCCAAAGCACTTGAAGGTCCATTGTTTATTAAATAAACAATAGTATTTACAACATCCACCCAAAACTATAAGGGCAACCCTGAATGCAGTCTCATACACCTTGCATGCTCCATGATCGTTCTTTTCATCCTTTCTGACACACCATTTTATTGTGGTGTTCCTAGGACTGTATTCTCTCTACGAATCCCATGGTATGAACAGTAACTATCAAACTCCTTACCGCAGTACTCACCTCTATTATCAGATCTGAGACACTTCAACCTTTTTCCTGTCTCATTCTCAACCAAAGCTTTCCACTTCTTAAAAGCAACAAACACATCATATTTCTTTCTAATGCAATAAACCCAAGTTTTCCTAGTTGCATCATCAATAAATGTAACATAATAATGAGAGCCACCAAGAGATTGTACCTAAGCCGGTCCCCATACATATGTATGCATTAGCTCTAACTTTTCATTCTTCTTCTGTTTCCCAACCCTGAGAAATCTAACTCTCTTCTATTTTCCATAAACACAGTTCTCACATAATTCCAAACTTACCTGCTTCAAATCTGGCAGCAACTTCCTTGAGTGGAGAATCTGCATCCCCTTCTCACTCATGTGGTCAAGCCTATGATGCCACAATGCTGTATCTATTCCTGTGGAAGCTAAAGAGATAGAATGGTTAGTATTATGAGGACATAAATACAACGTACCTACCCTGTCTCATTTTTCTATCACCATTGATCCTTTAGTGATCTTCCACCACTTTTGTCCAAATGTAGATAGACAGCCGCCATCTCCCAACTGCCCTGTTGAGATCAGATTTCTTTTCATAGCAGGAATATGCCTAACATCTTTTAAAATCCAGTCAGTTCCATTCTTAACTTTTATCCATACCTTACCCATTCCAACAATTTTACATGGCTCATCATCACCCAATATAAGATGTCCAAAATTGCCTAGAACATAATCATGAAAGTATTTCCTATGGGGTGTAGCATGACATGAAGCCCCTGAATCTACTACCCATTAATCACTAGTATTATCTAATGCAAGAATCAAAGAATCTTGTAACACATCACCTACTACATTTGCTTCCTGGGTAGTTTCCTTTTGTGCATCTCCTTTATTCTTTAGAGATCTGCAGTCTTTCTTCATATGTCCTTTCTTTACACAATTCCAGCACTCTATCTTTCTCAGTCTAGACTTGGATCTGCCTGTTTTAGACTTACCATGATTACGTTGGCTCTTTCCTCTCTCCTTTTGTCTTCCCCTGGTCTCCATGGTCAACGTATTACCTGATGTCTCACCTGTGCTTTTTCTTCACATTTCCTCGCTAAAAATAACACCAATAACATCATCAAATTTCAAGGTGTTTGAACCAGAGACAGAGTTACTTATAGCCATGACCAAGCTATTCCAGCTTTCTGGAAATGAACACAAGATTATAAGAGCCCTAACCTCATAATCAAAGTTCACACTTACAGAACTTAGTTGATTTGTAACCATATTAAACTCATTTAAATGATCAGTAACAGATCCACCTTCAGACATCTTCATATTAAATAAATGCTTCATTAGAAATACCTTGTTGGAGGCTGAGGGTTTTTCATATAGCTTACCCAATGCGCTCATCAAACCCTCCGTTTTCGATTCTTTTGAGATATTGAAAGCCACCGACGAAGCTAGGCTCATCCATATTGTTCCTAGAGCCTTTCTGTCAAGAACCTCCCATTCTCCGTCCTTCATGGCTGCCGGCTGCTTTGCTCTTCCTCCCAATGGTAGGAATAGATCCCTCTGGTACAGATAGTCCTCCATTTGCATCTTCCATAACTAGAAGTTTTGGCCGTTAAACTTCTCTACCTTAAACTTTTCTTCTTCCGCCATTGCTCCCACTCGAACCAGAAACCCTAACTTCCTGCGGGTTTATCTGCCAAATAGACCTTTGGATCTGATACCAATTGTTAGAAAGATAGGATCGCAGAGCAATAACAATAAACAGAAATTCAAATATAATCACACATACACATTACAAGAGAGACATAGATATATCGTGGTTCACCCCAAGATGGGCTACGTCCACACTGAAGTTTCCAGTCCTTATTATTATACCGTCTTACAAAGTGAAGGGATACAACCTGCAGCACAGCCAATGCACTTCCTCTTCACTGTCTCACAGTCTCTCTCCTGATCTCAAAGATCTTTACAATGAATAAAGCCTAATCCATCAACCCTAGCCATGTTACAATGTCTTTCTTTTATAAGGGAAATACAATAGGAAAATACCACGGGTTACCCAAAACAATGGGCCTGAAAACTGGTGGCGAAAAACAACCCCTGGTGATCATGTCGGGATCATAACCAAACCTGGGGTACAGACACGGCTGAATAATAATATCTCTGAATATGGAGATCAAGCTCCACAACCAACAATGCACTATCTAATTCAAAACTTAATTGTCAACCTGGGAAGGTAGCTTATGAGATGCAAACACTATATGTGCAGGATTGAAAGCCTAAACTACCCTAGCCTGACTTATCCTAAAGCTAGTAATTTACTTAAAAGTGGAAAGTGAAATCTAATTCAGAATGGAAAACTGAGTCGCTTACATTTATAAAGAATCTACCCTATTATTTATCAAACGATACCACATACAACACTTCATTCAGACATTATATACGAGAAAACTATTTCAAATGGAAATTTAATTGAAATTTTAAAACTAAGAACATGAATTGAAATTGTAATGAAAAGAAATCACTAATCTATAAAGCAGTTCTTGGTCTTGAAAGCGAACTAACTAATAGAAGCAAAACTAACTACCTAATCTATGAATTTGAGGAGCAATCTACTTATGCGAAATTAAAGATCTATCTAAGAATTCAATTGTAGCTAACTAGGAAGCAGGAAACTATGTTATTTCTAAGAGAACAGGCTAACTAATTAATCCATGACATTCAATTAGACAACTAACTAGGAATTCACGAAATCAAGATAAAATTCTATTTTAAAGACTAAGCGTAAATAAATGCAATGCTTTAAAACAATAAACTAATCGAAAGCAAACTACCTACTTAGTCTACGCAATTTAACTCAACAAGTAACTATGAATTGAAAAAAACAAGACAAATAACTATTCTTAAGACTAACTAAATAATTCGTAGGAAAATCTATCTACTTCCTATTTAGCAAATGAAAAACTTTCTATTGTTGCTGGAAAGTAAATACTCATCTACAAAGCAGGATTTAAATAGCTATCTAAAACATAAAACTAATCTTTAACTAGTGTCTAAAACTTATGAAATCCAAAACCCTATCTCCTACGAATTCAATTTCAAAGCAATGAAACCCTACGGTACTAGAAAGGAAGGAAAAAACATAATGAATCGTTAAAGGAAAAACACACTTCAGCTATCTAATTGAGGTAATTGAAATAAAGTGAAATGTTATAACCACTAAAGCTTTGAAATTCAAATCATATTTCTGTTCTACCAATGCAATTCAGGAATGAAGTAAAGACCCTACCCTACAACAGTTCAAATGAAAGAAAGGTGAAACGCAATGGGAAACACAGGCAAATGAAATAAAGTAAAAACATTTCCGCTATGAATGTTTTAAGACTAAACTATATTTCTGTCTAAAGACGGGAGTATGAAATGAGAGTGTAGGTTTACAGTGAAGGGAGGCAACATGGATCTAAAAACGTGACGGAAAAACACAGAGGTCTGTTTGGGATCACTTTTCTCCACATCTGTTAAGAAATTTTAGAAATTGTCCGCAATCAGGGGTAAATGGGCCCATTTGGGAAGTGGGTTTCGAACCGTTTCCCCAGATACCTTATGGTTTTCTCACACACTTCCCCCTAAATTTTCCTCCTGAAGTGATGACTACAACAAAGGAAAGACAACAATGGAAAGACAGTGAATGGGAAGAGTATAAATATCATAAATGCAAAGGAAAGAGACGACTAGGCAGAGCTCTGCAACTAAGAAAACTTCCTAATCTACCAAGCTAAAATGAATTTAATTGAAAGCACACACACAACTAAACATCTACTAAATTGAAATTGATAATTTGAAATGCAGAATTGAAACCACTTAGCTGACAATATACACAGAGACGGACGAGATTGATCTTGCACACACATAAATGCACACTTGTCACTAAGGGGCCCTCTCAGGTGATAGTGGATTCCATTCACGAGCTAATCAATCACCAAAGCATAAAAACGAAATTGAACCAAGAGCAGCACTTCCATATTATTAAATCTCAGAATGTGTACATTACAGTGCTCCCCTTAGCAAGGCTAAAAGCCTGTATATATAGGAGTTTATACATCAGAGAAAAACTGAAGAGATGTGTTCTCATCAATTGGGGCAAAAAATGAATTCCTACATTCAAGAAATTGAGCCTCGAGATTCCTGTAGATGAAAAGTGACCTGGGTGAAATCTTGGAGGTGGAGAAGCATGAGAGGAGCACCACAGACAAAACCCACGTTTCCGTTTTTTCCATGAATGCCTCTAAGTACCCGAACCAATGATTTCGGAGGGGTGAATGCCAGTCTGAATGAACGTCCAAATGAGAACGACGGTCCGAATGGGGGTCTGAATGGGCATCCGGATGATAATGACGGTTCATATGGCCATCTGAATGGGCGTCCGACCGACATGTAACTGAAATTAGTTCATAAATCCGATTTCTGGGCTGAATTTCCTCTAGGTTGTTTCCCAGATTAGTTGTTGGGTGCTAGGTTCAGGTTGTGGTTGAATTTTATTGGTTGGGTGCTAGGTTCCCTTGCCTTGTCATCCTTCTTCACGTGAGCCCTCTTAATTCTCACAGTGCCTGAGTTTATCCTTTGCGTCATGTACATATTATTCATGGCCTGCATAGAATAAAAAATATGTTAGTTAACAAAAAGAACCATAGTATGAAATAGCAACATGATTTATATTATTCAACGTGGAGTTTTAAAATGGTTTTATGTCATTTTGAAGAGGAATGGTATATATAATAACTTTACCATTTAAACAACCAATACCACATTCACGTTGACATGTAATAAAGTATTAAAATCCACAACATAATCCACTTTAAATATTATATATGTTTTGGTTAAATTTTGGATATGAGTGGGTTTTGAAACTTGATTTAAAACGTTAAACAATGTTTTAATATTGAATTCATTTATTTAAATTTAAATCACCTCATGGTTTATGCACATAGTTTATTTGTTTAAAACAAAATTAAATAATGATTTCCCATTATTTATGTTTTGAGTGGAATTTAAAAACGTGACTTTTCATTATGTATTTTAAAATTCATGGTTTTGAAGTTTTTAAATTTTTGCCACTTAATTTACAATTATATTTATTTTAAATTCAAACAAATTTATAAATAGTTCTCAAAATAATGATTATTTTAATGTGTTAACTTTTTAATCATTTATTTGTTTGAATTTTAAAGCTCACCATAAAGTCATGGCTTTGATTTGCACATGCAGGACCAACGAGAAGTAGAAGATGAGGATAGACCAAACCAATAACCCAATATTGAAACATGCCATCAAAACAGTGCGGAACTTAGGACCAAAAGAAAGGTCGGATGAAGGACCGGATGGAGTACCGAAATGCTTACGATTTGCACAATATTGAATTTAATACATTAAAAATAACATATTAGTCTCACTTTACATTTATGAGGTTTTAATTAATAAAACAAAGTAAAAGATAGCCTTATTGAACATAAATGTATTAAATCACAGTAAATAGGTCGGGAAATTAATGTAAATAAAATCATTATAAATGACAATTCTTGGAGCCCAACACTTCCCATGATCAACTGAAAATCAATATGTCGTCAAGATAGACAATGACCCATTTGCCAATGAAAGGTCGAAGAATGTTATCCATATGTCGCATGAAGGTCACAGGTGCATTGGTTAAGCCGAAAGGCATGACTAACCATTCAAAAAATCCTTCCTTGGTCTTGAAAGCAATTTCCACACATCTGAGGGATCGATTGGAATCTGATGGTATCCTGACTTGAGGTAGAACTTAGTAAATAATTTAGCACCTTTCAGATATTCTATTAGCTCGTCTATCCACGATAGAGGGTAGCGATTCTTTATAGAAATTTTTTTGAGAGCTTTGTAGTCGATACACATGTGCCAAGTCCCGTCTTTCTTCGAAACTAGGACAACTGGACTTCCACAAGGAGAGGAACTGGGGCGGATATGTCCTTTGTCGACTAATTCTTGGATTTGTCTGCGAATCTCCTCATTTTCAAGAATGGATCTTCTGTAAATAGATGCGTTAGGCAAAGAAGAACCAGGAACGAGTTCAATGGAGTGTTTTACCTGACAATGTTGACGTACTCCGTCGGGAGCTTGAAAGAGGTTCTGGTACTCATCGAGAATATGATCGACTTGCTCCTTCTGTCGGGAGCTGCATTGGTTGGTAACTCAACTCATTGTTGCAGTCTTTGTATAATGTCGCGGCTTGATCATGATTAATGAAAATTTATGAGCATGATGGATGAGCTTCTTTGTTTGTTTGGCAGATATCAATGCAACGGTTGGTGTGGGTTGACTCTCTGGTATGCTGAACCATCGATTTTGGATTCTGACAATCACCTTCTGAGGCCATGACTAATAACTTCCATGTCTATCCCAGAGGTAAGATTTCCCAAACAGGGCATCGGCTACGGAGAGTGGTGCCACGTCACAGAGTACTTCATCTTCAAAAGGATTTATGAAGTAGGCGAGCTTGCATTGTCGAGTGATCTGTAGTTCTTGTCCATCCTTCATCCAACCGATGTTGTAAGGTTGAGGATGCGGAGTAGTAACAAGACCTAGTTTCTTCACGAGATATTCAAAAACGAAGCTTTTTTGGCTGTCGTTGTCCATGATCAGATGTAATGGGTTGCTCTAGACCCATATCTGTGTATAGAACAAGCATTCTCATTCCTCGTCGTCAACGATAGTCGAGGCTGTTGGAGTGGTCGATGTCAAAAGGGTCGTCGCGTCAGGATCAAATTCTTCCACCGTCTTGTTGAATGCGTCGGAGGTTGACACTTTTGTCAAAAATGTCTTCCGAGCTTTGCATTCAGACGTATCATGCCAAGATGAGTGGTGGTAATCGCACAATTTTTTGGTCGGCGGTTGTTTGCTATGTTTCCTCTTGTGAAAAGGATTCTTTCCATGCTCAGGCTTTGGCGCTATCGGCTGAGAATATTTTGACTTGTCGAAGACGGCTAGTGCCTTCTTGTCGGGTGGTCTTCCTGATGTCGGCCTTGTCGTGAAATGTGCTTTCCCTTTTTGCTTGATTTCTAGTTTGATAGCGTAGTGGAATGCATCCGCAAGCGTATTAACAGTCATAAATTCCATCTCCTGCTGGATGTACTGGGACAATCTGTTGATATACTTCATAACACGTAATTTCCCTTCTTTTTGGACGCAAAGTCTAGCCATGAGTCGGTAGAACTCGTCAGTGTAACTCTGTACTGATTGGTCTTTGCATTGCCTTAGCTGCTACCACTTCTTATACTGCTGCTCGAGGTATTTCAACAAGTAAAATTCCTTTCGGATGTGTTCGATGAATTTGTCCAAGGTGTCGATGGGATCTCCACTTTTCTCCATCTTTGTCGAGAGGTTCTCCCACCGGCAGTGCATGGAGGTTGACATCTTTAAGGACGCAATGGTGAATTTTTAGCTTCGGAGAGTTGATTTACAACGTAATAGGATTCCAATTGTTGCATCCAATTGTTGACGGATTCCGCATCAATCTTACCTTCAAGATTTAGTATGTCCAGATTCATTTTCACTTTGAAGGGGCTGATTTTACAGAGTGAGTTCTCGTCAAGGATCCTCTGGATGTCGAAGAGAATCGCAAGAGAATCTCATTGAACTAGGTGAAAATTTCAGTCCGTTGTCAAGCCAGAGCTTGCTCAATAAGTTGTATTGTCTTGTCGGCTGCATGTCTATCATTTGTTTCTTCTGTCATTTCTGGATGTAGCATCTGCTTGGATTGCTGATATTGCAAGCAAGTTTGAACTAGCATAAGTCAGGTAACTTCAAGAGAAGTTTCTACACAGAACTTAAGCACGAACAAAGCTGAGTGCTCTGATACCAATGATCCGGGTCGTGTCCAGGAAGCACGAGGGGGACAACAGTTCAACTGAATGAGTTAGCTCTATTATGGTGGAAGATTTAATAAACATAAGGAGAAAAGCAGGTTTACATTACATAGATAAACACAATATGCGCAGACAATATGTAGGAATGTGAACTATTCTTCTATTACTTGCAACAGATCAAAACTAATTGATTCTGATTGATATATGTTACATTATTATACATGCTTATATAGAATTCTAAGACGCTTGGGTGCCTTCCTGTTACGTTCAGTTACAAAGAAGAAGTTAGAACGGTTTCAACAGTTCAATAGTTACAGTCGACTGGAATACAGAGAGACAGTCTATCGAAGTTCAACAGTCGTTGGTCGCATGTTGACGTTGCATGTCAATGTCACGAACTGTGAGGTTGCTGAACATGTCGAAGGTGCGGAACCTGTCGCAGTATGTCGAAGTTGAGACTCATCGGAATTGTGTCGAAATCGAACCTATCGAAGTTGTAAAAGTCGTGTTGAGTCGAAACTTGTCAAAGTTGTATCGACATCAATAACTTGCCAACTATGATGTGGATCAGACCTCCTTCCTTAAGAAACAATGGTCTCCATTGTTTGCTCGCGAAGATGAGGAAACTTGTCGGATATTTCAGTAACAGAGTACCACTTTTCTTGAGAGGGGAGTTGGCCAACTTTGGCAACCTGAAACAAGGGAATTGTGTTCGTCCTTGTAAGGCATACTCGTCGTCCCACAATAGTGTTGCAGGGAAGAGGCTCCTGAACATCTGGATGGATGTCTTTAGGTTCTGGTGTAGATAAGTCATTATGTTCCAACAAGGGTGCATGGTATGGTCAAAGTAGATCCATTTTGAAGACTAGATGCAGACCCAGGCATGCAGGAATGTCGAGCTGGAAAGCTTTCTCTCCAATATACTGAAGAATACTGTATGGACCATATCACAAAGGCTTGAGCTTCTTGAAAGGAATAGTGAAGCGCTCCTTCTTAAGATGTAGCCAGACCTTATCCCCAATTTGGAATGAATGAGGGATATGATGCTTGTCGTGTTGGGCCTTATCTTTCTCGCTTGCTCTGTGCAACATTCCTATGCTTGTCGCTGGATGTCGCAAATCTGTTCTCGAAACTTGACTGCTTTATCAACTTCTCGCTGGCTATGGTCAGAGTTGGAGTTCAGCTGTGTCGAGGAGCTGATAAAGTCGATAGGTGCTGAGGGTTGAAATCCGTAACAGACTTCAAATGGACTCTTTCCTGTAGAGCTGTGTTGATTATGATTGTAACTATGTTGTATGTATGGAAGACTATCATCCCATGTGCGGCGATGCTTGTGGTTGTACATGCGAAGTAGTTGTACTACAAGGCGACTCACAACTTCCGTTTGTCCATTGATCTGAGGATGGAAAGTTGTCGACAATGAGATTCGTGTGTCTAGCTATTGGCAGAGGGTCTTCCAAACGATGCTGACAAATCTAGCATCTCGGTCGTAAATAATGGTTGTGGGTAAACCAAAGTGTTTCCAAACATGTGTAAAGAAGAGCTGAGCGGTCTGCTACGTTGTCGTGGTCTTCTTACATGGTATGAGAATGGCCATCTTGGAAAATCGATCGAATACTACTAATATCGCGTCATGTTGATGTCTAGTAGTAGGATAACCCATCAAGTAGTCTATAGAAATAGATTCCCATGGTCGACTAGAAATTGGAAGAGCTGTGTACAATCCCTGTCGTCGATTAGGCGGCTTAGCAATAGCACAAACCATGCATGATCGAATGTACTTGTTGACGTCAGATTTAAGTGTAGGCCAAAAGAAATACTTCTGCAAAATAGAAAGTGTCTTTTCTACTCCAAAGTGTCTTGCAGTCTTGTTGTAGTGCGCATCCCAAATGAGTTGCTCTCGATGCTCACTAGTTGGTACACAAAGCTGTCTGAGCTTGTATAGCAAGGTGTCTTTTAGGAAGCAGTCAAAAACTGAGGTGGACGACTTGTTAGTCTATAACTGTAGGTAAACTGTTGAGAATTCATTGTCGTCCTCATACAACGGTGGCCAAGTGGTCGCGTTGTAACCCTGCATACTCATCATTGTCAAAAGGAGAGTAATGAGTGTCCGACTGAGGCAATCTGCTGCGGCATTTGCTTTGCCTTTCCGATACTTAGTCACCAACTTGAATTGTTGTAGGTAATTAATCCACTTGAGTTGTCGGTTTGTCTGCAACTTTGATTTTGTCGGAGCGAACTGTAGACGTACCTGACAATGTTGAGGTACTCCGTCGGGAGCTTGAAATAGGTTTTCATACTCATCGAGAATATGATCGACTTGCTCCTTCTGTCAGGAGCTGCATTGGTCAGTAACTCGACTCGTCGCTGCAGTCTTCATAGAATTATGCGGCTTGATCATGATTAATGCAAATTTCTAAGCATGATTGATGAGCTTCTTTGTATGTTTGGAAGATATCAGTGCAACCGTTGGTGTGGGTTGACGCTCTGGTATGCTGAACCATCGATTTCAGATTCTGACAATCACCGTTTGAGGCCGTGACTAATAACTTCCATGTATATCCCAGAGGTAAGGTTTCCCAAACAGGGTATCGGCTACAAAGAGTGGTGCCACGTCACATAGTACTTCATCTTCAAAAGGCTTTATGAAGTAGGCAATCTTGCATTGTCACAGTGATCTGTAGTTCTTTTCCATCCTTCATCCAACCGATGTTGTAAGGCTGAGGATGCGGAGTAGTAACAAGACCTAGTTTCTTCACGAGATCTTCAGAAACGAAGTTTTTTCTGTCTGTCGTTGTCCACGATCAGATGCAATGGGTTGCTCTGGACCCATATCCGTGTATGGAACAGGCGTTCTCGTTCCTCCTCGTCGACAATAGTCAAGGCTGCTAGAGTGGTCGATATCAAAAGGGTCGTCGCGTCAAGATCAAATTATTCCACCGTCTTGTCGAACGCGTCGAAGGTCGACACTTTTGTCAAAAATGTCTCCTGAGATTTGCATTCAGACGTACCATGCCAAGATGAGTGGTGGTAATCACACCATTTTTCGGTTGGTGGTTGTTTGCTACATTCCCTCTTGTGAAAAGGCTTCTTGCTGTGCCTAGGCTTTCGCGCTATCAGGTGGTCTTCCTGATGTCGACTTTGTCGCAAAATGTGCTTTCCCTTTTTGCTTGATTCCAGTTTGATAGCGTAGTGGAATGCATCCGCAAGCGTATTAACAGTCATAAATTACATCTCCTGCTGGCTGTACTAGGACAATCCGCTGATATACTTCAGAACAAGTAATTTCTCTTCTTCTTGGACGCCAAGTCTATCCATGAGTTGGTAGAACTCATCGGTGTAACTCTGTACTGACTGGTCTTTCCATTGCCTTAGCTGCTGCCACTTCTTATACTGTTGCTCGAGGTATTTCGGCGGGTAAAATTCCTTTTGAATGTGTTCGACAAATTTGTCCCATGTTTCGATGGGGTCTCCTCTTTTCTCCATATTTTTTGAGAGGTTCTCCCACTAGCAGTGCACGGAGGTTGACATCTTTAAGGACGCAATGGTGACTTTTTCAGCTTTGGAGAGTTGATTTACAACGTAATAGGATTCCAATTGTTGCACCCAATTGTCGGCGGATTTTGCATCAATCTTACCTTCAAGATTCGGTATGTCTAGATTCATTTGCACTTTGAAGGGGCTGATTTTATCGGAGTGAGTTCTCATCAAGGATCCTCCGGATGTCGAAGCGAATCGCAAGAGAATCTCATTGAACTGGGCGAACATTTCAGTCCATTGTCGAGCCAGAGCTTGCTCAATAAGCTGTGCTGTCTCGTCGGATGCATGTCTATCATCGGTTTCTTCTGTCATTTCTGGATGTAGCATCTGCTTGGATTGCTGAGATTGAGAGCGAGTTTGAACCGGCACAATTCAGGTAACTTGGAGAGAAGTGTATATATAGAACTTAAGCATGAACAAAGCTGAGCGCTCTGATACCAACGATCTGGGTAGTGTCGAGGAAGCACGAGGGGGACAACAGTTCGACTGAATGAGTCGGATCTGTTATGGCGGAAGCTTTAATAAACAAAAGGAGCAAAGCAGGTTTACACTACATAGATAAACACAATATGCGCAGACAATATGTAGGAATGTGAACTATTCTTCTATTACTTGCAACAGATCAAAACTGATTGATTCTGATTGATATATGTTACATTATTATACATGCTTATATAGAATTCTGAGATGCTTGGGTGCCTTCCCATTACGTTCAGTTACAAAGAAGAAGTTAGAACGGTTTCAACAGTTCAATTGTTATAGTCGACTGGAAGACAGAGAGACAGTCTGTCGAAGTTCGACAGTCGATGGTCACATGTTGACGTTGCATGTCGATGCCGCAAACTGTGAGGTTGCTAAACATGTCGAGGGTGCGGAACGTGTCACAATATGTCGAAGTCGAGAATCGTCGTAGTTGTGCCGAAATCGAACCTGTCGAAGTTATCAAAGTCATGTCGAGTCGAAACTTGTCGAAGTTGTATCGACATCGATAACTTGCCAACTATGATGTGGATCAACTGCACAGATAAGGAAGAGTTTGTCCTTGTGTTGTTTGGGCAGGAAGTGTGGGTTCCAAATAACCAACAACAACATCATTAATAAAATTTCCCTTGGAGAAGTTGTCTAGAAACTTATACAACATCCTTTTTACCCTGGTGATATCATAGCGTGGCTAGGGGGTGGCATATATATCAAATTGCCTATGGTTGGGTGGAAATCATCCAATCTCGGTCAGTTATTGGTTTCCAATAATTAGTGAAAATAAGTATATCTTCATTTCTTTAAAATTTTTAGTTATATGATGAGTAATAACTCGGTATTATCCTATTGTTTGTGCTGAATTTTGTATCTCATCCACCATATAACAAGAATTGTCTATTAGGGATTGAGTCCATATTTCCTTCCAAACACTCGATTGTTGTTTTTCTCCTTAATCAATTTCCAATATATCTTGC
Source organism: Larix kaempferi (assembly GCA_027924585.1). NCBI lineage: Eukaryota > Viridiplantae > Streptophyta > Pinopsida > Pinales > Pinaceae > Larix > Larix kaempferi. The sequence continues at coordinate 22,739,504 of BSBM01000223.1, read as the reverse complement.
CTTAGTATTTGGCTTGTTGAATGGGTACACTTGATATATTTGAGATTCTTATTTATGATATTGAATAGTTTAGTGGCGTGATGGCTATAGTTGTGAAAATGAAGAAACTGAATGATTAATTTTTGGGTTTTCATTCATGGTATTGAATTTTAAAGCATGCATTGTATTGCTATTCAACTACACAAAATTATTTTGTATTTCATTTCTTGGATTTCCAAAGAGATTGCATTGTTACACTATTTGATCACCTGCTAATTGATGCCTTGCGTGTTATATAATTTGAGCCAAAGGTAGAAGTAATGTCATCTATTGAACTTCTATTGTATTTTTTTAATGTACAAAGATTACTTTTCTATGACATTGCTGAGATGGTGTAGTTGATTCCATCTATTGCAATGTGTTTTGACAACAAACCATCTCGGAAATGCACTGATTGAATTGAAGAGACAATGTCGCAGATGCATGTTCTTTCCTTTTCGATGGAATTTTTTTTTCTACTCAATAGTCCAAAGACAAATTTATTGAAGATTCAATTCAGTTTCTTTCAAGTACTACATTAGATTTCCTCAGTCACTCAATCCTGGTGATCCAAGCTTCAATGTTTGGGGTTTAAGAATCATTGTTGTAGTAAAACTAAGGATTGATATAAAAGGAAATCCTCACAATAAAAAATGAACAATCACCTATAATTATTGTAGATGGAAGTGGATAATGGTGACATGAGTTTGGACTTCATAATTCTTCAATGGAAGTTTTGAACTTTTACATTAATTGACCTCATTAAAGATAAGTAAATGAGATATTAAGGATTTAAGAAATTTATTGAATAAAGATTCATTATAGTAGATATTTCCCATTCGAATTTGAGTTAATGTCAAGCCCACAATGATTCTTAGTTAAAGCTGAAAATTGGTTTTTCATCAATTTGAGGCATGATTAAATAGAACTAACAATGAAAATTAGTTATAAGCCTAATTTCTTGTAGATTTTTCATTTTGTTTTCAAGTATAATTTGAATCATATTTATTGGGAATTTGCATTTGCAAAAGAAACAACCAAAGGGGAAAACGTATAATAAAAGTCTCCACCCATTGAAAAATGTAACCTAGTTAGAAGATACAAATGTTTGTTGTAGTAGATCTAGATTGAACAATCCTGAGAGGAAGAGGCTCATTTCCATACATATCCCTAAAAACATTTGAGACAGGAGGAACACTTTCTCTGTTGATATTGGTGTGAGATTCCCCTCTTATAGATTTTCTCTATTATTTAATATCTGAAATTGTTGGAATCCAAGTCTTGATATTTGTTACTTTTATTGGAGTAAGAATACATGACATTGAATTTGTAGCCAGAGAAATCCTATCCAAATTCTACTTAGAGAATATCCACTCATGAGAATGGAAAATATTTTCATCTCGTGGTTATAAGAGAAATGTTTTAAATGCAGATCCCCACATTATGGTCGATATTTTCCTAAGAGAGTATTTGGGTGTAGAGATGGTGATTGGGGATTGATATTAATAGTTTTAGAGGATGTGCAATGGGTTTTTGATAAGGCCTAGAGTTTTGGTAGGATCAGAGAAGGAAAAGGCCTTGATAACAGTTTTTGGTTTTGATAATTTACTTGATATTGGTTTTGGTCATAGGAACACAGTTTACCCATTCATCAAACTCTGCAAGGATGTATGGTTCCCACAAATCTATGCATGGAAACTGTGGGTAGGAACAAGCTACCACAGCTTTTAATTTTCCATGATAGTATATTGGTGTAACTTAGAATCCCACTTAAAACTGTTTTAATCATTATGTGGATTCTTGCAGGATTTCTTTTAGATTTCCTTAGGGTTGCAACATGATCAGTTTTTTCCATGTCAAAAACCTACTATGCATTCTAGTGCCTTAGAGTTAAGGTGATCATAAAAGGGGATGTTACATATTTGTGTAGGTTTCCACTTCATTTGGCACTCATAAATGTGTGATACATATTCTATAGTGTCCTTGTGAAGTGTGGGTTAATAGTACCATAGATAAAGAATTTGTGGGTTGTTCTCTATGCAATAAATTTGTCCCCATTGCATGGTCCATCCTGGCATGCATGTACATTATCATGTAATACATGTTCCTCGATGCAAGGATGAATTATGTGGTATGGAAAAACTTTAAATAAGTAACATCTTGTCCAATTATAAGTTGCATTCTATCTCACAATATTGTGGCATTCATTGTATGAAATGTGTCGATGAAACTTTTTGACAAATAAGTATTTTTCTATATCAACTAACCATGGGTTTGGTCTGATAAATAATAATCATGTTTTTTAATTTGATGAGCCAACAAGCAAGGGTTTGGGGGATTCCTTAGTTGGGGATTTTCTTTTATGCTCTAAGGTTCTGAAGGTTCGCTTAGTGGCTACGGTTACATATGGGGTCACTTGGAGGGGGCGGATCCCCCTCCGTAACGCAACACAAGTGTGAGGGGGATGGGGCATCAGCAAAGAACCACATCGATTTGGGTTGTGATGGTGTCGAGGGAGGAAGGAAAACAGACCTGGAGCGACAAAGGAGGCAAGGGGGTTGTCTACCAATATCTATAGAGAACTCGTCTCTACAGATTACATCTGAAAAATTAAGGGAAAGAGTGGAGCAATGGAAGGATAAATCCCTAATTGGGAAGTTCATTGGCATATGGCCAAAGGAGAAGGAACTACTGACATGGATCAAGGAAACCTGGGATCCTAGGGGCCATTATTATCTACACCTGGGAGGCAAGGGTTTCTTCACTATCATCTTCTTCAACCAAGAATATAGAGATATGATGCTCTTGGGAGGGCCATATTTCTTCTTTTCTACTGAGCTCTACACCCGGGTAACGTTGGGGGGGAGATTGTTGGCATTTGCATCCAATGCTCTCTATGAGTTTCATGACATGGGTTAACCCCCTCTCATGGATCTTAACTTTGGTGACTGTAGCGGAGATTAAAACCTGCAGGTTTTGGTCTAACGGAAATCGTGCTCCAACACAAATTAGTTCTTTTTCTATATTTACTTTCATGTCAATTTTTAAAAAAATATCATACTTTTTTGTTTTTCAGAAAGAATATATAAATTATAGAGGAAAAATGAGGGGAAATCCAAATCATGCTAGTAGGGATGTCCAAAAAAGTATGCAAGGAGAAATGGGAATAATTGCATCACATGATGAGCCATCCCAACAACAATGTGCATCAGAGGTATGCAATCATTGATTCATTCTTTTATGTACAACGAATTTAATTATCACATGAAATACTAACTTTCAATTGTTTTGTTGTATAAAGTAGAACATAATGGAACCCATTCAACACATAAGACATGGCAACAAGGAAGAAAAGGGTTGATCACAAATTTTGTGAGTACTTACAATTTCAACCTTACTGAAGATTTCATAGTTGTCAAGATCTTTATATTTAAGTAATTAATTTACACTTATCCATGGATGTCTTCTAATAGGTGCTAAATACAAAGAAGAGCCATTTGAAGAATTGATAGACATTGGGTTAAGTATGGGTTGTGAGTACATGTTTAAGTATCAAGGGTTAATTGAGCAACTTGTAAGTACCTATGTTGTTTGACTTCCCTCATTCTACAATTAATGGAACGATAAGAAACCTTTACATTAATTATATCTATACTTTATCATGACATATTAAACATGTAGGAAACAAAGTATGGAATGGAGCCAATGAAATACATTTTGAAAGATGACATGAAGAATGACTTAGAAAGAATGTGTATGATTTATGAAACACTCGCGTCTCTAGTACGGTTCTTGATTTAGACAATCGTGTATATTCTACTATATAAATGTAGTTATAATTATTGAACTGTATTTCTATGTTTGCAGATGGAACATATAGGGAAAGAACATCAAACACAAGCCAATCAACAAAATATTAGGTTAAATAACCCAACTACAATATCACCTACAAGTGATGAAGAAATGAGGCATGCATGCAAATCGAGCGATGACAACAATTCAAGTGATGAATGACAATCAATATAATTGAATGTTACTACAAGTTCTATGTTTTGGAATATTAGTCTGTGAAAATTAGGGATTTTGTTTAATGTATTTGACATATTGTCTTGCATGAGAACATGTTACCACAATGAGTGTAACAGTTACATTTGGACATTTTGTTTAATGTATTGGACATACTGTCTTGATTGGATGCTAATGGGTTACCAATAAGTGTAACAATTACATATTGGTTGCATTTTGATTATGGTGGACCTTTACATTGCCCCATTTTGTATGATGATGGGTTTCTTACTCATATATAATAAAATTTGTTTCTTATTTTATTGCATTGTCTAGTGTTGTAAAATATTGCGTTGCTGATTTATTAATATATGGATGATTTACATTGTTACAAAAAAAAAGGTGTAATCTGTTGCATAATGCATAAATGCAATCATTATATATCAAAATACAATAATTAAAATATACAAATTTATATTATTAAAAAACTATTTGATTTTGAGATGACTAATTGAAATTTTGTTTAAAAAACAAAGAATTAAAATATTTACATATTTTAATTACTTGTATTATTTTGAACTCACTAAACGATGCATACAAAAAATATACATAGGTGTGTTTTATAGATAATGTACATTTGTTCCTATTACAAAAACCACTGCACCAATGCGACACATTTCAAAATTGCACTAGTACTATAAATGACAAACCATACAATTATATTCACCTTACCAATGCTTTATATTTAAAGAACGCACTGGTTTGGTATATAATATATGCACTATCATTTCATAAAAAATAAAAAAATAAAAATTAATGTCCCTCCTGTGCCCATGGTAATATAGGCACTGGGGCGTAGCATCTACGTGCACTAGTGCATTTTTTATTTATCTAAGCATTGAAATATCTCCACCAATTTTTTAAAAAATATCACCTGCTCAGTGCACATGTATATATCTGTACCAATGCATTATTTGTTGAAATAAGAAGAAAGAGCTGGTGCGTTATACAAGAATAAAAGAGGCATCGGTGCTACATAATTAAATAAGTACCGGTGCATTTATATGTTAGCACACTAGTGTAGATTGTGTTTAACACACCAATAAGTATTATCTGAGAAAATCCTCTTCTTGAACTTCCACCTACCCAAAAATTTTACGTTATACAAGACATCCATTAAAACTGCCGCTAAAACCTCCGCTACGAATGGGGGAGGTTGTAGCGGAGTTTTTTTATAAAAAAAATTCCCAATATTGTAACTAAAAGCCTCTGCAAGATACTCCTCTATATGGTGTTTTCCTAGTATGTGAAAATCCTCACAACAGATCTAAGAGCTGATGTATACCTCAAAATGAAAGAATTTAGGAATAAGATTAAGAGTGGTCAATGCAGTAAAATGAGAAACATAAGAATAATACAGTAGAACTCTGATAGAAGCAAAATAACTTCACACACACTAATTCATTAATCACAAATGGAAAAATAAATAATACAATGCATGAGGATTCGAATCCCAAGGTGGCAATTCGAATTAGCCTTCATGGAGTGATCAAAAGATCACTGGAGTGTCATCGAAGCACAACTGGAAGTCTTCATCATCATCAGTGGAGTCATCAATGCTGAGGTAACTGTCAACCATCAGTCAAACTGAGTCTAACTGAGTGTGGTAGGTGTAACTGAGTGTAACTGGAACTAACAGAATGAAGCAAGCTCAGTGGAGGGCGCATGAGGAGCTAACTAGAGTCAGAATGGGCAGTCTAGTCTCATTGGAGGTCTATCGGAGTGATACATTCAGTTGAGAGTCAGTCTTTCCTTAAATCAAGGAAATAACTAAAGATAACTCAATTAACTGTAGTGCAATTGAGTGGTAGGTGAGAGAGGACGAGTGGATTCCTTAAATCAAGGAATAAGGGCACACTAAGGTCTAGGAGGGCTAAAACTGATCAGTGAGAAGCTCCTGGGGGCTAGCTAACTGAGGGCTAGGTGTAGGACTGATGGCTGGGATGCATGCAGAAATGCATGCAAGACTGAAACTACAAATAATGAAAATGCTGGTAGGACTAGGATGGAGTATAGGAATATCCTAACATAGTAGTGTATGGCCCTTCTTTCTTCATTCTTTACCCATGACAACAAGATTCTCAATTGAACATCTACCACATAAGGGTTGGTAGACCTAGCATATGAAAGGATGGGCATGGCATAATTGTCTAAATAAAATTGACACATCAAATTCTTTTCCTTCTGATGGAACCAATGATAGATCTCAATGAAATCCCTTTGATTATCCATTTGCAAGGGTAGATAATTAGAAATATTACTCAATTGAAATTTATGCCATGTCTCTCTAAAATACATGGTGTAAGTACTTTCTGGGGATTTGTATCAGAGCATCTCCTCTAATATTTGTTGCTCTAGTGATATAGCTCTCCAAAATAAAACTTTTATCAACCTTACTCCCAGTTTCTTCACATTGTCTTTCCATCTATACTCTTAGGGTCAAGTTCTCATTTTCTAGTTGTTTTATGATGTCCATGTGTTTCATTTTGAGAATTTGAAACTTCTCTTGAAGATCAAAAATGATTTTTTCATGTTGCATTAAAGAGATTTTTCTTTCCCTACTTTCTACATCCCTTCTTGGCTCTATAATAACTTTCCATTTTATCGCCTATGGCCTTGCCTCCTCCAGTTTTTCTAGGATTTATTGTACATTAGTTTCAACACTTCTTGTATTAATGGATCATTGGTTTCTTCCATACCCATTGCATGACTAGATGGAGGCATCTTTTTTATGCTATCTACTGTAAAGATAATTGTAGGATTTGTTATATCTTGGGCTATTTAAAAACTTATTCTAGCCCTTGGATTTTTTCTTTGAATATTCTTAGTTCTTGATAAGCTTCCTTGTCTAGTGATGTGAAGGCTTGAGTGGGGTGACCCCCTCATTTCTATTAAGGAAACAATAATATATTTATCCAAATCCCCTATTTATGTGGTAGCATCCTTGCCTACTTCCTTTGGTTATGTCCTTTTGTAAATCTTCATCTTTCTCTTATGATTGGTATGTACTTTATCCGTCATTTTATTTTCTTCCTTGATTCCCCTATGGCATCTACCTCTTCATCATTGACATCTTCATCTTTCCAAATTGCAAACTCCTCATCACTTATTGTTTGGATTTTATCCTATTAAACCCAACGTGGATGCTTTCCCAATGCATCACATATGAGTAACTTCAAAGCCCATGGTGGGTTAAAGTTGTTGGTTTCCCTCCCTGTACCTTTCTGCTCATATCCTTAAGGTCTTGGTGTAGAAACGTGGGACACAAGAAAGAAATGTGGGACACTCAAGTTTTCTTCATGCTTAATTATGGTGTGAGTAATATCTTAATTGATATAACAAATTGAAATGGAAGGCATGTACTAGGTTTTATCTCCCTTCAAAAGTTATATATCTAATAAGATGGACGACCACCTCATCCCAACATTCTAGTAACCTATTCCTTTTGACACTATATTTGATGTCGTCTATGGATTCATATGCCAAAAGGGATCCGTATTTAGCCTCTAGGGATCGAATCCCATCTTATTTATCCCACTGCAATCCAATGTAAAACCCAATCACATTTACAATGTATTTTATATCTACATGTATCTATAATCCTATGACTATACCTATGCCCCTCATAGTATCCTCTGGTAGCATCCATTTGGAATCCTTGGGAACATTCCATAGTTAAATCATCATCAAAACCCTTGAATCCATTGAAATATTGAATCCATTGAGCTTTATGGAATATCCCAACAACTTTAGGGTTACTTTTGAGTTTAGAATAAAGGAAACAAGTTAGCTCTCCCTTTCTCTATTTTCTCGATTTGAAAGAGTGAGTTAGCATACTACGGGGTATGAATACTTCACGGGGAGATGGAGAATTTAAAACCGTCATTTGGAATGATGTTAGGTGAGTGTCCTTGTCATAGCATGATTGTGTTTTAGATGACGTCACACTCATATCTCCACTGATTTCTTTTGATTTGACAACCCGACTTCTCATTTCATGTGACATGTTTTTTTAAGGGGACCTCCTCATCAATTCATGTTATGGCTTGAAATTCCTCCTGCAAACTTAAGTTCAATGCCTTGTTGATATAAGAAGAGTTATGAATTTGTAGATTGACGTGAGTATAAGGATTAATGGGTAGTTTGACCATATATGTTTGATTTGCAAATCAAACGACTATAATAAAACATGAATCATTATGAATATAATAATACCTAGATCCAAGGATTCTAAGTTCAAATGTGTTGTTTTTTTCTTCTTATTTGCATGTTTGCTTGATTGATCTTGAGAGGTACTTTGATATGTGCAATGGTCGCTTACAATATCCACTTTTGGTTGTATCAGTAGAAGTATGTAGAACTTTGGCTGGCATGAATAAAAAGGTAAGTTCTGATGATCCATCCAAGGCCTAACCCATGGGCATTCATTGTGTAGGATGATCAAGTAAATATAAATGTGAAGCCCAGGCATCCAAGCAAGCCTTTCCAAATGTAAGGGGTCTTTCATTCCTAAGGTAGGACGATCCCATGATCCAAGGATGTAAGAGTGTGGGTATCCTTTAATCGTGTAGGCAGCTTCTAAATCTAAAGGTAATATGAATGGTCTAACTAACTGTCTGATTATGTTGAACAAGGGATGATTGATCTTGAGAGGTACTTTGATATGTGCGATGGTCGCTTACAATATCCACTTTTGGTTGTATCAGTAGAAGTATGTAGAACTCCATAGGTAATCCTTTCCAGGTAGTGAGCCCTATCATGTCACCTTACAAGTATATAGAAGCATGTAAAAACCATTTGGCTATAGGTAAATAAGTTTGCAGGATTGTTTGTATGGGTTTGTTGTAGTTCGAGATGTCTGATGTATATAGGAAGGCATTATATGGTATAATGGTAAGTTGAGTGATCTAGATGTGGATAAATTATGTAGGATTGGTAATAGGTATGGAGGTATGTAAAAATGGTATGTGGTTTGTGGATAATTAAGGATAGGTGAATGAATATGGGAAGTGCATGTATAGGAATTTGAACAAATATTACATGTTGCATCCTTATATTCCTTTCAAATTAGAGTGATACTCTTTGTATGCTTGAAGTGTTTAAACTTTTTATTTGATACCCACACATTTTTTATTTATGGAATTCGTATGTTTTGTATTGATAGCATATGATACCATTTGTGCCTGGAATTTCAATAACTTATACCTATCTTGATGCTTTAAATTTCTTCAAAGTTGCATGTATTACAGTCATAATACTTTTGACTTGATACCTTGAAAATGTAGGTATAAATCTTGAAGAGAGGAAGAGATTTGAACTTCAACATACAAACAAAACGAGATGATTCTTGTAGTTGATCCATTGTAGTTTTGTTGTATTTTGATTCTCCCTTTAGCAATGGCTCTTGATGTCGATGCTATACGGACTATTTGTTTAGAGTATGATGTAACCTTATCTAAGATGCATGCATTTTTGTTCTCCTATAATTCAAATGCTAGATTATATGATAAGTCAAAATGATATCAATGTAGGTTTCTTACTATGCTTGAATCCTTGAATTTCCAAACCTATAAAAGACTTTAAGGAATAGTTAGCAATATCTATTATGAATGGAATTTTTGTTTTGTTTTTATTTTATTTTTAATTTTCTCAAAGCATAAGTGGCATAGCTAGTTTTCACTTGTGCTCTACCTCATGTTTCCTCAGAGAGGTTTTCACCATGAGGATGAGCCTTTTTTAGTATTTCAGATCAAGACTTGCCTTAAGAGAGTTTTTCAAGTCAAGAGTTGTCCTAAATGCCTCATAAGAGGTTTTCATAATAAGATTTTTTATTTCTTTTTAATTTTTAGTTTTTAGTTTTGTAAATATTTGTGTGATGATTAGTCTAATTTGGAAGTATTGCTACTTTCAATTAGATCTAGATGGTGTCCCTGAATTTGGAAAGTAAATTCATATTTTTAGAATGGCTTCTTGTATAACTTGAACTTATGTCCATTAAAAAAAAACAATATTTTTTCTTCATTCATCATTCTTATCTTCACAAACCCATTATCATAGAGTTGATGGGGAAAATTACCCAACATTAACAACTTGGGTTTAACCCAGAAAAAATATGTCCAATTAGACTCTTTTTTATTTGGGATAGAGTATCCCTCTAATTTAATGGCTCTACAATCCTAAATGACAAGCTTTAATGGAATGAAATTAAATCTTTATAATGTTGAATGGCTTGACAATCCTAAATGACAAGCTTTAATGAAATGAAACTAAAATTTTAAAATGTTGAATGGCTTGACAATCCAAAATGACAAGCTTTAATGAAATTAAATTAAATCTTTATAATGTTGAATGCACAATGCAATATCTAATCTAGTTTCTAATAAAATCTAAACTAAAAAATACTCAAAACAAATTGAAATTAAACTAATTATAATAAGAAATGAATATACAACCAAGTGTCCAATCTTCTCTACAGAACAAGAACCAGGACAATTACTATTAACTAACATAATATAAAAATCATTTAAAAATTACTCTTCCTTTGAATAACAAATAACAATGTTATATTCAATAGTATAATACTATTTATATAAAAAAAACAATAAAATTCAAGAATCTTATAGACATTCTAGATTATGCAACCATAGAAAAGTATCCCACTTGTGCAACACAAAAGTCATTTTTTCTTTTCAAAATTCTGGCCACAAGTGGCCTCTTAATACTACCCAATGCATAAATCATTCTCACAAATTTGTTAGGCTTAAAAAACCTTTCATAAACAACTAAATTCTAATTTATATAAGTGAAAATCTGCTAAATTCTAAACCTTTCATTAACTTTGGAAATGCTTGATAATAGAAGACATATCTTTAGTTGTTTCCGTCAAATAAGTTTTCATATATACTTTTTGAATACGTGAAATTCTTATAATGTTGTCTTTATGAGCCTCTATGACTTGAGATGGGGATACAAGTAATCTAGAGATCCAAAGGATGGAACATGGTAGGCATTAATCACATCCTCCACAAAATCCAAATGTTTGGGTAGTTAAACCATTCTATCTCCAAGCTTCTTTAATTACTTCATTCTAGTATATGAGACCCTAATCATTATCCATCACTTCTTGTTGAATTAAATGGAAACGCTGAGAGTATTTTCTATGGTTATTTTTTTATCTCCCTTTTTAATCAAAAAGTAACTATGCCCACTCTTAGTAACTTTCTAGGACTAAACTTGTTTATTTAATCGCCAAAGTTTGATGCTTAGCTCTTAAAGCTAAAGACATTTTTTTAGAAACTCTTATTAGCTTATGCATACCTTCATGTAATTCAAAAGCATAATAAATGAAATCTATGACCATACCTCCAGTTCACTTATTGTAATCCACTTTATTTTTAAGGAAAACAATTTTATCTTCATATTGTTTAATGCATCTTTCCTTAGATTGAGCTTTGTCAATAGTAGCATGTATAATTTCTAAATTGGTCGAAGCCAAAGTTTCCAACCTAGTTTTCTTGGTGTCCAACACATGTAATACCTCAATTTTGACCTTTGGAATGTATTAATCATATTATGTAAAATGATGTAAACATTCTAGGAAGGATTCCTAGTGCGAAGCTCAAGGCCAAGGCCTAACTAGTGAATGACTAAGCATGTATGATGTAGATATCCATATATGGGCACATGTTTGGTTTGTCATGATAACTTGAAGTTATGTGAATATTATGTTGGAAAATAATATAATGGTTTAATATGGATGTGTACAGAGTATTAGAGGGGTTATGATTCCACTAAAGGGGAAGAGGAAATGGGGCCTATCGGAAAGTAAATCCTCTTTAGCTAAGTGTAACCCTAAGAATTCATCTCTTTTCTACCATGTTCATTAATTAAACCATTTTCCTCCTTTGTCTTATTAAACCCAATTAGTGACTGCATGTGAGAGATGGGTGAGAAAGTCTTCTCACATAGTTATGGAAACATGCATTAAGTACACTTCTTATGACAATTGTAAGAGTCCTTCATTCCATTGTCAAAAGTAATGTCAACTGTCATTATGCAATGTTTTGTATAGGTTTGTTAAGTATCACTTTTGAAAGGGTTTCATTGATATTTGTACTTGTAGTGGAATTCCATCCCTTTTGTAATATCCCAATTTTAATCCTTTTTATATAATTTGAATTATGAAATGTTTTGTATAGGTTTCTTTATTTACATGAGGTATATATGACATGGCGATTTGAATACTCACAAGTATTGTTATTTTACAATTAATAAAAGATCCAAGACCGACTGAGCACGAGCACCTAAAGGGGTTATGATACCACAAGAGGGTAAAGATAAAGGGGTATAAGGGAATATAGATACATCTAACCACCTTGCCATTGGCCTACCTCTTCATTCTTGGAATAATATTCATGTTGATCCTAACCTATAGCTTAATGGAGAAAAAGATATTGGAATCAATCATTTCCCAATTCTAGGCAACCACCTCCTACATTAAGGGAAATTTGCCTCCTCTACATTATTGGAACCTACAAGAGTTGGATTAGCAATCTTCTTTCTATCCTTCATGCATGAAAACACTAAAAATTCGAATTGGTAGAGGGAGCTAGTCTTGGGTGAGGTGTGGAGAAGAGAAAATAATTTTTTAACTTGAACAACTAAGGTTTCAATACTAAGTAACATAATAACCATGTAAGGAAACCATTAGAAGCTTTCAAAGATGGGAAGAGAAAATAATCAAGTTTCACAATCTAGAGCTGAAATCTTTAACGATCACCTTGGAGGGAATACAAAGCAGATGCTTAAGACTAAGGAGGATTCAACTTAATTTGATATTTAAATCTTTGTGAAGTTGGGAAATAAGAAAAAATCTATATTAGATTCTCGATTTGAGGGATATACTACTCAATCAACCGGAAAAATTCATCATAATGTATCATTAAATACTCCTACTGAGCAACAGACTCACTTGAGTGGCATGCACAATAAAGTATACAAGAAAAGGATCCAATAGGGGCACATGAATAGGTAGAAACTTATCTTCGAGGCCTACCTCAAATAATTGTTTTTCATGATGTGTCAAGTCCAAAGGTCTATGGGATGGATACAAAGCTACAATTTATACTAGAAGTGTTAGAGGAAAGTTGTCACAGGTTTCAGAGTTCACATTCTAATAAAAAAATTCTTTTTTTTGGAATGGAATGTCATGAACATTATCATAGCTGGTAGGTCCAGATTGGAAATTGCATAGTTTTTTTCATGATGTGGTGGATAAAGAGAAAAAAATATTTATTATATGACATGATACAACAAGAATTACGAGGCATTCAATGCCTACACATAGTATTGTTTCAGAGAGAGCCCAATGCAAGGATCATGGAACAAGTTCCCTTCATAGTACCAAAAATATGTCATAGAATTCTTTGAAAATATCTATAGTGACATCACTCTCCCAAGAAAAATTTGTTACCACTTCCTAGTAAAGTATCTAGAGCCACATATAGTACCTTGCAACTTGCAGTCATGAGTGGAAGGTCTCCTCACCATCAATGATGGGTATTCATCACTTACCCCTTCTTGATCGATCCTCCTAAGTGTTCAACCTTAGATGATTTAATCACACTTGCGATATTGTACTTGGTACCTTGGCTTCCATTATCATTATTGTTGGGTTCCCTCATGTTTGTTAGATGTATACATCAACAACTAGTGATTAGAGAGATTTTTACCATGCTCAACTTTAGATCATTTATTCACATGTTGTAGGAATCATACTATCAATGAATTTGGATTCAAGACCTTGGGACAATGGTGTGATGAACCTGCAATAGTTAATTAATGCAAATAAACGAGATATCAGAAATAATAGAACAGAATCACTTTTATATTGATCACGGGCCACTTCGAGGGGGCAAACTCCTTTGAGCAAGCTCAATACAGTTAACTTCACGGTGCCTTCAATGACCTCAACACACACTTATATACTAAGTCTATGCCCAATACTATGGGTCAAAACCATGGGACATATAATACTACGGGATGACTTACAAAGCATATGCGTCCAATACTATGGGTCAATACTATGGGCTAATATAAACTATGGATCAACAAATACTACGGGACGACTTACAAAGCATATGCGTCCAACAACAATATACTAACATAGTAAAGAGAAGGGTTGACACGGGTTCCTAACATCCCCTCTCCCTTAGAAAAAGCTTTGTCCTCAAAGCTTTGGTTAGAGAAATTGCTGCAGAATCTGAAGGAGTGGTTCCCTAGTAGCATCATCGGGTTGCATTTCGGGCAACTGACGCCTTTGGAGTGTCAGGGACGATTGCTTGGACGGCTGTACACGAAGAAGAACCCTATCAGCTGCGTGGAAAATGCGCTCAGAACGGTGCTGATCGGCTTGTTGTTCAGGCGAATTTTGGCCATGTGAAGATTGTCCTGCAGAATGAGAAGAATCTGATCGTGGTTGTGAAGAACCGAGTCAATTTCCTGAACTGGGGAACCGCTAAGGGTGTATGGAAGAAGAACTGGCAGTGTCTGTCCATAGACTGCTTCATATGCTGTCCTTTGAGATGTGGTATTGTACCACCAGAGCGCTGCTAGGAAATCCATAGAAATAGTTGGCCAAAACTATGTAGGGATGGGCAAGGGTTTGAGCAATCCCGAAAGGAGTGTCGTTTCACCCTTGTTGACCTAGAAAGTATCATAGTCATCCACCATCTGTTGAATTGTCATTTTCAGTCCCTGCCAAAAGAAGTTACATTGTTCCCAGTCATACATTTTGAAGAACCCAGAGTGCCCTTCTGATGAAGAAGCATGGAGTTCATAGAAGAGAGAGCCCTGCTGAATAGATTGCAACCAATTTGGAACAAGCAGAGAAAGAGCTGTAAGAGAAAATGGTTCATCAAATGTGCGAGAAGGAGCAACTGCAACCATATTGTCATTACCCTTTTGGTAAGTGATCGCATAGTCATAACCCATGAGTTGCATAACCCATTTCAGGTGTGCTGGGGAGGAGAACCATTGTTTCAGAAAATTTTCCAGACTCTGGATATCAGTCTTGATGCAAAAATAATTCCCCAATAGGGATGGTTGCCATTTTTGTACTGCATGCAAAATAGCCAGCATGTCCTGCTGAGATGTATATGCGGCGAAATGATTACCAAAAAGTCTCTTGAAGGCAACAAGCTCATTGGTTCAGCAAAGACACCTGCATATCTATCCAAGGAAGGAGTGGAGACTGTTGATGGGTGCATCTGAATGGAATGGAGCTGAGCGATGACACCATGTGAATTCTTCTTAAGTATTTTTTCCAGGCGATGTGAACTGATGATGTTGAGAGACCCTGGTTGTAAGCCCATAAATTTGTGTTGTGCCCCATTGACTGAAAACTACATCCAAAGTTCAGCAAAATCCCATAAGATGGGGCCAAGTGTGCGTAACCATTGAACGCCCAAAACCACATCACATCCGCCTAAGGACAAGGAAAACATGTGAGAGCGCAGGTTATAATCTTCCATAGAGATACGCACATTGTGACACTTCCCCTTGCAAGGTAAGGTGCCCCCATTGGCAACCATGACTTCAAAGTTGGAGCAAGGATGGACAAAACAATCATCCTGTTTGGAAATCCGAGGATCAATGAAGTTATGAGTGCTACCAGAATCAATGAGTATGGTAAGAGGGGGCTTCTTGAAGTATCCCCTGACTCGCATTGTTTGTGGGGTGGTGACGCCAGTTACAGCATGGAGAGAGATCTCAGGTGGGTCGTCCTGAGATGGGGTGTCAACAGGCGGGTGTTGAATGTCGACCTGATCATCTACTGTATCTGAAGCTTCTTCATCAAGTTCTGAGGCAGGCGGAGAATCCACATCCAAGAGATAGAGCTTTTGTTGAACACATCTATGTCCCCGAGTGAATTTCTCGTCACAATTATAACAAAGCCCTTTTTCTCGGTGTGCCTGCATCTCTGTTTCAGACAATTGCTTGATAGGAGTTGGTTGAGGAGCAGGCGTGATGGGAGGTCATTGGGAACCCATATTTCTGAAGGGAACAAAGGTGGGTTTGGATCATTGTTGAGCTGCGATCTTGTCCTCGGCCAACTTAGCCAACCCTAGGACTTCCATCATTGTGTTGGGACAAAACATTTTGACCTCTGAGCGGATTTCATCCTTGAGACCACTGATAAAACAACTCCTGTAGAATTCATTAGACAATCCTTCTGTGTGATTGGCTAGTTTCTCAAATTCCGTCTGATACTCTCTCACTGGGCCAGTTTGGTGAAGTTTAGTGAGTGCTCCTGTGAAGTCATCAAAAGCACTAGGACCAAATCGTGACAAAAGGAGTTGGCAAAAATCTGTCCAGTTTGGCTCGGGATGAGCTTTGATGTACCAACGGTACCATTGAAGGGCTTCCTGTTCCAAATGAAAGGATGCAAGTGGAACTTTCTGGACATCAAAAGTATTATGCAAACTGAAATATTGTTCTGCTCGGCATATCCATCCAGTTGGATCAGTACCATTGAAGCGAGGAAAATCAAGCTTCGACCCACGAAAATTGTTGGAAGAAGAGAACCCGGTGGCTGCAAAAGATTTTGGCTGTCGGGTATTGTTCATGGCTGAATGCTGAAGATGGAGCCTGAGAAATTTTTCATCCAGATCTTGGAGTTTGGTTTGGATGGCTGCAAGTGCTTCCTCCATGGTTTTTGCTCCTGCGCGGGTAACAACCATAACCAGGAGTTTTTTTTTTTTTTTTGGAATGGCTATAAAAACACAAACAAAAGCTTATTTAGTAAAGAGAAATTTGGATTTGGGGAAACCTTGGATGGTTAATATGGGTTTGATTAGGTTTTGGAAACTTTTTGAGGGATAGGGAAGCATAAAATGAGGATTTCAGAAGTGGGGTGAATAAATGGGAAAATTTGTCAAAGAGGGACAAAGAAGCAGAATTAGGAAAGGAACACGGTGGCAAAATTTGAAGGCGTTTGGGTGAAAATCAAAGGAGTTATGGCAAACCCTAAAAATAGACAAATGTGGGCTAGTCTTGGAAAGTGGAATTGGGGATAGGGTCTTTAGGAACGGAATATGCAGAATGGGATTGCAGGGGTGTCAATGAAGTTTCAGGGAAAACAAAGTTGAAATAAGGGAGATATGGGCGAAAAATGGATTTTTTTTTTCCAGGAATGGATCTGCAATGGCGTGGAAGGGATCGGAAAAAAATAGATCTGTGGAAGGGATTAGCAAGAGATGGATCTGAAACGACGCCGAATGGATAAAAAGCGACTGGATCTGAACGGCTTTCAGAATAGATCTGAAACGGTTGGAGCTGGAATGACTGTCAGAATGGAGCTGAAACGGGTGGATCTGAAATGACTCAGAATGGATCTGAAATGGCTCGGAAGTGATCGGCAACAGTTCCGCTGAAAAATAGATATGGACCCCAGGTATGTGTGGCTTCCTATAGGTTCAGGGGATTCACTTGACCACCAATGTTGTCTGACGGCTTGCGTATTGGGGAAGTACCCCTCACTCCACGGCTCAGGTAAAACTGATAACCGCTTTGCCACAAACGACAAATCTTGGTTTACCTCACGGGTGGGAACTAGTCAATCAGGTAGGGGTCGTTGCCCTTTTCACTGGCAGGTCCTCTCAATGGGCCAGCTACTTTGGGGTTCCTGTGGTACTCCTCACAATGAGTTTTAGGGCTTATGCCCAAGTACTTCCCACAGTTAAGCGGATAGGGATTATTCCCAGATCTGAAGTTGCGACAGATGCGAAAAAAAAATTGACAGAAATTTCACCCAACGAGCCCAAGAAAGTGCTCTGATACCAGATGTGATGAACCTGTAATAATTAATTAATGAAAATACACAAGATATCAGAAATAATAGAACATAATCACTTTTATATTGATCACGGGCCACTTCGAGTGGGCAACCTCCTTTGAGAAAGCTCAATACAATTAACTTCACGATGCCTTCAATGACCTCAACACACACTTATATACTAAGTCTATGCCCAATACTATGGGTCAAAGCCATGGGACATATAATACTACGGGACGACTTACAAAGCATATGCGTCCAATACTATGGGTCAATACTATGGGCTAATATAAAATATGGATCAACAAATACTACGGGACGACTTACAAAGCATATGCGTCCAACAACAATATACTAACATAGTAAAGAGAAGGGTTGACGCGGGTTCCTAACAAATGGGTGGCATCCCTCTTTGGTGTTACCCACCAAAGTTTCACAAGACATATCACACAATTTATGAGTACCTTGAGATCTAGTTTGCACTCCTCATAGTGTTAATTCTCATTTGGATATACATTGTGACATAGATCCACTGTGTATCTATTTCATGTAAGTTTTAAATTTGTGAAGTGAAACGATGCATATATATTCTTAAGAAAAAATGAGATAAAGCAATGGCACACAAAGAGTACCCAAATATTTACCCTAGAAACCCTTAACCAGGAAAAACAACCAAAACTTAGAGCCACCTCTATCTTTCTCATTGTGTTTATTTTAACCATTCACAATACAACCTTTAGGTCTTTCATAGCATCCAAAACCATAATCCACTAACCCAAATTATATTTAGAACCCATCATGTGGTTTGGGGATATCGCCCCTCACTGAAATCCACTTTGCGAAGTAGGGAAACACCAGCACACCCCCCTTGAGACAACGCAATGCATGAACCCACTGAATATGTAAGAGAACTTGAAAAAGGTGGATTGTAAGGTGATGCAACCCACATACAAAGAATATAACACATTCCCAACATTCTCCCACTTGTTCTTTCCTTTGTAGAATAGTGGGCCACATACATATAGGGTCACAAGTTTAGGGCAACAATGCTCATATATTCTATAACCAAGATAAATTCTTAGTATTAACATACTTTGTGAATGATTCTATAACATTCTTCAAAGTGTCAACCTTTTCTAGCAACTCCTTATTGTCTTCAACCATATATCTCACAAAGTGGTACAACACATGAATATGCTTTCTTTTATCATGATAAGGAGGTTTCTTTGCTAGAAATATTTCACTATGACTATCACAATTTAACCTTACATATTTTCATACAAACCCAATACCTATACACAATCTCTGCAACCATACAACTTCTTTACTTACATGGGTGGCCGCCATGTATTAAGCTTGTGTAGTTGAGAGTGAAAACGCATTATGTCTCTTGCTCATCCAACTGGTAGCTCCTCCAAATAGGTTAAACAATAACCACTTGTATATATTCTACTATTAATATCTCTATCCTAGTCTGCATGAACAAATCCTTGCACATCTATTACCCTATCTATTCTAGGTCTTCCTTGGTAGAAAATTGCATTATATGTGGTGCTACATAAATATGTGAAGATCCTCTTTACAACTATTTAGTGATCCTTCCTTGGTTTTGACATATACCTTCTCAAAAGTCTCATTGCAAGGGCAATGTTAGTATGGTACATACCATTGCATACATTAAACTACCAACAATAATAGTGTAGGGAACTCATGACATTTTTTATTCCTCTTCCCGTGTCTTGGAACACTGATCTACAGATAACTTTACACCACAGGAATAGGAACCCTGACCATTTTACTTTCATGCATGATAAATCTTTGCAATATCATCTCAATATATTTTCTCTAATTCAACTAGAGTTTCCTTTTACACGATCTCTTTTAATCTCCATTTCCAATATGAAGATAGAAACACCAAGATCCTTCATGTCAATCTTGTAGGATAGTTGTGATTTCACATCCTTTATTACATTTGTGTTGTTTCCAATCAACAACATGTCATCAACATACAAAAGTATATTAATGAAGTGATCACCAACCTGCTTGGAATATACACAATGATCAACCTTTCTTCTCACAAATCCAAATCCAAGGATGTATGTGTCGAAATTTTGGTACCACATCTTTGGATATTACTTTATACCATAAAGGGAATTCTTTATCTTGCAGTTAACCAACTCTTTACTTCCCTTTACTTTAAAATCGTATGGTTGTTTCATTTAGATCTTGTATTAGTTGATGAACCGATAAACCCATTTCTCTACAAGAAAAATTCTCTCCATACACCTCTTCTCATAAAACCACAAATGTTCTTTCATATCACCAATTCCTTTGTACCAATTTCACAATTCTTTTTCAACTACTGGCTGAAATATAATACAAATGTTCTGCA
Source organism: Larix kaempferi (assembly GCA_027924585.1). Taxonomy (NCBI): domain Eukaryota; kingdom Viridiplantae; phylum Streptophyta; class Pinopsida; order Pinales; family Pinaceae; genus Larix; species Larix kaempferi. The sequence continues at coordinate 22,719,195 of BSBM01000223.1, read as the reverse complement.
CTATTTTCTCCCAATTATCCAACTTCTTCTTATGAGCATCTAACCAACGCATAGGTGTCCCTTTTAACACTGAGTCCATCACTTGAATCCTCATAAGTTCTGGCACTTTTTCTTCCATTTTCTTTATAAGTTATTCCACCACTCCTATCCCATCAAAATATGTAGGATCATATAATTTTGTTTCTATCTAGCACATAGATTTAATAACCCTTGCACACCTTTGACTTGATACTTCATACATTATATTCTCCCAAATCTCCATCATTTTTTCTAAATCAATATCAAACGAATAGATACTATGCGGGCTAATCTCCCTATCAACTGTGGGATTTACATAATCCTCCTTCCTCGTAATATTATAATTTTTTTATATGTATCTATCCTCCATAACATCCCTTATTGGATTTGAATATATTTTTCCCTCCTTCGGATCCAAGGGATAAATCACCCTTGTTTCTTTTGATTCAAAGGGCATAGTCCTTTGTGTTAAATTTAAAATCGCATCATTTTCAAAGGCCCAGTCAATACCCAACAATGTTGGGTAAGGATATGACCCATCTAAAATTCTTATCGCTTCAAAATTTTCAATGTCAACTTCAACATCTTCCAATCTTCCTATTGGATATACTCTGTATTGATTAGCCAACCTTAATTGAAAAAGGGGGCCATACCAACTTAGGTTTCCCAATTACTTCCCAATATTTATTGGGAAATATGTTCACATCAGATCCTAGATCTAATATAACATCTTGCATCTCATATCGCCCCAATTCTAATTTCATCTTAAATTCCCTTCACGTTCTTCTTCTTTTCCCGACACACTACACTTTCCTCTTTGGTAATGGTGCAAAATAGGAATCTCTTCTTCTTTCATGGCCATTATTTTTTTACGATATGTGTTAATGTATTAGTTGCATAAAATTCATTAAGCACCTTAACACAACAACAAAGAAATTCACTAACTCTACTCTCTTACTCATTCTCTATGTTAACATCATACCGTAATTATTCTGTGCACCTTTGGACTTGTTCCACTACTTCTTGTCCCTCGTGCATGAACTATTTGTGCTATGCAACATCAAAATTTGGCAACGGTTTTGTTGATTTCCTTATCTTATCTTCTAACATTTGATTAACATAGCCCTACTTACCACTATCTTCTCCCATTCTTTTGCCCCCTCTAGTTACAATCTGCACATTTGCAGGGTCCTTCAACTTTTGATCGTAGCATAGTTCTAATGTTACCATATTACAAATGTTGAAATTTGGTTTTCTTCCACCTGCTTTGAATCCTCGACCTCTTCCTCAAAAACCTCATAAAAAAACACAATCTCATCTCTGCTTGCTTCAATGTTCTCTTTAGTCCCTTCTACTCTATAAGAATCATTTGAATGTTCCTTCATTAACTGTAATGCATGACATCCATTCACGTCATGTCCAACCGATTTATAGAAGTCATGAAAAGGGGTATTAGTTGTGGTTTGATACTTCCACAACATTGTACATCAAGGAGGTGCATGACCCCATTTCTTACAAATTTCACACTAATCTGCTTGAGTTCATGTGGGGAATGGATTCGGGGAACCAGTAGCTACATAATTTCCCATTAATGGACACTCATTCTAGTGGCGTCCTTTTATGAGGTAGAGCGTACACCAAAAATTTTCGCGCATTGCTTTCCCCTTCTCTATCTCTTGTAGTTACATTGTTAATGTAGCAAGTTGAGATTGCACTTGTGCCATACCTGTCGAATATTCTCCACCTAGGGTAGACTCCAACTGCATCCCAATTTCTAACACATCAGACTGGGTGAGAACTTTCTATTGAGTTAATGGAACTAGTATATTTGACAACAATCCTATAATGAACCATTCCCTTTGTTGCACATCTTGAATATCAAATGACAGTCTATACAAGAATATTTTGAAACTCTAATCATAGTCCCAAACTATTTCTCCAGGATGCTATTTTATCTCCTTTAATTTTTTTATACACTGAGACTCCAATTTTGGTTTCCGAAACTCCCTTAACATAGCCTACATAATTTCATGCAGTGTTCTAACAACTCCTTGCACAGTTTTAATCTTATACTTCGTATACCATGTTAGTGCACAATATCTCAATGTAATTTCCATCTATGTTGTCTTTTCTTTCTCATTAGTCACACGCTTCATGTCCCATATTGCATCACATGTGAACCAATGTTCTTTTGCATTGTCCCTTCCAGTCCCATGACATACCAAAAGTCTAAGAATTGAATCAGTAATTTGTATTGACATGTTCAAACTTCTTACCACTCTTCCACTTCTGCTTTGATTTCCTACTCCTTGTAATCTATGCTATACAATATTCCTAACCTCTAGTTCAACTGAACCTTCTGCTTGTATTTGAAAAACATGTGGGACGGGGGTTCAAGAAGGGGGGGTTATACAACACCACTGCGCCATACTATTCCCTACTAGATCTGGATGAATCTTTAAGCCTCAACTTATTAAACACTTTTACCATTCTCAAAATATTCTCATCATCCACTAATTCTTCTACAAAAGGAATCTCCACAATCTCACTACATCGAGAATCTATATCACTTTCCTTTGATTCCTCTACCTCATAGCCTCTCCACTAAGTTTCAAAATCACCAACTCTTTCTTCTTCCACATCTTCCTCTAATGTGTCTTCTTCTACGTCGTGCCTCTTTGTTGGCCTATCTCCTTCTTCCTCCATTACCACTATGCCTTCCTCTGGTGCTTCACTCTCTTCATCTTGTACCTCTAGCATGTCCCTCTTCTATTTGCTTCTAAAACCCCTTGCTCAACATCCTCTCTCTCATTCCTTATATTATCCATCCTAACCTTCAATACAACTTCTTTTAGTACATTCCTTTTCTCATATCGCTCTTCTCTTCTTCTTCTCTGTTCACTCATGTCCATCTCTTCTTCTTTTCTCCTTTCCTACTTCATGGATTTTCCCCTCTTCTCTTCCTCACCTCCCCTAGCGTAGGGGTTTTTATTCTTCCATCCTATCTAGTTTGATGTGCATAATCCCCTTTTTAAAAAACAACATCGTTATCCAAGTAGGGACTTATGCTAATAGTCTTTTTCTAGGTTTACTCTCAAACTTCTCCTTTGCGCAATCAAAAGATTCGTTGTACTCAATAGAAAACTCTATGATATAACCATGCTTCATTCTTTCAAACCATAAGTATATAACCCTGATCCACTTATTATCCAAATTCTTCAAACTATCTTTAGTTTCTTGATCCCATATAATCACTTCTTGACTCCTCCACACCAAATTAAGTTCTACTTACGTTTTTATCCATTCATACAATAAACATGGAAATTCAACATAGAAAATTTCATATGCATTTGAGTATATGTACCTTTGTAACCATTATCGAGTATCAATGTTTGGTTTTCAAGTCTCCTTCTACGTAAATTCCTCTTCTTTATCAATCAACCAATTATGCGGCTCCTCCCTCATAGGTTTCTAGCTCGTACTTAATCAAACCTTAACCCTTTTAGGTCTCAACAATGGAACCAATTGCTAGCATAAAGTCAGACCCTAGGTTCTAAATCAAGAACCAACAATAATCCTATGAGAATTGACATTTTCACTACCCAAAAGGGAATAGTATCACCCTAGATTCTCACATGGATTACTGAGACTAAAATAAAGCTAAGGTTTGATAAGAATTCAACATTTTATACTTCAAAATATTAGCCACAAAAAAGAACAAACACAATACAACCCCATCTTTCAGTATTTATACAAAATGACATATAGTTATTAGTTTCCCAATTATCTTTTAACAAACTGTTACGGAGAAAAACTTCCTATGGCTCGGGGCAGACCACAACAGACAGATGAATACCATAAATCAAATCAATTCCCAATACGATGCTATATCAATGAAAATGCTAAGATGTGGATAAAAGGCCAACCTTCAACTGGATGTTCGAAGTAGATCCCCGTTGAGCTTTCAATCTCTACACTTGAACCTATAGCTTAGTCTCAACAACAAATACAAACAAGTGCATATAATATATGAAAGCTATTAACATAAACAATAACATGGTCCATGATACAATAAGAAAATGTAACCCAATGTTATTAAACAACCATTCACAAGATCAATTGGACGAGAAAATGAGTATTTCTATTAAATTGAACAAGAAGTACATGATACAACCTCTTGCCGGAAACTTATCTGAACCAAGAACTAGGTCCCTCCACTTGTGCCTCCACCACTTGAATCCCCCATGCAATGGAAAACTCACTAGTAAAGGATAGGTTTTTTCACAAGATATAGAAGAGTTTGGTAGGTGAACATAGAAGGTTCACAACAATAAGGATTAATGGATGTAGACTCAAGTCACGGAAAAAATCCAATAGAGTTTCGCTGCTCTCTCTTTTTCCTTCCTTTCATACACCATAACAACTCAATATATAACCCTCCAAAGGTAGGTGAAAGGTCGAATCAAGTCGTTTCGAGATGCATGGAGGGCCAAAGGTCACAATGGCCGCTTTTTGGAAGTAAAAATAGAGTTTTTTACTATTTTTTATTATTTAAATCGATGTATGCGAGCTACAGTGGAATAGCCTGCATATACACTAGGTATAGTGGAACAACTAGTGTACATGAACAAAAATAGGGAAACAATGGTTCCTGGAGGACAAAAAGTGGATCTGAGTCAATCAAATGAATAATGAAGGCCAATGAGTGTTAATGCTCACAGGGTGGAAAAATACACTGTAACATATGCCCCGTAATGTGTGAGGTCATAGAAGGTACTACGATGACCAAAGTGGAGTGATGGAGACACAAATTGAAGGAGTATCCCACTCGTCATAATACAATGATATCTCTGAGTACATGTCAGTACAACACAACAATCTGATACAATGGCCATGAATAGGTAGTATATAGTGAATACATGTCATAGGAGGTCATAGCCATGACCCATATACAGTAAGATATGGTCTCCTGCTGAAAATGAAACAACTGGTGCAAACTGAAGGTACAAACTGCTGAAGTATGGAATAACATCCCAAAAGTACAATCACGATCACGAGTAGCATACTGAATTCCACTGAAGTCTGGGGTCTTCTACACAAATCATCTATGGTGAAAGTCCCATCAAGTGAATAAATGTGTTGAAGTTGAACCTGATGTGACATCGTCTGATTATTGGTCAATGATGTATACCATTAACAGACGCGAGATAACCCACCAATAATGAAAATGGGCATCAAGGCACGGAGTACATTGATGTATTCCCAAAATTGTCGATGGCGAGAGAACCTACCACTAATGACTGCAATCCTTAAGGTACTCAAACGGACTCTAAGTCTCAATTCCGAAATAAATGGGTTGAAGTCAATGGAACGAAACTCGCTGGAAAAAGGGCATTACCGAATCCCCCATCAACCAGCACAAGGTAATAGCTACGCTGCAAGATTTGGAAGAACTCGGATGAATAGAACAGACTGACTCAAAAGGGATGGCCGACATGCAATAGTCAAGAGATATGAGGAGTGGTCGACTCTAGTTTCAGAACTTCCTTTCAACAAGAGCATGAGCAGATGGATAGACTCAGGTAGCATAGACTCAATTACTAGATAATAATAACATTGTGTGATGCAGAAGGCATCAACAAAGGGCTCCATAATGACTGGAAGCTTAACCAGTTGGTGGAGTAAGATCTGAGAAATGAGTACAGCTCCTAAGGTCCAACTATAGTCCCGAATCATAATGAATGGAGTGGATGTGAATGCTCTGTACAAAGGCGACACGACAACTTCCAACAAGAGATAGTAAAGATTTTCCCGTCTGGCTTTTTCGGTTATTTGATTTTTTTGGTCTTTTTCATATTATGAAAGCTTGAAAAAGAATAAAATTTCTTATAGTACAATAGCTGAGGGAACGAGTGTCAAGTGCGAGCAAACTAGTTCCAAGCAGTGGGACATACCTAAGATCAATGCAAGGAAGCATGTGCAAGATGTGGACACTCGGGGGGGTGTTCCCTCAAGGTAAAGGGTCATCAAATTGTGAAGGATAAATGAAAGCTCTGCTTGGATCGAAAGGGAAAGTGCTCAGGCACATGGATAATAAGTGAGTAAGCAGGAGTCGGCACAAGGCTCAAGCGGCAAGCATGATAATGCATTGCAATCACAACTCGACATAAATGGGGGAGTCCTCATGGGATATGGACAGAATAAGACAAAGTAGAGTATGAGTCTTCATCGCAAAGTCATGGCATGACTACAACGGACTCCCAATCCTAAGGAGAAACAACGACATGGGCGCCAAAAGACATAAAAAGGCTCTAACTAGGGAACCCATGGTCGGACAAGCCCTACTGCCAAATAATGACACTTCTATAACAATGTGAAGGTTCTGTGTCGGTTAAAAAGCGGGATCGCACCTAAGGTTAATGAAATTGGTAATAAGTTCATATGCAAAAATGCAAGCGAAACGGTGTCCTAACCTATATGACAGGGTAGAATATACCTGCCGAAAGGCGCAAAAAAGGTCCAAAAATCCACTCTTGTCGGAAAAATTCGTTCAAAATGGTACTCCATGACGACATATTAGTCTAAAATAGCTCAAAACGAAAAAAAAAATATAGGAAAGTGGGTTTAAAAATTTATAAATAGTAAAAAGAAATAACTATTACCATTCCATTTTCACTTTTCACCCAAAATAGTGCTTTTGGTAAGTTTTTACCCTCAATCTTCAGTTGTTTATTCTGGGAGCTACGGGCATTGGAATCATGAGTCGTCTGGATCAGGTTGGTGATCTCATACCCCTCTTCACATTCATGGTTTTTATTTCAGTTTTTGATGGTCAAAATTTTGTCTTTTTCCATGGGCTACACCCATAGTTCACTGTATGTGAGCTATAACTATACGGGTCGCATGTAGGGCTGCCTGTGTAGGGTCAACGCTTGTGTTTCCCGTGCACATGCATGATTGTCCACAAAGTAGCCTGCGTACAATGCTGTGAATGTAGTTTTTTAACATATGGGCACTAAAAAATGCATTGTTTTATTCCAGGATGGTCCTAGAGTGGAGAGAGAGAGAACATGACATTGTTGATGAACAAGTATGCCAATATTTACCCGCCCAACAATCGTTACAAGCATGTGGTCTATATAAATTTTGGAGCATTGGGAGTTTAAGGGCCCAAAACCAATTGCTCTGCAAGTTGGTTGATTACTGGGATGCAGATGCGTAGAACTTCGATCTGGATGGTCAACCACTTCCATTGGAGGTGGAAGATATCTACTTCATCACTGGTTTGTCCCGTCGAGGGGATGTGGCGAGCCTTAGGTCTTGCAATGTGGGAGGTGGAATCATGATCAGTGATTACATAGACAGGTATTGCATTCCTGGCACCCAGAAGGTGGGAATCCAGATTCCTATTGAGGCCATTGCGAGCCTAAGTATGAATATTATAGTTCTCACACTCGGTAGGATATCAGGTTCAGCTACTCTACATCAGGCTTCGGGGACATTGTATTCTACGCGGTAGAGTGTATGAGACCAACAGTGTACGAATGGTGCACAACATTACTGGTTACTATGAAGAGCCATCTAATAGAGTGCAAGCTCGGGCGGGCCAAAAACTTCGGTTTTGGAAGCATACTATGCAGTTTTTTCTTTGAGAGAGTACCGGGCTTGATTCCGAGGGTTGAAGTCCCTCCGCATAGTCTCTGAGATCTAGCCCAGACTTGGTGGGCTCAGATACTGACACGGCAGGGGGGCGGCCGACAGGCTTACCATATTCTGAGGATTTTTTCCATTGGTGGGAACGACAAGTCATCACCATTTATGACTACCCATATGAGGGGATAGACTACCGAGGAGACCGAGACATGCCACTCCCTCCAGGGGCCGCATTCAGAGAGATTGGTAAGTTACTCTTTTTCGAATATGTAATTGTTTTGTATTTTTTATTATAAGTGAATGCAAAAATGTTTTTGGTGTGGTATCACAGATTAATATATGATTGTTTGCTCGCAGATGTTGGTCTGCGAAGACCACAGGGATTCCCGCGACATCGTCTTAGAGGCAGGGGTGGAGAGGTGGTAGGTGTGGAAGTAGAGCACACGTTAGAGATGGTACAGGTCAACTTGACCCACATGAATACCAGAGTACCAGTCATAGAGGTAGAGCATCTCCCGGAGGCGATGCATCGACATGTTGTAGGGGTACCTGGTACCTGGGTGCGATTACTACGGTGCATAGCCAATGCTGTGCACTATTATATTCAGACACATCCTGTCAAGGAAGTGAGGCCTCCCCGTAGGGCTTAGATGCCATGGAGTACTATTTTTTGTATCGGTTATGTATATTTTTGAGAGCTACGGGATCCAGTTTTGTATTATGATACCACATTTTGGACATATTATTAATGAAAAAACTATGATTTTTCGGTTCTACTATTGTGTATGTACAAATGTATGAATGAATGTTTATTTGTGTTCTTCTTTTATTGATGTGACAAATACCAATCTAGGACATAATTAGCATATGCATCAGGTACATGATAAAAACGTCTTGGAACATGAATGTATGTAATAAAAACGAATTGACGCTCCAAGAGTCTTACCCTTAAGAACCTCCGTAGTAACGTAGGATCCCTCACACGGTACTGGCCATTCAATTGAGACACAACCAGTTGTGAATCTAGGAAGACTTCTAAAGACTGGATACCAATGGAAATGGCATCGCGAAGTAGCTCAACAACGGCACTGTACTCAGCCACATTGTTGGATGTAGGACCGATACAAGCACCTCCTGAAGACACAATCTAATGGTCGGGAAAATAAATAACCCACACAATGGAAGCAAGTATCTGCGTATGATGGCTAGCTCCATCTGTGAATCCCAAGAACACTGGATATTCCATTGAAATCCGTCAACCAAACAGAAGCGAATCAGCAGACCCAAAAAATCAAAAGAAAGCTAAACTATGTACAGAAACAACTATACAATAGTATACAAAAGTATTAGCTTGAGCTAGAAGCTCAATCATAATACCGCTTGAGGTAGATCCCATTTCTAGGCTCCTTCAAGGCGTTCCCCTCATAGTATTCCAACTCGTAGGCTCCTTTCTCAAGGACACACCTCACAATGTAAGGACTGTGCCACATGGGGTTAAACTTACCTAGCCCCAGGGATTCCTTAGCTTGGTCGTAAAGGAGGAACAAGTCACCTTCAACATATTGCCGGGGACGGACAGACCTATCATGCTGAACCTTAACACAATGTTTGTTGGCATCTATAGCCACAACGACATCTCGGCACTGCTCATTAAGCTGCTCAAGGTGGATCAAACGTTGATCAGTGTCTGAAGTGTCAGGAACGAGCTCTATAGCTAGTTTCAATGAAGGGATTTCACATTCAATCGGAAAGATAGACTCCACAACATGTACTAACTGAAATGGTGAGAAACTAGTGGCAGTCTTAACTACGGTTCGATACGTCCACAAAGAAGGATATAACATAATATACCAATTTCTCTTACTTTGTTGGATGGTTCATTGGAGAATGGTATTTAAGGACTTATTTACTGCCTCGACCTGACCATTCGCTTGGGGATAGTATGAATATGAGTGATCTTGTCGAAACCCAAGCTTATGTGATAAATTTTCCATAATCTTGTTTTGGAAGTGACTGCCATGGTCAGTGACAATCTCCTCCGGGATACCGAAATGAGCGATAATCTGATTGAATACGAAGTGGGTTGCAGTAGAACCATCATCTTTTATGGTCGGCATGGCCTCAGCCTATTTGGAAAAGTAATCAACGGCCATGATAATATGGTGATGCCCCCCAGCCGAAGCTGGTTTGAAATCCATGAAATCTACCCCCCACTTTGTCAAGGGACCGACAGTGACGACCGGATGAAGGGGCGTAGGATGCGAGCTTACATTTCAAGAGAACACCTAGCAAGGGTGACATCTCTTCACGACATTCATACAATCTTTGAATATCGTAGACCAGAAGTAACCTGCTCACATGATAGGTTGGGCTGTCGCAAGCCCAGATAAGTGACCACCACATGCCCCACTGTGGCAGTCATTAAGTACTAACTCCACTTCTTCATGAGTTAAACAAGGACGTAGGATGCAGTCTTTTCCCCGATGATACAAAGTGTCGCCGACGATGACATAGTCTTTAGCGTGATGTCTCACATGCCGTCATTCATCTCGCGAATAATGTGAAGGGAGCTTCAAAGTTTGGAGATATATGATAATTTCTCCATACCAAGGGTCCGTTGACGAGATAAGAAATAAATGTTCATCCACAAAAGAGTCTTCATGGACGATGTCCTCATCAAGTCTCGGGAAATCCAACATACGATCAACGAAAACCAAGGACTTCACTGACTTCGCCGAAGAAAAATCAAGATCAAATTCCTAAATAATTACAATGCAATTATTATACTTCCCCCCAATTAAGCGTCATGAAAGCACGAACTGAAATGGATTGACGTGTGCTATAACGGTGGTTTTCTTAAGCAAAATATAATGCCGTAAACATTGGACTGCATGAACAGTTGCAAGTGCCAATTTCTCAACGTGAGAGTATATCAGTTCAACATCTACTAAATTTCGACTAAGGTAATAAAAAACATTCTCTTGGAGCACATCATCCACCTGAACTAAGACCATACCAATCGTCTCTTGAGACGCAGCCACATAAAGCAAAAAATCTCTAGCAAATTCGGGTGGACTAAGAAGAGGGGTCGATACCAAGGCTTTCTTCAAAGAGTCGAAAGACTGTTGGGCTCGCTCATCCTAGATAAACGGAGTGTCTTTCTTCAAAAGCCACATGAAACCCTTGGTAAGATTGGCATAAGTCATGATAAAGTGTCATAAGAAAGTGGCTCTCCCTTGGAAGCTCTGAAGCTGAATCAAGTTACGCAGGGGAGGAAACCGAAGTATTTTCTCAACCTTTAGAGGATCGACTCTTATACCCTCTTTGGAAACCACAAACCCTAGAAGATGACCCATTTTCACGACAAAGATTCACTTGTTGGGATTCAAACGAACCTTGTATTACCGACATCTTTTGAAAATAAGGCGAGGTGCTTGGGGTGGTCCACTCTCTTACGAGAATGGCCAGCAAGGTCATCCAAGTAAGCCTCCACTATGCGCTTAAGGTCATGAAAAGCGTATGTCATAGCCCGCTGAAAAGTAGCTCCGGCGTTTTTAAGGCTGAAGGGCATCTTCTGGTATGCAAGTGTACCCCAAGGACATATAAAACCGGTTTTATGTTGATCCTCAGGTTTAATCTGGATCTAATTGTATCCTAAGAAACCATCCATAAACGAAAATACCTCGCTTCCCGCACACGCATCCAAGATTTGATCTATGAATGGAGTGGGGAATTTATCCTTAGGACATGCTCAGTTCAAATCTCTAAAATCAGTAAACACATGGATGGTTCCCTGCTTCTTATCCACAGGAACAGGATTTGACACCCATTTGGTAAGGGGAACCGGGTATATGAAACCAGCTTTGAGTAGTTTCTCCACCTCTTCCTTCATCGCTACTTCCTTTCTAAGATTCACACCATGAAGACGTTGTTGAACATGCTTAACATTAGGATAAGTCTTAATTTCATGTTCGACAATGCTAGGGTCTATTTTGGCATCTCCTCATATGACCAGGTGAAAACATCCCGAAATTCTTTGAATAACTTGGTGTATATGCGGATCTCGTCGGGAGAACAATCGTCACTAATATAAACATTTTCAATCTTTCTGGGAGTGTGAGAAATTTTGATCGGAATGGTTGGGGAAATATTAGTCATGTTCCTCTCCGCGTAAATACCGTGTGAATCCAAAGGAGCCATAGGGTGACCAAATTTCTCTTCAAGAGTCGATCGAAACTCCTCTCACTCAATAAGGTCAAGGTTGGGAAGAAAATACGATTGATGATGTAGATCTTCCCAAGGCTTATCATTACCAAACATGGCCTCCATGATAGCTTCATCCGAAGGAAAAGTACCATCAAGAAAATCATGCGAGCGTTAGCACTCAAAATGACCCTTAAGGTTGTGGGAAGAGTCACTTCAAGGTAACCACAAAAGCTTTAGGAAAGAGAGTTCGATTATATCTTTCCAGAGAGGGATCTCTCAATGTTTGTTTATCAAGGCCAGATATATGAATTAAAATTAAGAACGGATTGGTGTTTGGTTGAAGCAAGGTGAACACTCATTGGGAAATGGAGTCAAATTACTTAAAATGGTAAAACGGGCAATGCTTTGCATAAGAATTCTTAACAGAGGCAGGGTAACCACTCATTTACAGTCAAAGAGTTGTTTGTCTAGTGATAGGGAATAAAATAAGAACAATCCATTAACACAAAGCATTATAAGATGAATTCTGCATTAACTTTAGTATAAATTTGGTTCGTGGATGATTGGAATCAAAGAAACAGAGCATAAACATATTAATTCTGCCTCAATATACACTTATCCAAACATGAAAAGAAAACAATATGGCATAGATAACAAGGAAACATTCACATGAGAAAAGGAGATACAGATTGTAACACAAATACCACAAGAATCTTTGCTTCAAATCACTTGCTCGACTCTGCCCATTTTATTAAAGAAGTATCTCAAATTTACACAGCACAAGGACTCTCGGGTTCCAAAACAACAACCCTTTACTCTTCATTACATATGGATATGTGTAAGAAGCAATAACCTCAACTCTCTAGCTCAAAATATTCTAACCTAGCTTTCAAAACATAAAGTTGTTACAAAATTTGATGACACCTATGCAAATAGGTCCATCCTCTATGAGAATTAGTTACAACAAAAACAACAAATGCTGACAAGTAGGCTCAACAGCCTTTACAAGTGCCCTCGAGCATTAACTAACTAGTAACCAACTTTAGTAAATAAACAAAATCCTTGGTAACTAATTCTTCATGCTGTAATCTCCACGCCCTTTAGAATCTTCATGGATGCAGTGTCAACTTGGCCTTTCCATACTTCTCCATGAGCTTCCACTGGTCAACAACTGGAAACTCTAACGTGGCCACCTCCTTTAACAATACTCGTAGCTCTGTATGATCCCTATATGAGTAGCTCTGAAGATGTGCACTTGCCTCTTTGAAAATCATGCCTAATTCAAAATCCTTTGTCAATTTATCCACCACTGTCTTGCTAGACAACACTTGGTTCACGCCTGCAAAGTCTGTGTAATCTAACTTGGATCCTACTAGCCTATTTTGGTATTCTTCTTGGGTCAGCATGGTGCCATATTCTTCCAAAAAGAGAGGCGGCCCCTTTTTGAACAAGGGGTCAAACATATCCCTGTAGCACTTCACCTGCTTTGCCATGACATCAATTCTAGCCTAAATGGTATTTACCTGATGATGTTTATGTATCACTCTCTTTGCCCAAATGATGGTGGACAATCTATCTTTTATGCTGGCTTCTTTCACCTCATATTCAGTTAAGCCATTCAAGAATTCTATGGCATTTTCAGTGTGTTCCATAGGATTTTTATTCAATTTTTCATTTGCTGCTGCTATGCTTTGCTTGGCTAGCCAGCTTCCTTGCCTAGGACAAAGTCAAGGTAGGGCCTTAATTTTACTGCCTCAACAATGATTTCATCCCAAATAACCTACTTAGCCTCATGCATTGAAGTTTTCCCTGTAGCATGCTTTGTTAACTCATCATACTTAACCTCCATCTCCTGGTACTGGGTTTCCCAAGCCTCCTTTTCCTGCTCTTCCTTTGACATCAGGGTTTTCAGATTTTCATTTTTCTTCCATAACCTTTCCACTTCTAAGTCTCTTAGACTTGCTTGTGCCATAGCCCCCACAAGGGAGAAGTCAGCCAATTCTATGGAGGAGGGTGTGACCATGTTTTCCAATTCCTGTCCTTTCTCCTCCAATTTCCTTTCAAGGTATTCGGCTTTGGCTTTCAAACCTTTGTCACTTTCCACCATGAGAGACATATCCACCTGCCACTGCTTTTCCTTCTCTTCAAACTTCAACAATCTAGCTTTGCAGTCTGTTAGTTCATTTTGTCGCTTTTCTCTCTTCTCCTCCAGCTCTGTCAATTTAGGGGCTTCTACCAGCTAGGTGGAGGGGATCTTTAGCTTCTTTTTTAATGTCTGAATGGCGTTATCTTTCTCTTTGAGCAGGTTTTGAATACTGGCCCTTTTGTTTGTTTGGCCCTCAGTGGCCACTAATTCATTCTGCAGCTTCTTAATTTGTGCTTTGTGGGCCTTGTTCTCCACTCTTTCTTGCCTGAGCTGGTTTCCAACTTTGTTCTTACTGACCTGTAATTTAGACTGTTCTAGGGAAGCTTTTAACAATTTGGCATAGATAACCTCCCCAGTCTCTTTATGCAAGTGGATCATATCAGGAATAGGGATATATTCTAAGTTCATTTTTAGTTCAGTGGCTTTGTTTTTGGTAGCTAAGGCCAAGTTCAAGGCGTTCTGGGCATGAATTTTGCTAGCTACCAAAGACACATCTTTATTGGAAATCTGCCTCACATCTGCATATAGCTTAGACTCTTCTGAGGCTGCTTCTATGCTCTCTTTATACTCATCTAGCAACTCTACTCTACTTTTGCCTTGTGTGGAAGGCTCCGTAGATTTTTTTTTGAATACATATTCCCTGATCTCAAAGGCAGGTATCTGGACCTTCACTTGCTTCTTTTTGGCTTGACTTGTTTGCACCTGTACTATTTGTTGCCCTACTTCTTGCACCTTTTTCCTCTTAGGATCCCTTTCTGTGTCTTGATCTTCCACATCCATGTGATCAATGACTTCTAATTTGCTGGATTCTACAGAGCCACTGGCAAAGGGTATAGTTTCCTCAACTGTTGGTACCAAGCTACATGAGCTAGACAGTGGTGATGTGGCTTTTGGTACCAGGAAAATGGAGTCATCCTGTACATCCACATCCATCTGCCCCTTGCTGGGATATTCTAGACAGTTGGCAGTGTCTGCCATACCTACAATCTCAAAATGTACAAAACCTTTTCTGTTACTTTCCTTTCTTCTGTCTGAGATGATATGGTGGGGGTCATAGTTGATGGCTGCCTTGGTTTAGAACCCCATATCTCTTACCATACATTCAATGGCTAGAATGGAAGCCTTACTCTTGACATCGAATGGGCCCACAACCCATGGGAATGCAATATCTGAGGCTTTCTTAAGGTCCAAAAAGTGTTCAGTTTCCACTCTCAACTTCTTCCTGATGAATTCCAATGTAAATACTCTGGGAGTTAGGAAGGATGGCAGTACATAGGGTGAATGAGAAAACCCATACACTTTGATTGTTGTGTTGTGTTCTTAGAGGAACCAATCACCTATCTTCATCTCAACAAAAGGCTGCAACATTTCATTCATCTCTGCTAACATCCTGGGCAATTTCTTCTGAAAGATAACATTGTAAACCTTAGACATGAGGTTGTTCATAAACTTATTGTAATATGTGAACGTTTCTTGAGTGAGCATCATCTCAGGCATCTATAAGTTCTCTTCATTGAAGGACAGGAAGATTCTTAGCAAATATGACTGGAATATGAAGCTCCTAGTTTTGTGTAAGTCCACTAGTTGAGAATGGATATTCTCAGCTAGGGACTCATCAAATTTAAGGCAGACACATTGGATGGACTGACTAGGCTCATCAGACTCAAGTGGACATGTGCTGAGGACAAAAAATAGGCTCATTAAAGGCCCAATGACATACATGTCTATATCTAAACCTAGGAACTGACTTAACATGGTTATAACACATTTGGATTCTTCAGTAAAGAGGCAGAATTCTAATGGGAATGCATGGCTCTGCAATGGGACATTAGGTTTTAGGCAGGCCCTGTAGAAACTTTGTTTTAACTCAATTGGGGACCTTCTAAAATATTGAATTAGGTCTTCTTCCCTGTATCCTTTGGATTTTTGGCAGAAATCATATGGGATTTATAGGGCTTTTCTAACAGTGAGGGAATTGACTGGGAACAGGATATTTTAATCGGATGTGTCCATAATTACCCTCTCAGCGGAGGAGTAATTGGTGGCACACCAGTCGACGAACTCGGGACAGTTTGGGGTTTGGTCGACTATAAATAAATGGAAAAAAATACTGTTAGACCTTATGCACCTCTACATTCCCTTCCCTAATCAAATTCAATCTATCCTTTGTTGCCTCAATGGGGCCATTTGTCATGATTGTATCATAAACCTTGACATCTTTATTTTCTAATAGTTCCTCTACATTTTGGAGTTCAAAACCTGGGGGTTCTATCTCACTCCGCTTAGCCATTTAAATAGTTTTGTATGGAGACAGGAGGCCTACCTGGTTACTTGACAACTGGTCTGAGCTCCTGGCTGCTTTTGTACAGGCGTCGTCTGTTGTTTTCCAATGCATAGGACAAATGATACTTATATTCCCGTGCAGCTGTAATTTATATTATTTCTTTTCCCTTATCATCCTTGCACTTGTTGTAGTGAAGAAATTCTCTGAGCCCTCCATCTGCATGATCAATCCTGAGCCGTAGATCTCCTTCACCCTTTAACTCCACAATCCTTCGCGGCTTTCAATTCTCTCACATGTTTCCTTTCTTGCACTTTAGATCCACAAAAATGCTTTCAACCATCGATCTAGATCTTGCCCACATCTCGACCGTCCACAGGTGCGGCCCCTACCAGGTTCACAGATTTGGAAAACGTTGATACCCTGTGCATGTTCAAACTGCGAACTAAATCTCCTCTGTAGATCTCATCTCCGTTGGATCTACACCGTTGTGATATGCGGGGCCTACCAAAACTTAGTATATTTGGAAAACTCATTTCCCCTTGCATGTCAAATCACCGAAGTACCTACTGGCCGTAGATCTGTCCTTCTTCCCGTTGATCAGGTTTCCAATTTGCTCACGGGCTAGCACACTCTGCCTGCGATTAAAAAACCCCATCTTACTTTTGTGAAGTCGCTTGCCAACCATTGATCTTTATCGCCACTAATCTACACCCTTCATTTGTGCCCCTATATAACATTTGAGCGGGCCTTTATAATTTCACCTCTGTTTGCAATGTTTAAAGCTTAGGACCTTTGATTATTTCATTCCCAAGCTACAAATACACATTCATAGATCCCATTTGGAATCCCTTGGGTCCTATGATTTGAAAACCGAGGCCTTACTCCTTCTTTCATAGATATGAACCCCTTCAATCATCCAAAAACAAAATTGGTGCTAACAACGAGCAAGGAGATTCAACTGCCCATGCGGGTAGCATAACGAGATCTTCTTCTTCTGTCAGTGAAGAAGAGAGATCCGGGTCTGCAGTGGCTTGTTGAATATCACGGTATGCAGTCTTGGCTGCAAATAGTGGCATAGCCATTCCAATATGCAAAACGTCTCCAGCGGGGAACTCATGGATGGTAAAGTCCATGGATCACTAAAGTATGATGTCCGGAATGGTACATTATTCAAGGAGGAAGGCGCACTATCGGAAACGATTCCAATGAAGGATATTGGTGCAAGAAGTCGAAGGATCCCATCAAAGAGGAATACAATCCTACACCAACATTCCCAGTTGTCGGCTCAGAATTTTCGATTTGAGGAACAACAGTTCCCGAAGATGCTACGGTATTGGAACTAGTGAAATCTCGTTGATCAACTGTCACAATTTTTCCTTCTTGAGGAAAGCAAATAATTCAAAAAATGGAGGACACGGTCGCTCTCATCGTGTAGATCCAATTTCGGCCCAGTAAAAGGTTGTAGTCGATGGGCGCATCAACCACCTTGACTTAAATAGGCACGGATTTCCCACCCAAGTGGACCTCAAGGGAAGGGAGAATACCATGCGGCCTAAAAGACCAACCATCGAACACAGTAAGCATGGTCATAGAATTTGACAAAGGAGGAGAGCCAAGAGCTTTCCAACAAGCTAACAACATTACCTAGGTGGAAGCACCCTCGTCAACCACCGTACGTTTAACAACCATTTGAAAGCACCTAATATGGACTTGAAAATATACATGATAAGGTAAGTGAGGATGGATATCAGAAGTGTCAAACTTGATAACGTTAGGGCTACCGTGATCCTGGACTCCCAAATCACATAAAAGGGCGTTCGTTTGTGAAGGACATTCCTGGAGAACCTTAAGAGCCGACATGGCACACGGAGTTTGGCCCAAATCTTCTACAATGGAGTAGTTATGGGCGGCTCGGGCATTGGGATTTTGCGTCGAGCGCTTAAGAACACCTTTCGGTATCCATGGCATAGAATTAGGCTTCTCGATATGCAAAGGAGAATCAGGAGGAGGGGGCTCATTCCCTAAATTAGGTTGTGGTTCACCATAATCGCGTGAGCGAGTAGCAATACTAACCTCATATTTAACCATGTTGACGCATCCGAAGCCATTGGCATGAGAGAGGACATTAAAGTTTCATTAGTCCCACTACCAGCGACGGAAGCACTCGAAGCCATGTTTTGGTGATGTGGACGGGGGTCTTTCAACATAGCTGGAATCTGTGCAAGGTGCTTCGAAGCTTCTTCAATATGAGGACACAAATGTGTAAGGTGATCTTTCGAACAAAGTTTGCAAGGAAATTTCACTTTATGTCTAGGTTTGCAGTCCCTACCAGCATTTCTGCCATCCCAAGGAGGGTTAGCATTCTCCTTCTTAGGATTATTTCTATTTTTCCCATTATTTCCACCCCTACAGTTATTTCTCCCCTTCTTCTTTCCACTAGGATGTTAGTTACCTTATGGGTTCGTCGATTGTATAGAGTGAACATCGGACGATTGGGTGGAAACAGATGAGCCATGAGCCTATCCCGAGGTAGATTGGTTAATAGACAAATTATGCATTTGATTTGTAACCAAATCTACAGGACGAGTACTCGTGGAACCAACAATGCCACCGGCATGCGGTCCAGGAATAGGCTTGGGCTCATGACGTGATCTCGGTGCATCAGGAATAATGTCATACAAGATACCAGACTAAGCGTAGACTAGGTCTAGCTATTGGGATTTGAAAATGACTTGCTCCTCAGTCATAATGCTAGACAATGAAGCATCCTTAGAAATGCAAGGGAGCAATGACTTAAGGAACCATTCCAACAGAAACTCTGGAGGAATGTTGGCTTTCACTAGCCTCTTTCGTCGGTGCCACTCTTGAATATGATCAGATATGTGTGTGGCTTTGTCCTGAAGGAAGGTAGACAAAAGTTCGGTGCCAGTATCGTAATGGACCGGAAACTGAATGTGATCTAGGAAAACCAAGGCCAAATCATTAAAAATCCTATAAGTGCCCCCATGAAACTCGACATACCATTTCGCAGCTACCCCTGTGAGGGTGCGTTGAAATAGCCTTAAACAAATAGAATCATGATTCAAGGAATTCGAGGAGCACCATAAATGAAAAGTAGTAACGTGATCACCTGGATCCTCACCATTCCTCCCTTCGAACTTCGGAACGTTAGAAGGGAGCTTGGTAGGGACCGGAGGCCAAGTATAGTCATGACACACCGGATCATTCGTGAGCTTCGAAAGATCTGGTAGATTGTTAATAACCCATGTCAACCCTTCTATTTACTTTGTTAGTATATTGTTGTTGGACGCATATGCTTTGTAAGTCGTCCCGTAGTATTTGTTGATCCATAGTTTGTATTATTGTTGTTGAATACTTTGTAAGTCGTCTCGTAGTAATTGTTGATCCATATTTTGTATTGGCCCATGGTTTGTATTGACACATGGTATTGACCCATGGTATTGGCGACTAGACTTAGTATATAAGTTTGTGTTGATGCCAATGAAGGTACCGTGAAGTTATTTGTATTGAGCTTGCTCAAAGGAGGTTGCCCCTCGAAGTGGCCTGCGATCAATATAAAAGTGATTATGAGTTATGTTATTTATGCTATCTCGTGTGTTTTCATTAATTAATTATTGCAGGTTCTTCACATTTGGTATCAGAGCACTTTCATGGGCTCGTTGGGTGGAATTTCTGCCAATTTTTTTTTTTTTCGCATCTGTTGCAAGTTCGGATCTGGGAATAATCCCTATCCGCTTAACTGTGGGAAGTACTTGAGCATAAGCTCTAAAACTCATTGTGAGGAGTACCACAGGAACCCCAAAGTAGCTGGCCCATTGAGAGGACCTGCAAGTGAAAAGGGCAATGAACCCTACCTAATTGACTAGTTCCCACCCGTGAGGTAAACCAAGAGTTGTCATTTGTGGCAAAGCGGTTATCAGTTTTACCTGAGCCATGGAGTGAGGGGTACTGCCCCAATACGCAAGCCATCAGATAACATTGGTGGCCGAGTGAAACCCCTAAACTGTTAGGAAGCCGCACATACCTTGGGTCCATATCTATTTTCAGCTGAACTGTTGCCGATCACATCCGTGCCATTTAAGATCCATTCCGAGCCGTTTCAGATCGATTCTGACAGTCGTTCCAGATCCATTCGTTTCAAATCCAACCATGTTTTATCCATTCGGTGTCGTTTCAGATCCATCTGTTGCCGATCCCTTCCGCGTCGTTGTAGATCCATTCCTGAAAAAAAAATATAAAATTCCATTTTTTTCGCCATATCTTTCTTGTTTTAACTTTGTGTCCCTTGAAACTTCCCGAACACCCTTGCAATCCCATTCTACATATTTCATTCCTGAGGACCCTATCCCAAATTCTACTTCCCAAAGCCAGAAATCTCACATTTGTCTATTTTTAGGGTTTGCCATAACTTCTTCAATTTTCACCCACTCGTCTCCAAATTTTGCCACCATGTTCATTCCCTATTTCTGCTTCTTTGTCCCTCTTTGAAAAAATTTCTCATTCTTTCACCCTGCTTCTGAAATCCCCATTTTTTGCTTCCCTGCCCATTAGAAAGTGTCCAAAACCTATTCAAATCCCAATTATCCATCCGAGTTTTTCCCAAATCCAAATTTCCCTTTACTAAATAAGCTTTTGTTTGTTTTTTTCTATCTATTCCAAAAAACAAAAAACAAAAACTCCTGGTTATGGTTGTCACCCGTGTAGGAGCAAAAACCATGGAGGAAGCACTTGTAGCCATCCAAACCAAACTCCAAGATCTGGATGAAAAATTTCTTAGCCTCCATCGTCAGCATTCAACCATGAACAATAACCGACAGCAAGACTCTTCTGTAGCCAATGGGTTCTCTTCTTCCTGCACTTTCCGTGGTCTGAAGCTTGAATTTTCTCGCTTCAATGGTACTGATCCGACTGGATGGATCTATCGTGCAGAACAGTATTTCAGTATGCATAACACTTTTGATGTCCAAAAAGTTCCACTTGCATCCTTTCATTTGGAACAGGAAGCACTTCAATGGTATCGTTGGTACATCAAGGCTCATGACGAGCCAAAATGGACATATTTTTTCCAACTCCTTTTGCAACGATTTGGTCCTAGTGCTTTTGATAACTTCACCAGAGCACTCACTAAACTTCGTCAAATTGGCACTGTGAGAGAGTATCGGACATAATTTGAGAAACTAGCCAACCACACAGAAGGATTGTCTGATGACTTCTACAGGAGTTGTTTTATCAGTGGTCTTAAGGATGAAATATGCCCAGAGGTCAAAATGTTCTATCCCAACACAATGATGGAAGCCCTGGGGTTGGCTAAGTTGGAAGAAGACAAGATTGCCGCCCAACATCGCTCCAAACTCACTTTTGTTCCCTTTAGAAATATGGGTTCTCAAAGACCTCCCATCCCGCCATCTCCTCGACCAACTCCTATCAAGCATTTGTCCGAAACAAAGATGCAGGCACGCAGAGAAAAAGGGATTTGTAATAATTGTGATGAAAAATTCACTCAGGGACATAGATGTGTTCAACAAAAGATCTATCTCTTGGATGTGGATTCTCTGCCCGCCTCTGAAGTTGGTGAAGAGGCTCTAGATACACCGGATGATCAGGTCGACATTTAGGAGCCTCCTATTGACCTTCCATCTCAGGAAGACCACCCAGAGATATCTCTCCATGCTTTATCCGGTATCACCACCCCCCAAACAATGCGGGTCAGGGGTTACTTCAAGAAGCTTCCTCTTACAATACTTATTGATTCTAGTAGCACTCATAACTTCATTGACCCTCAGATCGCCAAACATGCTGATTGTTTTTTCCATCCTTGCTCCAACTTTGAAGTCATGGTTGCCAATGGGGGCACCTTACCTTGCAAGGGAAAGTTTCACAATGTACGTATCTCTCTGGCAGATTATAACCTGCGCTCTGACATGTTTGCCTTGTCCTTAGGCAGATGTGATGTGGTTTTGGGCATTCAATGGTTATGCACACTTGGCCCCATCTTATGGGATTTTGCTGAACTTTGGATGCAGCTTTCAGTCAATAGGAAACAACACAAATTTAAGGGATTACAACAAGGGTCTCTCTGCATCATCAGTTCACATCGCCTGGAAAAGATCCTTAAGAATAATTCACATGGTGTCATCGCTCAACTCCATTCCATTCAGATGCACCCATCAATGGTCTCCCCTACTTCCTTTTATAGATATGCAAGTGTCCTTGCTGAACTAGTGGGCTTGTCTCCTTCAAGAGACCTTTCCGGTAAGAATTTAGCCACATCTACATCTCAACAGGAAATGATGGCTATTTTGCATGCAGTACAAAAGTGGCAACCATACCTATTAGGGAATTATTTCTACATCAAGACTAATCTCCTTCTGGAAAATTTCCTGGAACAATGGGTCTCCTCCCCAGCACACCTGAAATGGGTTATCCAACTCATGGGTTATGCCAATGCGATCACTTACAAGAAGGGTAAGGACAATATGGTGGTAGATGCTCCTTTTCGCACATTTGATGACCCAGTTTCTCTTCTAGCTATTTCTTTGCTTGTTCCAAATTGGTTGCAATCTGTTCAACATGAATATCTCTTCTATGCACTCCATGCTTCTTCATCAGCAGGGCACTCTGGGTTCCTCAAAATGTATGACCAGGAACAATGTAACTTCTTTTGGCAGGGACTGAAAATGACAATTCAACAGATGGTGGCTGACTGTGATACTTGCTAGGACAACAAGGGTGAAACGACACTCCTTTTGGGACTACTCGAACCCTTGCCCATCCCTACACAGATTTGGACAACTATTTCTATGGATTTCCTAGAAGCACTCTAGTGGTACAATAACACATCTAAAAGGACATCATATGAAGCAATCTATGGACAGGCATCGCCAATTCTTCTTCCATACACCCTCAGCAACTACCCAGTTCAGGCAATTGACTCAGTTCTTCAAAACTGCGATCAGATTCTTCTCATTCTGCAGGACAATATTCACATGGCAAGAATTCGACTGAAACAACAAGGCGATCAACATCATTCTGAGTGCACTTTTCACACAGCTGATATGGTTCTTCGTCATCTAAAGCCTTCCAAGCAACCATCCCTGAAACTCACAAGGCATCAGTGGCCCAGAATGCAACCCAAGGATGCTACAGGGGAAGCACTCCTTCAGGTTCTGCATCAATTTCCACATCTAAAGCTTTGAGGACAAAGATTTTTTTAAGGGAGAGGGGATGTTAAGAACCCATGTCAACCCTTCTATTTAATTTGTTAGTATATTTTTGTTGGACGCATATGCTTTGTAAGTTGTCCCATAGTATTTGTTGATCCATAGTTTGTATTATTGTTGTTGGACGCATATGCTTTGTAAGTCGTCCCGTAGTAATTGTTGATCCATATTTTGTATTAGCCCATGGTTTGTATTGACACATGGTATTGACCCATGGTATTGGCGCCTAGACTTAGTATATAAGTTTGTGTTGAGACCAATGAAGGTACCGTAAAGTTATTTGTATTGAGCTTGCTCAAAGGAGGTTTCCCCCTCGAAGTGGCCTGTGATCAATGTAAAAGTGATTATGAGTTTTGTTATTTCTGCTATCTCGTGTGTTTTCATTAATTAATTATTGTAGGTTATTCACATAGATTCAATCTAGCAAGAAACAGGAGTTGAGGCTATGAAGCTTGATGACTAGCTCTCGAAAGAGGTTGAGTTTACGAACTATAAAGTGGGATTGTGTTCATAGAACTCGACACCAGAGGTGCCGAAGAAATATGATAAAAACCATGACCATGACCATAACGTTGATAAGTTCCTCCAAACTTGCCTATGTTAGGATACAGAGGAATATGTGTGGAATAGGCTCCATAAGGGGGATTAAAATAAGGGCCAAGACCGGTTGAATAATTATAGAAGTTACCACCATGAGAATGGAGTACATAACCACTTGACGTGGAAGGAGAAACCGAATGAGGTTCGTAAGAACCTGGTATGTTCCCACCCCCGAGAACCGAGGTATTAGGAGGAGGAAAATTTGGAAGCATAAAAGCATTCATGGGCACAGGCATATGTATAGAGGCATACAAGTTAATAGACGGTATATAAGTCGAAGTACCAATGCCTACTGTAAAACCTCCAGTAGCAAAAATATTCATACTAACACTCAGGGCAGATGAAGGAGGTGGCCCCGCTCCAACATATGGAGTAGATGGAGGGATGTGACCACTCCCAAACTGATATGCAGTGAAAGGGGGCATAGTGCCCTCGATCCCAAGTCTAGAGCTAGCATGACTACTAGACATATTGGAGGTAGTAGTGGGAAAAACACTAGGCATACCCAATGAAAAAGGATTTTTGGTCGTAGGGACGGTCGTAGAGTCATAACCTGGTATACCATAATGGAAACCTGGTGTATAAGTATCATTAAAAGGATTCATACTAGTGGGCGGGGATTCCCCAAACCCAGGAGGAGTGTTGTGTGATGAACCTCCCCCCCATCCAATCCTAGGAGTGTACGAACAGGGAGGGGAGTTTCTCGTTGTGCCACTAGACAGAGTTGCGGGGACTCTCGTCATGCCAGATTCAGAACTCATGATAGGAGCTCTCTGAATCTCGTGAGATGTAAATGAAAGGCCAACGGTAGTCTTCCGACGCTTCCTACTAAAAGACTGTGACAGATTGCTAGCTAGTAAACCGGCCAAACGACGAGATCGACGGAGAGGCAGATCTTGATCCACGATGACTCCAAAAAGTCAACAAATATAAACGTTTCCTAGCGTCCAACAAGAACGTCACAGAGCACACACCTAAAGAAACTACAGCCAAAAGCACACAAATAGGACTGGATCAAGGGACCTCCCGACACTACAGCTGGTATGTCTCTCCTAGGAGAGGCTTGAGACTCCCAAACTATAACTGGAGGTAACAGAATCAGTTATAAGGGCCCCCATATTTCACTACATGCACAGGGTCAAATCCCTATAAAACAACAACTGTGTTGTTCGACCCCTATCTGACTCTGGACAATCGCAGAATAACCGTTATGAATGCCCTATGTGATAACTAGGTAAAGCAACTAAGGCCACCACGTATAGCCAATGCTCAGGCGGACAGTCACAGGTGGGATCTATCGTATGGGTAGGGTAGCTAAGCCCGAAACTCAAGAGGCTCAAATCCCCCAAGAGCCCCCAGACATGAACAAATATTAGAAATATCTCCCACGTTCAGCTAGTATTGGAGGGCTATCTCCGTAACCAACCTCCCGTGACCTCGTGCTTAACTCTGGTTTGAGTAGAGCTTCCTAAGAACACTGATGTATACCATGGGTTTCACCACTCCCTGGTTAGACACATAATGTTTCGTTTAATATTCTTGGACTCATAGTGATCTATTCCAAGACTTTAAACCTATACTAGTTGGTGCACCCTATACAAGAAAAAATCGTTCTAATCAATTTTAATACTAAGCATTAATTTTAATGGTTGTAATTACTCAAAGGATTTGGTCATGAAACTAATGACGTGAATAGACTCAATGAATGCACAACCGAAAAGCAATTTAGACTCAACTATCAATGAAAAAATATGCCACTACAATGAAAATCAAACCAATGTTTCGAAATAAAAATGCAATCTCTTATAATTTCATGCACAAGCAAGTCCTAATGAAATCACAAGCACTCAGATGCAAACTCCAATAACATAAAGCAATTTTTTTTTGTATTTTCTCTTATAAATGAAAGGAAAATGAAAACAATTATTTTGTATTATTCAATATAGATGAATGAAAAATGAAAGCAAAATCAGAACTCTTCAGTAAAAATGCAGAGCATGCAAAGCAGACAACCCAGCAAATCCCAAAAAGTAAGACTCAACCAAGCTAATGAGCTATAAAAAACAAAAAATGGTTGAAAACCAAAATCTCAAAAACTAAAGAAAGAGGAGTTTTTGGTCAATAAAAGAGCATGGAACAGTCAGGAAATAGGCCTACTAAGACTCAAGAACACTCAGAACTCACCCAGCAACAACCAAATATCACAAACAAGACAATCTCGGAGTTGTACGCAACTGTTTATAGAACAGTGGCGTATATATGCTGGATATTGTACTGACAGTAGCACATACAAGCGAGCTAAGAAAGGCTAACCCGCGTACAGGGAATGGTAGGTGGACCAAAAATGAATCAAATAGCCCAAAAAAATCAAGTTTTCTAATGTAGATCCTAACAGCCAGTCAATGACATAGAAGCTCGACAAAACAGAAACTCAAAACGAGGAAAAATGCCTAAAATCCCCAAAATGGAGGTTCCTCCCTAGTGGAGTCGCCATTTATGTTACGGAGAAAAAATTCCTATGGCTCGGGGTAGACCACAACAGACAGATGACTACCAGAAATCAACTCAATTCCCAATATAATACTATATCAATGAAAATGCTAAGATGTGGATAAAAGACCAACCTTCAACGAGATGTTCGAAGTAGAACCCCGTTGACCTTTCAATCTCTACACTTGAACCTGTAGCTTAGTCTCAACAACAAAAACAAGCAAGTGCATATAATATATGAAATATATTAGCATAAACAATAGCATGGTCCATGATACAATAATCAAATGTAACCCAATGTTATTAAACAACCATTCACAAGATCAATTGGACGAGAAAATGAGTATTTCTATTAAATTGAACAAGAAGTACATGATACAACCTCTTGCCGGCAACTCATCTGAACCAAGAACTAGGTCCCTCCACTTGTGCCTCCACCACTTCAATCCCCCATGCAATGGAAAAATCACTAGTAAAGGATAGGGTCCTTCACAAGATATAGAAGAGTTTGGTAGGTGAACATAGAAGGTTCACAACAACAAGGATTAATGGATGTAGACTCAAGTCACGGCAAAAATCCAATAGAGTTTCGTTGATCTCTCTTTGTCCTTCCTTCCATACACCATAAGATCTCAATATATAACCCTCCAAAGGTAGGTGAAAGGTTGAATCAAGTCGTTTCGGGATGCATGGAGGGCCAAAGGTCACAATGGCTTCTTTTTGGAAGTAAAAATAGAGTTTTTTTATTGTCTTTTACCATTTAACACGATGTATGTGGGCTACAATGGGACAGCATGCGTATACGCTAGGTATAGTGGAACAATTAGCGTACAAGAACAAAAATAGGGAAACAATGGTTCTCGGAGGACAAAAAGTGGATCTGAGTCAATCAAATGAATAATGAAGGCCAATGAGTGTTGATGCTCACAGGGTGTCAAAATACGTTGTAACACAAACACCAATAACTTATGCATTAACTTAATTTATATGTATCTTATATTTCTACTGCGCAAGCCACCATACAAAATATTGTGCAAGCTATTACAAAACTTAGGACAATACAAATAATATAGCACCAACAATCCCAATGGGTTCTTTTGATTTCTCTCAATAGCTTCTTGGAGAATCTCCCAACAACATATTTTGGTTCACCCAGATGGATTTGTGAAAGTCCTCACAATGTATTTTTTTATTTCCTCTCGACAGATTTTTTTAAATCCCCATGACGACTTATTTTATTTACTCTTAATGTCTTTTTAAAAATCCATGTGATGGATTTTTTAAGATGTCCCCAATGATAATATCAATTTTTCTTAGTGAAATTTTACCTTTTACCTTGTACTTTTGAAATAAACAAAATTTGACATGTCATTATGTCTCTTTCAAAGAAGAGTTTGATGCACCATCAGGCCTTTCTTTAGGAAAGGATCATATACCATCAAGCCCTTCTTAAAGAAGACCCTAGTGCAAAATCTATCAAGCTTTTCCGACTTTGCATATCCATAATTATGAATGATGAGTGGATTGTAATGGTACATTTCTTGTATAAATTTTTAGACTATTAAGAAACATGCATTAACATAAAACAATAGATAACTAACATGTAAATCAGAATCAACTAGTCTAGTATGTTATCAACACAAGCATCAAATAAACAATAATAAGAGAGGCCCTGAAGAGAAAAATGTGCACTAGATTTATGTGGTAAAACCCCAAATGGGGAAACATCAATGACAAGGATTGATCTTTTTTATTCTTCAATAAACTCCAACTTTAATAATCTTGAGCACCCCCACATATGTTCATATCACAACTTTACAATATTTCACAATAGATTTTTCATATAGCAGAATATATGCCCAAATATTCTCATTCATCTCTATTATATAGATAGAGGTATGGAAGCTTTACATCCCATGACATGTGGCATAAATGATTTTCCACCCCTCTTGTATAACGAGTGGTAATAGGATAATTTTACTCCATGATGCATGTGGGATAACTCCTTTAACATAAGATAGAGTTTTTTTTTTGAAGAAAAAAATATTTTATTCTATTAGAATAAAAATTTACCGTACATAAGAGAGAGTTATGAAGAGAAGTATGCCTTCTTTTCTAGTTAGGACATCATAACATCTTACAACATCTCACTATACATCATTACATATTATTACAAATTCCAGCATTCCCCTTTAATGATGACAAGGGAGATAACACCAATGGAGGAAGATGGAATTACATTAACATTATCCCCTTGATGACAAATTCCCACATTCCCTATAAGTTGCAAAGATGCAGTACAATCTTCTCCTATGTCATGGATTTGGTGAAGATGTTTGTTACTTGTTTTTTTATGGGACAATATTCCAAGCAAATAACACCATCCGCTATAAGATATTGTATATAATGAGTATCAAGGTCAATGTGTTTGACATTAATGGAGTGATACATTGGATTATATGCAAGTTAAATTGCACTTTGATTGTCACATCTAAATTTCGTAGGATAATTTTGAACTAGTTGAAGATCTATAAGAAAATGTTGGATCCACACTAATTCTTTATATGCTTCCTTAGCTACCCTACATTCTGCTTCATAAGAAGAAAGATAAAGTTTTCTCAACTTCTTACTGGATTATGAAATAAGTCTTGAACCAAGCTGAAAGATGTACCATGTTGTAAACCTTCTATTTGTATTGTATCATGTCCAATCAAAATCTATATAACCAAGAAGTGAAACTCAATCCCTCCAAGAATAGAAAACACCATAATGTAATGTCCCTTGTAAATATCTGAGAATTATCTTACTTTCTTTCCAATGGTTGTCATGAGGCTTTTGCATAAACCTAGAGACCATACCAACAACAAAAGAGAGATCGGGCCTGCTATGTGTCATATATATAAAACTCCCCACAAGTTGACGATAAAGAGTGGCATCAACAAGAGGAGTATCACAATTAACAAGTAACTTTACTCCTTACTGAAATGGTGTTGGAGAAGGCTTGTAATCACTCATATGAAATCATGCTAGTAAATCTGAATCATACTTAGGATGAGAAAGGAAGATACAACTATATGCCAAATCTAAATACCCAAAAAAATTTAATAGACCTAAATATTCCATTTCAAATCGATGCTTAATATCATCGTTTAATTCATGTATTAATGAAAGATGGCTACTACTAAGAATTAGATCATCCACAATGAGGACCTCATCATCAAAGTACTTAAAATACAGATTGGATCATATCTACACCAACCATTCTTCAAGAAATAAGTATCAATTTTTTCATACCAAGCCCTAGGTGCTTGTTTAAGAAAATATAAATACTTGTTCAATTTGCATACCAAACATGAAGTATCAAAGCTAATAAAACTAGGTGGTTGTTACATTAAAATTTCTTCATGAAGATCACCATTTAAAAAAGCACTCTTGACATCCATTTTGTGAATTTCTCATTAAAAATATGTAGTAAGAAAAATTGTAGTTATTATAGTGATCATTATAGCAACATGAGCAAAGGTTTCAGTATAGTTTATGCCTTTTTGTTGAGAAAAATCGTTATCTACTAACAAGGCTTTATATTTTTCAATCTATCACTTTATAGTAAATTTTTTTTATAAATCCATTTATAACCAACTAAATTATTTCTAGGAGGAAGGGGGACAAGGTTCCAAGTCATGTTCTTCAATAATGAGCCATACTTTGCAGTCATTTATTTTTCCCATTCATGTCTGTCTTTAGATTGAGCATATGTGGAGGGATCATCTATGGCCAAAAATTTAGTCATGGGAGCAAATTCAAATCTAGTCCATCGAGTGTTGGATGGAATACGTACCAACCTCATAACCTGTAGACACAAGTGTTTTTCTGGACCCAAACTAGAAGAGGAGTAGTCATGGGAACCACTCTAGTATCTTCAGAAAGGTTAGGTGGATTACTTGAAGAAGTAGGTGAAATATGATCTAGATTAGGCACATCACTAGAGGAATGGGTACTAGATATGGGAGAAATATAAGATGAAGGAAAATTCAAGGTAACATGAGGGTCGATAGACTCAGATGGAGGAGAGACTTCTTTAAACTAAACATCTTTCCATATGATAACACCTTGTGCATATGGATCAAATAACTTGTAAGATTTAGAAGCCTCACTATAACCAATGAGGTTTGTGAGATTTGGGCTCTAACCTTTTTTGTTTTTCATCGGGAATATGGGCCCAATATTCACTACCAAATATATTAAAGTTACTAATATCGGGTTTCCTTCCACTCCATTTTTCTTCACGAGTAACCTAAAAGTTGCTTTAGTAGGAAATATGATTTACACAACAAATAGCTTGATCCCAAAATATTTCATGTAATACTCTATAATAAAGCATACATCTAGTCATTTCAACCAAATTTCTATATTTTCCTTTCTGCAACCTTGTTTTATGAGGTGTATAGTGAACAATATTTTGATGTTGAATACCATGCTTAGATAAGTATGCATTAAATTTGTTTTAGTGAACTCCCCCCCATTATCAATTCTCAATGTCTTAATACTTTTACCAGATTAATTTTCAACCATGGAAAAAATTGATAAAAACAAAAAGACATAATGAAAACCTACCATTATTAACCCTCACTATTATTGAATCCAATCCTCTACACTTCATCTAGCATCATGTGAGTATGCACACTATCTACTGAAATTCTAGTATTGAAGCTATAGAGCTAAGAACTTGAAAACCCAACTATTTAGGTTCAATATTTAATAGCTCTATATTTAATAGAATATTATGTACAAAAATACCCAAAAGAGAAAAGAATAACCAAGAGAGATTAATCCATCCCTTAATAATGAAGAGAAGAGATGAATAAGAAGCCTCTTTGAGGGGGAATGTAATGTCCCTCAAAATGCGACATAAAAAAAAATTATGTAGGGTCTAAATAGACGTAAGACATATGATCCTCTTAAAATTAACTTCAACACTCATTAAAATCATGGATAACTTGTTTGTTTCTGTTCTAGATACAGTTTATCACGTCGATCTTCGTTATAGTACTGATCTGGTAGATTTGGTGGACTTGTATCTTTATCTTTCGCTAAAGTAGCATCATGTATATGCTTACTCATACTAGAATTTGTATGCTTTTTTTTCTGATCTTGGTTCATTATCTATCTACTATCATTATATATGTGCTTTGTTCAATAATGATTTGTTGTACCTTACTATAGTTCAATTGAATGATCATTGCAATTCGTGAAGGGTCCCTAGGTCTACCAAAGCCTGGGATTATTTAGCTTTTGTATAAGCTAATGCACATTTTTATCTTTTGCTACAGGTGGCTTCTAGAGAAACTTCATGCTAAGACTTAGTCCAAGAGGATAACTCCTATAGTAGCAAGGTACAAAAGGTAATGGTCTTGAGGTAATGGACAACATAACCCTAAGTCCTAACTCTTACATCTAAGCACCTAACTTTCATTTGCATGGGCTCTCACTATAGGGATATGGGTAAAACATTGGAGTATTAGTGGAGGCAACTACGACTTAAATGAGAGCCATGTGACAGGATTCGTGGAGATCACCGCGCTGGAAATCGTGCTCCCTCAAAGTTATGGGAGTTACCCTATGTGAAAATCGCATTTCCTGTGTGTTTAGGGTTTGGGCATTTGCAGGGGAGGAGCAGAGGCTCCCTCCCTGCTTCATAGTTTGGAGGCAACTTGCACATGACCAGAGCTTCGCTCTTGGTCTGTGCACACATGTTACAAAGGGTGTCTGCATTTAAGCTGGAGGCATACTCAGGTAACGTTGCTTAACATTGCTCCTAGTTTTACATTTTTATACGCAGAAGATTTTAACTGTATGCTAACAGGTTTTGTTGTTTACCCTTGCATTCCAGGAAAGGTTTATGGTGCTAGCTACTTGGGATGATTGTGGAGAGTGCAAAGGATGACGACGCATGGTCCTGGTAAGCCCCATGCCCATTGGAGACCAATCCTTTCCTCGGGATGCTTAGCATTTGTAAATTTATGGATTTTAATGTGATCAAAGGGGTTTTGATGGCTGCGCTGTCGGAGAGACAAGGATTTTGGGCGAGCCATATTGTGCATACTATGTTATTTATTTGTTTGTATCGATTTTCATAACCATAGTTGATCTTAGGGTTGTATTTCACTCTGTAGTCCTTCTGGGCAATTTTATCGATACGTAATTTGAATGGGTGGAGAAGCGCATGCTTCAGAATCCTTGAGACTGTATTTAAAATTATATTCTAAGTGTTTCCCTATTCAGGCCTCTCTTACTGTGTGACTTGATAATTAATACTATTGTTTTTGTTTGGAAAAGGATATGCTCTGTTTGGTGGGTAATTTGATTGCAATCTATGTTTTACTCTTCTCGTCTTTGGATGCTGTGGTGGAATGTATAATGTTGAATTCAAATCTTCATTTTTTTTTACTCCTATAGGTGTATGGGCGAAGCCCTAATTTCGTTCTGTGTTTTTAATTATTAGTTTTAAGGGAATGGATCCCTAGCCAAATGCTCCTGTGTGTCTTTTGCTAGTGTGTATTTGTATTAAGAATTTTACTGGGAAATCGATTTCCCACTCTATGCTCAAAGCGTGACTATTAGAGATGAGTGCTTATGCGGTCAATGGGATTCGATCTCTGAACTACGGTAAATGTGATTTTGATTGTATGTTTAAGAGATGGGGCTCGACCCTAGGCCTACGCTGAGAGAAACCCTATGTTAATGTCTGTGAGTATCAATGTTTAATGGGATTCGATCCCAGGTCTGCATGAAATAGCGACCTCATGATGTTTGTGTGTTTGTGTGCCTTGAATCGTGGAAGTTTGATGATAACCAGAATGTTTAAAATAATAATTTAAAGGATTATTTTATGATGAAGTTTATATGGTTCTATTTTTGTTTGGTGGATATATGATAAGTTGTAATTTATGAGACTTTGGTCATGGTATCATATGATTGATAGAGTTCTTATGAATCTACAATCTATAATTATAATGTGGAATAATGTAGATGTTTGTGGTGATGAAAAGAGTTTCTGGATTACTATATAATATATAGGTTCTCCTTATTTAATACATAAGTTTTGTTTGTGTACGTTTTGTTTACTAATATATATGAGACCTGTGCATTAATATAAGAGTTTTGTTTATTTAATTTATATCATTTAAAAATATATATTTAATAAACCGCCCAGAATTTAGGGCTTTGTCCTGGAATCCTATTATGGGATTCTCTTTCTGGGTGGGTGATAAAATGGGAGTTCTCTCCTATAATATAAAATCTAACAGTTTTGAAATTCTTACGGCTAGACCCATGATCATGGCCAATTACTTCTGCCAATGATGCATTTATATCAACAGGAATTTAAAATGCATGGTAAATAAACTGAAAATAATTATGACAATATTAATTTCAAATGGAAACAATCTTTCAAAACAACTTTTAGCAGGTATAATACTGACACAAATACTCGTATGAACAGTATAACCTAATAGGAATTAATGTTGATCTATAACATAAAATTTGTGAGATGTAGTAATGAAAAACTGAAGATACTTATCAGTATTTTATTGCAATCCGACTGACTTGGTAACTTCCACGTTCCACCCAACCTATAGACCTCAAAACCGTTCCTGGTTTGTTCCACAGGACACCCCCAAACCAAACTGAGCTTGACAAGAACTATAAGGCCTAGGGTAAATTCACTATCTTCTTTACTAATAGTAGAGTAGTCACAAGGTCCGTTTACCAGCCCTTTGTGTGAATCTTTCTTTAACAATTACTTCCCTTACTTTCCCCACAATCCTCTTTCTAGGACACACCAAATATCATACAATCTAGTGTTTGAGCACTCAGATTCACGGCTGAACCCTCCAGTGAACTTGGAAACACTTTCCCCCTGCAATATTCCTCTCTATGCTACTTATAATTTTTTTTAAGAGGAAGGGCTGCTAGGATTTAGGTTTAACTCACTTAGTTATATGTTTGACACACTGACTGCTTTGTTTTTATCTTTAATTAATAATTCAGTTTATTTTATCTCTCACAATTTATTTTTATCTTTAATATTTAAATAGGACTTTTACTCACCTAACATCTAGTTGATCTTTAGTTATCAACTAGTTGACCATTCTAAACTCTTGCATGCTTAGTCCCTCTTTGAGTGGCAGTCCCAGTCAGTTAGAAAGAATAAAATAATAATAATAGTTTGAGTATTAAATAAATGTTCAATGGATTACTGATGCTCCCAGCTCAACATCTGTAATACTCCAATTTTGACCCTTGTGATTTATTGGCTTTTATGTAAATATTGTATACATGCGATGTATGTTTCCCTAGCGTGGAGCTCTAGGCCAAGGCCCTGCTAGTGTATGTTCATATTTTATTTAAAATGGACAAGCATTTGACATTTTGTTACCCATGTGCTATTAAGCCATGGGATATTGTAAATTGATATAAATATTTAATATTGCAATCAAATACCAAAAACTGGCTATGGGAGCAATGAATGAGAAGAGGCCATGTGTATCCACTAGGGAATGGTGAGGGGGTTGTGGGAATGAATCATATGCTTCCAAATTTCATTGTGAGAACCCATTTGACTTTCCTTGATGTCATTTATTTCTGGTGTAAGGAAGTTGTTGAAGATTTCAGTCCATGGCTTCAACGGAGCATGGGCAGCCCAGAAATTCGTATGGCAGAGTATGGGCTCTGTTTTCTTGTACCACAAGTCACTCTACCTCATGGTATTTGCTTCTTTCTCATTCCCATTGGAGTGTGGAAGACCGAGCATCAATTTTCATCCAAAAATGAATTCCCAGCAGTGAGCAAAACCAGAAATCGCAACTTTGCAAGAACCCACATTTTGAAGAGCCAAAAACGCCCAGATTTAGTATTTGACAGTGAAATCCAATGGGGGATCCATAGATATGAAACTTGGGGCAAATTTGAGAGTATTAGATACCCTGAAATCCATTGGAAAAACTAGTTTTTATAGCCCAGAAAACCAGTGACAGGATTGAGTTATTTGATGAACAGAATTGTGAGAAATCCAATTGTGAATGACTGAGTAGAGGTTGGGTTTGCTTGATAAACCCAGTGAAGGCTAGAATCTCAAGGATTAGCAGCTGGACCTTTCTATGCCCACCCTGAAGAGCACTGGAGGGAAGGGACGCCTAAGGGACTGTGTAGCAGAGAAGGGGACCTTCCTTGTGTTGGGTGTGTAGGTAATGTGGGTGCCTTGACTGTTGAATTCATTTGAGATGCCTGTAGCTCTATGGTTGAGCTCACTGGCTTAGCATTTCCCTCCTTTGTCTTTCATATGCTTGACAAACCCAACTGTGTGTTGGCTTAGCATAGTCGTTGAGTGAAACCATGGCCGTGAGTGAGCCCAGCTAGTTCCTCCTTAGTGGATACACAACCCAGCTCAAGGGTGATCTCTCAGCTGAAAGAATACAAGTTGGACAGAGATCTAAGGTTGGGTGGAACGTTTCTCTCACATAGCCAGTTGTTTGGACAGCTTCATCTTCAAGATAAGTGTTATCTGTGTTATAAATTATATGCATTTTGTGTTCTGTAATGTGTTAATTCGGAATGGTAATTATTCATGTTAATGGAATTGATATGATGTCTATGCATATCCTGGGAATGGAATTGAAATCCCTGGGTGTAATATCCTTGGGAAGATTTGACCAAGATATTAAATCTAACTTCAGATTTTTAATAAATTCACTGATTAAAATTTTTTACAATTTCTTCAAACAGAGCGGGAAGTAAGTGACGGGGACTAAGGCAAGCTATGAGGTTAGTGGGATGAACATTCAATTATGGAATTTGTATGAGATGTGTGCAGCAGCAGAAAATTAGAGCAGAGGGAGAGTCCTAAGCACAAAGCACTGGGGCCATTTATGTTTTGGACAACAGCTACCACTGAAGCCTACCGCAAAGCTTCCTGGGCGCACCAGCATATGCTTACTAGACTGGGTGGGTCACTGAGGCTCCAAGACTGAGTTATGACAATCAAATAAGCTCAATGGATTCACTGGGAAACATTCAAAAATATTTGGAAAGAGTAAGAGTGATTTGGGAGTCTTAAGCCAATATTGGATTACTGAGCTAGTTACTTTCTGATCTTTTCAAAAAGGGTTTAAATGTTTCCAAATTATTAAAGTAAAGACTGATATGGAAAATATAAAGAATTATTAACCTCCTACAATTTACGGAATGCAAAACTGACGCTCATAATGAATTTGGCAGTCATTTCAGTAAAACTAGTCACAACAGGGTGCTCAATGAGCTAGTCTCTCAATCTCAGTTACTAAATGACTTTTATTAACTGAAATATTCCATTCTGAAGCATGATAATGTTCTGATATATTGTATTCAACAACAGCAGGCCGAAATATAACTCACTGAACCAATATGGTACTCATTTAATTGCTCCTCAACCATACAGTGTCTTATTGACTAGGAAATCCCCACATAGAGCCACAGAAGAGCTATGAGAAATGATGGGAAGATAAAAATTTTGTACTGAACATATATTCTGGTCTTTAACAGATCTGGAACAGTGTATAGGATGCACACTGATTTTCTGAGAAAGGATGGGGTGCTATCCACAGTTCTTCTCCTTCTTATAGTGAAAACACCTGCAAATCTAGCTAAGGTTGTGAGAATGAGTGAGAAGAAGAGGATGGATTAGTTTTGCTACTGATTTATGATACTGGACATCTCTGTTGACTGAATATATGGCTGAACTAACTCTCCTTCAATCCTTGGGCACAATCACTGGAGCATTCATCTTCAACTAGATAACCTTCACCAAAACTAGTTGTAGAATCACTGTTGGAGGAATCCTGTTCTCCAAATAACTGAGGATCTTCAATGGAGGCTGGAAGCATATGTTAATGGCTGTAATATATTGATATGGACCTAAAAAACACTCACTGGAAACTATGGGCCTTGGGGCACATCACCCAAGAAGCATAGTTGAGGCACATCACTCAACTACAGAAGCATTAGAGCTCTCATGAGAAAACATAAATGATCAAAAGTTCTCTATTGGAGTTGGTTGGCTTCTTTTATAAACTTTATGATGACCTAATGAATAAGTTACTTAGCTTTGGTGACTTGTGAGAGTAGGTTACCACTTGCCCATTCTACTCCAAAGCCATGAGGGCTCCTTTCTTGAGGAGAATAGCAACTTCTGAGCTTTCAAAACTTTCTTTCCTTCACCTCCTTCACTGAATTTGGGCAAGTGCGCTTTAGGTAGCTTTTTTGGTTGTTTCTATTTTCTTTCAGAAAGCTTTTCTGAATCTTTCCACTTTCTTTATTTTCCTCTTTCCTGCTTTTGGTAGCTTTTGTCAGTTTCCTTTCTGGGTTCATCTTGCCAACTTGTCTCCACTAGATTTCTTAGCTTTTCTGAAGTTTATCACTTAAGCAAGTGTGGCCTACTTGACCAATTCGAATTTCCTAGGAATATCATCACCACTTGCTAATATTTATTAGCAACATTTATTATTAAAATATTAAAATTCTCAGAATTAATTCAAATTCAACATTTAAGCAATTAATTAATTCATGTGGTATAATTGCCTCAAAATTAACCCCTACTCCAATTTGGCAACATCTTCCACATGGGTGCCCTCTTGGCCCACTTGCTCATTATCCATTAATTTTATTTATCAAAATTACCTTTAATAAATAAATTTGCCAACTTGGGAGACTTAGGCCAAAATTAATTCTAAGCAAATAGAACTAATACCATTCAATTCCCTTAGGGGTTGATTTTGTCCCCTTTCACCCATGGTACTGGATGAACCAAAATTCAGGACATGACACTGGGTGTTAAATCATCATATGCCCATGTTAGATATGAGGAGGCATTTGTTTGTGTGCTTGTTAGTATGGTTATTTCCGCTATGTTTATTGAAGTATGAGTCTGCACATAAGAAGTTCTTATTTATTTTGAAATTATGAGTCATGTATGGGGCTCAGTTTACCAATTATGCTCGGTAAGTTTGGTTCACGTTTCCTTCCTTGCATCGGATTGACGGAAGGGGATGCTACATAGTGGTATCAGAGCCTAGATTGCAGCACTGGGGCTGCTTGGGCCAAACCATGAGTTACAGGAAAGTAACATAATGGTTTTAACGTAGTATTGGTGAAGTTAGGGTGGAATTTTTTATTGAAAAAAATGATAGGGTTAGAGTTCTCAGGTGTGGGAGAGGATCATTCCATTGCATAGAGCTCTCCAACAGCTTTCCAACGGTACTAGACTCGCCTCATTTGGCCAAGGGACGAGGGAGTTATGAACCCCAGAAGTTACAGGAAACGCAGGTGTTTTTGCAGTTTCGGAATGTCGGGTTTCGGGAACGCGAATTTTCAAAATTTGCATTTGGATTTCCGAAATCCCGAACCCGCAATTTTTTGGCTTTCGGGATGTCGGGTTTCGGGTTGTGGGAACGCAAAGTTGTGAAATTGCGTGTTCCGGTTTCCGCAATCCCGAACCCGCAATTTCGGGTTTCGAGTTGCGGGTTGCAGGTTGCAGGATGGTTACATCCCCGTGACCACAACTTGAACCCCCCCCCCCTCCCAAACCCGCAATTTCGGGTTTCAAGTTGCGGGTTGCGGGATGGTTACATCCCTGTGACCGCAACTTGACCCCCCGAACCCGCAATGTTGGGTTGCGGGTTGCAGCTTGTGTGTGGTGGGATAAATCACTATTCATAAAGGGGTCGGGGTGTGCAGAAAGGCCAAAAAGCACTATTCCGGGCCACGTTTTGGGAATTTTGAAAAGCTTGTAGTGGTTGAAAGTGACCCTATAATCCGGAATCAAGAAAATTACTGAACTCAACATTTCATATTCTTAGTAAACCAGACATATTCCGTTAGACAAAGATTTCCCGAAAATGCACCGTTTGGGAAATAGCCATTTTTGGCCCAAAATTTGGAATTTGGAAAAATGTGAAAAGTGGAAAGTAGTCAAACCCATAATTTTATAGAAAATGAATGGTGCATCGGAACAGAGATCCTCGAGTTGCTGAACGTTCCTTGTTATAAGGACTAACTTCACCCGGTAGAAAAGTTTTCATGATTCTTCATAGATTTTCTTCCACAGGTAGCTGAAGTTGGCATTCTGGACCAAAATACAACTGTGAAAAGATGTGCAGAATTGGGGTGAAAGTTGTCATTTTTGAAGTGATGTAGTTCCCACACCCGATTGTGGAATGAGGCATAGGGATAGGCATCGGAAAGCTTATCCAGTAGGGAATAAGGGCACATAACCCGAATTTGGATGCGGCCATCATACCTCATAGATATTTAGAGTCGAAAAGTGACAGTGACTGTTTTTGACATATTGTTGACAGTATGGGCAATTTCCATAATTGCATCAATGGGCAAAAGAAATGAATGCATAACAGCTATGTGAATTATTCCATGAGTTTGATTGTGTTAAATATTGATGTTTTATATTTCTATATGCATTCCTCATATGTCTAACAAATATTTTCATAATGCACAGTGCTTGCAGCTCGTAAAATTAATAATTGTAGCAGAGGTAGCATACAGGAAAAATGGTGACCATAAATGATGCTCAAGATCCTTATGAGCATGAAGAAGACGTTCTAGGAGAAAATGTGCATGGAGAGAATGTTGAGACCGAATCCAATGGGAGAAGGGAGCAGGTGACTCCTCAGAATTTGGTTGAAACCATGGTGAGCTTCAATGAAAGAATGATGAAGGCTCAAGAAGAACAACAACAACTCAATGTTGCTATCTTGCAAAGTCTCACTGATATGCAGCAAAGGATAAACCTTGGGTCCAACCCAAGCAATGTGGGTGAAGAAGGAAGAGATGCAGAGAGTCATTCTAGAGGTCGTTCAAAGAAGAGGACTCCAAGCCCAAGGAAGAGTTCGATGAGCAGGAAGCATAGAACACCTTCCTCTAGATCTTCTTCTAGCAAACCGTGTGACTCCAGAGGTTCTCGAAGAAGTCCAAGGCATACACCCAAAATATTTGATGGAAAAAAGAAGTTCAAAGGAATTCCACAGGGGGAATTCAGGAAGGCAAGACCTCCCACCTTTGATGGAGAAGACAAAACTGGCCAAGAGGCAGAGGCATGGCTTCTTGGAATGAAGAAATATTTCAGAATTCAAGACTACTCAGGAAATGAAAAAACCAGAATTTCCATTTACAATCTAAATGGTAGAGCTTCAATTTGGTGGGACAACCTTTTTCAAGTGAAAGGAAACAGTGAAAGGAAGATCAGTTGGGAAAGATTTAAGAAGTACTTTAAGGAAAAATACCTTTCTGCTAGGTATTATGACAGTAAGAGAAAGGAGTTCAATGAACTCAGATTGGGGCAAAAATCTATGGAAGAGCATGTCCACAAGTTTTTAGAATTACTGAGGTATGTTGACTATATCAAAGATGAGAGAGTAAAAATCCAATGCTTCCTTGGGAGTCTACCTCAGAGTTTCAGAGATAAGATTGAATTTGTTAATCCACCAAGTCTTGATGAGGCCATTCGGATGGCAATGCATTGCTATGAGCAGAATAAGGGAAAATCGGAGGTTAACCCAGCATGGAAAGGGAAGCTAAGAGGGAGGTTTGACCAAAAGAAGAGTGGTTTCAAGACACCATTCAAAATTCATCCTAGAACCTTTCCACAGGGGCAGTAAGCAAGGGGTGGATTCAAACCAGCAGTAGCAGCAGACAAAGCATCAAAGGGACCACTTCAGTGTTGGGGATGTAGAGAAAACCATATGTTGAAGGACTATCCACATCAGAAGGATAATCCCCGAAGGTTGCACAACTTAAAGGGAGTAGCTACAGTGGAGGACATGGCAAGGGCAGCGCCTCGAATTTATGCAGCGTTGGACAATCATCAAGCAAACTATCAATCATCAATGATGGAAGTTGAAGGTAAGATTGCTAAGTAATCTATTTCTATTTTGATTGATCAAGGATCTACTCATAGCTATGTTTGTCCATAAGTGGTTGAAGGTTGTTCTCTTAGAAAAGTGAAGCACAATAAATCTTGGCTAGTTCAATTAGCCATAGGGACCAAGAGGAAAGTAAGTGAAGTAGTGGTGGAGTGCCCCATAGAATTGAATGGACTCCACACACATGCAGAATTGAATGTGCTACCTTTAGGATCGTATGATGCCTTAATTGGCATGGACTGGTTGGAAAGACATAGAGCCAAATTGGACTGTTATGAGAAATCACTTGAATGCATTGATGAAGAGGGAAGGCCAAGATTGGTAAGAGAAATTCCCAAGCAAGTTTTAATAAGGCAGATTTCAGCCCTACAGTTGAAAAATTTTTATAAGAAAGGTTGTCAATTATATGTAGGCCATATATCAGATTCGTCAGAGGAGAAAGGTCCAATGATAGAAGACTTATCGTTGTTGCAAGAGTTCCAAGATGTATTTCCAGATGAAGTGCCGGGACTACCACCAAAGAGATATATTGATTTTACCATCGATCTTGTTCTAGGGGCAGCACCGAATTCCAAAGCTCCTTATAGAATGAGTACACCGGAGTTGGTAGAGTTGAAGATGCAGTTGCCAGAATTAATGGACAAAAGGTATATCAGGCCTAGTGTGTCTCCTTGGGGAGCACCAGTGTTATTTGTCAAGAAGAAATATGGGACTTTAAGACTTTGTATTGATTACAGGAAGCTAAATAAAGTGACAGTCAAGAACAATTATCCATGGCCAAGAATTGATGACTTGTTTGATCAAATGAATGAAGCTAAAGTGTTTTCCAAGATTGAATTAAGGTCTAGTTACCATCAAGTAAGGATTAAAGAAGAAGACATTCACAAGACGGCTTTTAGAACTAGATATGGTCATTATGAGTTCATTGTGGTGCCATTTGGTCTTACCAATGCACCTGCCATGTTCATGTGTCTCATCAATAGTGTATTCAGTAAATATTTGGATAAGTTTGTGATCGTATTCTTGGATGACATTCTTGTCTATTCAAGGAATGAAGAAGAACATGAGGAACATCTAATAATGGTGTTACAAGTTCTTAGAGAAAATCAGTTGTATGCCAAGTTGAGCAAGTGCGAATTTTACCAAAAGAAGGTGCAATATTTGGGTCATAACATTTCTGAAGAAGGTATTGCAGTGGATCCAGAAAAGATTAATGCCATCATGGATTAGTCTACTCTAAAGAATGTTTCAAATGTTAGATCTTTCATGGGTCTTGTTGGTTACTACAAAAGGTTCATTGAAGGATTCTCCAAGATAGCTCACCCAATCACTTCATTGCAGAAGAAGAATATCAAGTTTACATGGTCTGAAAAGTGTGAGAAAAGCTTTCAGCAGTTGAAGGAGCTACTTACCAACGCTCCTGTTTTGAAGATAGCAGATCCAAAGAAGGAATTTGTAGTGTGCACAGATGCTTGCATTTAAGGGCTAGGTGGAGTGCTCATGCAAGAAGGAGTTGTGATTTGATATGAGTCAAGGAAATTAAAAGAGCATGAAAATAATTATGCCACACATGATTTAGAATTAGCAGCCATAGTGCATGCTCTTAAGATGTGGAGACATTATTTGATGGGAAGAAGATTCGAGCTTAGAACAAACCACATGAGCTTGAAGTACTTGTTTGACCAGCCAAACTTGAATGCTAGGCAAGCTAGGTGGATGGAATTCCTTTGTGAATTTGATTTTGAAATTAAGCATGTAAAAGGAAAGGAGAATAAGGTTGCATATGCTCTTAGCAGAAAATTTCATGTTGCAGCAATAAGTATGTACAAATCAGATTTGAAGACCAAGGTTATTGAAGCCTAGCACAATGATGAAGCTTGCCTTCAAATTAAAGAGAAGTTGCAGCAAGGTAATATGGATGAAAAGTGTGCAGAATATCAGCTTGGTGATGACAATATCCTCATCTACAAGGA
Source organism: Larix kaempferi (assembly GCA_027924585.1). Lineage (NCBI taxonomy): Eukaryota > Viridiplantae > Streptophyta > Pinopsida > Pinales > Pinaceae > Larix > Larix kaempferi. The sequence continues at coordinate 22,675,618 of BSBM01000223.1, read as the reverse complement.
TAGACTGTACATTCCAAATAGTGCAGATTTGAAAAAGCTAGTGATGGATAAAATACATCAAATGCCATATTCTGGACACCCAAGATATCAGAAGACTATAATAGCAGCAAGAAAGCAATACTTTTGGCATGGCATGAAGAAGGATATAGCTGAGTACATTGCTAGATGTCAAAAGTGCCAGCAGGTCAAGACAGGGCACCAACATCCAGCAGAATTGTTGTAGCCCTTACCCATTCCAGAATGGAAGTGGGAAGTGATCTCTATGGATTTTATAACAGGTCTACCCATGACAGTGAAGAAGCATGATTCAATCATGGTTGCGGTGGACATGCTATCAAAGGTAGCTCACTTTATTCCAGTCAAGTCTACTCACAAGGCTAATGACATTGCAAATATCTTCATGAGAGAGATATTCAGATTGCATGGATTTCCCAAGGCAATAATTTCTGATCGTGATACAAAGTGCACCTCTAATTTTTGGAAGGGATTATTTCAGGAATTGGGAACTAAATTGAATTTCAGTACAGCATATCACCTTCAAACAGATAGCCAAACTGAGAGGGTGAATCAGGTTCTCGAAGACATGTTGAGAATGTATGTGATGGATAAACCATCCAAGTGGGAAGATTACCTACACTTGGTAGAATTTGCGTACAATAATGGACATCATGCATCATTGGGAATGAGTCCATTTGAGGCATTGTATGACAAGGGATGCAGGACTCCAGTGAATTGGGACAGCCCGGTGAACAGGGTAGTACTTGGACCAGAGATGATCAAGGAAATGGAACAGGAAATTGTTAAGATTGGGCATAATTTAAAGGCAACTCAGGACAGGCAGAAGAGTTATGCAGACTTGAAAAGAGTGCATAAAGAATTTCAGATTCGGGATCTTGTTTATTTGAGAGTGTAACCAAGGAAGATTTCCCTCAAGTTGGGGAGTTGTGCCAAGTTGTCACCGAGATATTGTGGGCCATTTGAAGTCCTTGATAGGATAGGACCAGTTGCATATAGAATTGCATTGCCTGCTAACATAAGAGCTCATAATGTTTTTCGTGTATCTTTGCTTAAGAAGTATGTACATGATCCTAATCATATGATTGATTGGAATGTGATACAGGTGGAACCTGAGGGAGAGTTCCAAGTAGAGCCTATGTGCATTCTTGACAAGAAGGTCACTTTGCTCCGGAACAGAGCCATCGGGCAGGTAAAGGTCCAATGGGAGCACCTTAGCCCCAATGAGGCTACATGGGAGCTGGAGGATGCCATGAGAGAGGCATTCCCATTTTTGTTCAGTTTTGAGAACACCGAGGACGGTGTTGTTCTAAGGGGGAGGGGAATGTAATACCCTAATTTTGACCCTTGTGATTTATTGGCTTTTATGTAAATATTGTATACATGAGATGTATGTTTCCCTAGTGTGGAGCTCAAGGCCAAGGCCCCGCTAGTGTATGTTCGTATTTTATTTAAAATCGATAAGCATTTGACATTTTGTTACCCATGTGCTATTAAGCCATGGGATATTGTAAATTGATGTAAATATTTAATATTGCAATCAAATACCAAAAACTGGCTATGGGAGCAGCGAATGAGAAGGGGCCGTGTGTATCCACTGGGGAGTGATGAGGGGGTTGTGGGGATGAACCATATGCTACCAAATGTCATTGTGAGAACCCATTTGACTTTCCTTGATGACATTTATTTTTGTTGTAAGGAAGTTATTGAAGATTTCAGTCCATGGCTTCAATGGAGCATGGGCAGCCCAGAAATTCGTATGGCAGAGTATGGGCTCTGCTTTCTTGTACCACAAGTCACTCTACCTCATGGGAGTTGCTTCTTTCTTATTCCCATTGGAGTGTGGAAGACCGAGCATCAATTTTAATCCAAAAAAGAATTCCCAGCAGTGAGCAAAACCAGAAATTGCAACTTTGCAAGAACCCATGTTTTGAAGAGCCAAAAATGCCCTGATTTAGTATTTGACAATGAAATCCAATGTGGGATCCATAGATATGAACCTTGGGGTGAATTTGAAAGTATTAGGTACCCCGAAATCCATTGGAAAACCCAGTTTTTCTAGCCCAGAAAACCAGTGATGGGATTGAGTTATTTGATGAATAGAATTGTGAGAAACCCAATTGTGAATGACTGAGCAGAGGTTGGGTTTGCTTGATAAACCCAGTGAAGGCTAGAATCTCAAGGATTAGCAGCTAGACCTTTCTATGCCCACCCTGAAGAGCACTGGAGGAAAGGGACGCCTGAGGGACTGTGCAGTAGAGAAGGGGACCTTCCTTGTGTTGGGTGTGGTAGGTAATGTGGGTGCCTTGACTGTTGAATTCATTTGAGATTCCTGTAGCTCTGTGGTTGAGCTCACTGGCTTAGCATTGCCCTTCTTTGTCTTTCATATGCTTGACAAACCCAACTGTGTGTTGGCATAGCATAGTTGTTGAGTGAAACCATGGCTGTGAGTGAGCCAAGATAGTTCCTCCTTAGTGGATACACAACCCAGCTCGGGGGTGATCTCTCAGCTGAAAGAATACAAGCTAGATAGAGATCTAAGGTTGGGTGGAACATTGCTCTCACATAGCCAGTTGTTTGGACATCTTTATCTTCAAGATAAGTGTTATTTGTGTTATAAATTATATGCATTTTTTGTTCTGTAATGTGTTAATTTGGAATGGTAATTATTCATGTTAATGGAATTGATATGAATTCTATGCATAGCCTGGGAATGGAATTGAAATTCCTGGGTGTTGAATCATCATATGCCCGTGTTAGATATGAGGAGGCAATATTGTTTGTGTGCTTGCTAGTATGTTTATTTTTGCTGTGTTTATTGAAGTATGAGTCTGCACACATGAAGTTCTTATTTATTTTGAAATTATGAGTCATGTATGGGGCTGAGTTTACCAATTAAGCCTGGTAAGTTTGGTTCATGTTTCCTTCCTTGCATCGGATTGATGGAAGGGGACGCTACAACATCAATCAATCATCATGAGTCTAAGTGCTCTAGAGCATTATTGTTGAACACTTACTCAACTAATAGTGCTCCAAATCCCACTTGCTCAACACTATTAAGTCAACTGTCTTAGTGCTCCAAAGCTTATGCTCAACACTAGTTACAATAATTCAAATGTTCCAGAGCTCACTTGCTCACATATTTTAATAATTTTGGTGTTATTTAGAGCTCACTTGCTCAACACCCAAAATAACCACTTAGGTGCTCGAGATTTCATTTAACTCAACACCTATCAACAATAAAATAAGCTTGTAAGGATAAATAATTGTAAAATAAAATAGTCTTTTCTTGGGATATTACATCCCTCCCCGCTTATAACAACACCATCCCAGTGTTCGGGACTTGAACTGAAACCGTGAAATGAGGGGTAGGCCTCTTTCATTGTGGTCTCATTCTCCCATGTGTCCTCTTTAGGACCGAAATGCTTCCATTGCACTTTCACCTGGAGAATGGTTCGCTTTCTGAGTGATACCTCTCTCTTGTCCAATATGTGAAGGGGTTCCAGTACAAACTCCCCTTCTAGTTCTACCTGTAACAATGACCAATCAATTACATGTTTAGTATCATAAACATATTTCTTAAGTAATGATGCATGAAAAACATTGTGAACTTTTACATGCGCAGGTAGCACTAGTTCATAGGCCACCGACCCTTTCTTGGCCAATATTTCAAATGGCCCGCAAAACCTGGGAGCTAGTTTCCGGCAATTGCCCAAGCTTAATGAGCTTCTCTTAGCTTTTAACTTTAAGTAAACATGTTCTCCGATTTGATACTCTTTGTCCTTTATTTTTCTGTCTTCATAGCTTTTCTTTCTGTCTTGTGCTTCTTTCATATTTTGTTGTACTTTTACAACCAGTTGTTCCAGATCTTTTAAGAGATCCGGCCCCAACATGAGCCGATCCATTGGGCTGTCCCAAGTTATCGGTGTTCTACATTTTATGCCATAGAGTATTTCGAATGGGATCATCTTGGCTGAGGTCTAATAACCATTGTTGTACGTAAATTCTGCAAGATGTAAATATTCTTCCCATTGGGTAGGATTATTCATTACGTAAATTCTAAGCATATCTTCTAGTATTTGATTAACCCGTTCTGTTTTTCCATCTGTCTGTGGATGATAAGCAGTGCTAAATTTTAATTGTGTCTCCAATCCGGAAAACAATGATCTCCAGAAGTTACTTGTGAACTTGGTATCTCTATCTGAGATAATGGCTTTAGGTATCCCATGTAGTTGAAAAATATCTTTGAAGAAAATGTCTGCAATGTTAACAACCTTGTAGATAGACTTTACCAAGATAAAGTGTGCAGCCTTAGATAATTTATCTACTACAACCATGATTGATTCATTCTGCTTCTTGCTTTTCGGTAGACATGTGATAAAATCCATTCTAATTACCTCCCACTTCCATTCCAGAATGGGTAAAGGTTGTAGTAACCTTGTTGGGTGTTAGTGTTCTGCTTTAACTAGTTGACATTCTTGACATTTGGCAATAAACAGTGCTATGTCAGTTTTTAATTTTGGCCAGAAAAAATGTTTCTTTACAGCTGATATCATTTTCTGGTATCCCGGGTGCCCGGAATAAGCTTTCTGGTGGAATTCGTCCAATATATCAGATCTGATATTTCCACTTTCGGGGACATAAAGTCTATCTTTATACCATTGCACTCCTGTCTCATCTATTTTATAATCTCTCTGTTGTATAAACAATCTATTTTCTTGTATTTTTTGAATAATTTCAATATAGAAACGGTCGTTTTTACCTGCTATCTTGATTTTGTCATGCAAATCAGAACTTGTTTGGTTTACCGTCACCTCATATGTTAGGTGAATTCTGAGACTTAAGGCATCTACAATTTTATTCTCCTTTCCTTTGATGTGCTTTAGTTCAAAATTGTACTCGCTGAGGAAGGCCAACCCCCTAGCCTGCCTAGCATTTAAATTTGGCTGATCAAAAAGGTATTTCAAACTCATGTTGTCAGTTTTGAGGAGAAATTCATTTCCCATGAGGTAGTGCCTCCACATTTTCAAGGTTTGGATAATAGTAGCTAACTCAAGGTCATGTGTTAGATAATTATTTTTGTGTTCCTTCAATTTTCATGATTCATAACAGATCACAAAGCCATTTTGCATAAGGACTCCCCCGAGTCCTTCCTTACTTGCATCAATGCAAACAACAAAATCTCCATCGGGATCTGCAATCCTTAGTATGGGTGCAGTTGTTAATAGCTGTTTCAATTTCTGAAAACTCTCTTCGCACTTGGCTATCCATGGGAATTTGCTTTCCTTTTTCTGCAAGGATGTCATAGGGCATGCAATCCTAGAGAAGTTCTCAATGAAATTCCTATAGTAACCTGCTAATCCTAATAATGATCTGATGTTTGTGACACAGGTAGGTGTAGGCCATTCCTCGATCACCTTGATATTCTCTAGATCCACGACAATACCTTTTTTTGAAATGATATGGACTAGATACTGTATTTGGGGTCATTAAAAATCACACTTACTGAATTTGGCATATAACTGGTGCTATCATAGGATTTGTAACACAATCCTGAGATGTTCTTTATGTTCTTCCTCGTCGTTAGAATAGATTAGTATATCGTCGATGAACACTATTACAAATATGTCTAATTATTTACTGAAAATGTTTTTCATCATGCACATGAAGTTTGTTGGTGCATTAGTTAGGCCAAAGGGAATTACCACAAACTTGTAGTGACCATACCGGGTTCTAAAAGCGGTCTTGTTTATATCTTCGTCTCCGATCCTCACTTGATGGTATCCGGATCGTAAGTCAATCTTGGAGAATACTCTTGCTCCTCTGACTTGATCAAATAGGTCATCTATCCTAGGGAGTGGGTATATGTTCTTTATAGTAAATTTGTTCAGTTGTCGGTAGTCAATGCACATCCACATCGTACCATCCTTCTTTTTCACAACGAGTATGGGTGCTCCCCATGGGGATACGCTAGGTCGGATGTACCCTTTCTCGATCAGTTCTTGCAATTATAATTTAAGTTCTACTAACTCAGGGGTACTCATGGGGTAAGGGGTTTTTGAAACTGGTACCGATCTGGGTACTAGTTATATGGAGAAATCCAAATCTCTCTTCGGTGGTAATCCCGGTATTTCCTATGGAAATACATCTCTGTACTCTTCTAGGACAGGAAAATCTTCAATCTGATGTTCTCTTTCATTTTCTAAGTTATGAATGTTGATGGCATATAGTTTGCAGCCGTTTCTTACACACTTCTTGACTTGTAAGGATGATATTTGTTGGATAGAAACCTTCTTGGGTATACCTTATACCTTCCTCTGATTTCCTTGTTTATCCTTGCATGTGAAATTTTTGTTTAGGAAATCAATCATGACATGATGTTGTTCTAACCAGTCCATGCCTATCAGTAGGTCATATGCACTTAAGGGTAAAATGTTTAAGTTTTCCTTGGTTTGAAAACCGTTCATGTCAAGCTGTCAACTTTTAACAAGTTTAGAAATATTCCTTTTCATTCTTGTGGCTAATTGTACCAGCCATGGTTTAATATGTTTCTCTTTGTTTGATTTGCAATTTTCAACAAATTTAGGGGAAACATAACTACGGCAAGCCCCTGGATCAATCAAAATGTAAACAGGTGTGTTTGATATTTTACCTTCTATTTCAACCATAGTGGATTGATGGTTCGCTTGTTTGCCCTCTGGGGCAGCACATATCCTGGGTGTTTGTGCCATGTCTTCCACCGTTGCTTCCTCTTGTAAATTATTTAGAACTCTGGTGTATTTATTCGGGAAATCCCTGTAGTAATGGGGTCCTTGGCACCCCCAAAATCTTCCTGGCATAGGGGTTGTCCTAGTCCCTCTATCCAATGTAGGTTTATTAACACTCTGTGCTAGATTATTTGACTTTGTCCTGAATTTGGGGAAGCTTCTATTAGCTAGAAAACTGTTATTATGTCTTCGATAGGGAGGTGGTTTTAATCCTCTTCTTCGTTTTTCGAAAGAAGTCCTTATATTTTCCTTCTTCTTATTTATGTTCTCAATTCTATGCTAGTTGTGCTCATAGCAGATCCTAGCTTTGCATAAGGCCACTTCTAAGGTCTTAGGTGCATCAAACTCAATTTTGTCCTTGTAGAACATTGGAAGGCACCCTAGGAACTGTTGTATTTTTACTTTCTCATCTCTTACGTAGGGTAATAGTTCTAGAAACCTGTTGATTAATGCATCCATGGTAAGGGAATTTAGTTGTAGCTCATGGAATTCCTTTATCTTTTATCAAAAAACCTTTCTGACATATATTTTTCTTGAAATAATTTTCTAAAGGTCTTCCACTTGAGTTCTGTTTTCTTTATCTTCTTAGTGTGTCGTAAATCTTGCCACCATCTAGAATCCTTTCCATTCAAATTGTAGATGGCCAAACGAGCCTTCATGTAGCTAGAATACTCATGTACCTGAAAGTACTTGTTCATTCCCAGCATTCATTCTTTGGCTTTCTCTCTCGAATCCAAGTCTCCTTCGAAAGTTTGAGCCTTGATTTTCCTGAACTCTCTCTACAAGTTGTCATCTTTCTTGTGTTTCTTCTTGCAAGGGGATGATGCATAACAATCTGAAGAATGCTCATATCCATGGACCAAATTGTTGGACGAGTTGGAGTGTTTTGGTGACTCCTCATGTTTCCTAAGTTATGGGATACTATCCCTCTCTTTGGGGTGTTTTTTCTCCCTAGCTCTATTTGCTGAGTGGGTTGTCTTCCTATGATTTTTCTTTCTAGTTAAGGTTTGCAGTAATGCCTCGTTTACTTCATGTTTTTCCAGTCTCTCATTCAAGTTATCATCCTTGAAGCTATAGAATTCTACTTGTAGGCTCTGTACTGTTTTTAGTAAGTCAGAAGTTTTGACTGCTACGAGACTATCATTCAGTTATATTATCAGTTCATGTTCCCGAGGTGGTGAGTTCAGGTTCCCATGATGACTATCCTCTTTCTCATCATTCATGTTGTTTGTCTTGTCCTGAAGAAGTTTGCAATGTGCAAGCAAACAAGTTTTTATTAGTTTTCTCATTGTGATTTTGTAGCGGTTTTTAAGTAGTGCAGGCTCATAGGCCTCGAGTTTTTGAATCTGGGCTCTGATACCACTTGTAATGTCCCTCAAAATGCGACATACTTTTTTTTTAATGTAGGGTATAAATAGATGTAAGACATATGGTCCCTTTAAAATTAACTTCAGCACTCATTAAAATCATGGACAACTTGTTTGTTTATGTTTTGGATACAGTTTATCACGTCAATCTTTGTCATAGTACTGATCTGGTAGATTTGGTTGACTTGTATCTTTATTTGTCGCTAAAGTAGCCTCAAGTATATGCTTACTCATACTAGAATGTTTATGCTTTGTTTTCTGATCCTGGTTCATGAGCTATCTCCTATCATTATATATGTGCTTTGTTCAATAATGATTTGTTGTACCTTACTGGAGTTGAATTGAATGGTCATTGCAATTCATGAAGGGTCCCAAGGTCTACCAAATCCTAGGCTTACTTAGATTCCGTATAAGCTAATGCACATTTTTATCTTTTGCTACAAGTGGCTTCTGGAGAAACTTCATGCTAAGACTTAGTCCAAGAGGATAAATCCTATAGTAGCAAGTTACAAAAGGTAATGGTCTTGAGGTAATGGACAACATAACCCTAAGTCCTAACTCTTACATCTAAGTGCCTAACTTTCATTTGCATGGGATCTCACTATAGGGATATGGGTAAAAGATTGGAGTATTAGTGGAGGAAACTGTGAATTAAATGAGAGCCATGTGACAAACTTCGTGGGAGATTGCCATGCTGGAAATCGTGCTCCCTCAACGTTATGGGAGTTACCCTATGCGAAAATCACATTTCCTGTGTGTTTGGGGTTTGGGTGTTTGGAGGGGAGGAGTAGAGGCTCCCTCCCTGCTTCATAGTTTGGAGGCGACTTGCACATGACCAGAGATTCGCTCTTGGTATGTGCACACACGTTACAAAGGGAGTATGCATTTAAGATAGAGGCATACTTAAGTAATGTTGCTTAACATTGCTGCTAGTTTTACATTTTTATACGCATAAGCTTTTAACCGTAGCTAATAGGCTTCGTTGCTTTCCCTTTCATGCCAGGAAAGGGTTACGGTGCTGGATAATTGGGTTGATTGTGGAGAGTGGGAAGGATGACGACGCATGGTCCTGGTAAGCCCTATGCCCATTGGAGACCATTGCTTTCCTCGGGATGTTTAGCATTTAAAAATTTATGGATTTTAATGTGATAATAGGGGTTTTGATGGTTGCACTGTCGAAGAGATAAGGAGTTTGGGCAAGCCATACTGTGCATGCTATGTTATTTATTTGTTGGTATCGATTTTCATAACCAGAGTTGATCTTATGGTTGTATTTCACTCTGTAAGCATTCTAGGCATTTTTATGGATACTTAATTCGAACGGGTGGAGAAGCGTATACTTCAGAATCCTTGAGACTATATTCAAAATGATATTCTAAGTGTTTACCTATTAGGGCCTCTCTTACTGTGTGACTTGATAATTAATACTATCGTTTTTTTTTGGAAATGGATATGCTATGTTTGGTGGGTAATTTGATTGCAATCTATGTTTTACTCTTCTGGTCTTTGGATGTTGTGCTGGAATGTGTAATGTTGAATTCAAATCTTTGTTTTTTTTAGTCCTGTAGGTGTATGGGCGAAGCCCTAATTTCATTTTGTGTTTTTAATTATTAGTTTTAAGGGAATGGATCCCTGGCCAAATGCTCCTGCGTGGATTTTTATAGTGTGTATTTGTATTGAGAATTTTAGTGGGAAATCGATTTCCTAGTCTACGCTAAAAGAGTGACTATTAGAGATGAGTTCTTATGCGGTCAATGGGATTTGATCCATGAACTGCGCTAAATGTGATTTTGACTGTATGTTAAAGAGATGGGGCTCGACCCTAGGCCTACGCTGAGAGAAACCCTATGTTATTGTGTGTGAGTATCAATGTTTAATGGGATTCATTCCCATGTCTGCATGAAATAGAGACCTCATGTTGTCTGTGTGTTTGTGTTCCTTGAATCATGGAAGTTTGATGATAGGCATAATGTTTAAAATAATAATTTAAAGGATTATTTTATGATGAAGTTTATATGGTTCTATTTTTGTTTGGTGGATAAATGATAAGTTGTAATTTATGAGACTTTGCTCATGGTATCATATGATTGATAGAGTGCTTATGAATCTGTAATCTATAATTATAATGTGGAATAATGAGATTTTTGTGGTGATGAAAAGAGTTCTTGGATTACTATATAATATATAGGATCTCCTTATTTAATACATAAGTTATGTTTGTGTACATTTTGTTTACTAATATATATGAGACTTGTGCATTAATATAAGAGTTCTATTTATTTAATATATATATAATTTATAAATATATATTTAATAAACCGCCCAGAATTTAGGGCTCTATCCCGGAATCCTATCATGGGATTCTCTTTCTGCGTGGGTGATAAAATGGGAGTTTTCTCCTATCATATAAAATATAACAGTTTTTAAATTCTTACGGCTAGACCCATGATCATGGCTAATTACTTCTGCCAATGATCCATTTATATCAACAGGAATTTAAAATGCATGGTAAATAAATTGAAATATAATTATGACTATATTAATTTCAAATGGAAACAATCTTTCAAAACAACTTTTAACAGGTATAATACTGACACAAAAAATCATTTGAACAGTATAACCTAATAGGAATTAATGCTGATCTATAACATAAAATTTCTGAGATATAGTAATGAAAAACTGAAGATACTTATCAGTATTTTATTGCAATCTGAATGACTTGGTAACTGCCACGTTCCACCCAACCGTAGACCTCAAACCGTTCCTGGTTTGTTCCACAGGTCACCCTCAAGCCAAACTGAGAATGACAAGAACTAGAAGTCCTAGGGTAAATTCGCTATCTTCTTTACTAACAGCATAGTAGTCATAAGGTCTATTTACCATCCCTTTGTGTGAATCCTTCTTTAACAATTACTTCCCTTACTTTCCCAACAGTCCTCTTTCTAGGACACCAAATATCGGACAATTTGGTGTTTGAGAGCTCAGATTCACGACTGAACCCTCCAGTGAACTTGGAAACACTTGCCCCCTGCAATGTTGCTCTCTATGCTACTTATAATATTTTTTAAGAGGAAGGGCTGCTAAGATTTAGGTTTAACTCACTTAGTTTTCCGTTTGACACACTCATTGTTTTTCTTTTATATTTAATTAATAATTCAGTTTATTTTATCTCTCTCAATTTATTTTTATCTTTATTTATTTAAATAGGACTTCTATTCACCTAACATCTAGTTGATATTTATTTATCAGCTACTTGACCATTCTAAACTCTTGCATGCTCAGTCCCTCTTTGAGTGGCCTTCCCAATCAGTTAGAAAGAATAAAATAATAATACTAGTTTGAGTATTAAATAAATATTCAATGGATTACTAATGCTCCAGATCTCCTAGCTCAACATCAGTCAATCATCATGAGTCTAAGTTATCCAAAGAATTACTGCTCAACACTTACTCAACTAATAGTGCTCCAGAGCCCACTTGCTCAACACTATTAAGTCAACTGTCTTAGTGTTCCAGAGCTTATGATGAACACTAGTTACAATAATTCAAATGTTCCAGAGCTCACTTTCTCACAAATTTTAATAATTTTGGTGCTATTCGGAGCTCACTTGCTCAACACCCAAAATAACAACTTAGGTGCTCCAGAGTTCATTTAACTCAACGCCTGTCAAGAATAAAATAAGATTGTAAGGATAAATAACTATAAAATAAAAATAGTATTTTCTTGGGATATTACAGGGAAGCTCCTTATACATTGTACTAAATACACAAGATGAGAGATGATCCTAAAGCTAGGTCACCTTGGTATATATATAAGAGACCAAGGGTACAATTATAATTCTAGTGTACCCCACAATTACAATTAAGGTCCTAACCAACAAATAAATATAATACAAATATAACAATATAAATGTGATGTCACAATTTATAGCGATTGACATGACCCTCCCCTTCAAACAAGCATTGTCCTCAAAACTTAATTAATTTTGGATGTTTCTGCTTGAAGAACTCATCTTCCCATGTTGCCTCTTCTATTGGAAAGTTCTTCCACTTGATGAGGTACTCAATAATTACTTGATTTCATAGTTTCTTGGTTCTTGTCTCAATGATTGTTTCAGGTTCTAGTACAAATTTCCCTTCTTTATCAACCTATGGTAAAATATTCTAGATCGGAATCTTGTCACCAATTACCTTTTTTAAGAAAGACATATGGAAGACTGTATCTACAGGTAAAGATGGAAGCAACTCCAATTTGTAAGCCATACTTCCAATCCTTTGCAACACCTTATAGGGCCCATAGTACTTGGGCACTAATTTATTGTCCTTATTTTATTGCTTGAGGGACATCTTTGTGTATGCTTGTATCCTCAAAAACACCCAATCCCCCACTTGAAATTTCCTTTCACTGTGATGTTGATCTTCTTGTTGTTTCATCCTATTTTTTTATAGCCAAGTTATCTTTTAATAGTTGTAGAACCTCTTGTTGTTGCTTTATGTGATCCTCCACTGCTTGGACCTTCTATTTCTCTTTCAAGGATGATGTTATGGAAGGAGGATGATATCCATAAAGTTCCACAAGTGGTGACATTTTTTATGATGGAAAGATATGCCATACCACCATTATGCTAAGGGAAACCACTTAACCCATTGTGCCCATTTATTAGATGTAAAGCAACGGATATACCCTTATAGGAATTTATTTGTTGATGTATTTGTAACTCCGGAATGTATTTCACTTGTATATTTTATATTGTATTCATATGACATTGTACTTCCGACGGAGAGGTTTCATTCCTCCTATCGGAAAGGTCATCATTGTATGTGATAGGGTTATTAGACTCCCTAGTGGATTCGGCCCTAAGTTAAGTCATAGTGGGTTATTAGACTCTCTTAGGTGAGGTCGGCCCAGGTAGGGTAAAAGTAAAATGGAAGTCAAGTATAAATAGAGAGGAGCACCTCTCTATTATTCATTCATTCACTCACTCATTCTCTCAAGTGAGTAGTGCGCACAAGTGGAGGAGGAGAAGCTGCTAGGAGACTATCTCTTGTTATTGGGGTTTTGTATCATTGCTCATTCTATCTCTGAGGAAGTTGCGGGGTTTTCTCCTTTATGGTTTCCACGGTGAAATGCTTTGTGTGTATTGTCTCTTGTGATTGATTGATATGTTGTACATGTTGTTCTCTCAGATAAGATCCTAGATCATATTGAATTAATGTTGAAAAACTAACATGGTATCAGAGATGACCTGAGAAGAAGACATTGTGCAAATTCAAAAGCTAGGGCTTCTTAATGTTTGGGTTTCTCTCCACGGATCTTCAGCAAAAGGAGGCTAGGCTATAAAAGGGCTTTGCATAGCAAAACCTAGTCATCTTGGAACTTTCGCTATAAATCCATTTCTGTGAAGGTTCAAGATCTGAAATTTTGACAGCCGAATATAACATTCCCATGTACCTTGTGTGCGAATTTCAGCATCTGATTCGTTGTACTTTGTGATTTATGATCCGTACAAATTAGGGTTTTTTCCTCTTCCAGATCTCAATCCTAAACAGGTTGTTGATGTATATGTAACTTCGGAATGTATTTCACATATATGTATATTGTATTCCTATAGAGATGTTATTATTCCTCTATACAGAAGTGGTTGTATTCCTATAGAGATGTTATTATTCCTCTATACGGAAGTGTCGTCATTTATATTGTAAGTGTCGTAACTTATACTTGATGGGTTATTAGACCACCTTGTTGGGTTCGGCGTTGTATAAGTCATGTGGGTCAAAGGGCTATTAGACCACCCTATTGGGGGTCGGCCATGTGGGTCAAAGGGTTATTAGACCACCCTAGTGGGGGTCGGCCTAGTCAGCATTATGTTAAGTGGTTAAGTTGAGGCCGACCTAGTTGAGTAAAGGTCAAGTCAAGTTAGTGTATAAATAGAGAGTGTGTCTCTCTCATTTTACACATTCTATTCTCTCACTCACACTGTGGAGAGTGGCGCACTTGTGGAGGAGGAGGCTCTGCTGCTAGGAGAATACTATCTCTTGTATTCTGGTTGTATCATTGCTCTATCTATCTCTGAGGAAGTTATTGGGGTTTTTCACCTTTATGGTTTTCCCCAAGTAAACTCGGTGTCTCTTCTATGCTTGCATTATTGTGTCCATGAATGATATGCTGTAGATTTGTTGTACATGTTGTTCTCTCAGTTAAGATCCTAGATCAGATTGAAGTAAATTCTGAAAATTTAACTTGGTATCAGAGCTAGCCTGAAAGAAGGCATGATATGGCATGTATGACACTTGTTGCACTTACGATGCTAGGGCTTGATATAGCAAAACCAGTCATCGTAGAACTTTCGCTATAAATCCGTTTTGGAAAATTTTTCGGATCTGAAACCTTTACAGGTCGAATATTAAATTCCCATGTACCTTGTGTCCAAAGGAAAACCTCTAATTCGTTGTACTTTGTGATTTATGATCTGTACAATATAGGGTTTCTGCCTCTTCAAGATCTGAGTCGAAATCAGGTGACCTTGGGAAAAAGGTCATAACTTGGGCTAGGAAGATCCAAATGAAATTTCGTAAAAAATGACAGGTATTACACAGACTGTACTATCTCAGGAAAAAATTTCAGAGGCCGAAGTTGAACCAGTGACACGTGACACGCCGTACAAGTTTGCTCTCCTGTATTATCCCATAAACAGTTCACATTGCGATACTTGGCATAAATTTGTCTCAGAGAATCCAATTGAGGTCAGACCTATAGGGATGGAAAGATAACAGGTCGGGCTATCTCAATAAAAAAATTTAGACCCTGTGGATTGAAAAGTTAGGAGTTACACCAGAAACAATCAGGTACATATTTCTGTCAAAACATAATTATTTTTTAGTACCTTCATTCATGGCTTCCGGAATTTAGGGCTTCGGAGAAAGTTGAAATTTTTGTAATCAAAGACCACGGCTCAATGCTACTCATCAAAATAAAAATTTAGAGACCAAGATCAGAATTTTTGGTTGGGAAGAAGGCCGGGCTTGATCAGACCCTAGTTCGGGACTTTGATCAGAAAGGTGGAAAATTAGGGCTTCTGTAAAAATGGGAATTTTTGAAATCTGTGACCACGGCTGGAAGCTCCTCAGAAAAATAGAAGCTTAGAGCTTTGGATCAAACCTTTTGATTGGGCAGAAGAGTGGGCTTCATCAAACCCCAGTTCAGGGTCACGTCCAGTGAATCCGGAAGTTTCAAAGGCAAAATTGAGGAGTGAAACTTTGCAGGTTTCAAATTCTAAATATACCAGCTTGATCAACTCATCAAGGCGCATATTTCTATCCTTTCGGAAGTTTGAAATTAAAAGTTTGAATTTTTGGGGTTTCTCTGACAAACCCATATCCAGGTCCAGGTCCAGTTCTTGCAAATCAAGTGGATTGGGTTAATCCTAGAAGAAGATGGATTGGTCACCTGCATAAGTGAAGAAGTTCCTGTTTCAGAGGGAGATGAGGCTAAGGCCTTACATAAGAATATTACAAGCGATCTCGACAGGTATGACTCATCGAGGTATGTTTCGATATTTGTTCATGATTAAGTTTATGGTATGTTTGTCTTCATGTTATTACGGTTAGTACAATCTTGATTTTAGATTTTTCGTATCACTTAACAAAATTATGAATGCATGATAGAAGATATTCATTGGTTAGGGTGTTGACACTTATGATTGTACTAATGCATTATGGTGTTGTATGAGGTTTATGTTGTCTGCTAACATAAAAGGTACACCAAGAAATACAAATCATGTTCTACTTCAAGAACATATGATCATGGTGACATGAAGACAAGGATTCATCCATTGTCATGGATCACATAGAAGATCTACTTTCGAGGTATGTATAACTTGATTCTACAATGGTTAACTTATGAGACATGCAGGTTACTAGCACAAGTCACTGAAGAGAACAAGAAGACATTATGCGGGTATGTTAGACATAACTAGCTAGCATGCTAATCCAGGTATGTTTTTCCTATATCAAGCTAGAATCCTACCTTGTGTTAGGATCTTGTACTGTTGTGTTGTTGATAATGATTATTCATGAAGTCATAGGTTTGAATAATCATGGTTGCATGCATATTATGTTTCTTACCATGATTGATGATTCAACTAACCAGAAGAGTCCTATGATCAAATAAAAAAATGTATGAGTAAAAGAAGACTTCCCTGAAACCTTGAATACTAATGTTTATTATCTGTGAATGATCATGAATATACATGTTTAAGATAGTATTAAGATTATACTAATAAATGTGTGATTATGTATGAGACCTCAAGGATAACACAATGATGATACTAATAAGCATGCATAGTGATTAAGGATGGATGTAAGTTCAAGGATAGGTAATCCAGGAAGCAAAGATCAAGAGGGAGCACACTCTAGTTGTTCCTGCAAGAAAGCAAAGGAGCACACTTCAGTAGTTTCTGCAAGGATGCAGATATTCAGAGGGAGTTGACCACTTCTCACAATCCACATAAGAATGGAGTTGCAGAAAAGAAGCAAAGGTTGAGAGGGAGTCAACCCAACAAACAAACAAAGATAAGTATTTGAATTGTCATTACTTGCATATTTTATTGTTTAAATAATACTGTTCAATAATGTATATACTGATGTTCCTAGAATTAGGTTGTGTATTATGCATATTAGAATAGTTGCATTGATGAACAGTATACTACTAATATGTATGGGTAAGTAGCCTATGGCACTGTACACCATTCCATTGCTACTTATCTAGAATGAAACCTCTTTGCTGACATGTTGGGAGTTGTGCACACTCTTAACAATGTTCTGGTAGAGATTGGAAGGCATCTAGAAAGTTACGGGATATGGATAAATGTTGTATTGAAGCATTGGCTAAGATAATTGCATGACTGTATGACATATTTCTTTATGTGTAAGAATTTGTTCTGAAAACTATGAGATGTTTTCTAATCATGTAATTTAACTTGTTGTGTAGGAAAGATCGTATGCCATCACCTACAAAAGAAGAACTACAACATTTGTTCAGCAACAAAATTATCTATTAAAGATATTGAAGTTCCCAAGATATGGGAAGAATGACATGATCCATCGATCATGAAGAATGATGTTTGGGATGTAGTCCCAAGACCTGAAGGGAAGTTTGTTATGACTTCCATATGGATCTATCAAGATCAAGCATGCTGCAGACGACAGCATAGAGAAATATACAAGTGATGAAATAGAAGATACACCAGATGGATTTCAAGACAGCTTTCTTGAATGGTGTAGTTGAAGAAGAAGTGTATGTGGAGCAGCCACTTGGTTCTGAGACACATGACAGGAAATCATATATGTGCAGAACTTGGTATGGTAGGATAGGAAACTTTCTATCCAGTTTGGTCTTTACCAAGAGTAAAGCAGGTTCCACCCTTTACTACAAGGTTGAGGAAGGCAATCTAGTGATACTCCTATGTGGATGACCTGTTTGTATCAGGTGAGGATAGATTGATTGTCGACACACAACGGAAGCTTGCTGCCGAGTTCGAGTTGAGGAACTTGGGGATGATGCACTATTGTTTTTGGCATGGAGGTGTGGCAGTGTGATGGAATCTTCCTTGGACAAGGGAAGTATGCAGTAGAGATCCTAAAGAGGTTCAGGATGATGGAATGCAAGGCTATGGCCACACCTATGGCATCGAACCTGAAGCGTCTGTGTGATGCTTCATCTGAGCCGGTTGATATCACTATGTATCGTCAAATGATTGGGTCCTTGATGTACCCAACGAACACGAGACCAAATATTTGCTTTGCGGTGAACACATTGAGCTAGTTCCTGACGGATCCGAGGAGTGTTCACCTGGTTGCTGTAAAGCATGTTCTAAGGTACCTGAAGGGTACAGTGGATTATGGGCTCAAGTATGAAGCGAATCAAAAGTTTAACCTGCAGGGTTATGTTGATTCAGATTGGGTTGGCAGTGCTGCAGATAGGAAGAGCACATCTGGGTGCTGCTTCAGTATGGGATCAGGTGTGATCTCTTGGTTTAGTAGGAAGCAGTCCTGCATAGCACTGAGTACAGTTGAGGCAGAGTATGTTGCAGCCTGTTTAGCTAGTTGTGAGGAAGTATGGCTACGGAAGCTACTGTCTGAGTTATTTGATCTCCCGTTGGATGCTACTGGTATCTTCTGTGATAACCAAAGTTGTGTGAAGCTGTCCGAGAACCCAGTGTTTAATGACAGGTCGAAACACATAGAGATCAAATATCACTATATCAGGGATATGGTGCAGAGAGGAGCTGTGAATCTCCTGTACATTGCGACAGACGAGCAGATTGCATATGTGCTGACGAAGCCACTAGCCAGGGTGAAGTTCTAGTACTTCAGGGAGAGGCTTGGTGTTCTTCAGATTGATGACACTTCGAGGAAGAAGTGATGGACACATTTGTTGAAGCCATTCCAAGCATGTTGGAAGGATAATTCTTCACATGGCTGTGGATGTAAGCGCTGGATGATGAGCATCAGGATGATGTTCTAGTTTCTGCTTTGTATGACCAGTTGGATCATTTATATGTATGTGTGCATCATGTTGGATGTTGGATATGATCAGTTGGATCATTTATATGTATATGTATGTGTGCATCATGTTGTATGCTAGATATGATCAGTTGGATTATTTATATGTATGTATGCATCATGTTGGATGTTGGATATGATCGGTTGGATCATTTGTATGTATTGTGTATATGCATCATGTTGGATGCTTGGACCATGTATCTGTATATGTATCAGGTGGATACATAGTATGATCAGGTAGATCATGTATATTGATATGTATCAGGTATGATCAGGTAGATCATGTATGTTGATGGATACATTGTGTGGATCATGTATCTATGTATCAGGTGGATACACTATGTATGATGATATGTATCAGGTAGATACTTGGTGTGCATCAGATGGATGCATTGCATAATCAGGGTGATCGTGGATGACGAGCTTCTCCAGATGACATGCAGCAGGATGTTGCAATGATGATGATCAGGATGATCATGTGTACATCAGGATGATGTATGATGAGTATCAGATGATACTTTGTGGCCGTGGATCAGGTTGTGCAGATGAGCATGTCTGGGAGATCCTATAGGTCGAAGTTGCGTACCCATAACAGCCTGGGATGCTCTTTCGAGACATTACTCTGGGAGGACATGTAATTTGTGCCCTGGGAGATCTTCAGGTCGGAGTTGTGTACCCATAACATCCTGAGATGCTCTTGCGAGGTTTTGTCCTATGGCATGTAATTTGCTCCTGGGAGATCTGGACAGGATGAAAAAGGCCTCAGATGCTTCAGCCAGGTTTTGCCATGACCACATGTAATTTGCTCTTGGGAGATCTGGACAGGATGAAAAATGCCTCGGATGCTTCAGTCAGGTTTTGTGGTGAGATCACATGTAATGTGATCTTGGGAGATCCGACAGGTAGAGCTGTGTGCTCATAACAGCTTGGGATGCTTCAGCCAGGTTTTGTGATGGGTCACATGTAATGTGCTCCTGAGAGATCCTACAGGTAGAGCTGTGTGCTCGTAATAGCCTGGGATGCTGCAGCCAGGTTTTGTGACACACGTAATAAGTCCTAAGAATTCCACAGTATGGCCAGTGATTACAAAGACCTGCAGGTGGTGGGCCTACATCCAGTATGAAAAAGGACTGGCTCTGTAGAACTTCCTATGACGAGTAGATTTAGAGATTTATTGAGATAGCAGTAGCAGTGACGATGATGATGACTCGATGATGATCATCCAGTGACGATGATCCAGAGAAGATGACTTGTGCTAGAAGACTTGTGTCGAGAAATACCTTACTAGTTAAGAGGGAGTGTTGATGTATATGTAACTTCGGAATGTATTTCATATATATGTATATTGTATTCCTATAGAGATGTTATTATTCCTCTATACGGAAGTGGTTGTATTCCTATAGAGATGTTATTATTCCTCTATACGGAAGTGTCGTCATTTATATTGTAAGTGTCGTAACTTATACTTGATGGGTTATTAGACCACCTTGTTGGGGTCGGCCCTGTATAAGTCATGTGGGTCAAAGGGTTATTAGACCACCCTATTGGGGGTCGGCCATGTGGGTCAAAGGGGTATTAGACCACCCTAGTGGGGGTCGGCCTAGTCAGCATTATGTTAAGTGGTTAAGTTGAGGCCGACCTAGTTGAGTAAAGGTCAAGTCAATTTAGTGTATAAATAGAGAGTGTGTCTCTCTCATTTTACACATTCTATTCTCTCACTCACACTGTGGAGAGTGGCACACTTGTGGAGGAGGAGGCTCTGCTGCTAGGAGAAGACTATCTCTTGTATTCTGGTTGTATCATTTCTCTATCTATCTCTGAGGAAGTTATTGGGGTTTTTCAACTTTATGGTTTTCCCCAAGTAAACTCGGTGTCTCTTCTGTGCTTGCATTATTGTGTCCATGAATGATATGTTGTAGATTTGTTGTACATGTTGTTCTCTCAGTTAAGATCCTAGATCAGATTGAAGTAAATTCTGAAAATTTAACATAGGTGACCTAGGGAAAAACGTCACATCTTGGACTAGGAAGATCCAAATGAAATTCTGTAAAAAGTGTCAGTAAGAGAACGGACTGCAGTTTCATAGGTTCAAGTTTCAAAGGCCAGAGTTTAACTAGTGACACGTGGCACTCCGTACAAGTTTGATATGTTGTTTCATCCCATAAACAGGTCACGTTGGGACACTTGGAATAAATCTCTCTTGGAGAATCCATTGAAGCTCAAACCAGTGGAGTTGAAAAGACAATAGGACAGGCTACCATAGGACGAATTTTCATACCCTGAGAATCCGAAATTTTTGAGTTACACCAGAAACAATAAGGTCATTTATGTGGGGTCAAATTCTTGGAATTTACAAACCAGCTCGCTCATCCAACTTTCAGCATTCAAGTTGTAAGACCTATAAACTTTTCTATTTCCATTTGAGTTTCTCATTAAGATGTCTCACCACACCAAGCTTGAGGATAAGCTTGAATGGGTTGATAACTTCCGAGCATGGAAGTATAGGATTGGGTTAATCCTAGAAGAGAATGAATTGGACACCTACATAATTGAAGAGGTTCCAGTTCCAGAGGGAGATGAGGCCAAGCTCTTACATAAGAAGGACCTGGTCAAGGCTAAGAGAATCATTGTTGATTCTATCAAAGACCATCTCATACCACATGTGTCTTCCCTAAAGACAACCAAGGATATGTTTGATTCCTTGACCAAGCTGTTTGAAGGAAAGAATATAAATCGGAAGATGACATTGCGGAACCAATTGAAGAGTGTGAAGATACAGAATGGAGAGACCAACCAATCCTACTTTACTAAGGTCTCTCAAATCAAAGAGAAACTTGAAGCGGTGGATGAAGTAGTGGAGAATGGAGAAATTGTGATGACCACTTTGAATGGCCTACCTAGGTCATGGGACTCCTTCATCCAAGGAATTTGTGCAAGAAATAAATTGATTTTTTTCAGTAGACTATGGGAGGAATGCTCACAAGAAGAAGCTAGACTTGTGGCCCGAGAAGAAAATACGGGAAGTAAAGACCAAGACCTCACAGCACACACCAAGGGAAGTTAGTTCAAGAGGGATAAATCTCATTTCAAAAGATCTTCTCACCATCATCAAAGGGAGAACACTAAGAAATATCACTCCCACATTAGATGTTTCACATGCGATGAAAAAGGACACTATGCCTCAGAATGTCCCAGGAATATTAAAGGCTTCAACAAGAAGAAGAAGAACAACAACAAGAAGATATATCATTCTCATGCTGCTGAGGATTATGAGCCTCCCAGTAAGAAGACTAGGGAAGAAAGTGAAGACTCTTCAAGTGATGAAGAATATGTTCTAATATCTGCTCTCACAGGTACTATTACTCATGGGTGTAATGATTGGCTTATTGATAGTGGGGCTTCCAAACACATGACAGGATTTAAGGAATCTTTCATGGACCTATCTGAACATGATTCACCTCATAAGGTGAAACTTGGGGATGACTATCAATATCCTATAAAAGGAAGTGGTGAAGCCTCTTACAAGTTAGACTCTAGGAAGTCTTTGAAGATGAAAGAAGTTCTATATGTACCTGGACTCAAGAAGAATATTCTCTCCATATAATATTTATATTCAAAGGGGATGAGAGTCTTATTTGTGGATGGCCAAGTACTCATGTGGCCAAAAGGCAAGACCATAGATGATGCAGTAGTGATTGGAGAGCAAGAGGGAGGGTTGTGAAAATTGAAGGGACAACATGAACATGCCATGGTACATGAATCCATGGAGCCAAGTGAAATTTGGCACAGAAGGCTTGCACATGTGCACTATAGAGCACTACCAATTGCAAGCAAAGCAGTAGAAGGTATTCCTGAAATCCAGTCAAAGCATGAAGGTGTTTGCAAAGGATGTGCAAAAGGAAAGAACACAAAGAAGGAATTTCCAAGCAGTGAAAGCAAGGAAAAAGGAATTTTGGAAATTATCTACTCCGATGTATGTGGTCCGATGTCATCCAACTCTCTGAGTGGGTATGTATATTATGTTTCTTTCATTGATGATTTCTCTAGGAATACTTGGGTTTATTTTTTGAAGAACAAAGATGAAGTATTCAGCAAATTCAAGGGATTCAAAGCCTTGATAGAAAACCACACTAAAAAGAAGATCAAGACTTTTAGATCTGACAATGGTGGAGAATTCACTTCAGAAGACTTCAAGAAGTTATGCAGTAATTCAAGGATTAAGAGGGAGTTGGCCACTCCTTACAATCCACAATAGAATGGAGCTGCAAAGTTGGAAGAACCCATCAGCATTGGTTAAGGTGCACACTATCAGAGACTCCAGTAGCTCCTATAAGGAAGCAAAGATTGAGAGGGAGTCCACCCAACAACCAAACAAAGATAAGTATTTGAATTGTCATTTCTTGTATATATGATTACTTAAATGATGTTGTTCAGTCATGTACATACTTATGTTCCTATATTTAGGATGTATATTATGCATTTTAGAAAAGTTGCATTAATGAACAAGATACTACTAATATAGTAATGGGTAAGTGGCCTATGGTACTATACAACACTCTGTTGCTACTTATCTAGATTGAAACCTCTTTGTTGACATGTTGGGAGTAGTGAACACTCTTAACAATGTTCTGGTAGAGATGGAAGGCATCTAGAAAGTTGCGGGATTGGCTAAGATAATTGCATGATTGTATGACATATGTATTTATGTGTAAGAATTTGTTCTGAAAACTATGAGATGTTTCTAATCATGCAATTGAATTTGACTTGTAGGAAAGGTCGTGTACAATCACCTACAAAAGAAGGACAACGGCATTTGTTCCAATGAAGAAATTCAACTAAAATACATATTGAAGATATTGAAGAATCTGAAGTTCCCAGTATCATGGATGCAGTAATGGAAGGAAGCCATGGTCGAGGAGTACCAGTCAATCATTAAGAATGATGTTTGGGATGTGGTCCCAAGACCATAACGGAAGTCTGTTGTGACTTCCAAGTGGATATATAAGATCAAGCATGTTGCATATGGTAGCATAGAGAAATACAAGGCAAGGTTTGTGGCTCGTGGCTTCTCCCAAAAAGAAGGGATAGATTATGAAGAAACCTTTGCACCTGTAGCCAGATACACTTCCATCAGAACAGTGTAAAATTAGTCATAGCAGATCTATTGAACAAGAATATCAATCACAAAGATGTAAAACAATTTGGAGTAAAAACTGTGCAAGAGAGATGCATCAGTGCTCTATAATCCAAAAATGGTAGAATTACAATACAATACTATCACAATGAGTGAGCAATTCGAATTAGCCAAGGATTTCATTCAAATATACTGCATGGCATAGCTTGGCTCCAACTAGGAGTCCTCATCATCAATCAGTAGTGGTCATCAATGCAAAATTCATTGTCAAACATGTGTCAAACTGAGTCTAACTAAGTCTAACTGAGTGTAATAAGTGTAACTGATGGTAAGTGGCACTAATGTAGGGACAGAGGCTCAGTGGAGGGTGCATGGGGAGTTAACTGCACTCAGAATAGGTAGTCATGTCTCATCGGAGGTCAATTGGAGTGATAACAGCAGTGAGGAGTCAGTCTAGCCTCAAATCAAGGAAAGAATGGTGGCTAACTGAAGTAAACTGGACTAGTAGGTGAGAAAGGCACCCTTCTGCAGTCGAAGGTGAGAAGTGGGTGCATGACTCGCTAGGAGGGCTTAATCTGAGTGGAAAGTAGCTCCCGAGTGCTGGGATACTAGGGACTAGGTGTTGGAGGCATCATACTGGTGACTGGGTAGCATGCGGGTGCATGCATGCAAAATGCATGCAAAGTACATAAGTGAATGATGAGATATCCTAACAAACAGTACTTGCTCTGGCTGCAGTGATGAAGTGGAAGATACACCAGATGGATGTCAATACAGCTTTCTTGAATGGTGTAGTCGAAGAGGAAGTGTATGTGGAGCAGCCACTCGGTTTTGAGACACAAAACGGGGAGTCATATGTGTGCATATTGAAGAAAGCCTTGTACAGTTTGAAACAAGCACCAAGGACTTGGTATGGTAGGATAGAAAGATTCCTTTCCAGTTTTGGATTTACTAAGAGTAAAGCGGATTCCAACCTTTACTAAAGGTTGAGGAAGGAAATCCAATGATACTCCTACTATATGTAGATGACCTGTTTGTGACAGGTGAGATTGGGTTGATTGCTGATACGAAGAGGAAGCTTGCTGCCGAGTTCAAGATGAAGGACTTGGGTATGATGCATTACTTTCTAGGCATGGAGGTGTGGCAGAGTGTAGATGGAATATTCCTCCGACAAGGGAAGTATGCAGTAGATATCCTGAAGCAGTTTGGGATGATGGACTGCAACTCCATGGCCACACCTATGGCATCGAACTTGAATCTATTGAGTGATGATTCATCAGAGTCGGTTGATACCACGATGTATCGTCAGATGATTGGGTCCTTGATGTACTTGATGAACACGAGACCAGATATTTGCTTTGCAGTGAACACATTGAGCCAGTTCCTGACGGATCCTAGACATGTTCACTTGATTGCTGTAAAGCATATTCTGAGGTACCTGAAGGGTACGATTGATTATGGGCTCAAGTATGATGCGAATCAAAAGGTTAACCTGGAGGGTTATGTTGATTCAGATTGGGCAGGTAGTTCTGCATATAAGAAGAGCACTTCGGGGTGCTGCTTTAGTATGGGATCAGGGGTGATCTCTTGGTTTAGCAGGAAGCAGTCCTGCGTAGCACTGAGTAAAGCCGAAGCAGAGTATGTCGCAGCTTGTTCGGCTAGTTGTGAGGTAGTATGGCTAAGGAATCTACTGTATGATTTATTTGATCTCCAATTGGATTCTACTTGTATCTTCTGTGAAAACCAGAGTTGTCTGAGAACCTAGTGTTCCATGACAAGTCGAAGCACATCGAGATCAAGCATCACTATATTAGGGATATGGTGCAGAGAGGAGCAGTGAAGCTCCTGTATGTTGTGACAGATGAGCA
The DNA here is from genome assembly GCA_027924585.1 of Larix kaempferi. Lineage (NCBI taxonomy): Eukaryota > Viridiplantae > Streptophyta > Pinopsida > Pinales > Pinaceae > Larix > Larix kaempferi. The sequence continues at coordinate 22,649,905 of BSBM01000223.1, read as the reverse complement.
GATTGCAGATGTGTTGACCAAACCACTAGCCAAAGTGAAGTTCGAGTACTTCAGAGAGAGGCTTGGTGTTCTTCAGATTGAAGATACTTCCAGGAGGAAGTGATGGGACACAAATGTAGAATCCCTTCCAAGCATCGTGGTAGGAGGATCCTTCCCATGGCTGTGGATGTAAGTGTTATGTGATGAGCATCAGGACGATGCTCCCGATGATGTTCTATATGATGATGATCAATATGATCATGATACTAGTACAAAATGAGAGATAAGTGACTAGGCGACTAAAAACATTAGTCACCATAGTTTTTTCAAGGGATAAACGACTAAAATTGAGCAATTTTAAAGAAGCCAGCAAAAAACGACTAAGATAAACGACTAATTTAGTCACGGGATCAAATATATGACTAGATAACAAGTGACTAAAATAAAAATGACTAACATAAATGACTAATTTAGTCACGAGAGTATAAATATGACTAGATAACAACGATTAATGTGAATTAGTCATTTATTAGGGCGCATGGAGTTATTTATTCCAAGCCCGAACAACGGAAGGTAATAAATCTAACTATTCCTATTGTATTCCCTTCCTGGAAGTCAATGTCCTCTCCTCACTGTGTTCCATACCGTTAACAGTGTGCTTGGGGGTATGTGAGGCTGTTGTACTTTATCAAAATACTGAGAAAAATAGTAAGTGAGGTTGTTGTCCTAGCTTAGTTGATTTAATTTAGTGATTAAATAAATGCGATAATCTAGGTTCAGTAGATAATTCGGCTCCCAATTCCTCAAATAGAATATGCTAAAAAACCTTCAACGTTGGGGCCTTTGCATGTAGAATCCATGCAACTGCTTGCACAGGTCTTTAATTAGTATATGCTGACTGTACATGAAATCCCCCAAAAATTCATAAAATTGTGACTATCTTTTATTTTTAAGTATCCCTATAGTGGCTTTAATGTATTGACCCAGTATGGAGTAATATGGCACTGCATTCAATCTAAGAATCTCTCAATTTCTTTTCCTAATTTTGCAAGTTCAGTTTCCAGCTTGGTGTCATTGATTATGTTTATGGACTTTATGAATTTTTGCATAGATGGTGCAGTCAATGAAGAATGTTGCCAAATTGGATCTGGACCTGTCTGTGGAGGAAAGAAACTTGCTTTCTGTTGGATATCAGAATGTTAGTCGTTCCAGGCGAGCATCATGACGGATTATGTCCTCCATTGAGCAGAAAGAAGACTCAAAGGGGAATGAGCAAAGTGTGAAAAGGATAAGGGATTACCGACAAAAGGTGGAAGATGAACTGTTTAGAATCTGCAATGACATTCTATCAATTATTGACGATCATCTCCTTCCTTCTTCTACTTCAAGAGAGTCCACAATTTTTTACTACAAGATGTAAGTTTGGTATGGAGTCCTTAGTTTCCTTAAAGTGTAAATGAGTTTTTAACAATTGAATGCACTTTATTTTGCTTTAAATCATTTCAGTTATTGGATCTTTTGCTTGTGGCAGGATTTCTCCACCCCGTCAGAATATCTTTATTTTAGCTTTGTTTGGTTGACATGTATCAAAAGCATTGACCTAGGCTACAATAGTTGCCATTAAAGTAGCAGAACCATAAAAGCATACACGAGATATTGATGACTTTGTTTCCATTTCTGAAGATGAATCTGATAATGAAAATGATGAACTGAAACTCCTCTAATTCCCAATAAATAGGTACTTCTGAAGTGGATCAACCCCCTTTTAGGGATGCTGCTATAAGGAGTGTGCTAAGAAACTAGCCCTTTTATTGGTATCACACACAAATCCACCCAAAACTAGGAAACATGGGTTAAAGGTGCTCAAAACTGCCCCTTTTCACACAAATTGCATCAGAGAGACACCCAGAACAGTCCCTATTGCTGATATTAGGTGGAATTATATATGCCAAGAAGCAGAATTTTACTGTTGTTTAGCCTTCATGTGTTGCCCAGAATTCATCTTAGGGTGATTATCATGACTGTTTACTACTAATTTAGCCTTAAAATATGCCTGGGAATGAAGATCGAGGCTAATTTCAGGCCCAGACTTGTGCAAAAGTGTCCAAAACCTCTGCAACAAGCTGGCTTGCTGTTGTAACTGTGCACAGAATGTTGGTTCAGTCTACAAAACTAGCCCAGAATTTTTCTTTCATGCCAAGGTCTGAGTTTCGGTCCTTTCCTCGTTGTTATGAAATTATGACTGCCCAGAGTATACACTACTACAAATGGCTTGAAAGTCCCACGAAAGTTTTCCATGAAACAGTTAAAATCGATGTTTTCGTGGAAAACAGTTTAAATTTTTGGAAAATTTTGAAAATTCCCTCGACGATCGTCGCTATAGCGACAGTAAAGACCTTTCGTTGCTATAGCAACGAACTTTTGTCGCTATAATAAATCAACCATATTGGATCTTATATGTTAACATATAATGTAATTTTTTTTTTTGTTAACTATAATTAAACCCCACTTTAAAAACATGATGAAACGATGTTATAATAAATCAATGTATTCTAAAACATATAACATATAATGTAAATAAAATAAAAAAATATAGTATACACTATGACTATGGATGGGGATTTGGTACTCTATTATACGCAAGAGGCAACTGCAATGAATATAAAGTTTAAATGTAATAATAATAATAAATAATAATTAGTACTAGGTTAAGGGGCACGTCTCCTCATACATGGATGCCCACACCTTATATAAAGGTGGCCACCAATTGTAATATTCATCATCTATCTATAATATTATCATTTTATCATTCAATATGAGAGTCGGATTCAACTATTAACATCCAACCGGATACAGTTGTTGCATTTGGTATCAGATCTCGATTTCAGATCCTCTCTAAGAGATGATTCACTCCTTCGGCTTGAGCTCAGATCCGGCTCATCCTCCCTCAAATATCTCTCTCATTTTTGTTGTCACTCTCTCACTCCACTCCACACTCATTCCCCCTACCCTAATTCCCCGTGACCCCTCCTTCGCTCCTGTGACTCCTCACACCTCCCTGCTCGCGCTAAACCTTCCCACACTATTGCATCTCCCTCCCGCACCCTCTCTTCCACTGGTCCACTCTCCCTCGCGCACCACTCACACTTCCCCAATCTTATTCTCCACTGCGCATCCCATTCCCACTCCTCCCACTATTGCACATCCCCTTCCTTCACGCCTCCACTCTCCCCCAGATGCACGCATAACCCTCGCCATCCGAATTCCCCAATGCTCCATCCTCCACCATGTCCTATCCCTTCTCCTCCTCGCAGCCTCCCGCTTCCTATCCACCTTTCCTCGCAGCTTCCTGCAACCACCACTCCCTCCCCACCCACCTGCGCCAACACAACCACCCTATGCCACTCCCGCGCGCCCACTTGCATGTTTCCTCTCCCCTCCACTACGCCCATGCCTCCCTTCCAACTATCTCTCCTCCCTCACGTCTCACACCCTTCCTCGTCCAGCTACAACCCACGCCCATCTCCTCCCTTGCTGCGTCCACGCTTACAGTGCCCCTCCCTTCACTCCAACACCATCCTTCGCCATCTCCATCATCCAACTTTTTTTGTCCTCCACTACTCTCCGTTAAAAATCTAAAACCCCAATTTTTTATAAAAACAAACATTATATAATAATATACTTATTATTATAATTGTTTTTATAATTCAAATTATAATAAAAAGTTAAAATAATAATAATTATATTATTATTATATTTTTAATTTTTTAAAATTTTCCACCAAGCTAAATATAATCATCATTATTATTATTAATTGTTAATAATAATTAATAATTAATTTTCAACTTCTACGAGTAGACATGAAGTCAATGTGGGACGAATGGGATGAGATCTCGAATCGATTTCATAGGAAAATGGACGAAATGTTTGATCGGATGGAACAATCAGTTGTAAAAGTGGCTCAAAAAGCTATTGACGACACTTTCAATACAATAAGCCAACAAATAAACTCGAAGGCCTATGAAGACAAAGACTCTGAAACTAAATCTAAATATGATTTTCAAAGTCCGGAAGAAAAACCAGATAAAGAACATAAAAATGATAAAGAGCAAGAAGAAACTTCATTCTCGGGATTAGAAACAATTGAATCAAAAATGTTATTAGAATCAACTGTGGCAAAGTTTTCCATTGATCTCAACGACCAACAACAACAAACGCAAGATGATGCGAGTGCTTCTAATTATACACACAAACTGGTGCTCGAAATAGGCTCGTCAAGTGAATCATCATGCAAGGTAGTCAAGAACCCCGAAAAACCCATGAGAAGACATGCAATAGAAGAAGAGCACGAACATAGACTTTTAGCCTTAAAAATAGTCGTTTTGAAAGAAGTGAAATGTTATTTTCAAGACACCACTGATGATGGTATGATCAAAGAGTTGTCCAAATCAAAAGCAATTGTGACAAGAGGTCCATAATTGCTCATAAATGGAATCCAAAAGGTGATATGGAAAACAAATAATTACAAAGTGTATTGTTTCAAAAACTCACCACTCAAACAAAAGAATTACAACACGAACGTCCAGGTTCACATCCAAAGAAAGGAACCAATCCATAATATACATCTCATTCAGCGCCTTAACGCAAATCCAGAATCAGGTTGATATCAGTAAAATCAGCTTTGAGGACAAAGCTGCCCTTAAAGGGGGTTGCAATGCAACGAATAAAAAGTATAAATGTAATAATAATAATAAATAATAATTAGTACTAGGTTAAGGGGCGCGTCTCCTCATACATGGCTGCCCACACCTTATATAAAGGTGGCCACCAATTGTAATATTCATCATCTATCTATAATATTATCATTTTATCATTCAATATGAGAGTCGGATTCGACTATTAACATCCAACCGGATACGGTTTCTGCAGCAACCGACCTATACATCCAACATTCATGGAGTTTATTCTGATTAGTGCCATAGAACCTTGATTTGGCGCCAATTTGTTTTCTTTGGCAGGAGGGGAGGGGGTTTCTTTGGGTCCGAGAGGTGATTGCATTCAAATCTTTGGCAATATTATTCTACAAATCCAGAGAAAATATTTAACACATTCTTGTGAGAAACCCTCGGGTAAGCCCTAATTCTATGGCTTTCTACTTCAGTAATTTGTTTTTTTCTTTGTTTCCTTTGATGCGAATCTGTTGATGAATGCGATGAGATGAAGAATTTCCACAAATAAAATTGTTGGTATCAATCTCATTGATCTGTCTTGAATACTGAAGAGTTCCTAACCAATATACAAAACCCTTATTTTCTATGTATCTAAATTATGGTGGCATTTATCCAAGGCATTTCATGGAATATATCTTCCACATTCTATTTCACTCGATGCCTTGTTTTCATTACATATTTGAGAGTTGTTGTTCACAAAGAAACAAAATATTTATCCTTAATCACTTCCTCAATCATATGACTCTCAAGGGCATGATAATAATACTTGAACTTGGATACTCGTCTCGCTCAATCACATTTATTTGGGTTAAATTTCTTGTCAAGTATTTTTCCCATCACTGCCTACAATCTGGAGCAAATCATGCTACACAACAAATTAGATTAGATGTTCTCTTGTTCAGGTTTCCTGTATCGTGAAAAGGTGCATCCAATTTCACTACCAGCATAGCCAATTGAAGCACCCATTTCAGAATCCCCATCATCGGAGGAAGATCTAGATCGACACTGAGTAGTTATTATGCTTATTGGCCCAGTGTCAAGTGCAGAGCTAAGAGCACCAATAGATTTGGTAGGTCTAGTTTTGTTTTTCATCCTAGTATGCCTCACCACTGACTTTCAACATGAATTATCAATTCAAAAAAACTACAAAGGAATAAATCAAGGTGGGAATGAGACTGTAGGGCTCTAATATTATTTAGAACACTGCAAAAACCTTGACTTGGAGTAGTTCATGGAAACGAGGGTAAGCAATCAAATCATTCTAGCCTTGTAGGGAATATAGATATTGCATCATATCTTATGGATACATCATCCTGCTGGTGGGTGAGAAGTGTTTTGGGGATGGATTTCCACCCAATATATGCTTCAAATATGAAACTACCCCCATAGAATATAAAATCTTGTGGAGCAGCATGATCCATCCATCATATATGTTGCATTGTCTTCATGGGGATATGCCCTATCTATATATATTCAATTTGAACTTTGTCTTTTTTATGGGTAGAAAATGATGTTTCATACAAATTTATTGATCCCAACAGTATTGTAAGGTATGTTATATGTTCATAGGGCATACGATGTCTACACATAGATGAAAGAAGCTCTTGATATTCTCGGCTTATATTCCTTTTGTCATGATTCGGTACAAGATAAGTGAATGAACCAACCACGTGCTCTATCTTGAAGAAAATATTGTGTGAGAGTTCAAAAAAAACTCGGAGGAGGATCCAGGCCCAAATTTTCATTTTTTATCCTAAACTTGCAGGTATGTATCACTTGCAATCACAAATTTCCCAACTGACACTACATGTCTTCATGAAATCAACCACTTCATCCCTGCTCTCATGTTAGTAACATAAATATGTGCATTTGTAGGCAATTTTTTTGTTGAACTCTTCAACTAGAGTAAATTATGAAAGCATGTGATCTTGAAGAGGTGCATCGCAATACTCTTAGCTAGTTTTTTATATATTCATAGGACATATGATGTATGTGCATAGATGAAAGCGACTGTTATCTTCTGGGTTTATATGCCTTTTGATCAGATTTAGTACACGAAAAGTGAATGACCCAGTTCTGTGTTCTATCTTGAATAAAATATTGTGTGAGAGTTGAGAAACAACAACTCACAAAAGGAACCAGGCTCAAACTTTCATTTTTTATCCTGAACTTGTTGGTATGTATCACATGCAATCACAAATTTCCCCATTCACACTACATTTCTTCATGAACTCAACCACTGCATCTCTGCTCTCATTTTAGAAACATAAATATGTGATTTTGTATGAAAAATGTTTGTTGGAACTTAAGGCCAGGTGCAAGTCCCAAGTGAATTTGGTAGGATAAGTACCTCTGAACTGTTGCATCTAGGTATGAGTGTGCATTTTTCAATAGTATTTAATTTCAATTTTTTAACATTTAATTTACTTTCGGGTCTCTCAATTCTTGAGAGTTATCACGTTTATGTCAACCCAGCTGCCTGGTCCTAATTATCACTGTCGTGAGGTAATCTTATTATTCATTCCTGTCTGATTTTTTGGCACCTATTTATGCAGTGCCTTTGTATTTATGTATGTGTTTCATATATTAGAATCTTGTATATTGTTGGTATAGCATATATACATTGCCATTGCAAATAGTTTACGATGATCTAGTTTAATATTATATAATTATATGTTGTTGGTGTAAGTTCACATTTTACTATGCACAATTGTTTAAAATGATCAAATAAGCCTTGCAGGACTGACTTGTTTTAATTTAATTTTGAATAGGGGTCTAAACTTGTTTGTCTTCCTCGTCCTGATGGTATACTTGAAGTACTATTGCTTAATTGTAAGTTATTTTGCAATGTCTCTTTGTAAGAATATTATTTTTGGAACAGATGTTTGTTTATTTGAGATCAGGACATTGGTTTATGTTCTTGAATGCTTGCTTGTAGTTCCACATGGATTTATCTATGGTTGTGGCGACTTGATTTTTTCATCACACATGATCTTCACACTAGTTTTTGTACTCACGTATCAAAAATATGGAACAAAAAGGTAAATTCTCTTATTTTCTTCACGTCTCGTATTCATTATCAAGCTTTTTTAAATAGTTTTCTTAACCCTTACTGGTTGGTTATGGTTAGAATGATTTCAGTTCTACCTTTCATGCATCCAGTTTTTTGTGATGTATCTATGTAGAATAGTTTTGGCTTCAAATGGAAATTTGTTTTAGGGTATGTGCTTTATGCTAGCTAATTGTTATATGTTTCTGAAGGAAACAATAAAGAGCAAGGATTTTACAGCATTTGTCTCTTGTGAGAAGTGGTCTGGACTGCAGTAGATTTTCTTATATAGTATGTAAGTTATTAATCAGTGAATGTTGCTTTGCATCTGGATGTCTCTCCTGTAACATGTGCAGGTGGATTAAACAAATGGCTTGGTTGGTGGCTGTTATTCAGAGCCTTCTGATTATAGCTTCTCGTAAGCACTACACAATGGATGTTGTTGTTGCGTGGTAAGCAAGTTGATTCTAACATATGTTTTATTTTGGGCAAGATTTAGTGCCCCTTGTTTTTGTTGTGTTGGTGCCAAATTAAGAATGTACTTTTGCATGTTGCCTAGATGGATTATGTTTTGAAGTAGATTTAACAAGGCTTTTGTTGAACTCTAGTATTAGTGTTCTATGTTCTTTTAACCATGTTGAGAATCTGCAGGTATACTGTGAATTTGGTGGTCTATTTTGTGGATCGACAGCTGCCTGAAGGTTTACTTTTGTAATTCTTAGTCTTTTGTTTTCTGCCAAGTGAAAATGTTCTGGTGACTCTGCTTAGTAAGCAAATTCTAATGGAATAGCTGAACTACATATGTTTTCCATGATTGCAGAAGGAACCAAACGTTCAAGTCCTGGGGGTTCAGTACCCTTATTGCCTATAAATGGTAAAGACAAGGACAACAGAACTAAATAAGAACACCATAAGCTCATGAATGGCAATTCAGGGGACTCACCTGACTGGGTATGTGATTGAACTTGTTTTTCCAAATGCAAGCTGGGGTGTTCCACTGCCTGATGCATCCCTTCAATCTACTCTGAGAGGTTCCTCAAAACTCATTTGATGTCATTCAAATTATCCACCGGGATTCCACCAAAACTGGGTTCATTGGCCATTTCTAATTTTCTACATAACTGATAGAAAGGACTGTAGGAATAGATACAGGTCTAATTGAAACTACAAACAAAAATAATGAATCTCCTGAGAAAACTTTGAGAGATAACACATGAGGTTGATTCTTGTAACCTCATGCCAAATTTGCTACAAGATAGTTGCCTTTGTGAAAAGGATCTAAATTTTTCATTATGGGACTAGGCTCCAACACATTGTTACCTTAGAAATGAAAAAATGTATGACTTTCACTCTAAAGTTGCAGTGGGTTATTACGGGATTTAGGTTGATACATTTCCATTTGTTACTTAATTGAATGCTTCCATTATGGGCATTAGGTTGACACATTCTCATTTGCTGTTGACTTGAACACATCCATTTGATATCTGATGATAGACTAGCCTTTTCAAAATTAATGGGATTTTATAGTGCCTATTGATGTATGTGTGCACTTTTGACCAACCAATAGACAACCTTTGGCCACTATTTATGGAGTAGAGCTAACTTAAATTTATCTTGAAGACCATGGTACTGTTTAAATAAGCTGCATAAATATTGCAGTTCAGTAGGTGATTATTAAGAATTGTGTTTATATCAGAGGGTTTTGAGTCTTCGACCATCATATCTTGGTCTTTTAGATATTTTATGTCAATGTTAATTGTTGTTAGTCTCTTTTTTAAAATAGTGGACTTAGATTAATAGAAAATTTTGTATTGTATTTTAAGCCAGCATAAATTGTGCCATCCATATCCCCTATGGACAAGACATTTTGTCTAGGTTTTCCCTGAATGAAATTATCGAACAATTTATTGGTCACTTATCAAGGACAATGAATATACTGTGGAGTATTCTAGATCTAATGCACCTTGACATCCACATTTTATGTTTGACATGGGTTTTATTTTTGTATTATTTTTATTAGTATTGTTTACCTCTGTAGCTTTTATGCTTTTTGTATATTAGTGATATTGTTACCAAGGTTCCGAATATTTTTGGGCATGTTGGCATACATGTTTAATTGAGTCTGGCATAGGCTTAAGGGGTGCAAGACTGTGTAATGAACAGGGCAAGCTAGTACCACCTAAGAAGAATCTATGCAAGTTAGGACCAGTTGTGAATGGGTTTTGGCCTCCCCATTCTATGCAGTTTCAAAGCAAAAACACTTTGATGGAAGCTCCACTGAAAGCAAGGAGTCGTCCCCCACTCTCCCTGCTATAATTTAAGGTGGCAATGGAAGTGAACCCTCAAGGCCTCAACAACTTGGGGAAGATTTTCCATTGCAGTTAGAGAAAATTAATTCACATGTATCTGAAGAATGAAAGGTTACAACTTTTCTATTATCATTTCCTTGTTTTTGCGTGAAGCATGTCTTCCCAAAGCTCGGCCACCTCTCATGTCATTGTGAAAGCAACTAATGCATTTTATTTGAAATGTCAAGGAAAAGAGAAAATTTTGAACCCTTTTTTACATTAATTACTTTGAAGATATTTGTTGTTTCTCTTCAGTTGAATCATGAAAGTTAGGTATTTCTTTTCAAATGCAGATTCAATATTTTGAGCAAGTTACAGGCAGAGTGCGGAAATGCTAGATTTATCTTCAAGGAAGTCAAAACTGTAAATCACCTTGAAAAGGTCCCATAAATCCACACAATTTATGGATACGTTGTGACAGTTGATCCAATAGAGAGGAACTTCAGTCAACTCCCACACTTATGGAAATAAGGAGGTTGCATTGTTGTATGTGAAAACAATCACTTTTAGGGTTGTCCTGCCACTGTTGTAATTCTTGAAATTTTTCTTGTCGCCCTTTTTTTAATGAGCATTGCAGAGCAACATGATGTGGAGTTTTTTGCACATAAGGCTTGAGCTGATTGTAGAAAACCAAATCATTGATGGGGATTATGTTCCCCACTTGGGATCTAGGGTGGTACAGTTGTATGTATTTTCAATGCTGAGAACTGCCTTGGGAAATAGAATTTGAATGAAAAAAAACACCTTCTTAATGTGGTTAAGTAGCCATATCCAGAAAAATTGTAATGTGAAGCCTCCCAAATTCCAATTAGTTGAAAATGTCAAACTTGAGTTTGTGGTTAGTGATGTTGTGTTTCATTGTAATCTCAAATTGTGGGATATCTTCCATTTATCTAAACTAAAGTTACAATGTTTGTACAAAATTTATTCACATCAAAGATATTTTTTCTAGCATCCAGCTATATTCATTGACATGTCTCATAATCGTCATATATGGGTATTCTTGCATCTAAAGCAATTCGTTGATAGTGTAGATGATACATGGAAATGTGTTTTTAGATTCATGGCTCAAAGTCATTCAAGTGGTGATGGAATTGAATGGATCATGGGTTTTAGTCAAACAATGCCTGTAACAGATTGTCCTATTCCCGAGACAGTTTTTAAACTTTCTTGCTTTGTTCTTGTTATCATATTATCATCTCCAGTGAATTTTGTGTTATCTATGAGTATGTCCTAAGGAATTGCAAGCAAGCAACAACATCAACAATGAAGCCAAAAAAAAATCATGTAGCATGCACCCAGGTTCCATACTAGTAGAATAGTAAGTTGCAAATGAAGTTTGTATCTTTGATACCACTAGAAATATGTTATGATCCTTACATCCACTTGGAGTTTCCTTTCATGGGCCAGTCATTGATGAGGTAGCTGAATTAATAGGAGGAACAGTTTGACTCAATGGTGATTGAAAAAGAGGGTAAATTTTGAACAATTTGTCATTTCTAAAGAATGAATTCAAGGACCAAAAAATCAATAAAGCCCATGAATCTCATATGCCCAGTATCTGGATTTAATAAAGAATGAATTCAAGGACAGAAAAATCAATAAAATTTGAATCCATAGGACAATTAGAGGTCCATCATCCATTCTCATGTGCTCCTGCCTTTTTTTAGATTGCATTGTTTATTAGAAACTGCTTTAATTTTGAAGGATTCAAAACATCAAAATGGTTTGAAATCTGTCTTTTAAGGATTCAACAATTCTTAAACTTGTCATGGATACTTGATATAAAATGAAATCAGAATTGCACTTCTGTTCACATGTTTTTCCCCGCCATCTATTTTGATGACAATAGAAGAAAAGTAACTACGCTTGCTGCTGTATTTCAAAGGCTAATCAAGGCTAACGATGATCTTTGTTGAACACCAGTAAAGTTTCTCTCATTTAGCATCATTTTGGACTTTTTAAAATTGTTTCTCTTCCTATTCTGATAAACATTCTTTATTCCCATTGATAACCTTGATGAGACTAATAAGGTTATCTGTATCCTTGTTTAATATGGAAATTACTCTTTATAGTTTTCTGCTTTCTTATGTCAGTGATATCATGTATAGTGTTCCTTAAGTTTCCTTTGGTTATAATCTCTTCTTGTTTATGTCTGCTATCACTTGCTCAGTGTTTTCCCTGTAGTCATACTGTTCCTAAGATGCTTTTGCTTACTGATTGAGGTATTAGGCTATTACCATCTTTGCTTTCTTTAGTCCAACTGGTAACAATGTTGGTGCAAGTACTGATACTTTTTTATTAAGTACTGATCGGAAAGTATAAGGTGAGGCTATCACTTTTTGAGTTTTGACATCCTATAGTAAATGGGATGGGAAAAATCCCATTGTTGGCTCTCTTTTCTTCTCTGAACAAGTTTTTGTATGAAGACTTGGGAAAGTTGTGTTGTATTAGTGTATCAATAGAAGTTTGATGCATTGTTTGTCATTTATGATAGCAGAAATTTTGGTTGTAGTAAAAGTTGCTTCTACATCACTATGTAGACTATTATTACCGCAATCCCTTCTTGTCATAATTTTGTAGAATAACTTACAATAATGTTTTTCTAATACCTGATGGGACTCTCTTAGAATACTTGTCAACAAGTTGTAATGAGTTGGAAAAGAACTGATTTGTTATTGTATGTGAAGGCCAGCCTGTGGAGAAGCAACGGGAGCTAATTCGAGACATATTTGGAGGTTAGATTCATTGGAGATCTTACTTATTTGAATTTTTTGAAGCTTGCTTCCATAGTTTAATATTGATCACTTAGAATCTAAATCACAGTTTTTCCATGTTCCAGTAAGTGATACATATACATTTTCATAAGGGATCATTGAAATATCTTTAAATCCCATGAATGTCATTGGATACTGAGGTCTTGATTTTGTTCTACTGTTACAGGCTAGGAACATTCTTACTATATATGATGTTTCAAACATTTGTCATGTCCCTCTACTACTAAGGGTGAGTAGATACAAGATATTACCAACATAGGTCCATCTTAAACCTGGATATATCAAGCACTGAGAGGGATCCAATTTCTTGAAGTGTAATTTTTTTTTTTTTAATTCAAGAAACTTCATCCCTCTCTTACTTGATAGATCCGGGTTTATGTTTTAATTTTTTATTTTATAGTGGGACATGGATTTTCTATTTTATGAGCTGGCATGAATTTTTTAAATAATTTTTATTTTTGGTAATGTAATGTCACGTTAGGTTACGTGACAACATATCCTCCAAACTGGGCCATAGAGCACCTTGCTCCTCTTGGTGCAATTGCAATATGGTTAGGTGCTAATTGTATAAGTATTTTTCAAGATGGTAAACATTGGTAGTTTTGCATGTCAACCAATAGCAAAAATTTCACTCCATAGATTTGTCATGTTCTTTCTCTTAGCTGTATCTTATCCTCCATCCATGTCTTCTAGACTTCTTTGAGCTTCATATCTCTGTATAGTAAAATCATGGAACATTAATATGTGTTGGCAACGTAGTGTATACATTTACCTTTTAGATGTATGATAAATTCTGACTTGTTCCTTTTAAAATAAATGGTCATTTCTATATAGGATATCATGTCTTTTTCGTGCAATGTGTTTTTTAAGATTTTGTTATTATGTACTCATCAATCAAGCCCAGATTTAGTTTCTTACTAATCATATATGGTGGTAACTAGGTACAACAGGAACAAAGGGCTCATGAAACAATCTTGAAAGAGTTGCACCTTAGGTGAATACTCACTTTATATTTGCCCTAAAGTTCTGGATCATTCTACTCTTCCTGGACTTCTTAGAAATTCTATTTAATTGATGTTGAGTTGTTGTTTTGGGACCCTTGTATTGCTATTTGAGTTTTTACGGGTTTATGTTCTACGTTTTCTTTATTCTTGTCATTTATACTAGACTTAGTTCCTTGGCATTCATCTTTGATTGGCAGTGTTGCAGAACCCCATCTAGAAGAATGGACTAGAAGAGCAAAAATTTGTGATAACCTTGTAACTCCAGTGAGTGCAGTTACAAATTTCAAACTCTTTCAGTCTAAATAATGGTTGGTGTTTTGTTTCATTTTTCAATATTTACATGTACCTCTTGGTGTGCAGCTCAAAATTGCAATGGTGAAAAAATACACCGGCCTTTCTGATGCCTATCTTTCTGTTCTTAAGGTAAATTGTTTTCTCCAAGATATGTTTATTTAGCTTCAAACATAACCTAGAATAATAATTAGTCATTTTTAAATTTATATGGACTAATGGTCCATGTTACCTGCAAGTGAACTAAGAAGAGATAGACATGAACCAGATAGACTTGATTAAGTTTGCAGAAAGAGTTGAAACGGATGATTTCTAGTGAGTGTGGGTTAGGTTTGCTGGTTAATCTTCTTACAGTAAGTTTAGTATCCCATGCTGTAATTTTTAGGCCAATTGATTCCTTTTGGGGTATTGTTTTTCCCCTCTTCAAAATAGGTTGATTTTGCTGAACTCAAATATTGCACGGTTGGCTTCTTGCAAGGAGATAGTGATCAAAATACTTTTTGATGCTCCCCATGATAGTTTATAACTTTATTTTCTTTGCCTTTTAACTTTTATTTGAAATTAAAGTCACAGTTATTTTATTAATTCAAAATTCTTTTCAGCTTATAACTTTTGTGGAGAATTTACATTTGTAATTATTTTTTTAATTTAACAATTGATAATTGAGATTTTATTAGGATATGAGATTAGGAATGCCACGGTGGTTATGTTGTTTCACTTTTAAAAACAAGCTGTAGTGTTATTTTGCAGGCCCTTGAACATGCTTCCATAAAATGTTCTAGGAAATTGTCATTGAAATGGATTACAGCATCTGACCTTGAAGACACAGCTGCAGAGAGGTCTGTATGTGGTGAACAGAATCATTGTACACATTATATTTCATTGCACCATTGGATATGAGTGTTATTTTCTATAGTTTGACTCCAACATTTTTTACTGTTGTAGGCACCAGATGTTCATGCAGCTGCTTGGAGGTCTCTCAAGGTGATTATCAAGTTTAAGATTCATTCTTTCACTTTATCTGTTGTTGGTTTAGGGGGGTGGGATGTTGGGCAAGGCACAACTTTAAAAGTTTAAACAACTCATTGCCTGCATATAATGAAGGTTCTAAATGAGCTAGATTGTGCTGTGCACTTTGTAGCATATGATGAGTGGATTTGATACATTGATTTGTCTATTGTCACAGGATGCAGATGGCATTCTGGTTCCAAGTGGATTTGGTGATCATGGTGTTCCGAGTAAAATACTTGCGGTGAAATATGCTCAAGAAAATAAAATCCCATATCTTGGAATTTGCTTGGGAATGCAGATTGTTGTGATTGAGTATGCTCATTCTGTAAGTGTGCTTTTTTTTATGGCCATCGTTTTACTACAGATTATTGGTTGAAGAAAAATAATTAGGTGTTTTTTTCCCAAGGTTACTTTGATTTTTACTTTTCTTTCTGCTGAGTATGGCAGGTTCTTGGAATGGTGGGGGCTAACAACACATAGATTGACCCAAAAACTGCAAATCCCTGTGTTATTTTCATGCCAGAGGTACATATTCTCTGGCATGACCGTCATTTCTACATTTGAAGTAATTATTCATCTATTAGACATATGGAGCAATATTTTTTATTGTTTAGTTGATAATATGAAGTGGTCTTACTTTTATATAGGGTTCAAAGACCCACATGGGGGATACCATGCGACTAGGTTCTAGGAGGACATATTTTCAGAGTGGGGATTGCATCACGGCAAAGTTGTAGGCATCATGCGATCCTTATGAGATAGTTTCAGTTTAAACTTGATATGACGACTTTTTGTTACATTGTTTTCTGAAATATGATTTGAACATGATCAATTTATTGGAGATTTGGTGGTTGTGATAAAATATGCTGCCGATGAAAAAAATGTATGTTGGTCATAGAATGCACTTTTATTTTCCTTAAGGACATGGAAGCTATTTAGTTTACCATCTGACAAATTGTTCTCTCCTCATGAAGATACCAAAAAGTTGATTATGTGGATGAGCGACATCAGCATAGATATGAGGTTCAATAAGCAATTTATTTATAAGTTCAATAAGGTCTATTTTTTGTTCTATCTTATCTAGGATTGATGCTTTTTTGAAGTTATAATTCATTTATAGTTTTAGGAATGCGTACTTGAATGTTTGGTAGCCAATAAATTGTTTATTTGGTGGTTTCATCTGTTGTTGTTTAAGTGAAGATGGCTTTGTCTGTTGTTGCTTAAGTGAAGAGACAAATTTTATAGGTTAACCTCGATATGGTTGAAAAGCTTGAACAGGCTAGGCTGATATTTGTGGGCAAGGATGAAACCTATAGATGCATGGAGGTAACTAACTCTTTTTCCTATTGTCTGATAATTGGGATCTTACCTTCTTGGACCAAAAGTTGAAATATCCCTGAAGTTGTTATGTTTGAATTTTGTGTGAAGCATTTTGTTTTTATGTTTTTGTTGGCAGATAATGGAATTATCAGGCCATCCTTATTTTGTAGGAGTCCAGTTCCATCCAGAATTCAAGTCAAGACCAGGCAAAGCGTCTGCAGTCTTTTTGGGTACTTCATTTCTATCCTTCTGTGGAAACACATTAAATTTAAGATCCACCATATGTTGAACTTGCAGACTTTGTGCTGGATTTTGGGAGATTGTCCTTGAGCAACTGAAATTTTTTTATTTTAAGTTATGATGTTCTGCCTGTCCTTGGTACCCTATCGAACTCTTTATTTAACTTATGTTGTTGGGACTGCCCTTTGTAGCCTGTTTAACTCTAGCAATCAAAGCACCTTTGGTTATCATGCCTTGGGTGTTCATTTACCAAGCAAAGCACCCGCTCAAGTACTGTATTTCTATCCTTCACCTTAAGTTGAATTTACAGACTTTGTGCCAGATTTTGGATTATTGTCCTTGAGCAACTAAAAATTCTTAATTTTAACTTCTGTTATTGGGCCTGCCCTTGGTATCATATCTAGATCTTTTTTTTAACTTTTGTTGTTGGGGTTGCTTTGTACCCTATCTTACTCCAGCAATCAAAGCACATTTGTTATTATGCCTTGTCTGATTGAGATTCTACTTTTTCTATGATCCTATTGTTTTATGATAAAGTTAAGTGGTGATACATAATTCAAATTACATGCTGTGACTATTGGTAATCTTGTTGGTTTGAGACACGTTCCTATTGTCTATTTTACTGGGCATAGCTGATCATTCTTCTTTGAATTTTCAACATTGTCGCAGTTGAATTGCTATATCTTAGAATTCTTTTAGTACTTGAAGCATTATTCTTGAATATGTTTGACATTCATTTTGTTCCCATGCAAAATTTGTTTGAATATCATCATTGTCAAGCAATAACAACTTCTTGAAGGGTTCTAGCTCAATGGTAGAGCACCTGCCTACTTATAGGCAGGAGATTGGTGGTTCGATTCCTCCGTACCCTATCATAAATTAGTGACTAAGAAAACGACTAAATTCGCATATATACAACTATTAGTAGCTAATTTCCAGTATCTTATAGCGTGACTAACGATTAGTTGTATTTAGCTTAGTCATTAATATGTTATCATCTAGTAGTTTATTTAGTCGTATATTTGGTCATTAATTGTGACAATCAATGACTAAATCAATGACTAAATCAGTGACTAAATCAGTGAGTATCAATGACTAAATTAGTGAGTATCAATGACTAAATCAATGACTTAATCAGTGACTATCAATGATTAAATCAATGACTAATAAGTCAACCAATTAATGACTAGTGAAATACAACTAGAGATAAGATAGTGGAAATCAGATACTATTAGTCACCGACTCAAAAATAGTCGAATTTTAGTCATTTTTTAGTCATTAATTTCTCATTTTGTACTAGTGTGAGCATCAGCATGATGCTCCGTGCAAGGATGATCATGTTGATCATGAGTATCAGGATGATACTCCGAGGCCGTGGATATGTGGCAGGTTGTGCATTGGCATGTAATGTAGTCCTGTGAGATCCGATAGGTTGAGCAGGAAGCTCGTAATCAGTCCTGGGATGCTCTTTCGAGGTTTTTCTTGGTCGCATGTAATTTAGTCCTGGGAGATCCTATAGGTTGAGCAGTAAGCTCATAATCAGTCCTGGGATGCTCTTTCGAGGTTTTGCGAAGTCTGCTTGTAATTTAGTCCTGGGAGATATTATAGGATGAGCAGTAAGCTCGTAATCAGTCCTGAGATGCTCTTTCGAGGTTTTGCAAATGCACATAATCAGTCCTAAGATTCCACCTCTGTCAGACTGCTCGTAGATATGATGAAGACCTACATGGAGGCTAGGCCTACATACAGCATGAAAAAGGGTCGGCTCTGTAGAACTTCCTATGAGGAGTAGATTGGAGATTGATGATTGAGATAGTAGCAATGACGATGATCCAGTGACGATGAAGACTTGTGCTAAAGAACTATGTCGAGAAACACCTTCCTAGTTAAGAGGGAGTGTTGACGTATTTGTAACTTCGGAATGTATTTCACTTGTATATTTTATATTGTGTTCATATGACATTGTACTTCCGACGGAGAGGTTTCATTCCTCTGATCGGAAAGGTCATCATTGTATGTGATAGGGTTATTAGACTCCCTAGTGGGGTCGGCCCTGAGTTAGGTCATAGTGGGTTATTAGACTCTCTTACGTGAGGTCGGCCCAAGTAGGGTAAAAGTCAAGTGGAAGTCAAGTATAAATAGAGAGGAGCACCTCTCTATTATTCATTCATTCACTCACTCATTCTCTCAAGTGAGCAGTGCGCATAAGTGGAGGAGGAGAAGCTGCTAGGAGACTATCTCTTGTTATTGGGGTTTTGTATCATTTCTCATTCTATCTCTGAGGAAGTTGCGGGGTTTTCTCCTTTATGGTTTCCCCGGTGAAATGCTTTGTGTCTATTGTCTCTTGTGATTGATTGATATGTTGTACATGTTGTTCTCTTAGATAAGATCCTAGATCATATTGAATTAATGTTGAAAAACTAACATTATTCACGGTCTTAGTTTTCCCATCAAATTGAGTGTGGTAAGAGGATTTATGAGCCAACTAAGTGCCCAAACAAGAAAATATTTCCTTCCAAAAATTACCAATGAAAATTGGATCTCTATTACTTACAATTATCTTGGGGATTCCATGTAGCTTTTGAGTTGTTTCTATGAATGCTCCAACTACTATACTTGTTTTAAATGGACGACGGAGAGTAGAAATGGGAATATTTTGTGAGTCGTTCCACTACTACCATGATGGTTGTATTTCCTTATAAATTTGGTAGACTTGTGATAAAATACATTGATACCTCTTCCCAATGTTGGCTTGGTATGGCTAAGGATTGTAGAAGACCTGGTGTCTTGATCGTCTCTCCTTTTTTTAATTAGCCAACCAAAACTTCTACCACAACTTTTGAACAACACTTTTAAGACCTTCCATGGAAAATTCCTTCTTGATCATGTATATGTTTTCAAGAACCCTAGATGTCCTCCTATAAGAGAAGTGTGGGTTTCCAAAAGGACCTTCTATTTGAGTTGAGAATTCTAACATAAATATAGTTGATCTTTGTACCATAGTGAATCATTCTTCTACACAAATTTATCTAGTGAACTAGGGTCTTCTTGTAGTTGTTGAATTATCTTGCATGCATTCTGATCTTGTGTCCATTCTATCCTTTCTTCTTCTACCCAATTAGATTGAATGATGTAAATAGCACAAATTAAGGCCTCAATGCCATCTTATTTTCTTGAAAGTGCACCTACCACCACATTTTGTTTTCCTTTTTTGTAGATAATTTCAAAGTCATAACCCAACACCTTTGTAACCCATTTTTGTCTCTTCTGAAGATAATCTTTTTTCCAAGAAGTAATTAAGAGTGTCATGATTTTTTCTTACCTTGAAGTGTCTTCCTATTAGGTAAGGGTGACATTTCCCAATTGCATGTAATTGTTGGTCAATTTAATTGCTTAAATTAATGTTAAGCCCTAAATATGGGCACATTTCCCCCTATATTGTGGTGCATTACATTAGTTTTGATTTCGGATTTGGTCTATTGCTTGTAATTGTCATTAGTATGGTTATATTAGTTATGTCAGCTTGGGTCAGTTAGTTGGAATTGTACCCCTTAGTCTCCTATATATAGAAAAAGACCTTTTCATTTGGAGTATTTTGTCTTGTCTTGTCTTGTGTACTTAGTACATTATGTAAGGAGGTTTCCCCCTTGAAGAGGCTTGTTATTCATATATTTTCTTCATTAAAGTCGTGGAGTACTCTTTCTGGTCTATTTCTTCTCTTTCCATGCTCTTTTTAGAAATTTGTTGCATAACATTTGGTATCATAGCTCTTTCCTTGGAACTGGGTGCTTCAAAATGAGTCATCTTGGAATATTCACTATAACAATGTGTCTACATTGTTTCAGACATGGAGGATTGGAACCCATAGAGAAAACAGGCCGAACTATCTGTGGTATAAGTTTCAGATTCTAAACCCTCACATATTCAGAATTACTTGCATATGAAGTTAGGGTTTATGACTAGTCCAAAAACTAGTCTCAAACATGTGTTCTGGGTAAAACTGTTATATCTGGGGCATGCAAGATCCAAATTGTGTGAGAACTATTGAATAAGAAATAAAACAGACCAATATATCATTGGTATTATTTTCAGACTTGGATCTGAAATATTGGACACATGGCAGTCCATACAAGTTCGTTGATCTGAAAAGACTGAAAATAACAAGCGTTGGGATATTTTCCATGTCTTTCTACTGGCATATCAGAATTAGGTAATACCTACATAATTGCAGAGAGGAGATATCAAGATACATCAGGAAGGATTTTTCAGACTCAGAGAATCCAAAATTGTAGATATATCTCAGTTTGAAGGTTGGATAGAAACGCAGTCTTCAAATCAGGGTTGATAAAGGTATGCCATTTTAAATTGGAATAATTTTTAGTATAAGGATCTATTGGAGGTGAACCCTAGGGCGTGATATCTATTCCTATTGTTCAAAATAGCCCCAAGGGTAGTGTAGAAAATAACATTCCACTCAAACCCCCGAGGATTCATCCCATACGTATGATGAAATGGAAGACCTATCTTTTCGAATGTCCATGTTGGAGGAAAAGATGAAAGGGTATGTGAAAACGGTTGATTTACTTAATCTAGAGGAGAATTTGATGGGACATATGGATGAAAATATGAAAAATATTGCTAAGATCATCTAGAATTCAAAGGATACTCTCCCTACAGGTGATGATATGTTCTAGAATACTCAGAAGGACAAGGATAAAAAATAAACTAAAAAAATAAAATATAATTTTAAAATAAAAATAAAAATAATAATAAAAAATAATAAAAAAATAAAGTTTGATGGAAATGATCTAATAACATGGATATTCTAGATGGAGGAATTCTTTGATCTACACCAGGAGTCAACCTTGCAAAAGGTAACTATTGCATCATTATATTTAGAGTATGATTGGTTTGTATGGTACCAATGGCTTTGTGACCTGAAAAAAGGACTATGTTATATCTTGGTCTATATTCACCGAATAATTGATTGCACATTATGGGTACATTAATAGAAAAAAATTCTTTAGTCACTTAATAAATCTTAAGCAAAAAGGTCCAGTTACAAAGCACATTAATCAATTTCAGAAGCTAAGTCTACAAGTGAAGAACATTTTAGAAGATAATTTATTGGATCTCTTTATTGGAACCTTGAAGGATAACACTCAACATGATATGCGTCTCTTTGAACCACCATTCTGAGAGAAGGATTTCATGGTGGCAAGGAAGGTTGAAATTAAAAATATGGCGATGGCTATTAGAAATACCACCTCCAACACATATGAAGAGAACAATGTTCCTTCCTCTAACCCACCTCAAAGGTTGAAACCTCATAAACTAGATGAAATAAGAGCAAAAGGGATATGATTTAATTGTAATAGAAAGTATAGTAAGGGACATAAATGTGGTGATAAGAAATTATTTTACATAGATTATGAAGAGGAAGAACCAAAAGAACAAGAACCATATCCAGATGAAAAAATTGAAGATACTACTTCATAAGAGATTACTCCCACCATATCCTATCATGCATTGGATGGAATTATCACTCCTCAAACTCTCAAGATCGAAGGATTTATCAAAATGAAAAAGGTAACAATGTTGATTGATTCTGGTAGTACTCATAATTTCATTCACTATAAATTAGCAACAGTTCTCAATTGCTTTGTATATACAACACCAAAGTTTCAAGTAATGATTGCAGATGGAGGCACTATCCATTGCTTAGGGAAATTCCATAATATAAATCTTACTATGGGAGAATATGTATTGAATAGTTCAATGATTGCTATTCCAATGGGTGGTGTTGATGTTGTCTTAGGAGTTCAATGGTTACAACCCTTGGGAACTATGGCTTTTAATTTTCAGAAGCTTTTCATGAAATGTTTATGGGAAGGAAAGGAATATGAGTTAAAAGGAATAACTGGAAAACCAAGCAAGGTGATAAGCTCTAATGGTATGACAAAATTGATGAAAAAGGGACATCATGGTGTAATTGCACAATTATGCTCAGTAGATGTTCAAACATCTAAGCCTCCTATTTCCCCAGATCTCCAAAGGGTCATTAATAAGAATTCCAAGGTATTTGAAGATATTCTGAAAGGTCTCCCACCTATTCGATATTTTGATCATGCTATTCACTTAATTCCAGGAAGTGTTCCTCCTAACATCAGAGCTTACAAGTACCCCTATGGCCAGAAGAATGAAATTGAGCGTATGGTTGAAGAAATGTCAAAGGCTGGCATAATTAGGCCCAGCCAAAGTTCTTACTCTGCACTGGTGGTAAGGGTACATAAGCAAGATGTATCATGACGTATGGTTCCATATTATAGAGAGCTCAACAAGATCACCATTAAAGATAATTTTCCCACTCATGTCATTGATGAACTGTTAGATGAATTACATGGAGCAATTTTCTTCACAAAGCTGGATATTCATTTTGGGTATCATCATATTAGAATGAAGGATAAACACATCCCAAAAACAACATTCATAACTCATGAAGGGCATTGTGAATTCTTAGTCATGCCATTTGGTCTCACAAATGTGCCTTCCACATTTCAAGGTTTGATGAATTCCATTTTCAATCATTTTCTTAGAAAATTGTTTCTGGTATTCTTTGATGATATACTAATCTATAGCAAGTCTTGGGAAGAACATTTTCAACATGTTGATAGGGTACTACAACTACTAAAGGAGAAACAACTATATGCAAAGCCTT
The DNA here is from genome assembly GCA_027924585.1 of Larix kaempferi. Lineage (NCBI taxonomy): Eukaryota > Viridiplantae > Streptophyta > Pinopsida > Pinales > Pinaceae > Larix > Larix kaempferi. The sequence continues at coordinate 22,626,438 of BSBM01000223.1, read as the reverse complement.
CCAAATTTTTCTTTGGGGTGAAGGAGGTAGAGTATTTGGGTCATATTGTATCTCATGAAGATGTCAAGGTAGAACCCAATAAAATTAAATCCATGATGGACTAGTCGATTCTCAAACACCCTGAAGAAGCTTCGAGGATTATTAGGTTTGACAGGGTAATACCACAAGTTTGTTTGGAACTATGGAAGAACAACAGCGCCTCTAACAACATTATTGAAGAAAGATGCATTTTCTTGGACTCCAGATGCAACTCAAGCTTTTGAACAACTTAAACATGAAATGTGCAAAACTCTTGTTTTGGCCACACCAGACTTCACAAAAAACTTTATTGTGGAATATGATGCTTCAGGAAATGGCATTGGTGTTGTTCTAATGCAAGAAGGACACCCACTTGCTTTCACAAATCATCCAATCAAGGGAAAGAACTTACAGAAGCCTATTTATGAGAAGGAAATGTTGGCAATACTACACGCTCTTAAGAAATGGCGTCCTTACCTAATACGTAGGCACTTCAAGGTAAAAAAAAATCATGATAGTCTTAAATACTTCTTGGAACAGAGACTATCTTCAAAACAGCAACAAAAATGGGTAACCAAGATGTTGGGATATGAATTTGAAATCATCTATCGAAAAGGAAACCATAATGTGGTGGCATAAGCGCTCTCTAGAAAAGATGAAGATGTTGTGGCATTACTTTGTACCATTTCCATTCTACAAGATTGGGTAGTAGTAGCAAGGGAAGAATGGAAAAATGACCTATCTGTGTGGACACTCATTCAAAAGCTACAGAACGATCCCAGTGTATCATATAATTTTGTGTGTAAAAATGATTCACTATAGTATAAGGATCGCTTATATTTATGCAAAAACTCCCAACTCAAGCAGAAGGTCCTCTTAGAATTACACACCTCTGTTATAGGTGGGCACTCCAGATTCCTGAAAACTTACCACAGGGTCAAGAAGGAATTTTTTTGGGAAGGTCTTAAATCTGATGTTCAAAGGTTCGTGGCTGAATGTCTGGTTTTCCAACAACATAAGGGTGAGACAATTAAGACCCCGAGACTTCTACAACCATTAGACATACCTTTCCAAAGCTAGGAGGAAGTCTCCATGGATTTTATCATAGGTCTACCCAAGTTAGAAGGAAATAATGTTATTATGGTGGTTGTTGATAGACTCACGAAGTATGCACATTTTTTTTCACTCTCTCACTCTTTTGATGCAAGTACAATAGCTGCAACCTTTATGGAAACTGTTCAGAAGTTACATGGAAATCCAAAGATTATTGTAAGTGATAGAGATCCAATTTTCACTGGAAAATTTTGGACTGAATTATTTTCTTGTTTGGGTACCCAATTGGATCATAGTTCATCTTATCACCCTCAATCCAATGGGAAAACTGAGATAATGAACAATTTTTTGGAAGGCTATCTTCGTTGCTTTGCATTTGATAAACAAACATAGTGGGTGAAATGGTTTTCTTTGGCAAAATGGTGGTACAATACTTCCTTCCATACATCATAAAAAATGTCTCCATTTATGGCACTTTATGGGTACCAGCCTCCATCTATCACATCTCCCTTAAAAGGAAAATCTAAATTTCAAGCCGTGGAATATCACATAGAGCACCAACAAGAATTTCTCTAGATACTTAAGGACAACTTGACTATGTCAAAAAACAAGATAAAACAACAAGTTGATCAACATCGAAGTGAAAGGAGTTTCGAAGAAGGGGATTGGGTATTTCTAAGGCTGCAACCTTACAAGCAGATGTCTCTCAAGCAACTAAATAAGGAAAATAAATTAACACCCAAGTATTATGGTCCTTATAAAGTGTTGCAGAAGATTGGTAGTATGGCTTACAAATTAGAGCTCCCTTCATCTTAAAGAGTACATCCAGTTTTCCATGTTTCTTGCTTAAAGAAGGTAATAGGAGACATGATCCCAATTCAAACAATCTTACCTGATATTGATGAAGAAGGAAAATTCATATTGGAACCTGAACAAAACACAGAAACAAGGACCAAACAACTACGAAATCAGGCTATTACTAAGTACCTAATAAAGTGGAAAAAATTAACAATTGAAGATTCGACATGGGAAGATGAGTCCTTCATACAGAGGCATCCGCAACTAATCAAGCATTGGGGAAAACACTTGTGTGAAGGAGAGGGGCATGGTAAGCCCTAAATATGGGCACATATCCCCCCTATATTGTGCTGCATTACATTAGTATTGATGTCGGCTTTGGTCCATTAGTTGTAATTGTCATTAGTATGGTTATATTAGTTACATCGGCTTGGGTCAGTTAGTTGGAATTGTACCCCTTAGTCTCCTATATATAGGAAGGATACCTTTTCATTTGGAGTATCTTGTCTTGTCTTGTGTACTTAGTGCATTGTGTAAGGAGGTTTCCCCCTCGAAGAGGCTTGTTATTCAACTATTTTATTCATTAAATTCATGGAGTACTTTTTCTCGTCTATTTATGCTATTTTTATGCCTTTTTGGAAATTTGTTGCATAACATTATACCACAAACTTTTGAACAACACTTTTAAGACCTTCCCTGAAAAAATCCTTCTTGATCATGTGATATGTTTTCAAGAACCCTAGACGTCCTCCTATAAGAGAAGTGTGGGTTTCCAAAAGGACATTGTATTTGAGTTTATAATTATTACATAAATATAGGTGACCTTTGTACCATAGTGAATCATTCTTCTGCATAAATTTATCTAGTGAACTAGGGTCTTCTTGTAGTTGTTGAATTATATTGCATGCCTTCTGATCTTGTTTCCATTCTATCCTTGCTTCTTCTACCCAATTAGATTGAATTATGTAAATAGCACAAAGTAAGGCCTCAATGCCATCTTATTTTCTTGAAAGTGCACCTACCACCACATTTTGTTTTCCTTTTTTGTAGATAATTTCAAAGTAATAACCCAACACATTTGTAACCCATTTTTGTTTCTTCCGAAGATAATATTTGTTCCAAGAAGTACTTAAGAGTGTCATGATTTGTACTTACCTTGAAGTGTCTTCCTATTAAATAAGGGTGCCATTCCCCTATTGCATGTAATTGTTGGTCAATTTAATTGCTTAAATTAATGACATAAATTATTAATCTGGGATGTTTGTAAACTTATGAGATGCCGAAAAAATATATGCAGGACTAGGAAGCTAAACTAATGCAACTTTGCTTAATAGATCATTTCCAGAATTCAAGATTAAACATTGAGGTTGTATTCATTTAGTTCACTCAACAGCTCAAATAACTCGCGTGGCTCTATCAAGCATCAAATCAAATTTAAATAAAGCTTGCAAAATTAAATCCAAAAATCTCAAACTTGTTAATCGACTAAGCCCTGCAACTTTAGTTTTATGGAGTTCCTATAATAGCAACTTATTAATATTTCTAGTAGCACCACAAGTGGTACTTAACACACTTGCAGATATTTAAAAGCATGAAAAATAAAGTAAAGGAATAAACAAATTAAACCATCACACCGTACTTGCGAAAATAAATGAAATTATTTAAAATAAATCCTACACAAAATAACACTTCATTATCCGATCGTGGGCCATTGCTATCGTAGACAAAAATGCTACTACTAATCTATGACATAATAAACCAAATTAAAACATACTATTATACTAAATCAAAACATACTATTTATAACACTAAAGAAAGAGAAATATCAAAACGCTTTACTCTATTCCATCATAATTTGAACACATGCTCCAAGACTCCTCTCTTTAGAAAGAAGAAGGAACTCTTATTTATACATATTTTTCTTTGAGAATAGGATAAGAAACTAATAAATTCAGATCCACTTTTATCTCACGTGGTTAAACCATTTGCTAATAATTACAAAATAATTATCTCTACAAATCCTCTCACAAATCTCTAAGATATTTAATAAGAAAAACTTCCATGATTCTTCTCCATCAAATATTGTTGAGTGATCATCCCAAATTTTCCTCAAATCTTCAAAATTTGAAGAGCAAATTCGAATTTAAGGATAAGTGGTAAGTTTTGACTTTGTTGAAATCTTCAAATATGCCTCTAAACATCACAAAACTCATCCAACTTTCAAGGTTAAGTAAAAACATTCTATTTTTCCAACATGTAATCATAAATTCACTCAAAATGCTAAAATACATTCTTTGGAAAATAATAAGTCTAATCCCATATATAAAAATTAAAATGGTCTTAATGCATGGTTATGGGAGAGTAGGAAATAATTGAAAGTCTAGGGAAAAAGAGGTGAAAATGTGACATTTTGGTGACTCAACAGTAATATGGACAACATTTCATTTTCATAAATTTGTTTTAGTAAGTTTGACCTTTAAGTTGGCAACTTTGAAAGGCAAGTGGCCTTCCTTATTGCATTAAAACTACACCAATGCCATGCCCTAAGGCATCACATTCCACTATAAAGGTTTTTGTGAAGTCGGTTGTGGCTAAAAGCAAGTTATACACATATCCACTTTAAGCTTTTCAAAAGATGTGGTTGCTTCTTGAGTCTAAGAGAATGCTTAATTTTTCAATAACCTTGTTAGGGGTGCTACTATTTGACCATAATTCCTGACAAACTTGTGGTAGTAACATGTCAATCCTAAAAATCCTCTAAGTTTCTTCAAGGTTTTGGGAATTGACCATTCCACGATAGCCTTAATTTTGTTTGGGTCCACTTTGAATCCTTCGTGTGATACAATATGACTCAAATATTCCACTTATTGAACCCCAAAGGCACACTTAGAAGGCTTGGGTTATAGTAAGTGCTCCTCCAATAGTTTTAAGACCCTTTCAACGTGTTGTACATTCTCCTCTCAATATTTCTTATAGATTAGTATATCATCAAAAAATACTAACACAAATTTTCTCAAGAAGGATTTAAAAATAGAATTCATCAAGATTTGAAATGTGGAAAGTGCATTAGTAAAGCCAAATGACAGCACTAGATATTCATAATGACCTTGATGTGTGTTATTCAAATTATAAGGTAATAATTTATGTTACATTTATCATCAATCCGATTTTTGTAAAATTACGAGGTGAAAGGCAAAATATATGCAAAGATAAGTCCCAAAGTTCTTCAAAAACTATGAAATCAACTCACCAATCATCACTGGAAACTTACCAATGGTCATACATTTATGGCCTCGTTACCAATCAGTTCGTGAATCAATAAGGTAGAATTGCAGTTCTAGTACATAGCTTGTACTTGATAGTACTCTGTATATTTCATTTGGTTGAACTATTAGGGAAACTGAAACCAGAAGTGAAACTATTGAAAGCAAACCTTACAAATAGAAAGCAATCCAATTAAATCTAAGATGTTGTGCAAGATTGACTAAGTTCCATTGTGAGCTCCTAAGGTAGGAATGCATTCCAATCATATTTTATATGACCAATAGTACTCCGTGAGTCTCACTTTAACAATTTTAATCAATGATCGAAAACATCCAAGAAACCAAATATGAATATAATCAAATTAATTGCAATTGTGACCTTCTGAAATGAATACTATCCAACTGTAAACTTTAAAGTAGAAAACCAGGTTGATATGTATCCCACATCCACAATACTATGCAAGTTTCTTCTTGTTGATACTAAATTTAGGACACATAAAGTAAATCACCATGACATTCAAATAACGTATCCACTAAAATCATAGAGACTTAAGCTATAGGAAATGAAAGCTGCATGAAAATAAACGTTGTAGGAAATAAACGTTACAGGAACATAACATATCTTCTACGGGAATATGTAACACGCTCTACGCATAGGAAAAAAGATTTCACATGCACACACAACTCTATAAACGGAAATAAATACACACAAACACACAAGGGTGATGTTTTTGAGAGGAGGGGGGCCTTCCTTCTCCCAGAAACACACCCACTACTCTAAGTAAAACTCATAAATAATAGTCAGGAATGCATAAGAAACCAGATTCAATTAATCGTGATAAAAAGAGGACAATAAGTCTGAACCTTTTCTCCTGTCTGATCTCCAAGTCTAATAGATTAACCTCCTACTATAAAATCCATTAGTACTTATAGATGTTTACATTGCAAAAGCAACGTGCTACATAATTAACACTGTAGGAGTGTGCTACAGGAACAGTTACATGAATTGTGTTGCTAGATTACAATGCAAAACCACCTTAAGATAACTTTGGAGTAGGAAGTTACATTGAGATATTAGGTTGGATAAACATAGCAAAGGAAATGGTTCATTTTTGTCATGAGATTTCAACACTGAACGCATGAAATCTATCTTCGATATTTCGTGCTGCAGGAACAGTTAACTGAGCCAAAGATCTTGAGTTCACGGTCTTCTAGTGACGATTTAAGATGATCTAGACAACACATCACCATCTCAACATAATTTAGTACGAGATCCATGTTTCCCTTTCAGTGCATAAATAACAGAGGTACTTTAACCATTGAGGCCATTACCAAACATGGAGGGTGTCAGAACCTAAACCTGATCCTGTAACCTCATCAACCATAACAACTTAAAATCCAGATTATTAAAAATAAATAAATAAATTATGAACATAGGCAAGGTTTTGTACCTATGAACTCGAGATGACACTTAGGAAAAATGTGGAATATTAGGATATTAGAGGTGGCAAAATAAGGTAGTTTATAGAAAATATGGCCGAAATAAGGGTTCATAGATACTCCTAGAACACCATAATAAGAACCCTACAATATGTTCTAAAGGTAGTTTTTGGACTATCTTCTTTCCTCATTACGATGTGATGATATCTATTAAAAAATTTTAACCTATTTATTTTGCAATAAACATAGATATATCAAACTTAATTTGTCAACCTAACTATTTTGCAATAAACACAAAGAGTTAGGAAATATGTTTCTTTTTTGCAAATTCATGATATATAAACTAATGAAAGACAAGACCCTTTAGTATGCATACACAATGCAACATATCTCATAAGTGCTCTAAAACCTTGGGTTGCTACATTGATGTATAGTCTACTTAATTTCTATTGTCATAAACTAGTAAGGTAATTAAAAATATTGTTAGCTCCAAACATGTATTGATGCCTTAAGAGATGTGAATACACACCAAAGGCATTCTCCATTGGAAAAACATGTATCAAAATATGTGCTAGTGCCCCAAAGGTGGACTACTATCATATGTACAAGTGTGGCTCCAAATATGTGAAAATAAAAAAAAACACCCTCAAACATGTGAAGAAAAAAGTAATAACATGGATATCCATCACTATTGTGAATCCCCTGCATGGTGAATAAGATGATTCTTAAACCATATTTTTAATACCATGCTCATGACTTGTACCAAAATCCTAAAGTTAATATCTCTTGGTACAATGCTAATTAAAAGAATGCCTTTGAAAATGTGAAATGAACCTTGCATTTTCTAGGCGGTGACTTAGGGTACCCTCCTCCGATATCACCTATGGTTTAACCAAGAAACCACATCTTTAGTCAAACTTCTTTTGAGACTTGAGTGACTTGCAAGAATTCTTGACGTAGTGATAGGAAGCCTTTCATTCTTCATGTGCCTATATATTAAGTACTTGATCATAGATTTACGCTTAATGGATGGAAGCTCCACTTGTAATAGGTGGATTGGGTAAGGTGTATTGCACTTAACTTTGAAGTTATTTATTATAAACTGCTTTTAGATTTAGTTTATTTTCCTCTAAATTTATCTAAAAATACTACACTCCAAACATTACATTAATATAGAATGGCTAGGGTAACAAATGTATCAAAGAATGCTTCTATTTTTACCAAAACCAAAATTGTACAATTTTATCATTGTTTTTAAGACCAAAATAAGGTAAATCCAACCTCCATTGGTTGTTTTCTCAATGCTATAGTTCCAATTTAGCTTGTGATGAAAATCAATTCCAGGATACTTATAAATTTATGGACTTATTCCAAGTTGTTATATTGCGTCAAGAGGCGCTTTTATAGCCCGGTATGAGGGAGAAGTGTAATTCAATGCTCAACATGGAATTGACACGTGGTGCTTTAAAAAAATTAAAAAAATATTAAATAAATAAAAATTTTACAATGTCGACCTTAACCTAAAATGTAAAAGTGAAGCTAAGAGATGGCACTTTAATAAAATAATAACACATTAAGTATATAAAAATTTTACCATGTCGACTTTAACTTAAAATTCCAAACCAAAGATATATATATTCCAATTAATTAAAACTAAAAAAATAATGAAAGTTGGATACTTCTTGGTCTGTGATATAGGAGTTGAGCCATCATTAAACCATGATTTACATATGAGGGATTTACATATTAAACCGGTATAGATCCATCTTAACTTTGGATATACTTAGCGCCGAGAGGGATCAAATCCCTTGAAGTGAAAACTTTAGTGCAAATGTTGAGGATAAGTTTGCACTTCAAGGGATTTGATCCCTCTCCACGTCGAAGTTAAGATGGATCTATATTGGTTTTAAGAAAAACAAGGACATGTGATTTGTTTTGATTTAATGACCACTACCTTTATTTTATTTTTTGTTTACAAACATCACATGGGTAGTACATACATATTTAAGAATGTTAAGTTGTTTATGAAGGTTAGAGTGGCTCTTTGCTAAAAAGAAATATCATCTACATAGGGAGGATGATGACTAAACTTGCTTGGTTCATTTTTACATAACTTTATTCATCCAAGCAATCTTCTAACTTGTCAATATAAATATAAAAAATAATAAATGACACCTTGATTGCTTAAAACCCCTATATTACAATTAATCAACTTCCAAAATAACTTATAAATATATAAATGACATATACTATATCTATTATTTCAATTAAATGTACAATGTTTAATTTGAATAGTGTTTTTCCTCGAATATATTTTTATAATAAAAGTAATAAAAAATACAACACTCCATTAAATTTTGTTAACTTATTTACTTTACAATAAACACAAATTTATTTATAACTAAACTTTAAAAATAATAATATAATTTCAATTAATTATAATTTATTATTTAATATTAAATTTAATAAAACAAAATAATATTATTATTTTATCTATATAATTGTCAATTATACTATATATGTAATTTCAATTATACTATATATAATTTCAATATTTTAATTCACATGTAATATATTTAATCTTACCATCCTATCTTATATTAATCAAAATATGCTTCGTTCATAAAAATTACAAATACAAACCTTAAAATGTTTTAAAATTGTTAATTTATATCGTAAGCAATGTGACATACAAATACAAACCTTAAAATGTTTTAAAATTGTTAATTTATATCGTAAGCAATGTGACATACATTTTGATTACAAAATCAACATTCAAAGTTCATAGATGGTCTCAAAGCTACAAATAACGAACACTCAAAGATATATATCTATGTTATTTTAAATCAAAATGCATTCAAAAATATATATGTGTTTTTTAAATTAAAAAATGATTTGATAATATCACAATGTATTACCTTGACACCCTAAACCAATCACCACATAACCACGATCTATTACATTGACACCACCACCACGATCTATTAAACTTACTTTAACCACGATGTATTACATTGACACCACCACATAACCACGATCAACCAATCACCAATTTACATTCAAGTGATGTCTTAATGGTGGGATCGTCCCATTGGATTGCATCCCACCATTCTCTCCTCTTACCTCTTATTACCTCCAGACACTTCAGCTTATCCCATCCCCCAGGCATTCTCTTCAATCGCGGACACAGGCATACCTCGAGAGTCTTGAGCATGGGTAACGGTGACCCTCCACCTCCACTTGCTGCTGCCCCTGCCCCCACGCACTCCAATGACCCTAAGTCCCAAAGACTCAACTCCTGTAGCTTTGGAAAACCCGTCCCCAACTCCAACTCTTCCAACTTATTGCATTCAAATAGCTGTAGCCTTCTCAAACATGGCAATTCCTGCAACTCCGCGGGGAGCTCTTTCAACTGCTCACAAGACTGGAGCCTAAGGCATGCTAGCTTTCGGAATTCACTAACCCAACAAGGCAGTCGCTCCACATTGCATCCACGAAGAATGAAATATTCAATATCTTTCATCGCCTGCATATCCTCCGGAAGGTAATCTTGATTGGCACCCCGACATTGCAGCATTAGATACCTCATCTTCGACCAATTTCCCATAACCCCTTCCTTCACTGGCGATTTTATGTTTACCGCTAAAACCCTGAGGCGGCGCAAACTTTGCAGGTCCTTGAAACAAGCATTCTTTCTTTCCGCATTTGCGTCCTCTTCGAAATCCAATGAAATGCTCGAATAATCCACCCACAATATTTCCAGTGAAACCAATTCCGAGATGCCACGCGGAAGATGCCTCAACTCATTGCAATGCCGAATGTCGAGGGCCCTCAGACGTTTGAGTTCACTTATCCTCTCCGGAAGGCACCGTAGCTGACGACAGCCTCTAACGTTCAAGAACTGAAGCTCCTTCAGGTCGCCAATGCTTTCCGGCAATTCACGGATGTTTGTGTATCGTAGCTGGAGGGAGGCAAGACGCTTCAGATTTCCCACACAAGGCGGCAGAGACGTTATGCCAGTCTCACTGAGATCGAGGACCTTCAGTGAGGACAACTCGCGCAGGAAGCTTCCGGGAACTTCTTTAATACCACGATTCCATTGTAGCAGCAAAACTGAGAGGGACGAGCATGCGAAGGTTGTCGGCAGGGAGTGTAGATCATTACTCACGAGTGACATTCTTTCCCAGCCCTTCCCATCGACTTCCTCAACGGGAAAATCGCAGATGCCTTGCCCGGCTTTAAAATAACACCTCTCCTCCTTCTCCGCAATCCGAATCGCCAGATCACGAAGCACATCGTGTATTTTAACCACTGAAATCCTTCCCACATTATCATTGCGTACCACCTCAATCAAACACCGATCCCGAAGAAAGCTGATAAAACTGTGCGCAGTGTCAGGCAAATAGCTGTCTCCACTGCCTTTTACTAGGCCTTCTGCAATCCAGTTGTCTATGACCTCTTCACATTCGATTCGGCTGTCTTCAGGATAAGCTGCAAAAGATAGAAAACAAGTTTTCAAATAATTTTGCAGACCATTGTAACTCCATTGCAGATGTTGAAATAGCTTTTCCTCCACTTCATCGTGCATGCCATAAAATGCCTCGTCAATGCTCTGTAGCTGACGTAAAGCATGCTCCCACTCATGTTGATAAGTATGGTTTCTCATTGCAGCAGCAATTACGTTTATAGCCAGTGGCAGACCCTTGCATTCCCCTGCGATTTCCCTGGCAACGTCTGCTATTTCCTGTGGAACATTTCCATTTAGAAAAGCTCGCCTACAAAACAGCTGCCAGCCCTCCCCTTCCGACAGCGGTTTCACTTCTATTATCTCTCCCGCTTCCATTCCGGTACACACTTGTTTAATCCGAGTAGTCAAAACAATTTTGGAACCTTTGTCATTCAATGGCACTCCTAAGCTGTGCAGCTCAAGAGTCTTCCACATATCATCCAGTATCATGAGAAACTTTTTATCTCCTAAATAAGAGTTCAGCCTATGCTTTCTCTCTTCCAAAGTACTGGATCTATCTGAAAAGTCCTGTAATTTTAATCTATTGGCAATGATATCTTGTAGATTTAAGATATCGTAGTCTTTGGAGACGGTTACCCAAATGATGAGATCAAATGAGTTGCGTACCTGGAGGCTGTTGTTGATGGTTTCAAGCAGCGAAGTCTTACCGACTCCACCCATTCCGTGAACAGCAATAATTCGAATGTTGGTATCTTCGGTTAACAGCTGCTTAAGCTTAAACTGCGCAGATTGTATTGCATTTCCAAAAAAACCAGTTTCAGGGATCTCAATCGATATCTGGGCGGCTGGAGTATGGTCGCTGTAATCCCCGCTTTGAGGAAAATCTGACTGCTTTTCTGAGTGGAGTTGATCAACAGTCCGTTTCCAATCTACGATGTCTTTGCTGATTGTGCACCGAGAGAGGCAGTTGGGGCAGCAAATTAGGCAGTTTTTGGGTTGCTGGTACCGGTTGCAAATAGATTTCCAGCTTTCAATGGCAGTCTCCGCACTATCTAGCCAAGCCTGCACTATTCTTTTAGCGGGTTTTTGCTCTTGATCGAGCACCGATTTGATATCATGTACTACATTGTCCAGACGTTGAGCTTGAACTTCCATGTCTGTGACAGCTTGACGCAAATAAATGGCCGTTTTGACAACTTGAAATCCTTTGTTCCAAAGGCCGCTCAAAACATTGCTCGCAACATTGGCTGAACATCCAGTTATAGAAGCAATTAAGGCTTCCATTGTCTTTCACGAGAATTAGAGAGCGTGAATACCAAATGACGAGAGTTAGAGAGCGTGAATCCCAAATGAGAGGCACAAGGTAAGATTAAGATTGCTCTTCAGTACACCACTAACTCACCAGCAAGATAAGGGTTTCGCTTCGCTCAAATTGGGCTGAGGCACTGAATGCACCAGGGAGTTTTATTAATTTATTTACAGGGAATATCCATTCGCGTACTCGACAGCTGGAAGCAACTTGACTTTAGGTGGGCCCTGTTCTGCTGCATTTTATTCGGCATTATGAGAGTCATTGGTGGTCGACAACTAGAAAGCAACTTGACTCGGCGTCTGGAGAGAGTCATTCGTACTCAACAGTTGGCAAAGTATTCGTACATAGTGATATTTTTTCAGTATTCTTCAAAATTATTTAGTCAAAGACAAAACATAACATTTGTATGCCATCCCCTCTTAAGCTGTAAATGACTACAATTTGTACATTATGTATTTCATTATAGCCACACTCTTTCTATAAAGATAGGACCGGGCATATTTCTTTTAATTTTAAATTTATAAATTATGAAAGGCATTATATTGTAGGATTTTAGATCAGTACATATAGTTAATGTTAGCATACCAACCAAATTAATGTTCCCTTCTACCAACATGTCATCATGTTAGCACGTTGGGATCAGCCACATTGTAGATATTATAACTATTTAGAACTATAACATAATGGCTTCATGGTATTACATACATGAATGAGGTTAGGAGTGTTAGGGTTGGGTACATGTTAAGGTTGGCTATTTTGGTTAGGATTTTCTATGCAAGAATAAGAAATAGAAGCTTGAAGCTCCCTATGGGTATTATAGGAGACCTAAGCAAATTGTATGACTTATTTTATGAACAGTAATGGAAATGAATGTGATGTGATTCCCCCTCTCATATTTTGATTATCTTTTATGTGTGAATGCCTAAATGTTTTATGGTTAAGTTATGGTATATTTTGTTTTCTTTAATCATTTATGTTTATAATGTTGAGTAGTGCTTCTAGTAAGACCCTACTCTTCATCAAGAAATTGAAAATGCTAATTACTAATGGATTATTATTGGCTTGAGTCCCAAACCTAGGTTATATTTCTAATAGCACCAATAATTAGTTATGTTGTCGGGTTAGTACTAACATTTACAAGAAAAAATAAGGGTATGTATTGGAAACCATCACGACGGGAGATACAAGATTGGATCACCAAAAAAGAGATTGAGTTTGCACAAAGATAAATGCAAAACCTACACATGGATCTTGAATGGTGAAATGATAAGCATATATATTATGATAACTTCAAAATTTTATTTGTTGAATTCCATAATCTATTACAAGAGTGGATAAAAAGACAAGTAGAAATTAACACAATACACCTCTCTCAAGTACATATAATTTGCGATCATTAAACGATTGAAAGACTTAAGATATTAGATAACAATTGGATGTTGCCATGCAATTTGATTATTAGTTCAAGAAATGCAAAATATTGCATAACAACACATTTAAACTCATTTGGTGCATTGTAAATAGTAACACACGGGTGTGCTTATAAGTTTACAATTTAACATTTAGAGTTTGTTTATAATTAAAATAAATCCATTGTTTCCTACAATTCAATTATAATGACTTTTGGGGCACATAGTTATAAATGCACTAGTGTGTTATATATGTTAGCATGTCGATGCATTTTATACAATTTAAGCACACCGATTAAAAAACCTCCTACTGCTTACCTTAGCCTACAAACTCTGCTATAAACAAAAAGAAATAATTTTGGGGGAGAGGTTCCACAAAAGCCTCCACTAAAAGGTGTTTCCCTTGTAGTGACATCATTATACCAACAAAGAATATTATGCGTAAGGGTGTGAAAAATGAAGGAAAACCATGGTGGAATTATATCAACATCCTAACGACCAAGAAAGTTGGAAAGGAATACATGAAGGTCCACATCAATGCTACTAAGAATGTAGATTACAAAAACAACAACATTAACGGAATGTGGCATCAAGGAACCATTGTGTGATAGGCTATTACCAAGGATCAACATGTGCAAGCAATTGAAGAATCTATAACAATGCATGGAATCAAAGGGAAACAAACTATGTGACATCATATAATCAAGGATCGATGTCAATAATAATTGTATATGGGTGGATATAGGATCTTCTAGATATTTTGCATTCATATTTAAATATGATTGAGATGTATCCAAAAGATCCTATATCCACTTGAATTGATCACAAAAATATTAGAGAAGAAACTGTATATGGATCAATAATCAACAATGGCAACAAGGGAGTCAAAATACATGGAAACCCTATTACTTGGTTTCATCACATGTAAATAGATCACGTACTTATAGTGTGATTTGAAATGGATCACAATTTATAATTTATCATTTGTTTTGGTACTTTTATGTTAAATTTTCAGAATTTACTTCAATCTGATCTAGGATCTTAACTGAGAGAACAACATGTATAGCATATCTACAGCATATCAATCATGGAGACAATAATGCAAGCACACAAGAGACACAAAGATTTACTTGGGGAAAACCATAAAGGTGAAAAACCCCAATAACTTCCTCAGAGATAGATAGAGCAATGATACAACCCAACCATAAGAGATAGAAATATCATAGCAGCAGATCCTCCTCCTCCATAAGTGCGCCACTCCTCCTTGAGTGCATAAGTGAGAAGTGAGTGAACAAATAGAGTGCCTCCCGCACTCTATTTATACTTGACTTGACTTGCCTTTTACATAAATCATGTAGGCTCAAACTTAACCACATAACATAATGCTGACTAGGCCGACCCTCAATAGGGTGGTCTAATAACCCTTTGACCCACATGGCCGACCCCCAATAAGGTGGTCTAATAACCCTTTGACCCACATGACTTATACAGGGCCGACCCCAACAAGGTGGTCTAATAACCCATCAAGTATAAGTTACGAAATTTACAATATAAATGACGACACTTCCGTATAGAGGAATAATACCATCTCTATAGGAGTACATACAACATATATGAAATACATTTCAAAGTTACATATACATCAACACTCCCTCTTAACTAGGAAGGTATTTCTCAGCATAGGTCTTCTAGCACAAGTCATCTTCTCTGGATCATCGTCACTGCTGCTGCTATCTCAATCAATCTCTGAATCTACTTGTCATAGGAAGTTCTACAGAGCCAATCCCTTTTCATACTGGATGTAGGCCCACCACCTGCAGGTCTTCGTCATCACTGGCCATACTGTGGAATCCTCAGGACTTATTACGTGCATCACAAAACCTGGCTGCAGAATCCCAGGCTATTACGAGCACACAGCTCTACCTGTAGGATCTCCCAGGAGCACATTACATGTGACCCATCGCAAAACCTGGCTAAAGCATCCTAGGCTGTTACGAGCACACGGCTCTACCTATCGGATCTCCCAGGAGCACATTACATGTGATCTCACCACAAAACCTGGCTGACGCATCCCAGGTTGTTACGAGCACACAGCTCTACCTGTCGGATCTCCCAAGAGCACATTACATGTGGTCCACCACAAAACCTGGCTGAAGCATCTGAGGCCTTTTTCATACTGTCCAGATCTCCCAGGAGCAAATTACATGTGGTCATGGCAAAACCTGGCTGAATCATCTGAGGCCTTTTTCATCCTGTCCAGATCTCCCAGGAGCAAATTACATGCCATAGGACAAAACCTCGAAAGAGCATCTTCCAGATATCCCAGGGCAACAAATTACATGCCATAGGCAAAACCTCAAAAGACTATCTGCAGATCTCCCAGGGCACAAATTATATGTCCTCCCAAGCAAAACCTCGAAAGAGCATTTTCCAGATGTCCCAGGGTACGAATTACATGCCATAGGAAAAACCTCGAAAGACCATCTGCAAATCTCCCAGGGCACAAATTACATGCTTACCTGCACAACCTGATCCACGGCCACAAAGTATCATCTGATACTCATCATACATCATCCTGATGTACACATGATCACCCTGATCATCATCACTGCAACATCCTGCTGCATGTCATCAGGAGAAGCTCGTCATCCACGATCATCCTGATCATACAATGCATCTATCTGATGCACACCACGTATCTACCTGATACATATCATCATACATGGTGTATCCACCTGATACATAGATACATGATCCACACAATGTATCCATCAACATACATGATCTACTTGATCATATCTGATACATATCAATATACATGATCTACCTGACCATACAATGTCACCTCAAAAAGGTGACATGTGTTACAAGTCAAATGGATTTTGAATTTTGTTTCAAAAGTAACAACTAACTATTACAAAAATAATATATTATTCCCTTTTTTCAAAAATGAAATTGATTTGAGGATAGAGGCCTTACAACTTTTTTAGTTTTTAATAATGATTTGACTCTATACTTCTTCTTCCATTTTTTTGAATATATTTCAACATATATATTAAAAATATTTCATAATGACTAATAATTTTTTAATCCTATATAATATATAGGAATGTTAACTATTTTCTATTATTCTTAAATAAGTTTATCTGATTCATTGGTGATGAGTGGAGCTACTCCTTGAAACATTATTGTAGGATATTTCTAAACTATAACATAATTTAATTTTCATAAGTTTAAAATATTATCGTGATTAACTATGGAAAGCTAGATGCTCAAGGCTTATACTTATGGGCCTGAATTTGATTATACCTTGAAATTTTGTTCATAAAGGATAGAACTTCATGACCAACCCATTAATCAATAATATAATAGAAAAAATAAAGTACATAAGCTATCTTTGGCAAAACCCTATTGATCATGAAAGTTAGTGCATATCGTGATGGTCCCTTCTTTTTTTACTAGGACAAGATTGGGCACCCTAGACGTGTAGGTGATGGGTAGATAAAAACAAATATTTTGTAGTTTGTTGATTGACTCATCTTTGACTAGGACAAGATTGGACACCTTGGACGTGTGGGTGATGGGGTAGATAAAAACATATATTTTGTAGTTTGTTGGTTGACTCATCTTTGGTAGTTGGGGATTTTTTTGTTAATTAAAGGTCATTGTTTCGATCAAATAAGTTGTACATTAGTTCAAGTGTTTATATGGTGTTTAATGATATTAGGGTCTATGCCCAACATTTCCTTGTAGGACCATGAAAAAACATCATGGGATTCTTAGAACAATGTTTTCTAGACAACAACTTCCTCATGGGTGTATGCAATTCCAAGAAGGGTGTTTTTTAGTTACACTTGGTTTCATAGAAATGTCAATGGTGAATGTTTTGGAAATATTGGCCAAAATGTTTTCCTTAATGCATCCAACATAATGTCATGGTGTTGAATCCAATCCACAAGCCCATGTGGAATGAAGTTTTGTGCCTCTATGGTATATTACTATGATCTTATGAGAATTATCATGGGAAATAAATATGGTCAATAATGCAAATTGTTTGAAGAATGATAGGGCGTGTGATAACTGGCACTCAAATCGCCCCGTGTCGGTGACGGAAAATTTTCCGGCGAGGTATAGTTCGACTCCTTCTCGTTATTTTTTTGGAATTTCAACGATCTGGGTCGTTTTAAAATGGGCCAAAACCTCTAGGGGCACAATTCCATGGCATAATTCCGCAGTAAATGGGGTGGAACTACGATTCCGCCGGTTTTTATAACCGGATCTAGGGAACAAATCTCCGAAAAAGCAAGGCGATTTGAGTACGAGTTATCCCACGCCGAACCATAAGGGTGGTCATGGTCTCAAAATGTCTTTCATTGGAGTGAAAGATGTTTGCAGGGAATTCATAAAATTGCATCGTTAGATATGTTTGGGAGGTACATTAATCCCAAGCTTCACTACTGCCAACTCCAAGGATAAGGGTAAGAGAATACTCTGAGTTGGTATAATACAAATTGTGTATAAAAATGATGATCCATATTGTCAACTTGGGATGTTTAACGGTGGTAAACACCAAGAAAGTAACATTTGGTGCTCGGCAGCAAGAAAGCGACATGACATGAGTCATTTGTACTCGACAGTTGGGATGCATCATGCAACTTGACTGTCAGTTCTGCAAAAGATTTTGTGTCATGAACGTGATAGCCATATCGCAGACCTTCAACCCAACCATGTGGAACTTAGTGGAATGGGAGGACTCAACAGTGACATCTTGTGCTCGACAGCTGGGAAATGCCATGTCCACGGAGAGTCATTGGTTAAGTAATTTGAGCGAGTCATTCAATCGACAACTGTAGGCAAAGTTTTTAAGATTCGATTGGAATTCAATAGTGATATCAACAGTCATTTCATGCTCAACAGCTCATGGAAGTCATTGGAATCCGAGGATTAACAATGACAGCTGGATGACGGAAAGTCATTGGTACTCGTAACTCGACAGCTTTAAAAAAAAAGACGTGGATGGACGGTCATTCGTACTCAATAGTTAGAAGGCACTTTGAGTAGGAAAATGATTTATCCAACTTGCAGACAAAAGCATTTGTCCTGCAAAGTCGCGTGTTTTGAAAATCTCACTATTTAAGATGCTGTCGTTCCACATTACTATCAAAGCAGCCCCACTTACATTACGATTCGCAATTCTGATTGGAATCAACGAGATTATGCAATATTTTTATTAGACACAAGGTTCATCCTTGCAATGCATTAAGAATTAGTTGGAATCCACTTTTGAAATTTGTCCATTAGCTAGGTAGTACTTTACATATGTAAGTAATTCATTATAGAAGTTTACATGATCAAGTTTATAAACTAATAAATTCAATTTTAAATATAACTTAGGTACGACATCCACTTCCTCTAAAAGCCACCTCCTCTAATTCTTTTATTGGGTTGAATAATTAAATTGCTATATATACAAAGAGAAAGTTCGTCAATCACACAATGACACTAAACATATCATGAATAACCTTGTATGAATTTATAATTCATCCTTTTCATAGCTCTTATATGACCAACTACAATCCAATGAAAATGACCAAAACCTTTTTGGTTTGTCATTCTAATTTTGGAGATATTAAAGTTCCCAAAAGAATTTGTAGAATTTGTTGAATAATATAAGGTGTAAATTTACTTTCATTTAAATCGGTATAAAGATTAGTAGAGACGATTGTTTTTTCAAAGTTTGAGTCAATAATTAATTATAAATAAATAATAGAAAGTGTAAAAATGGTTATAGAATAATATAGACATGTTTTACATCTTTAATACCAAAGGAAATTCCTTAGCTAGGTAGTACTTTACATATGTAAGTGATTCATTATAGAAGATTACATGATGAAGTTTATAAACTAATAAATTCAATTTTAAATATAAGTTAGGTACTTCGAAGCGACATCCACCTCTTTTATTAGGTTGAATAATTAAATTGCTATGAAAACAAAGAGAAAGTTCGTCTATCACACAATGACACCAAACATATCATGAATGACCTTGAACTCAAGTATGAACTTATATTGCATCCTTTTCACAACTCTTACATGACCAAATACAATCCATTGAAAATGACCAAAACATTTATGGTTTGTCATTCTATTTTTGGAGATATTAAAGTCCCCAAAAGAATTTGTTGGATAGTATAAGATGTCAATTTACTTTCCTCTAAATCGGCATGAAAGAGACGATTTTTTTTTCAAGGTTCAAGTCAATAATTAATTATAAATAAATAATAGAAAGTGTAAAAATGGTTATATAATAATATAGACACGTTTTAGATCTTTAATACCAAACGTTTTAGATCTTTAATACCAAAGGAAGTTCACTAAAACAAGAAAGTATGAATAAACTCAAGAAAACGTGTGGGTTGAATTAAATGTCTATTTTTTGTTGTCTATTTTTTCAGCACTTAGATAACAATAAAGTGGTTGATAATAAATTAAGTATATTAAAATTCATGCAAAGGTTTTCCATAACATTGACAAATTATAAAATTTGTTAAACCCCATGAACTACGTGGATAAATTTGGAGATTCAATGTGATGTTAATGTGATACAAAATATTTTTACATGGATGAAAGAGGATGATCAACAAATGTATGTGCATCCAACAAAACACATATCATGATAGAAGCATATTGCTCCATATATTTACCTTTGTTGGGCCGATGCATATAGCTCAAGGATATAGAACTAACATTAGTTGTAGTTGAATCACCATCATCAAAGGCAGTTTAAGTAACATCATCAACATTTCAACTCACACCATCAACAATTCAACTCTCATCACATTGATCGGCGGCCTTGAACAAAATATTTAAAAACATTAGTTGATGGATGGTTATTTCAACCAAAATCTATGTTTGTAAGCATAGGAAAATGAAGATGTTGGAAATGTAATGGATTTTCTAGAGGAGGCATGCTTATCGAATTTAGGTGATATTATTGAGATTTGTGAGCTCTACATCTCAATTAGAATAATAAAACAAAATCCATTGAAGTTTCTACATAAATGTTGATGGGGTTCACTACCTCGAAAAGAAGATTAATTACGTGATTTGACCCAAGAACAAGAAAAGCATAGGAAAAGAGGTTTAGGTACAAAAAATGTGATAGCATTGTATTTACTCTAGAGACAACATGGGTTTTGTCTTCTCTATTTCCACACTCAAGCACAACATAATTGTTACACTCATTGGTGATTGTGCATCCCAATAATTTGTATAGAGTTCCATTCCTAAATCCCCTCATTAAGACCATTAATCCTTTTACCATCATGCATGTTTATTTTGTGAACACAGTGTGTACGCCTACATCACTCATCTTGCTAATGGATATCAAGTTTCTAGCTAGGTCTAGAATGTGTGAAACCCTAGGGAGAGTTCTAATCTTTCTATCCTTAAGAAACAGCTTAACTCTTTCATGTCCTATGATTTTGGTTGTTGAGTCATCTCCTAAGAAAACATCACCTCCATTATGCTTCTAATATTCACAGAATCACTCCCTTTGATGAGTCATATGAAAAGACAAACCTGAGTCAAGTCACACATCATGATGTGAATGGGTACTTGTAGAAGCCAGGTACACATCCCCTCCTTCTTTTGAGGAGTTATTTTCCTCTGTAGAAGGGGCATCATCAGATCCCTTTCATTTATCAACATTTTTAGATATCTAATCCTTCTTATAATGCCTAGCTTTACCGCATTTCCTCAAATATTTTCCTGGAGATTTAGATCTACCCTTAAATTTAGATCTCCCCTGCTAAAGCCTTATTTTTATTTCTACCTTGGGGGACAACCACTCACAAAAAATAAATCCATGCTTTGACTATCTATGGATTTCCGCCTCAGTTCCTTTGATAGAAAGGGTGTCACTATTTCCCCAAACTTTAAAGTGGCTTGACTAGCATGACCTATTGCTACAATCAAATTATCCCAAGAATATGGAAAACAACATAACAAGGTAATGCATTTATCTTCTTCCTGCATGGAAGTTGACTTACCAGCGTATTATAGACATTTAGATGATCAGTTACTAATCCGTTATCATCTATCCTAAGGTGAAACTTGACTTCTTTTTAACAAACAACTTGTTTACTAGGGGCTTTGATTGACACAAAATCCCTAGCTTATTCCAAAGCTTTAATGCACTATCTTCTCTAGATGCATTCAACAACATTGAATCTAATACACAAAGTCGAATTGTACTCCTCACCCTTCTTTCCAGCTTCTCCCAATATTCTTTCGTCAATATGGTAGGTAGTGAACTTGGATCCACATCAATCCATTGTTCTCAATCTATAAGAAGATATTCCATCTTGAGCTTCCATATCTCAAAGTTATGCCCATTAAATTTCTTGATCTTGATTCTAGAACTACTTTCCATTCTCTTTCAACACATGAATCACCATTGCAAATTTCCCAGTGAACCTAGATTTATCACAGACCCAAGATAGACGTTCTTTATCAACCAAGTTGAATCCTCAACAACAAAGGCATTGTCGTATGTCCAATAATCTAGTTGTGATACCACATGTAAGTTTTAAACCTGTGAAGGGAAACAATGTATATATGTTCTTAAGAAAAATACATATGAAACAATGGCACACATAGAGTACATAGAGATTTACCCTAGAAACCCTTAATTGAGATAAAGCAACAAAACTTAGAGATGCACCTTTATCTTTCTCACTGTGTTTTTTCTTAAACCATTCACAAACAATGTTTAAGTATTCAGAAGCATCCAAAACCTAATCTGTTACCTCGGTTAGCTTGACACTCCAATCACTTAACTAGGATTAATTACATTTTTTTCGAAAAAATAACTCAATTTTTTTGGGGGGGAACTGCCCTAAAATATGTTTCATAGTGCAGGGGGGACCCAGACACCCCCACCCTTGTGACCCCCCAATCTTGCACCACATGCACATTGGATGCATACAAAAAAAAACTAGATAGGTAAGGATTGTAAGGTGACGCAACCCATGTGCAAAGAATATAACACATACCCAACACTAAGATGGGTAAATAAGGATGTAGAGCTATGAGTCACTCAATAATGTAAGATCAGATTTTCCATAAATGCAAATTTCAATGACAAAGTGGAGGTCGATGTGGTGCCACTTGATATATATTGTGTAGTATTTGGGAACCCCTACATGTACACCAGGGATGCAATCTTCATGAGTAGAGAAAACCAATACAACCTTGTAAGGATTGAAAATAAAAGAATAAAAATGAAAAATATGTAAAAGATTTAAAGAAAATTAGTTTTATTATATTTGTTATCAAATAATGGGTTATGATGTAAATGTAAAAAGTCATAACTTTTGGGTCTTGGAATTGTACATTATTTAAAGGTGATTTGTTGGATTGGAGAGGCATTGGAGTACTTCACAAGGGAGAGAGTGGGGATTTGGTTTAGTGAGGGGATTTTGACCATGTATGATCACATGAGGCCTTACCACATATATGAGGAGTCTTACAGGTGAACCACACCTTTATAAAGAGATAAGTTTCTTGCCTTCTGTATGATGGTCAATAAAACAATAAGTATAAGCAAAAAAAGGGATAAATTAGTAAATATTTTACAATGTTTTATTTTATTTATGAGTTCTTCACACTGAAGTGTGATAATGTTTTATTTTATTCATTGATGAGTTCTTCACATTGAAGTGTGATAGTAAAAATCATAGTAAATCTTCATGTTTATGAAAAAAATAGTGCCTTCATGCATGCATGATTTCTTATTGTTATATTTTCCTTATATGTATTTTCTCACGAAAATTTGTAATGCATGATAGTACGTGCATATTTTCCAGCCATAATACATATATGAATTTCCAATCAAATGTTTCAACAAAAATTACGGGTAGTTTAACTTGTGGAGAAGTCACTTGTATGGATTTACAAGGGTGTAAAATCTTTATTAAGATTATAGTTTATTTGTTGTTGGTTATGTGATAAAAAGGAGAGAGAGAGAGAGAGAGAGAGCAAGTTGACAAAGATAAAAAAAAAAGTAAATGTTTGCTATGGAGATAATTTACATAGATATTAAGATGTGAATGATATTAATTCCCTCGTTTAATTAGATAAATTTAAGATTTGAGAATATTTAGTGGAGTTATTCCTTTTACTCTATTTTGATTCTATAATTGAATTGGATGATTAAACAAACAAAAAGGACATGATTTATGGGTAGAATTTCATAATTACATTTAAAAATTGTGATTGGCGTGTTATGTTTAGTGATTTACTACCCATGGTTTTGGGTAAGCCATGTAAAATTAGGGTTTTGTCAAAAACACACACAAACATGTTTAGGATTTTGTTGCATTATTTTACTACAACACATTTTAGTGAAATGTTGTTAGGAAATAGCATTCTCTATTCATTTGATTAAAATATATTACTTTTCTAATTAAAATATATGACAACCAAATTAGTAACTCATATTTATTTTAAGAGAGATAAATGAATAAAACCAACACTTGTGAAAAGTGAAATTGCGTAGTGAAATTATACTTCTAAAGAGTCTTAAATAACACCATAAATGTTTAAAATAAAGCTATTCATTGAGGGTATTAAAGCATTCCATGTTAAGACTTGTGAGTGCATTCTAATCATGTCTATGCATGCATCATACATGCTTAAATGAGATGAAAGAAAGCACATTGAAACTAAAAGGGATATTAAATCATGGAACCTGAAAGGACCTCCAGGATGTATGTTAGGATATGAGGGAAATTAATACATGCATGGTATTTGCATCCTTTTAATACATGCATGGTGTATGCATCTTTTTAGTAAATTATGGCATCTTTTTAGTAAATTATAAGTCACTTAGATTTTGTATATGTGGATGGTTTTATGCATTGCCACACTTTTATGTCATAATGGTGCATGTATTTACTATAATATGGTAGTGATGGTATGTGTGTCTTAAAATTTATAAGGATTTATAAGTGTTTCTTGTACTTGCACATAATGTAGTCAATATTTTCAAAGACTTGATATCTAAAACCAAAATTAATCAAACCCAATACTCTACCTCCTAGAGCAAATGATAATCTCATTGGATATCTTAAATTAAATCCTAGGGGAGGGATTGAAGGATTTGAATTCTAGATTAATTTTTAGAGAAAATAAATTTATTTTTAAGGACATTAATAAAGTTATTTTACCTTAATATAAGAAGGGATAAATGAAACTATTTAGTGAAGACAAATTAATATTATTTTAATATTTTAATTTAGTTAAGGATATCTAGAGGTTAGAGTTTCTCCAAGGATGGAGAAAATTTTCCAATGGGGAAGAGTGCATGTAAATTATGTGACGAAATCAAAACTTTGACCATTCTATATAAGTGTAACATTTAAAAATATTCATCATTTTAAGAATAATATTGTTGAATCACTTAAATATGAGATCACATATTGGAAGTATTTATGATTTATTACATAACAATCACATGTGATTTCATGGATCAAGATAATTATATAGAGTTTCTAATGTATGAATATATGCAACATAGTATTATAGTCAAGTTTTTTCTCATTAAAATGTCCAGGCTTTCTTTCATATGTATTCATAGTATTAGAGGAAGGTGTAATCTTTGGGTTATGTGAATCAATAGTAATGGAAGTGATCATGATTTACATTTAGTGATGTAACCTCAAAATATCCAAGCATACTTCATTAGTATTATTTCATGTTTAGTAACAATACCAATAGTCTATGCATGTTTCAAGTCAATTAATGCAATAAGGCAACTAATAGATAATCAATAATGTATGAAAAAAAATTATATTAGAAGATATATCAAGTTGAACCTAATACTAAGGTAATTTCATGGTTGATATGTGGACATGCAATTTAAAACATGTATGATTTGTAGACATAATTATGCAAACTATTAGTCATTCTTTCCAATATAAACCTAATTAAAATACCATGTATATATATAATTAGAACATGTAGGTATTTAGTTGCAATTACATATGTATCCTTAATTTATGCATGAAGATATAATTAAGTTGTCTTAATCCCCAAATATACTATTTAGATATTTAGTCATAACCTAAATGTATGGTTTAGGAACAAGTCCTTAAGTTTTCTACTCTAAACTAATTCTTTTCCAAGTGTGAAATATGAATTTGTTCTACAACTTCTAGACAACCTCAAACTTTTAAAGAAATTCCAATTTGAGGTCATATTAAAATAAATTCGTTAAGTATATGGAGTTATGTGATTGTTTGTAAAGAGTAATGTGTTTAAATTTAAGTTCAATTAGGTTTTATCTCTTTTGTTTCTTTGTGGGATTTAGAAAACCTTTTTGATACAATGCTTAGAAATAACCCATGGAAAATATTAGAATAGCTAAAGGTTCCTTTTCAGTTGATATCTATTGCAATAAAGTTATACGAGAATGTCATTATCAAGTTTAAGAACAAAAATGGTTGGTCGAAATATATTAATTCTAATATTGGATTTAAGAAAGGGTGCCTCTCTCCCATACCCTTTTCAACATATACATTCATAAGATAGAAGGTTGTTTAGAAAAATTAAGTTGCATTATCATGTCATTAGCAGAAATAGCCATCATTCTTCTTCTATATGCATAGTGCTAGGTCCTTCTAATTCTTTGAATGATAAGTGCCTTATATTTTAAATCATTCACAACATCCCCATACTAATTGATTTTTCTGCAATATAAATGAGACTCCCATCTTTGTGATAGGTATCTTTAAGACAACAAATTATCGATGATAAGGATAGATAGAAGGATTACTTAAATTCTGCAGCCTATTAGTGAACACAACATCCTTAGTCAATCTTAGTGTAACTTTGACTTCATCGAATGTCCACAGAAAATAGAAATCTTCATAGAATTGAGTTTGAAGAGTATCCCAATTCCTTATTTATATTTTGGCTTCTTTATCTAAGTACTAGTCTTTCGGAATGGTCCCAGACCATGAATAAACTTGTGAACCCAAAAGGTTAGGTTTTATTCATTCCTTTATAAAATGAGTAGAGCACTCTCAACTTTGGAAGAGGTAGAAGGGTTGAGAGTTCTTTGAATATTATGTTGGATTATATATATATATATATATATATATAGTGTTATGTGAAAGTCGTGATAATTTATAAGGATCATGCTACGATTATGTACCACAAGAGATGATACTGTACACATGGTAGTGATACCAATATGATTGCAACGCCATAATAAATATCGTTTCAATAGGAGATTATAATACAATCTAAGTTGTACTATTATAGAGTCACGCCTTCCTAGATTTGCTAATGTATCTTGGTTGGGAAAATTCCAGTAGTTGCACCACCACTCAATAGTCTGCTATAAATACCATGTACATGATCCTCCTAGTTATGGCTAGAAAATGATTTCATGAAAAAGTATAATAGTAGATAGGCCTATCTTAATGTGATTGAAAGAGTAGTTAGGAAAATGTTTTAAATATTGGAATCAGTGATGGAGATATTGAAGAAAATAAATGTTTGTTTCATACTAGTTGATCTGTATAGTGTTGTGGTGTTGTGTGATATGTTGCATGATGTGATAATTAATCACATGAGCTTGTAATATAGTGTTATATAAGTTAAATACAATCAGGATTTAAAAATGGGTTTCATATTAGTAATCAGTGTTTCTTATGTGTATGTTTGTTAATTACTTACTAATAATTATTTTTATATATGGTGTAATGCATTTTATTTAGATAATTTTGTGATGATAGACAAATTTAAATCAATGCATTTATAACATGATTATGTTATTATGAATTGTTGATTCCAATGAATATTCACCTTTCGAATATAAATTGTTAAAATTATGTTATTATTAGATTTTGTTTGATCTCATGTTAATTTATTCATGTTTATGGATCTATGATGTTCGTGTCTATGTGTGGTCTATGTTCTACCATTTAAAAAAAAAAGGATATATCATATTGAATTTTTGATGTAGATGAGTCAAGGATGATGAGGATATCATCAATGCAAGGTGGGGAGAATGTCACAGACCAATTTTCGGTGTGATAAATAAATAAATGAAAAAGAAAAGAGTTTCGAAAATAAAATAATAAAAATGAAAAATATGTAACAGATTTAAAGAAAATTAGTTTTCATATATTTGTTATCAAATAATGGGTTATGATGTAACTGTGAAGAGTCATAAATGTGAAAAGTCATAACTTTTAAGTATTGGACTTGTACATTATTTAAAGGTGATTTGTTAGATTGGAGAGGCATTGGAGGATTTCACGAGGAAGAGAGTGGGGATTTGGGTTACCATATACGTGAGGGGATTTTGACCATGTATGAGCACATGAGGGGTTAAAACATATGAGGACCAAGCTGAGCTCAAGTCTAGTAGGTGATTTTTACCTCTCTATCCAAGTGAACCAGTGCCCTCCAAGACACCAACAACACCTGTATAAAGAGATAACTTTCTTGCCTTCTGTATGATGGTCAATTTAATGATGGAATAAATTCTTAAATATTTACATTGAAAAGTTGTTACAATTAATTGCTATATTTGTCTTACTTATTATTTTCAAAGGTTGTATATTTCAATAATGAAGTTTATATTTAAATAATAAAAGAACCTTTATGCATCCGTTTATAGAATAGAAAGAAAATATTAAAATTTAAACCCTAAAAATGTTTTTTTGCATGGAATTTTTGGCTCCAAGAACCGAATCAGAACTGAGCGTGGCCGAGTAGTGGTTTAGTGCAGGAATTAGCTGGAGGGATGTCTGAATCTGCTCTCCAGGTTCTTGCTCTTGGAGGATTTGATGTGCAGGAGTGGTTTAGTGTAGGATTTAGCTGGAGGGACGTGATAATCTGAATCTGATCTCCAGGTTCTTGCTCTTGGAGGACTTGGTGCGCAGGAGGTATCAATCTTTCTGAGATCCATAGCTTGATCGGTGCAGGAATAAATTCTTGGAACTTCTTTTAGATCAGCAGAAGATTGTTCAGGGTTTTAGATTTGGAGGAGAGTCTTCCCCTCGAGCCGATCTCCAGGTTTGTTCTAGTTCTTGGAGGATTTGCTTCTTCCCTGAGCTACCTCCATTGAAGCTGAGTTACCCTGTCTAGTCTTGGAGTACTTTCTTGCGTGGGAGCAGAGTGAAGACCCAAGGATCCCCAGAATGTTTCTGTGGGACACAAACTAATCAAGATTCATCAAGCTTCCCAAGCAGAAGACCGTTTCCAGGTGACAGGGTTTACTGTAATGGTTGCTGGAGGGGGCCCCGAGGCTTTGCCTGAGTTTGCTGCGTTCAATAAATTAGTGGCATCCTGTGGGACACGACCTGCTAGTGAGAAACAACAGAAATTCGTCAAACGTATGGCCAACATCCCCACTGTTGACCTCCCGGCGGAAGATCCATGCAGATCAGCATTGAATCTAGCAAAAAGAGGGCTCATAGGGCAGTTCACCGGCCTTTGGCCCTCGCCTAAAGCAGTGGATATTTGGGTGCAACGAAACTGGCGATCACTAACCCAAGACAACATTAGCAATCATCTGGTGGGTAAGGGATTCTTTGTATTAGTTTTTGCCAATGTGGAGGATAGGAACTTAATATTTCGGAATGGACCTTATTTCATGGGCCCTCAAGGTCTATATCTGAATAAATGGACACAGGATTTTGATCCGATGCAAGACGTGCCCTCGGCGGTCCTAGTTTGGGTTCATTTGCCGCATCTACCATTACATTGCCGGAATCCTAAATCTCTAGAAGCCATAGGTAACAGATTGGGGAAATACATAGACCGGGAAGAGAGAAAAGATCAGTATACTTGCGCTAGAATTTGCATGGAGGTGGATTTGGAAGTAGGGTTTCCCGAAGCAATAAAGCTCAAAGTTGCGGATTGGAATTATATACACGAGCTAGACTATGAGCAACTTCCATTTAAGTGTAGATTATGCCAGGAGTATGGACATTTTTCCAGACATTGCAAAAAGAAGGGAGAGGAGGAGATTGAGGAAGACAAAGGTATTTAATGGATCCCAGCCAAGAAGCCAATTGAAGCAAAACAAGCCATAAGATCAAAAGACAAAGGAAATTCTATAAGGAATGAAGGTCCATCCTCTGGGAAGCCACAAGGTGAAGGGAGATCAGGACCATCATTGAGGGAGAAAAATTAGTTTGAAACACTCAGAATCCCAGAGGAGACCACAATATCAACTGTAGAAGAAGTTGACCAGCAGCCCATTACAACAGCTGAAGACAAATCTCAAGAAGAAATTGCAATTATCCAGGAGGGAATCCCTACCAGAGCAATGAGCCCTCTCTCCTATGCTGAAATGATACGAAAGAAACCCTCGGAACTCTCAGGCTCTTCAAAAGATTATACATTTGAGAGGCCATCAAAACAAGTTGGGAGAAAATCTCACAAAGAAACAAGGACAGAAGAAGTGGAGAGGAAAAAAATGAAAGGTAGTCAAACAACAATCGAGATGTCTATTGGCAGAAATACCAGAAACAGACCTCCCAAGGGAGGAGCTGTCCTCCCATCATCTAGCAAGTGATGAGACTAGTCTCTTGGAATTTCCGAGGATTGGGGAACCCCTCAAAAGCTGAAGCAAAAAAAAAATTTAGTGAAATCGGAGTTTCCTGAGATTCTCATGCTCCAAGAGACTAAAATTGAAGGGGAAGCCCTCCTTCTGCTAAGTAAAAGGAATTGGAATAAGAATGCTGGGAGAGCTGTTAGTGCAAGGGGCACCTCTGGAGGGATGGCTACTCTGTGGGAGGAGGATAAATTCCTACTCGAAAGTTCCCATGAGTCACAGCATTGGATTTACACCGACCTCAGGCATAAAGTGAGTAAGAAGTCCTTCGCTATTTTTCAATTTATATGTACCAGTTCATTATGTAGAAAAGAGAGAGTGTTGGCACACTCTGGTTGCTTTCCTTAAGTCAAGATCCCTTCATAATATAATTCTTGCTGGAGATTTTAATCTCGTTTTTGAACAAAAAGAGAAACGTGGTGGAAACAACAATCGTGATCAGTTTCTACCCATGGTCGAAGAACTTCTGCATAATTGGGACCTAATAGATATAAAGCCTAAGAAAGGATTATATACCTGGACCAATAATAGAGTTGGAATACATCACATCTCTTCCCGCCTGGACAAATTTTTAATTCAGAGCACCTTTCTGCTTGAAAATAAGATAATATCAACTAAAGTTTTGCAAAAATTGACATCAGATCATAAGCCAATTTTATTACAGTTTGAGGAAGAAAAAAAATTGGGCCCCATTCCATTTCAGTTTAATCCTCTCTGGGTTGAAAGAGATGGATTTATGGAAATTGTTAACAATGCTTGGAGAATACATGTTAATGGGTCACCCAGCTATGTTTGGGAACAGAAAATGAAGGAAACAAAGGTGGCACTAAAAAATTGGATAAAAAACCACACAACATCTCCAACAAGCATTAGAAAGCAGTTAACTAGTCAGCTAATTGACTTGCAGATTGAATTAGAATCTAAAGATAGCACTCATACTGCTATTCAACAAGAACAAGCTGCCCAGCTAAGTACTTATAGAGCCTACAGGCAAGAGGAAGAACATTGGAGGCTCAAATCGAGAAGTCTCTGGCTGAAAGCGGGTGACAGGAATACTCCATACATTCACAAACAATTCAAAGCTCAAATTTCCCGGAATCATATGGATGAAATCACAGCCACTGATGGTACTGTCCACAAAGATATAGCTCAATTAAAATATGCAACAACTCAACATTTTCAGGATCTTTTCACTGAAAAAGGAATGGAGAAGGAGGAGGAATTTACAGAATTTCTAACAAATGTTCCAATACTGGTTGGAGAGAATGATAATGCAAGTCTCATGAAGCCCTTCATTGAAATAGAAATCAACAATGTTATTTGGGCAATGGAACCGGATAAAGCCCCGGGGCCTGATGGCTTTTCCATACACTTTTACAGAATCTGCTGGGAGATTATCAAAATGGATTTAGTCCGAATGATTAGGGGATTCCAGCAAAAATCCAAGGTAGGTGGCAGCATCAACTCGACTTTTTTAGCTTTAATCCCGAAGGATACTAACCTTGGGACCTTCGATAGGTTTAGGCCTATCTTGCTCTGCAATTCTTCATATAAAATTCTGTCTAAGCTCATGGCCAATAGAATAAAGCCATTGCTGGGAAACCTTATCTCCGCCAGTCAGGGAGGGTTCGTGAAAGGCAGGAATATCATGGATAATGTGACCATAGTGCAGGAAACCATTCACTCCAGCCATCAACGCAAGGAACAGGGGATGATCATAAAACTCAATATGGCAAATGCCTTTGATCGAGTTAAACAGGCTTTTTTGCTTCAAGTACTTATTTCTTTCGGCTTTAGCAATGAATTTGTAAGACTAATCAAAGCATGTATAGGAAGGCCATGGATTGCACCGTTAGTGAATGGAAGGCCAACAAATTACTTCCAAAGCACCCGAGGCATAAGACAGGGATACCCGCTGTCCCCTTTCCTATACATATTGATGGTGGACTCCCTCTGCAGAAAGTTGAATGTAGAGAAGGCTGTAGGAACTCTTCTTGGCATCCGAGTGATGAAAGACATTATCCCCATAAACCATGCATTATTTGCAGATGACTCACTCCTTCTGGGAGGAGCTTCGGTCAAAATTGCAAGATGTTTTAATGTTGTAATTCAAAGTTTTTGCAAGGTCTCAGGAGCCCTAGTTAACAAGAGAAAATATGCCATCTATGGTTGGAATGTGAATCTGGCTACAATTCAATGCATTGCTAATTGCTTAGGATACACAGGATTTGCTAATTGGGAAACCTTTAAGTATCTTGGCCTGCCAATAACTCTGGGTAGCACAAAATCTCTTCACTGGATAGAGATAATAAGCAAAATAAAATCGAAATTGGCAGCTTGGGGAGGTCAATGGATAACCAAAGCTGGTAAGTTGATACTCATAAAATCTGTTGTCTCAGCTTTGCCTCTTTATCAGGCAGCTTTCTTATTAGCACCTAAGTCAATTACAGAGCAAATAGCTAAGCTAATTTGATCTTTCTTGTGGAAAGGAGGTAAGAGCAGTCAACATAAGTTCCATTTGGTGGGATGGGAAGTGGTGAAAAAATCTTTTGCTGATGGTGGACTGCAAGTAAGAGATCCCAAACTCGCGAATCTAGCTTTTTGTGGAAATTTGCTTTGGAAAATCTTCTCGACACCCAGACATCCTGTCAGCAGGGTGCTTATCAATAAATATATGAAGGGAGTCTCCATTTCCAGAATGGATGAAGCGATTGTACAAAACAAAAGCTCCATGACGCTGTGGAAATTATGCCTACAAAGTTGGGAGTTTTTCAAAAAATACCTTTACAAAATACCTGGAAATGGAAGACGAGTATTTTTATGGGATGACAATATAATGAGGCAGATTCCACTAAGACAGAATGAGGAGATCCATGAATTAAGAAACTGGTTAAATCAGCGTGGCATCACTAAATTAGTAGACATTTCAAAATGGGATCAAGCAAGAAATTGGAGTGAATGGAACCTCCCTAGGCCGCCTGACACGATGATATTCCAGATGAAATTGCTAAAAATAGCCATGTCAGGATTAGCTCCAGTGAATGTGCGTCTAAGGGATAAATGGGGATGGGGAGTGACAGGCGAATATACTGTAGCGTTGGGTTTTGAAGCCCTTCAACCGCAACAGCCATAGGTTTAGCCTACAGTTAAGTGGAAGCAGGTCTGGGACACTTTTAGTATTCCAAAAATTAATTTTTTTAGCTGGGTTCTCATGCATAGAAAAATTTTGACTGGTGAGAATCTTGCTAAACGTGGAATTGTCGGGCCTCATAGATGTCATCTCTGTCATGCAGCCCAGGAAACAATTGAACACTTGTTCATCAAATGCCCTTTCATGCAGGAGGTGTGGCAGCTGGCAATGCAAGGTCTCAATGTTCATGCTCCTTCTCAGTGCAATATAGTTTCCCTATTCTCCGATTGGACAGAGGGGTATCCTCGTGCGATCAAGGGCAAATCTTTGTGGTCCAAGATCTGGCATGCGATCCCAAAATACCTTTGCTGGGGAGTGTGGATAGCCAGGAACGAGGGAATTTTCCAAGAAAAAGTGAGTACCCCTGCAGTGGTGGTTGAAAAATTCAAGGTGTTACTTTTGGAAACATTGGAAAATCATCCCATTAAACAGAATGATCTGCTACTTCCCGAGGAGAATAGCTGGTTGGGAGAACCTTCGTTGCGGACTTGGACTAAGAATTCTGCTAGACCTGTCAGCAACCCGGAGTGGCGGATTCGTCTTAACGACACATAATTTCAGGAGTGGTGGAAGAGTCAAGGTAAAGTCAATATTTTTTTCGATGGGGCAGCTAAAGGAAATCCGGGGAGAGTTAGAGCCGAAGGGGTTTTCTTTTCTCCTGATGGTCATATTAAAGGCAGCTTCAGTTGGGGGTTAGGGAATGGTACAAATAACCAAGCTGAAAGTTTAGGGCTACTCAAAGCGTGTCAAATATCTTATGGAAATGGTGATCAGGATATACAGATTTTTGGAGACTCGAAAATTCTTATTAAACATTTAGCCACGGAAGATCATTTTAATAATGCAGTTTTAAATAAGATTTTGCAATGTGTCCGGAATTGGCTGCAAAAATTCAATTCTGTCTTCTTTTTCCACATCCTTCAGAGTCTAAATCAGGATGTTGACTATAGGGCCAATGTTGGCTGTCATTTAGCTCCAACAGAATTGATACAGAATGATGGAATTCCTACATGGTCTCCCATCCCGTAAGATGGCTGCTTCTTGAATATTGTAAATGAAGGATCCAGATTCCTCTGAATTTCATGCTCATTGGCAATGTATGATGGGTTGATTGGGCGTAATCCCAACCGTGTTTTCATCAATAAAAAATTTAACCGCTCTTGTTAAAAAAAATAAAATAGAAAGAAAAACTCTATCAGAAAACTAGTTTTTGACAAACATCAATGCACACAAATGTAAATACAATATATCTCTCTTAAGTGCCAACCGAGCCAAGAAATAGATTATCCAAAGTAGGAAGTTTGTATGGTTTTTGTTGAGACAAAATGAGAAAGAAGATGAAGCCATAAAAGTAAAAGCATCTCTAAAAGGATGTGCTAAAGAGAGGAAACACTAATTGGAGGGGATTTTTAAGGTGTACAAAAAAGTGTTCCTAGATCTTAAAGGGATACCACCTTAAAGAGAAGTGGAGGATTAGATGTAGTTGTTTCCTAACTCTCAATTACCCAATATAATATTGAAAATATAGTCTATAGTAGAACAAATGAAGTGAAGAAATAGTTGCAACCACTGCTAGAGTAGAAAGTAATTTAACAATGCTCCCCACCTTATGGATTTCCTATCGTCATAATGCCCAAGAAGGTCAGGTATTAGAGAATTTGTATTGACTACAAATCTCTAAATAATATCATCCTTAAGAATTAGTATCATTTTCCTAGGATTAATGACCTCCTAAATCTATGACCACATGCCAATTACTTCACAAATTGGATCTCAAATTGAGATACCACTAGGCATGAGTCAAAGAAGAAGACACATGCAATAATACCTTCAAGACAAAGAAATGTTCATATGAATGGGTAGTATTTCATTTAGGTTTATGTAATGCACCACCTACATTTATGCATATATGAATGACGTATTGTGCCCTTTTCTAAATTAATTTGTAATAGTGTACATAAATGATATATTGATATTTAGCTCTACTTTGGTTGATGAGCATATCTCACATCTGATGTAGGCGTTAGAGACTCTAAAAAATCATTTGTTAGAAATGTTAATTTTTGAGCATTAATTCAATATACTCTAGGATCTTTACTGAGAGAATAACATGTACAACATATCAATCATATCAATCACAACAAGCAAGCATAAGCAATCACATGAGACAATAGACACACAGAGTTTCCGTGGGGAAAACCATAAAGGTGAAAAACCCCACAACTTCCTCAGAGATAGAAAGAGCAACGATACAACCCAAGTACACAGAGGTAGTACTCCTAGTAGTTGAACCTCCTCCTCCACTAGTGCACCACTTTCCGAGTGGTGTAGAAGTGAATAATGAGATGATCAAATAGAGTGCTCCTGCACTCTATTTATACTTGACCTGACTTTCCTAATAAACTAGTAGGGCCGACTTGTTTAACTCAGTCTAATAACCCATGGTAATACTAAATAGGGCTGACCCCACACTTGGTGGTCTAATAACCCATCACAGCAAGTTACGACACTTGCGACACTTGTCAATACAAATGAAAACACTTCCGTATAGAGGAATAATAACATCTCTATAGGAGTACAATATACATAGGTGAAATACATTCCGAAGTTACATATACATCAACACTCCCTCTTAACTAGGAAGGTATTTCTCGACACAGATCTACTAGCACAAGTCTTCTTCTCTGGATCATCGTCACCGAATCATCATCCTCAAATCATCGTCATCGTCACTGCTGCTGCTATCTCAATCAATCTCTGAACTACTCGTCATAGGAAGTTCTATAGAGCCAGCCCTTTTTCATGCTATATGTAGGCCCACCACCTGCAGGTCTTCATCATCATTGGCCATACTGTGGAATCCTCAATACTTATTACGTGCGTCATAGTGCCTCGAAAGAGTATCCCAGGACCATTTATGTGCCGAAGCACGACCGACAAGATCTCCCAGGTCTACTTATATGTGACCGTCACAAAAACTTAAAAGAGTGTCTTTCCTAGCAAGAACTCTAAAGAGCATCCGAGGCCTTTTACGTGACTAGAACAACCTGTCTGGATCTCTAGGATGTATTACATGTGACCCCCACCACAATGCCTCGAAAGAGCATCCCAGGACTGATTACGAGCATACTTCTCAACCTATCGGATCTCCCAGGTCTACTTACATGTGGTCATGGCAATGCCTCGAAAGAGAATCCCAGGACTTATTACGGGCACACAGCCCAACCTATCGGATCTCCCAGGTATTCTTATATGCCATAGGACAATGCCTCGAAAGAGAATCCCATGACTTATTACGGGCACACAGCCCAACCTATCGGATCTCCCAGGTCTACTTATATGTCCTCCCAGAGCAATGCCTCGAAAGAGCAGGACTTATTACGGGCACACAGCCCAACCTATCGGATCTCCCAGGTCTACTTATATGCTCATCTTCACAACCTGTCCACGGCCACAGAGTATCAATCTGATACTCACCATACATCATCCTGATGTACATCATCACATGATCATCCTAATCATCATAGCATCATCCTGATACATATCATCTGGAGCGACATCCTGAAGCTCATCATCCATGATCATCTTGATCATACCATGCATCCACCTGATGCATACCTGATACATATCATCATACATGATCTACCTGATCATACAACGTATCTACTTGATACATACACAAATACATGATCCACCCGATCATAACAAGCATCTAACTGATGCATATACATATACATGATCCAACTGATCATAACAAGCATCCAACTGATGCATATGCATATACATGATCCAACTGATCATAACAAGCATCCAACTGATGCATATGCATATACATGATCCAACTGATCATAACAAGCATCAAATTGATGCATATACATAGACATGATCCAACTGATCATAAAAAGCATCCAACTGATGCATATACATATACATGATCCAATTGATCATAACAAGCATCCAAATGATGCATATACATATACCTGATCCAACTGATCATAACAAGCATCCAACTGATGCATATATAGAGCAGTAACTGGAGCACCGTTCTGATTCTCATCACACAGCGCTTACATCCACAACCATGGAAGGATCCTCCTCTCACCATGCTTGGAATGGCTCCTGCAAATGTGTCCATCACTTCTTCCTTGAAGCGTCATCAATCTGAAGAACACCAAGACTCTCTCTGAAGTACTTGAACTTCACTCTGGCTAGTGGCTTCATCAACACATCTGCAACCCGCTCATCCGTCGCAACATACAGGAGCTTCACTACTCCTCTCTGCACCATATCACTGATATAGTGATATTTGATCTCAATGTGTTTCGACCTGTCGTGGAACACCAAGTTCTTAGACAGCTTCACACAACTCTGGTTGTTACAAAAGATACCAATAGCCTCCAGTGGGATATCAAATAACTTAGACAGTAACTTCTGAAGCCATACTGCCTCACAACTAGCCGAACAAGCTGCAACATACTCTGCTTTGGCTGTACTCAGTGCTACGCAGGACTGCTTCCTACTAAACCAAGAGATCAAACCTGATCCCATATTGAAGCAACACCCAGAAGTGCTCTTCCTATCTGCAGCACTTCCTACCCAATCTGAATCAACATAACCCTACAGGTTAAACTTTTGATTCGCATCATACTTGAGCCCATAATCAACCGTACCCTTCAGGTACCTCAGAATATTCTTTACAGTAACCACGTGAACACCTCTGGGATCTGTCAGGAACTGGCTCAATGTGTTCACCGCAAAGCAAATATCTGGTCTCGTGCTCATCAGGTACATCAAGGAAACAATCATCTGACGATGCACAGTGACATCAATCGGATCAGATGAAGCATCACATAGAAGCTTCAAGTTCGATGCCATAGGTGTGGCCATGGCTTTGCAGTCCATCATCCCGAACCTCTTTAGGATCTCTACTACATACTTCCCTTGTCCAAGGAAGATTCCATCTGCACTCTGCCACACTTCCATGCCTAGAAAGTAGTGCATCATCCCCAAGTCCTTCATCTCGAACTCGACAGCAAGCTTCCTCTTTGTGTCGGCAATCAATCTATCCTCACCTGTAACAAACAGGCCATCCACATTGTTAACACCCAAAAAGTGCTCACTAGCTCATTTCCTTATTCACATGACCCATTTATCCACTTTTCCACCATTTGAGCCTCTAAAACCATCAAAAATTCACCAAAAGACCATAATACACCCCTTTTTTCCCCTCAAAATGAATATTTTTCCTCAAAAAGCATAAAAAACCCTCAAAAAGGGTCCAGAATTCCCAAAAATATTAAAAAGGGAATAAAAATATTAAAAATATTAAAAAAGGAAAAAGGAGGGAAAAGGTGCCTAAACCATGTTGGTCAATACCATTGGTTTCCTCAAAACCATAATGGTATTCCCCACCACCAAAAACTATAAAAAGGTGGTAGGGGCGCCTCACTTTCCATCCATCCATCATCCTATCCTCATGCTGTCAAAATCTCTCATGAGTTCTTGACCATTGTAGCAATCTTGGAGAAGAGACCATTGGAGCTTGGAGCTACTCACCTTGGAGCCGCTCAACACCACAACATCCTCACCATTTGAGGTATCATAATACAAAAGTTATTTTTTATTTTATTTCTTGTTCTTGTTCTTAAATCTTTTCAAGTTTATTATGATATGCACATGCTAGTTTAGTTTTAGATTCAGATTTATAATTGTTTTTTGCTTTCAATCTTTGAAACTGCTATCACTTGTTGATAGGTGCCCATAGCACTCAAGCTTGGTTGCAAAACCAAGCCAACAGTTTTTGGCGACTCCACTGGCTTCGAATTCTTAGATCTCATTTTTTTGCTTTAGATCTTAGTTTTTGTTAGTTTTAATCATTTTAATTCATAGATCTGCCATCCTACACAACAGATCCATTGCTGTTCTAGATCTTGGCCCCCTCTATTGCCATTAACAGCTTGCAATTTCCATTTTCGGGTTCATTTTTTGGTGTCCGTTTTCGGCTTCCGCCTCGCGGTTTTTTGCCCGACAGTCGCGCAGCTCATCGCGACCTCGCGGTTTATTTCTGCGCGGAGCACCGCACCCTCGCGGCCATTTTACGCGCTGCACATCGCGGCTTCGCTGACATTTTCCGCGCTGCACATCACGACTGTGTGACGAAAACCCGTGCTGCACATCGCGGATTTGCGGCCGAAACCAGCGCTGCACATCACGTCTGTGTGACCGAAACCCGCGATGCACATCGCGGCTTCGCGGCCAAAACCTACGCGGCCCATCGTGGCTGTTTTCCCGAAACCCGCGATGCAAGTTTTTTTTCAATTCGACCAATTTTGAAAATTATTTTTTGCTGTATTTTCTGCCCATTTAGCATATTTTACAGTATTAAATTTCCTGCATTTTTACAGCCATATTAAATCTTTTACTATTTAGAATACTCCATTAAAAGTCTTTTTACAAAATTTTCAGAAATTGAAAGAGAGATTTTTTCTGTATTTTATCTAGATCAAGGTTTTACTGTTTATTTGCTCGATACTTTGCCCAAGCAATTTTAAAGAGATCCATTTATTTCTTGAAGTATTCATGTTATTTGCTTTCCTTCAAATTATTTCAAAGATCCATTATTTTTGAATAGTTTTTTCAAGCATTTACATTTCAAAAATGCCTTTATTTTTTGCAAAACTGGAAGCGTCTTTTCTTTCATTTGTAAAATCGCCCAAGCGAGGCAAATCAATTTCAGTTTAAATACCACACTTGCACCCACTCTGCCACATAATTTAAACTGAGCCTTAAAATTTACCTTAAACTCAACAAACTTTTAACCCCACTTGGGGAGCACTTAAAATAATTTTGTAGTTAGGTAGAATTGAGGGGATAGGTGTTCCAATAACACCCCTCAATTATTACATTTGAGACATAGTGGTTGTCCTCTTCGGTACCAAAATCCCTTATAATTTTGACACGGTTATCAACCAATTTATCAGGAAGGCCTCTCCCTTAGGAGGGTTGAAGTAGCCAGACTGGTTCCGGAGGTCTGAGTGGAATACCGCCATCCATTCAGTAACCGAAGGATACCTTTCGAAGTTCTCAGTGTACGCCCTCTTGGTGTACAACGACGATAGAACCAAACTGCAGATTCACCCAACCGAATGTGTCATGAACGGGGTATCCTAGTTGCCACTCTTTAGAATTGTCTACCCGGTGTCCCTCCCGGTAGGGGGATATCTAGCCGTTGATTCAACACTCTATATTGTCTGACTTGGATTTCATCACCTTGCGGAGGATATCGTTTGTTGACTCACAATACTTCTAGTTAGGTGTTTGCATGATACATTACCCACCTTTGGTGTAGTAACACCTCTTTTTTCTAGAAACTGTTTGAATTTTGGTATTCTGACCAATTTTGTTGCATCCCTCCACTTATTTTAGCACAAATGCTATAATAAGTGCTTTCTGAGGTTGATTTTTGGCCTGAGAACCTTTATTTTTTCACTCCCCTTTTGCACTCATTGTTGCATTAGGGTTTCGAGTTTTTTACATCACCACCTTACATTGAAATTTTTAAAAAATATATTTCTCACCATTGAGAATTTAATACCATCTCGTCGTCTTCAGGGTGAACCCCCTCAGTTCAGTCCACTTGTCTCTACACGTCACCAACGTAGAGCCTTATCCCTTGACTCAACACGTCATCGGCCAAACACACGGTCATCTGATTCTGACACGCCTCAATTCACATCTGATTCTGAGGCTGAATCCGAAAACCCTACTGAATTATCACCAACCAACCTCATGGTTGGACCACAATACGACCCACTTTTTACCAGTACTATTGGAGATACATCCACAAACCCTTCTACTACTGTGCCATCCATGGTAACAACAACCCCTCTAGGCATGCCTAGTATGGGAGACACTCCACCTTTAGGTATGCCCAACACAGGACTACCTCCTATTATGGGTATGCCAAACATAGGAATCACACCACCTGTCATTACCACAACCCAGATCCCAGGAATTCTTGGCACTATTCCTAACCCCGGTGTAACCCATGTTGCACTTGGAAACGCTGGCCCATACCAAACCACAACGGTTGGAGGACACATACCTTCAATACCTAGCATACCCTTAGGGGCTACTGGACCACTACATAATGCCACCATGAATAGTTATGTCCCAGTCACTACGCCACACCCATCTGCTAGTTTACCTTACATGGCTAGTCTGAATTTACCAGAATTAGCCAGGCTAACCAACGATCCTATCAGGCACAACCCTACATGGCCACCCATGCCTACAAAAATCCCCTCGGACATCCCCAAGTTTGAAGGAAAACCTGGGGAGGACCCCCAAAACCACATAATGTCTTTTCACCTATGGTGTTCATCTAACTCCATAGTGGATGACTCCATTCGACTAAGACTGCTGCAACGAACGTTCACTGGCTTTGTATCCAAGTGGTACATCGAACAACCACATGGGACCCACCATACTTTTACATCTCTCGCCTCCACTTTCCTTCAGTTTTTTCAGCTACCTGTACGCTATTATGCAGGAGTTGAAATACTGTTGTCTTGCAGACAAAACACAGCTACCCACATCACCGACCACATTTATGAGTGGCGCAAGCGTCGTAGCCTCTGTAAGATTAAACTGGATGGCCGTATATTTTTGGACTGGTTCCTTAAATCACTCCTACCCCTCATAGCAAAAGACGTCGCTTCCAAACAACCCCAGTAAGAGGAAGAAGCTATCCTAAAAACTCAGCAATTCGACCTAATTTATGCCCAATCAGGCTATCTCTACACCATCATACCAGACGCCCACGAGGCAATTCTTCACGCGGTGACGCTCCGGGGGCATCACATGCCGCTGATGGTATTATCGGCCAAGTCACACCGCAAATTAAACCTTTTAGCTTGGTGAGCACCATAAATACCCCAGACCTCTCTAGGGCTACATCTAATTCTAGAGTGACAATTTCGTACGCTCCAACGAATTAGACTCATCACACTCATGGACCCTCTTGTCCATACCATTACTATGGGCAAGAGCCATCGACATATGTACCACCCACATACTATAACCAACTGGCCACCCAGAACCCAATTCATTTCCCGGCACAACCAATGTATTACCCACAACAAGCTACAACAGCTAACGCAACACCTCCAATAGCTCAGGGTTACCAACAACCCCAATAGGCAACTGGACCACCTCCAGCCCCCCCATCTTATTATCCACCGCAACCTGCTCCCACACCTGCGGCACCCCAAAATCCTCCCACTGCTCAAGGGCAAGTGTACACACAACACAATCAACCCCAACATCAAAACAACCAATGCAACCAGGGTGGACAACAAAACCGTGGAAGAGGACATAACCGTGGCAACAACCAACAACATAATCAAGGTCCACCACCTCCCAATCCTCCAAATAATAACAATGCTGCTCCTCCCAATCAGAATACTGATCGTCATCCCAAGCAGCCAAAAAACAATAATATGAGAACAAACCACCCATGTTCTATATGTGGAGTCTATGGACACTACACTCATAACTACCCCCATTTAGAGAAAGCACGTAAACTTTGGGCTGACGATGCCCAACGCCAGGGCCACGCTGGACAACTAGCTCCACTTAATCAACCGCAACCCATGATATTACAAAACCCATTGCCAAACCAGGGAGTAGTAAATACTCATCGTATGGATCCCCCACAAGGACCTGCTGCACCCCAGCAGTAAATCACCTATGCCGCAACTGATTATCAGCATGCGGATCCAGGAACACACCATTTATTAATGATGTCATCCAATGACATCAACCTCCAAACTCACAGGAACCAGTACGGCCCACCCCCAGAAACTCCTCCCACTGACGCATCCACCTCCCTTCCACCAAATCAACCACTACGCATACCAAATATGCCGTTGGACAGAGGACCTAAAATCCCTCGCATCCCTTTGCGAAGGATTAACAACAATCCTAATGCTCGCGCAACATCCAATTATAACGTCGTGGAAGACCTAGCACAATCCCCCACTGCTATGTCTGCTTTAGAGGTACTGAAAACATGCCCTGCACAATGAAAACTACTATTATCCACCATCGGAGGAGTAGACCCTGACGACACACACATGATGGATTTCGACTTAGACCAAGCCGAACCTCGATTGCCATCAAATGTAGCTTTCCAAGTATCAGTAAACATTCGAAACCTTGTTGTGCATCGATGCATCATCGATGAAGGAGCTTCCACCTGCGTTATGTCCACCCTTGTGTGGCAGAATCTTGGCTCCCCCGCTTTGCAACCATCCACCACGGCATTACGAGCTTACAACGGACGCTCAGCTCAACCACAAGGCCTCTTAGCGAACGTACTCGTAGAACTAGGCGGAAAATTAGTTCTTATAGACATCGAAGTGATCAATGCCCAGCTCGACTACAACCTCCTTCTTGGACGTAGTTATATGTACAAAATGAAAGCAGTGTATTCATATGTTTTTCACCTCATGATGTTCCCACATGAAGGACGCGTTATCAAGATCGATCAACTCACATATTATGATCCTAACGCCCCTGCAGCTCCTCAAAATGTGCTACCAATGATTGAACAAACGATTCAAAACGCACCGACATCATTTGTGTCATCAATTGGTCCTGGAGTATACACCGAGTCACCTATGAATTCCACATTTCCATCGATCTCACCACCATCACCGATAAAAAAAACATCGGATTTGTGCACCCTGTCGCACACCACACAGCAGCCTTCGTCACTACCACAAACACCCATAGTGCCTACTCATATTGGCACAACGCCAATTTACACTATTCCGTTCTTGTTCCCATTTTCTGGAGTTGTCAGTTCGCCAGTAATGGCTACACTCAACCTTCCTGGCTTAACATTCGGGATACCTGTATGGTACTTACCTGCTTCGAGCGCCCCACCGACTTCGACTGTTATTTTACAACTGGTACAAACTATCCCTACTACCAGCCACCCACCCCCTCCCGTCACTCATCTGCAAAACAGACCTCCCCCAATAGTGACTACGACATCAACATCCAGAAACGCCCCACCTCCGTTACGGAACACAGGGGGCAGAGGCCCACCAACTTATAACACTGGACTCATAACTTGCACCCCCCCAGCAACCCCCAAGGTAGCTAAAAACCCCCCAACTATTCGCATTCCCCCTAAGTGCTCGTTGTGTGATGATGTAGGCCATG
This sequence comes from Larix kaempferi, assembly GCA_027924585.1. Taxonomy (NCBI): domain Eukaryota; kingdom Viridiplantae; phylum Streptophyta; class Pinopsida; order Pinales; family Pinaceae; genus Larix; species Larix kaempferi. Next base: position 22,581,617 of record BSBM01000223.1, on the reverse strand, counting down.
CCACTCATCAATGTCCACAATTACCTACACTCCAAGAACACATGAATATGTTGGATGATGACACTGGGATTCCAGTGGTAAGATTGGAGCCACCTCCTCACTCTCGCGACAAAACGCTCCGCACTAACCACCCTTGTGCGATATGCGACATTTATGGCCATTATTCACACCACTGCCCTGATCTCCCAGATTATAGAGCAGCCTTGTACGAGATGAACAATGCAGACTTAGAGATATCTCCTCTCCTCATAGAGGAGATCTACCCTCCAAAATCATCTACCTCTGAAGAAATCGATACCATATATATGATTTCAACCACATACAAACCAGACCCCGTGGATTTATGGTTCGATTACTTTCATACTGATGAGCAAATTCTAGAAACACTCACCTCATCAGACTACCCTTGGGACGATATGCATCATCGCTCATACTTCCTCCCTGAGGCGTCTACATCCACCGCAGAAAACCAGCTATCAGTTGAATCGAAAGATTTCCTACCAACTAAGGTTGAATGGTTCAAGGACCCCATCCTAGCACTAGATGCCTTCGAAGAAGGGAACATGTCCAACATTTTCCCTATTATACAAATCGACATTTCCACCACACCTGGAAAACCTGAGCTCATCTCGCTAGGAGCATCATGCACTCAAGCGGAAACTCAGGCATATAAGAATCTCTTCCAAGAGTTTTGTGATGTCTTCACCTGGTCTTACACCGAGATGCCTGGCCTCGATCCCAAAATTGTGGAACATCACATTGACACTTGGCCCAATGTGCCTCCTGTCTGACAAAAACAACGACCAATTCACCCGTCCAAACTCCCAGTTGTTAAAGCTGAGATTGAAAAACTCCAAAAAGCAGGATTCATATATCCTATTTCCTACACAACCTGGGTTTCAAACCCAGTACCAGTAAACAAAAAAGTGGGCACCATTCGCGTTTGTACTGATTTTCGAGACCTCAACCTCGCTTGCCTTCCTCAACCTTGTAGTAAAGGTTGGAATATGATTTACTCTTAGTAAAGCCCAAGCTAGATAGGAAACTGTCCATCCTACCATACCAAGTCCTAGGAGCTTGCTTCAAGCCATACAAGGCTTTCTTCAACTTGCACACATGTGACTTTCTGTCATGTGTCTCAAAACCAAGTGGCTGCTCCACATATACTTCCTCCTCAACTACACCATTCAAGAAAGTTGTCTTCACATCCATCTGGTGTATCTTCCATTTCATTATTGCAGCCAGAGCAAGTACTGTTCTGATGGAAGTGTATTTGGCTATAGGGGCAAAAGTCTCTTCATAATCTATTCCCTCTTTCTGAGAGAAGCCACGAGCTACAAACCTTGCCTTGTATTTCTCTATGCTACCATCTGCAGCATGCTTTATCTTCTAGATCCATTTGGAAGTCACAACAGACTTCCCTTCAGGTCTTGGGACTACATCCTAAACACCATTCTTCATGATCGATTGGTACTCCTTGACCATGGCATCCTTCCATTCTTTCTTTTCCACTGCTTCTTCATAATTGGAAGGTTCTTTGTTCATGATGTCATAGAGTAAGGAAACATAATTGGTGTGAGATCCGGTTCTCTTCCTTTCTCTGTGTTCTTCTTCTAGAATGCCACACCTTTTTGCATCTTGAATGAGATCTCTAGCCCATGCAGGTTTCCTCTTGTGAGAGTTATTCTCACGGGGTGGATCTACAGGTTCTTGCGGATCTTCAATTTCATGATCTACATCTGGAATTGCTTCAGTTATAGTGGTGTCTTGAAATCTGGTTTCCTTTGGTTCTTCATGATCTTCAATAGGTGCCTTTCTTGATTTGATGAAGGCTGAGTTTTCATCAAATGTTACATCCCTGCTGACTTCAATCTTCTTGAACCCTGGAAAGTAAATTTTGTAAGCCTTCGAGCTTTCACTGTACCCCACAAAGATGCCCTTCTTTCCTGAAGGATCTAGCTTAGTCCTCTTTTTCTTTAGAACATGTGTATATACTGGACAACCAAATATTCTGAGATGGATGACTTCAGGTTTCTTACCAGAGAAGACCTCTTCTGGTGTCTTGTTGTCCAATATCTTGTGAGGTGTTCTGTTCTGTACATATACAGCTGTCCTAGCTACTTCTGCCCATAGATGCATAGGCAGATCCTGGCCATGCAGCATTTCCCGTGCTGCTTCCATGATTGTTCTATTCTTTATTTCTGCAATTCCATTCTGTTGTGGATTGTAGGGAGTAGACAACTCCCTCTTAATCCCTAAATCACTGCATAGATTTTTGAAATCACCTGAAGTGAATTCTCCGCCATTGTCAGATCTGAATGTCTTGATCTTCTTATCAGTTTGATTTTCCATCAAGGATTTGAATTCCTTGAACTTATCAAACACTTCATCTTTGTTCTTCAAGAAGTAAACCCAAGTCTTCCTAGAGAAATCATCAATGAAAGAGACATAGTATACATACCCACTCAGAGAACTGGATGACATCGGACCGCATACATCGGAGTGGATAATTTCCAAGATTCCTTTAGCTTTGCTTTCACTGCTTGGAAATGCCTTCTTAATGTTTTTTCCTTTTGCACATCCTTTGCAAACACCTTCATGCTTTGTCTTGATTTCAGGAAGATCCTCTACAACTTTACTTGCAATTGGTAGTGCTCTATAGTGCACATGTGCAAGTCTTCTATGCCAAAGTTCACTTGGCTCCATAGATTCATGCACCGTGGCATGTTCAGGTTGTCCCTTCAATTTGTATAATCCTCCCTCTTGCTCTCCAATCACTAATGCATCATCTATGGTCTTACCTTTTGGCCACATGAGTACTTGGCCATCTATAAATGCAACCCTCATGCCTTTTGCATCCAATGCAGATATGGAGAGTAGGTTCTTTTTGAGCCCAGGTACATATAGAACATCTTTCATCTTCAAAGACTTCCCAGAGTCTAGGTTGCAGGAGGATTCACCACTTCCTTTGATAGGATATTGATAGTCATCCCCAAGTTTCACCTTATGGGGTGACTCATGTTCAAATAAATTTGCAAAAGATTCTTTAAACCCAGTCATGTGTTTGGAAGCCCCACTATTAATAAGCCAATCATTACATCCATGAGAGATAGTACCTGTGAGAGCAGATATTAGAACATATTCATCTTCACTAGATGAATCATCACTTTCTGCTCTAGCCTTCTTCTTGGGAGGTTCATCATCCTCAGCAGCATGAGCATGATATCTTTTCTTGCTTCCCTTCTTCTTCTTGTTGAAGTTATTATTGGTGTCTTTCTTCTTCTTGGGACAATCTACAACAAAGTGTCCCTTCTCATTGCATGTGAAGTATCTGAGTTCTTTCTTATCTTTATGATGATGGTGGTGAGAAGGTCTTCTGTTATGAGATGGCTCCTTCTTGAACTGACCTTTCCTGGTATGTGCTGTGAGAGCTTGATCTTCATTCCCCATCTTTTCTTCTCAGACCACAAGCCTATCTTCTTCTTGAGAGAATTCCTCTCACAGCCTACTGAAGGAGATTAGTTTCCTTCTTGCACAGATTCCTTGGATGAAGGAATCCCATGACCTAGGTAGGCCATTCAATGTGGTCATAACAACTTCACCATTATCCACAATTTCATCCACATCTTCAAGTTGTTCCTTGATTTGAGAGACCTTAGAAAAATAGGATTGAATGGTCTCTCCATTCTGAATCTTTACTCCTTTCAATTGGTTCCGCAGAGTCATCTTCCGATTTATGTTCTTCCCTTCAAATAGCTTGGTCAAAGAATCAAACATCTCTTTGGGTGTCTTTAGAGATGACACATGTGGTATAAGATGGTCTTTGATAGAATCAGCAATGATCCTCTTTGCCTTGACCAAGTTCTTCTTATGTAAGGCCTTAGCCTATTCTCCCTATGGGACAGGGACCTCTTCACTTATGTAAGTGTCCAATTCATTTTATTCCAGGATTAACCCAATCCTATACTTCCATGCTCGGACGTTATCATCCCCTTCAAGATTATCCTCAAGCTTGGTGTGGTGAGACATCTTAAAGAGTACTTCAAATGGAAATAGAAAATATTTAGGTCTTACCACTTGATTTGCAGAAATCTGGATCTCGTGTTGGATTAGGGTTTGTCAGAGAAACCCTAAAATTTCAAAATGTGAATTTAAAACTTCTGAAAGGATAGAAAGATGCGCCTTGATGAGTTGATCAGCCTGGTATACTTAGAATTTGAAAACTGCAAAGTTTCACCCTTAAGAAATGCTTTTCAATCTCCCGGATTCACTAGGGAGGACCCTAAATTAGGGTTTGAGTTTCCCAGAGCTTCACCCAACCAAAAATTTTGATCCAAATCTCTAAACTTCGATTTTTCCAAGGATCTTCCAGCTATGTCTTCAGATTTCATAAATTCCTATTTTTGAGGAAACCCTAGTTTTTAGGGCCAAAACTGAAAGTGCTCAGAATTGAATTCTGTTTGGACAGAAAGATGCGCCTTGCTGAGGAGAGTCAAAATACCCTACTGCCTTTCAAGATCTATGGAGAGAAACCCAATAAAAAAGAAGCCCTAGCTTCCGCAACTGCACAGTGTCTTCTTCTCAGGTTGGCTCTGATACCATGTTAATTTTTGAGCATTAATTCAATATACTCTAGGATATTTACTGAGAGAATAAAATGTACATCATATCAATCATATCAATCACAACAAGCAAGCATAAGCAATCACATGAGACAATAGACACACAGAGTTTCCGTGGGGAAAACCATAAAGGTGAAAAACCCCACAACTTCCTCAGAGATAGAAAGAGAAATGATACAACCCAAGTACACAGAGATAGTCCTCCTAGCAGCTGAACCTCCTCCTCCACTAGTGTGCCACTTTCCGAGTGGTGTAGAAGTGAATAATGAGATGATCAAATAAAGTTCTCCCGCACTCTATTTATACTTGACCTGACTTGCCTAATAAACTAGCAGGGCCGACTTGTCTAAGTCAGTCTAATAACCCATGGTAATACTAAATAGGGCCGAACCCACACTTGGTGGTCTAATAACCCATCATAGCAAGTTATGACACTTGCGACACTTATCAATACAAATGATGACACTTCAGTATAGAGGAATAATAACATCTCTATAGGAGTACAATATACATAGGTGAAATACATTCCAAAGTTACATATACATCAACAAGAAAACCATATGAAATGCGAGTTTTCCCAATAGTCCTTGGTGTACTTTGGGTACATGATTGATGGAGGGGAAATCAATATTGATCATGTACATATGGAGAACATCTTCAAATGGAAAAATCCTACAAATGTCATCAAATTTAGGAGATTTTTGGGAGAATCAAATTACCTTCAAAATTTCATAGCATCATTTTCAGTTGTGGTTACACCACTCCATACCATAACAACCAATGGTAATCAAGATAATGTTTTGAAGAGATTAAATGAAAGTTAGTCAAGCACTAGTTCACATTGTCCATTTGCATAAGTCCTCCCAAGTAGAAACATTTACAAGTGGGTATGTTGCAGGAGTGGTCTTGATGTAAGGACATAAGCCAACATGTTATTATTCTGAATTGTTACATGGAGAAATCCTAAACCATTCCACATATTATAAGTAGCTATCTGCTTTGGTGCAAGGATGCCATCATGCATATAGAACATTGGCCTCGACAATATTCGGAAGCCCCATGTAAGCTTCAAAAAGAAAGACATTACATGTGGATGAGATTTTTAAAACAATTTTATCTAATCATCAAGTATAAGAAGATCAATACTAATAAATTGGTAAGCATGCATTTGCAACCACCCATGGTCACAAATTTGGGTGCTCTTATGCACAAATATCCTTTCACCAATTAAGCATACAACGAGGGATACATAGAAGAAGAGGACTTCAAGGATATATTTTAGTTACAAGGCCAAGTTCATAAAAAATAACTGACAATAAGCCTTTGAATACTATCTCCAAGTTGGATAAGCTATGTGCATAAAGGAAATAGATTGTAAATTATCAAAGAGGATAAAAAATTAAAGGTGTGGGTGATTTTGGTGTTGGGAAAATGGTAACCAACCTCTATAGGTATGTAACGAACATAAATAAAGATAATAATTAAATAATTGAATAATTAATAGTTAGGCTATTATGAAAAGAGGCGTCTACTCTACATCAAGTGTCCAAACCATATTTAAGGCCAAGACACCATTGTAACCTATCCATCCTATCATAAATATTATATTCCATTTATTATGGCTTATGTGGTTTACCAAGTATTTTGGTAAAACTTTGTGTGAGTGAACTAGTGTTCGCCTCATTTGGTATCTACGCACTGCCTGCAACACCATCCCTCTCCTGCACTCCATTCCCGTCTATTTCCATCCACCTGCATGCATCCCCCCCACAACACTACTCCTTACATCGCAATATTCATCCTTACATCTTTTCACCTCCCTTTAAACTCCACCCTGGTCGCCACTCGCCCTACGTTATCACACCCAACACCCTCCACATGAAATCCTCTCCACTCTTGGAGCTCTCCCACCACTCGCCTTATGACCTCCCGACCTCCTAACAACCCTCTTCTAATCTCTCTCGCCCCTGCCAATGCATCCACCATTTTTGAGAGCCATCCTCCCTTCCTGTGTTTTTTACCATGCTTCCATACCTACGCCCTTCCAGCAACAACTTCTATCCATATTCCCTTGCGCCTGCCTCAATCCACGCTCCATCTTCCCGCCCTATGTGTTCATCCCCGCGCGTTGTTCCCTTCCCTGCACTCACACACTTCCTTCCTCCATCTCCTCCTGCTCGCGTTCCGCTCTCTTCATTAGCCCTGCGCTCCACGCCCACTTCCATATTCTCCACATAGCTCCTCCTTCGCTGCTTCCCCTCCACCTCACCCTCCATGGCCTGCAACCACCGCATACCTCTTTCCATTTCTACCTCGCTCTGTTCTCTCTCGTTTCTCTATGCAGCCATCCACTCCCTTATGCCTCCCTCTGCATCTTTCCACTCCACAACCCTCCACCATCACTGCGCCCTCACTCCACTCCTCCCCCACTCTGCGCAGCCTCTCCAATATAACCATAAACAACCATGCCGAGATCCCACCAGACCTACACATGCTCCCTCTCCACCTTCTGACCCTACACACACGCCATTCTCAGCTTTAAAACCCTAAATTCCCATCTATTTCACACAGAAAAAAAATTATAATAATATTTTATTAAAAATAATAAATATTATTATAGCATTCAAAAACATTACATGCCCCATTAAATTCCCTATTAATAATATTATTTTATCCATAATAATACATATTATTATTTCAAAACCTAAATCTCCCTATTTCACATGAAAAAATAGTAATTATTATTATTGCCAATAATAATAATAATTATTTAATAATTGTAAAATTACAATTATTAATTACAAAAGAGCAGAATATTACACCTTTGGTGTGTCCATTTATTATCAAAGGAAGAAATACAAAAGTCAAAGTCAAAGGAATATTTTTCAAAGAAGTCAAGACCCTCTATCATCGAAAAAGTCGAAGACTATCTATCGCCGAAGAAGTCAAAGAAAGACCGCCTATCGCCGAAGAAGTCGAGACCATGGAAGCAAGTTTGCGACTACAAATAGAAAAATTAGAAACAAAGTTAAGACGTTATTGAAGAGAAAATGATGAATTGCTAGACATGAATGAAAAATTGGAAGTAAGGATTAAATTACATGAGCTTCAAACGAAGTTTGAAGAACAACAAATTTCAGACCAAAATCGAAAAATTGTCTACGCAAGTTGACGAATTAAAAGATGAAATTGATTTTAATCAGAGATTATTAAATCAAGATGTAAGGAAAGAAATAAATGATTATGAAGCATAAATAATACACTTGAACAAAATCATTAGCAACAAGGATGAAGAACTTATGCATATACGAAAGAAATTAGAGGATCAAGAATCAGAGGTTGACGAGTGCCGACAACAGATAAAAGTTCTTCAACAACAAAATGATGACTCAAAAAAGGCATAAAAGTTGGAGATCACAAAAATTAATAAAGCATTATCCAACAATTCCGAAGAAATCTTCAGATTAAAGAAACATAATAAGACGTTAGTCACAAAAATTAAGAAGTTGAAAAATAGTCGGAAAGCAAAACACTCTACTAAAGACATTGAAGGAAAACTTCTGAACAATCAGGAAGAAAATAGTTGCATCAGAAGTCATAATGAAGATCTCAAGGAACAACTTAAGAAGTCTGAAGATGATAGAAAATCGCAAGTAGAATTGATTAAGAAGTTTCAAAATGATAACATGCAGTTAGAAAACAAGTTGGAAGAGATACAGAAGGAAACCTTAAAACCTCGAGGGACGAAAATACAACTTCCAGCTCAGATCAATGCTCAAAAGACGACACTCGTAAAAGAAAATGACATTGTGAAAATTCCCTATCGACACCCCAACCATAAAACCTATATTCTAAAAAGTGGGAACTGTCGAAACATAATGGTACTAATATGATCAAAGCCTTTCTAAGAGAGTGGCAATGTAACGAACATAAATAAAGATAATAATTAAATAATTAATAGTTAGGCTATTATGAAAAGAGGCGTCTCCTCTACATCAAGGTGCAAGCCATATTTAAGGCCAAGACACCATTGTAATCTATCCATCATATCATCAATATTATATTCCATTTATTATGGCTTATCCGGTTTACCAAGTATTTTGATAAAACTTTGTGTGAGCGAACTATTGTTCGCCTCATGGCCCATAATGTAAGAAGATGTAACTCAGTTAATTAGAGGATGCAAATTTTGTTGTAGAAGTAAAACCGAGAATAGAAAGCACTGCCTATACCATCGCTTACTTGTACATATTAAGCCATGGGAGAACATATCTATCGATTTTGTAGGTGGTTTTCAAATAACCAAGAGGAAACATGATTATCTATATGTGGTCGTGGACATATTTAGTAAGATGTGCATCGACCTCATGCCTTGTAAAAGGATCACCATGGGACAATATGCAACAATTTTATTCTTTGAAAGGCTGTGGGTGCACTTTGAGATACAAAGAAACACCATTTTGGATAGATATGCAATATTTACTAATGCCTTTGGGACGACACATTAGCAAAAGATGGACACCAAGTTTAACATATCTACAAATTTCCATCAACAAATAGACATATAGACAAAAGTGATGACGAATACATTGGTTCAAATTTTGAGTGGTTACAATACGAAGCATCCAAGAACCCGAGACAAGAATTTGATCTATGTTCAACACTCTAACAACAATGCAAATCATATTTCCAGTAGCAAGTGCCCTCTCAAAATTTCTTTGGATATTTATCATCTTCACCTCTAGATGTTGTATAGGGATAACATGGATGAGAGAAGGAATACACAAGAGGACAAGAATTAAAGGTTGAAAGATTCATGAACAAGATTGGGAAGATCCAATTTAAGGTGCATGAAACATTGACAAAGTCATAGGAAAAGTACAATGTTGAGCATGAATAACATGGAATTGAGAAAAATTCAAGGTAGGAGATTAAGTATGGTTTCACTTGAATCAAGAAAAGATGCAAAGTCCTAGTCATTATATTAAGGTTGCAAGGTCCTAGTCATAATATAAGGATGCAAGGTTTAAATCCCAAGTATATATATTTCAAGCTTAGGTTCCTCAATCTTTTAAAGGAGCACTAGAATAAAATAATGACTCCATAAAATGAGATATGGAATATTTACTTTAAATTTATGTACATTTTTACGTTCATAGGGGTTTGAATGTTTATAATAAGCTCTTGTGCATATATTGGTACTTAATTTGTAATGATACGTTACTATCGGGATGTGGAGGCAGTGGTACAAAATCCACTAAATGATTGTCTCGGAACCCTCAACTCTGAATCTACTGGATCAAAACCCTGCCTCGTGGTAGACGGTCAGGGTTTTTTCTATGTGTCTTGGTTCTTCTGTGTATGTGTCCTGTAACCAGGTTGAGGTTGTTTCGTTCAACTGTGTATGTGTCCTATAACCAGGTGAGGTTGTTGCGTTCAACGATGCAGAGCGTCACATTCACCAAATTCGCAGACCGCCATAACCATTCGCCAGCTGCATTGATTTTTCACTAAATAAATTATGTGTGAGGTTGGCAGGGAATAATTGCCTATTTTTTTCAGATTTCCATGGTTTTTCATTTAATGGCAGTTTATTTATGAGATATGGTGCCTTCCGTTGTTTTTATGGTTAGCTGCATTATTGGTTGCATGTGTATTACGGCGAAATTGCAACATTTGTGGGGAAGACAGTTTCAGCGAGGAGGGTTTGCAGGTAAGAGTGCCATTGTGACTGTGATTATCTAGTGATTCACTGCTTTCAAACCCTTAGTTTAGGTAGCATCATTGCCATCTTTTGCTACAATGGCTGGGTGTTACTGTCTGTGATTTTTCTCTGTTATTTTTTGTCAACAAAGCATGGCAATTGATGAAATGAGTTGATGCATAGTTCGAAGTTCAGTCGCTTAATCTATCAGGGCTTTTACACGGTAGCATTGGAGAGGGGAGACCAGCTTATTTCTGTTGCATTAATCAGGTAGTTTGGATTTTTTGTATTTGATAGTTTATTTGATTTTCTTCTACAGGAATATGTGGTTAGTTGCTTTGAGGTATAGAGGAATAGAATGATAATTTTTTCCTGTAAATCATTGCTTAAATCTGGTTAGAAACCAAAGTTAGATTTATCTCAATATCTACCCGAGCATATGTAGTATACCAAATCCCCAAGAGGGCGGCCAATAAGGCATAGGGTCTAACCGATAGTTAGGGACGGAGCATATAGCTAAATGTTTGAAGAATTGGTTTCTCAGATTCCTGTTGTACTGCTCGTTTTCTGTCATGACAGTCATTGGGATCAAGAGATTTAGGATTAGAGTTAAAATCCTGCCATGTAATCCAACAATAGTGCATGGGTAGCATTCCTTATCTTGTTGTTCCGAGTAAGATTTAATGTGTTCCAAGTAAGCAGGTCCACGCATCACATAAGCATGATCAGGTGCCACATTCATAAGAATACCTATTAAGATACCAATTTTCCTATATTAAAATTGAGGTATCAATTTTCTGCTACTTGTGCATCATAGAAGCCATATCCATCATGTAATTGAATACATGCCATGGTACTCAAATATAAATGTGAAATTATTTGAACAAAATTTTATTTTATTTCTGTAGAAATATGCACCCCAATTGTGGGTATTTTGTGGCAGGGTTGCCCTAAATTTCTGTGCAAGGAGAACTAGATTAACCCTCTAAAAGGCTAAAAATACCACCTGGACATCTCTATTTTCTGAAATCGAGGTCTAGCCATCTCCAGAATCAAACATAACAAAATTACAGATTATCGTGCCTTCAGCGAAGAAACCCATAACATGTTATAACAAAATAAAATATAAAACACCAGCAGCTGGATGCCTCTTTTTGTTGCCCCTAATGCCAACTTAAACCTTGATGCCTACTTCTTTTACCAAACTAAGGCTATCCAACTGGCTCTTAAGCTGCTTAATTGACTGTGTCAACTAATATGGATTATCTATGAGGTTAGACCCAATCCGATGAGAGTATATGTGGTATATACATCAGGTGTCGTCCTAGGGTAGCATCATCATCATCATCATCATCCATGTAGCACTGGCATCCGGTCCGGCTCCATGCTCCACCTAAACTACATTGGTTCAACAACATCTAATCTGGCTCTGTGCTGCACCTGCTTCACCAATGCATCTTCCATCATCAACAACAACCTCACTATCTTCATTATGCGACATCACAGCTCTGAACCTCATCTCATATCAGTACTCACTTTTCTCTATAGGCATGGTTCCTTGGCCAAAAGTTGATTAATTGGATAATAAATTTAATGAACATAAATAATATGGATCATGGATGACCATTCAACTGCACTATAAATGGATTGGCAAGGAAAGCAAAAATATGGAATTATTTGCTATATTTGATTTTGCAAATTCTTTGCTATAAATGGATTTATAGGTACATTTATATGACAAACGGACACATCAAAGAAAAAATGTTTATATATAAACACCATTAGTGAAGCAGAAAGTACACTAACCTGGGAGATGAGGAGTAGTGGCCTTATTCTTTATCTCAAATCTAGAGCATCCTTCTTCTTTATTTCAAATCCAAAAAGCTCTCAAATTCAACTGGTGGATAACTATGAGGTTCCAAGCATTGAAAGAAAGGGGTAGCTTTCCCAAAGCTAGATCACACCCACTGAAATACATAGAGAGTTAATGCCAAATAGGATACATGCAGAAAATTGAAAATACCAAATGTCATGGAATGTATGGTCAATATGTAAACCCTTCTTGGTGCCAAGGAATTGAAGCCTTACTATTTGCTAGTTAAAAATAGAGATCCAAACATAATATAAGCCAAATATTTATAAAACTGAAAGACTAAGGAAGCACAAACAGAAAGGCATTGGCATTGGCATACAGAGTGTCAAAAGGTTTCCTTGATTGTGATCTCGTCTCCTCTATGTATGTTGAGTACCATTAAAAAAATACTATTTTGCAGTACTAATTATGCAATCCATTCATAATATAAAATATATAGTCATTCTAGTATAAAATCCATTCATATTCTACATATAACTAATACTACACAACTCTGAACCATCATAAGTAAATAGAATTCCATTGTATGCAGGTAAATGGGAAAGGAAATAGTAGTAAACATCATTCACATAATTACCATACACCAAAAATATGAAGGGGGGTCTTCATCACTTCAATAGCCATTAAAGTCCTTATAATATCATGCATGCAATAGGCACTTAGGGAGACCCATATAGTTATCAACCCTAACCATCAACTAGGCAATAACTAATCTAATCTCATAACTAAACTTCCAACTACTAACCCTTTACCCTAGCACTGATGGAACTTTATACAATATGTGTTTATTTAAGGTTGACTCTATCAAACCACTACCTAGGTCATCTATTAAATATATTTAACCAACTTAACCATTTGTAGTCGACTTCTATCACAAAGCATTAATCTCGACAACTTCTATACACTGATCTCAAGGCCTTAAAGTGTTGTAGCTTCCATTATCAACTTGGTAGGTTCTCTTCCTTTCTCATCATAAAAATGAGGGGGCCAACACATCTCACAAATCCACTTAAATAAAATCCCATTTTACATTTTAAACCCCTAATTTTCCATTAATAGATCACAACCCATAATCCCACTAGGTAACAAATGACCCATTTATTGAGCAAGTATCAATACTACGTTCACACACAACTAGGGGACAACAAGACCTCTGCTATGTCCAACCTCAACCGCCAGTAAATAAAAGGTTGCATGTCTATCATTAATCTAATCCAACACATCTTGAGTTGTTAGTTTGAAGATTAACTACTATAATATGAGCATGGATGCCATACATATTCATTTTATTCCATGGACCTCATCATTTATTAGTATAAAGTAGATACATTTTAATTCATTTATGCAGTCACATTGGTGCCATTGCTAAAATCGAAAGCATTGTTTCTCTCAAGAATCTATAATAGATTATTAAATCATGCTGCCATGGTAGCAAGAGGGGATCTTGCTGCACAAATTGCACTTGAGCAGGTTCCATCTGTCTAACAGCATGTCCTCTACCTATGCAGGGAAACTAAAAAACCCAGTTATTGTTCCCTCTCAGCTACTTGATTCAATGATAGAATAACATATACCAACTAGGGTAGAGACAATTTCTGACTCTTTGAGGTGATGCTATTGCTTATGAGACTATTTTTGACATGAAACATTGTGCTAGCATTTGAAAATGAACACATTTATAGTTACTTCGATTAGAAAGATTTAGGAGAAGCAGTTTCTATCAAATTATCTGTTATATTATATCTAACAAACAACAAATATAAGTAACAAGGAATCATGGTATGTTTCCCAGTTGATTGTTGTCTGTATCCAGAGCTGATACAGCCCCAGGCCATTCCAAGAAGAAAATTTAGTGATTCCCATAAAAAGTCCTTTACAAAAATTAATGTAAAATGCAATCAATTAAGCTTGACAATATAATGTTGGGCACATTGTCCGCTATTACTTATATGGTTAATCTTTAAAGTTAGTATTTGATCATGTAAGTGATTTATCTATTGGTTTCAAATGAAAGGGTGCTTGAATGATATATATTCATTTTCTTGTATTTACCAATATATGTTTCCTACTGTTGACACAACTCTTCTCGACAGGGGTTCACACTGTCGTCAACAAATACCAACAACCCTTACACACTGGCCCAGAAAGGAGTTACCCTTCCAGCAACGTCTGCGAAGCAGACGAGGTCTCACCTGAAGTGAATAAGGGTGCTGCAGGAACCAAGCTGTTAGAAAAACAGAATCGCAAAGCAATAACAATAAACAGAAATGAAAATATAATCACACATACACATTACAAGAGAGACACAGATATATCGTGGTTCACCCAACTTGGGCTACGTCCACACTGAATTTTCCAGTCCTTATTATTATTACCATCCAGCAAGTTGAAGGGATACAACCTGCAACACAACCGCTGCACTTCCTCTTCTTTGTTTTACAGTCTCTCTCCAGATCTCAAAGATCTTTACAATGCATAAATCCTAATCCATCAACCCTAGCCGTATTACAATGTCTTTCTTTTATAAGGGAAATACAATGGGAAAATACCACGGGATACCCAAAACCATGGGCCCGCAAAACAGCTGGCGAAAACAGCCCCAAAAATTTTCTTCGGGGGCGTTGCCCCCGAATCCCCATTTCTCGGGGGCGCTGCCCCCGAACCCCCGCCAAGGGACTGCTGGCCCCTAGACCCCCCAGCCAAGGGGGATGGGCCCCCCTAGAACCCCGTGGGGGGGCGATGCCCCCCCACACCCCCCCGGCTGGGGTGAGTGTACAGTCCACCTACACATCATATAGACTGGGGTACAAACACGGCTAATACAATATCATCTATGAGACTAGAAGATCTGGCTCCACAACCAACACAAGCTTCCACAGTTGCGAAGAAGATATGTGCACATTAACCAGAGATTACACTAATTTCCACAATCTATTTAACCAATCATTCACATATATATCTATCTTAACACATATTCAACAACATATTCATATTAACCAACAACATGTATCAGCATAAATCAACAGAATATATTTAAATAACCCACCATCACATAACAACACAATTCATAACCGAACATCTTCATTCATTAACATCTGCGAAACAAACCTCGCAAAGGATAGTCAAGTCATTCCTTATCGGGGATACAACAGAGTTCAAAAGATTGCTCAAAACTCCCAAACTTCCCAGCCCTTAGGCTTACAATCTTGCTCTATTTATATGTTTATCTCTTATTACAATTTGGTCCACATGACTGACTCAACTAATCTAATACTTCTTATATTTCCCCAAAACATGGCGAAAGGTCCTTTTTTCTGCGGAATGACCTTTTCGCACCTGTCAGCTTCTACACTTCCAGCGGATCTATCCCGTGCCAACACCTACTGAGTTCAGCAGATGATTTTCACTATAGCATTTTCCTTTTCCATTCCCTGTACTTGTTTTCACTGCAAGTAAACGATGCACATACTTATCCACATTACTAGTCTTAAAATGTAGTAGTGCACTTAATAGAGTAGCTTCTATTTTACAACTCTTTCCCTGGCCCTCTGAAACTCAGAAACAAATCATATCTCCACACTTTTCTCATCTCACCGCCAACTATAACTGGAGAAGAAATGGAGATCGAGAGGCTAACCAAGTGGAATCAAACACATCTTGCTCCTCTTGTCCTCACTACTAATTATACTCATTCAGAAATCTGTCATTTCCATCTATCCATTACACTTGTTCAGAATTCTTTCATTTCCATCCATCTTATTCAGACATCCTATTCAGAAGTGTGGAAAAATATTTATTAACAAATCTGTCTCAAATTTATCTAGAATGCATGTATTTTTCCACAATTCAGTCAACAAATCTGTCACATATTTGTAAAACTATGATCTGTATACTTCTATCCTTCCTATTTTATAAATATTTGTTCACAAATCTCTGTTCCCTCTATCCTATTTCATTAATATTTGTCCGAAAATCTGTGGATGTCCATCCAACAAGTTGACTACCATTCATCCTATTTCATAAGCATTTGTCCACTTCCATCCACAAATTTGGCCACCCTAGGTGAATTCCATCATTCATATCTGGCCAGATTGTTAAATCACTACATGGATTTTTGACATTTGGAAGAGATGGATGATGATGACCTTGTAAAACATAGTTTCTTACTTTAACGCAAATTGGGAATTAACAAGAAGGGTGATTTATTATGCATGGATTCAGGTAGTTTTGTGAGCTAAAATATATGATATATATGGAAATGATGATGGTCCCCTCCTCTCTTGTCTCTACTATTTTGAGCTTTGTAGGCAGAGAATGTAGATTCACATGATGATGGGCCCTCCTGCAACCGAAAGTATTGTATTCCTAAATCCTATCCTGACCATGTTATGTTGGGCTATCTGTCTGTCTATGATTTCATTTCATTAGGAAGTAATGCGATTCCATGCCCTCACTCACTCCAGATCATCAATGCAGGTTTTTAAATCATTTGGGTCTTCATTGGTGCAAATACCTGATAAAGACTTTTCCGGCACTCTTTTTCGAAGTATTGGTAAGGACCAACTCTTCCTTAGATAAGGCTTAATCACCTAATCCTGTGTTTTAGCATTGAAGGTCTCATTCAATGCAGATATTGCATTATTCATGACTCCTTATGTGTTCTTTAGTTTTGGGTTTTGATGGGCATTGCTACAAGCATGGGACTTATTTTGTATCTACGCCTGCAGGCTGGATGAAAATGCATTAGAGGGACCGAGCATGAAGGCATTGTGACTAAGTTTCTTCAGCTCACCTCTGCCTAATTGGTTTCGGCAGAGGATCCTAGAGCTTCAATCTTGTTAGGATGATTTGATTGTGCTGGGATCATTTATTATTGGGTTGGGGGCCTTTCCATGTCAATAATAATCTCATCGATCCAGTTTAAGCTTTTGTTACAAACTACAATACTTGAGCCGTGAATATTTTGGTATTGTTGATCTCACACACCTTCACCTTGATTTTCAAAAATGGATGTGATGGTTTGAAAAGATGTATGGAGAAGAGTCTATTAAGAAATCACTAGTGGTAAGGAAAAGCCCACCCAGTGGTGTGTTCTGTATGTCCGGTCTTGTGGTCCATGTTGATGATGATGAGGAAGAGCAAGGATTTTGTGTAATTGATGGAGAGATGGTTTATCGGAATGGAGGCTTTTACTTGGGATCATGTCTTGAGAATTTACTAGATGGATCCAGGAAGTACTTGTGGGAAGATGGCTGCATGTATGAAGGCGAGTGGTGTAAAGGGAAGAACACAGGAAAGGGTAAGGTTTCATGGCCATCGGGAGCAACCTATGAAGGGGATTTTAAAACTTGGTTTATGCATGGATTTATAATATACATTGGGTGGGGTGGATGGTTCCACTTACAAGGGCCATTGGAAGATGAATGAGAAGCATGGGCATGGATGAAAATGCTATGCAAATGGGGATTTCATAAATCTAATTGTCAAAGTCAATGAACTATATATATATACCGAGAAGAAGCACTAATAGCATAAAACATGCATATGCCTTTGCATTAATACGCTACACAATGAGGGCATCGACCATGCCTTTGAATTTTTTCTTTTAGACCATCCCATTAACAAATCTAGGTATATGGAAAGACGAAATAGATGAACCTACGATCTAGGTATATGGAAAGACGAAATAGATGAACCTACCCATCGCAAGGAGCATATCCACAAATAGTTACTAGAAGCTCAACATTATAATCTTTATTTGCAAATGGATAATTTGTGATACTAAATAATCATTATTCCAGTAGTGCTATTTTTCGGATAGTGCTATTTGTTCAATCCTTTTATCCCAGACCTCGTGGCTCTTGTTTATAAGATGTTCATATTTACTAATTATGTATAACCATGTAATATATATAGTTAAAATTAAACACTATTTTTTAATTGAAATATTTAAGAGAATTGTTGTTTATTTAAATATGTTAAAAAAAATGGGAGAGATCATTATCGTGTTTCTTAAATTTATTTTTTTATTATGAAATTCTTGAAAGAATAATTATTTATTTAAAGAGGTTAAACAAGGATGTTTATTTATTTATATTTTTAAACGAGATCTTTAATAACATTTTTAACAAGAAAAAAATGTATTTTTGTTATTATGCAAGAATAAAAAAGTCAAGACAAAAAAACCAGATGCAGTCCCATGAATATGTCTACAAATCCCAACACAAAGTATCTGTCCCAAGAACTGAAAACTAGGAAGCAACCCTGAAATCTGTCAAATCCCTTCCCCAAAAAGAAAAACTATCTTCTATCAACACCTCAACAAAAATGAGGTTCTTATTGCCATCAGAAAAATCTAATAAAATCATCTCAAACACATTACAATAAAAAGATGTTCCTAGTACCACTGTCGATTAGGGAATTTTCAAAATATTTCTCCCAAGTGATGATACCTTCCTCACCAGATAAAGCTTTCTTTGATAGTTCATCTGCATCCCGATTTAATTCCCTGAAGATATGTTTGAAATCAATATGAGTGAAGGAAGATATCAGATCTTCAGTGCACCTGCTCCAATGCATTAAAGAGGTACTTTGTAGCTTTGATTTTTTTCCTTCCTAGTTGATGATGACCTTCGAATCACCATACACATATAAAGTTTCAATGCCAAAAATAATGCCATTTTCATAGACACCATAGCCCCAATAGTTCAACCTTTGTGTTTGTAACCAAGCCACAATTAAGTTGACTCCTATAGACATGTGTGTCATTGATATATAGAAACAAACCTGCAACACATATTCCATCATTTGCTGCTCCATAAAAAAAACCAGATGCACAATGAACATCCAGTAGAGGCTGTACCTGTCTAATCTCTTGACTCGTGTCTTCATTTTTCAAATAATCCTTAATTAAGTTACTAATTCTGAAGCAAACATCCTCCATCACAGATCTCTTATCCTCAAAGATGCACCTATTCCTGGTATACCAAATTCACCATGATATAAGAGCAGGTAAAGTTGCAAAATTTAACAAAATTTCTATTCATGGATGAGAGATCTTTAATAACTTATTATTATTTAACAATTATTTTATTATGAATTTAAAGATAAATGATTTTTATTAAAAAGTTTAATTCATTTGAAAAAACTTGTTATTTCTTTTTTCAAGCCAAAAAAACCTTGTTCCTTGATATTCATTTGAATCAAAATGCGCAAATACATATTACAAAATTCCAGCATTTCCATATCATATCTTGACCTTCAACAAAAACATACCTATCCATGGGAGCATAATACAAAACAATAGAGTCCCCACTTCATCAAGTGTACAAGTAATTATGGTACTGGCTACCATCAAAATGCTAATTATATCACCCAAAAAACTGGAAAATGTGACATCATAACAATCATCTAAAAAATATACACTAGGAAAAAAAGTAAACAAAGCCAAAAGTGGAAAAAGCATTCTCCACATATTCTTCAAAATATAAAGTACCCTCAATCCCCCCAATAGCTTTCGTCTATAATTCATCTACAATAGAGTTGTATTCTCTAAAAATATGGCAAATATTGATATCCTCAAAAGAAGCAATAACTGTCATGATTCTATAACACCACTGCTCCAATGACAGGAACTGTAATTTTGACAATATGTTTTCCCAATTTACAACAATCTTTGAGCCACCAAGAACCTGGATCGTTGCAATACCATTTATGGAAGCAAATTGTAGAAGTCCCCATAGAGCTAGTAACTTTGGTGTCGTGTTTGAGCCCAAGACACAATTCATCCATAGCCTAAAATTATGGTCATCATGATCTTTAAGTACATACCTGCACCATAGGCTCATTTCTAAGCTACACCATAAAAATAGCCCATAGCATAGGAGAAAATAAGAGGATCTTTGAGTTGTCTAAACCTTTTGTTTTTCTTCATATAGAAATTTTCATTATAAAAGTCCAGTAGGGTGAATTCATGAAGATGGTGAACACTTTTTAGCCAAAGTGATAGTGAAAATTCAATTTTTTACTCCTTCATTAAATCAAAGCTCTCAAAACTCATGTATGCCTTGTGAATATCGACATAAAACAAAAAACAAATTGTAGGGAATTATGTTATCTTTCTACCTATATTTTTTTTTAAATAATAAAATTATTTAATATGCCAAAATTGCATTTAATGATAGGTGTGTTCTTGTAAATTTAAGCAAAATTTTACAAGTGGCTTGTGTGCACATAAAATAATTTAGTGTTAAATGCATAATTTTTCAAAAAACAAAAATGAACATAATCTACACAAAATGCATTGGGGTGCAATTTTTTTTTAATTTATGATATATATATATATAATTTCGAAATTGACCATTGAATTTTTTTTAATTGCATTTTGCACACATGTGTGTGCACGTAAATTTTTTTTTACTGGTTACAAAAATAAAAAATACCCTTTTGAAGAGCACGCGTTGGTCCATGGCATATATATTTTTTGAAACTTTTTGTTGTGTACTTTTTATGTTGTTAATTTTTCTTTGTGCTAATTCAAAGTTGTTGACATGGATTTGTAAGTGTAATTTTCAAAAGAAAAAAAATTATAATATGAACTCAAAAACTCATCAATTATATGACAATGGATAAACGATTCGTTGATGAACCCATTGGTATGAAGTATGCCATCTAAGGTGCATCCTAGGATAGGGTTTAGGTCTAGCAAAAAGAGAAGAAAAAATAAAATTTTAACAAAGGGGGCTAAATGCTTGTTTTAAAGCCCTCGATTGAGGGATTTAAAATCCTCGATCGAGCTTCTACATGCATTTTTAAATAGCTCGATCAAGGGTTTATGTGCAGTGAGGCAGAATCTTGGTCAAGATTTTAAAAACATGGATTAAAAAAAATTCGGGTGCTCATATTCACATGAACATGGACACCCGAAGTTTTTTTAATTGAAGCTTTTAAAAACTTGATAATGGTAAATAGTAAATATCTTGTAGGTAATAGTGATACCTTGAAGAAGAACCAAGTAAAAGCATTAAGGAAACCATTTCCTCTAGATTTTATACGCATGAATATGGATCGTGAAGTAATTGAGGTTGCGGATGTGACTGAAATTATGAAAAATGAGTATAAGAGACCCTTCTCCACATTTTCCATGATTTCAGCCACAACTATAAACACCAATTGAAATGTTACTCCTCGATTGAATTTCTATGCAACAGACATGGTGAAATAAACCTTGGGATGTTTCTCTTATATATATATAACTGTTGCATATGCTCGATTGAGCTGTTCGGATATCCACATCATCATATTCAGGACCTTGCATGCAATTAGGGTTTGCATGCATTTTGCATGCATCCCAGTCACCAAGTTGATGCCTCCAGCACCTTAGCCACCTTATTCTAGCACCCGAGAGCTTCTTACATCAGAGTTTCAACCCTCCTATTCAGGAAGGCACCCACTTCTCACCTACTGCCAGAGAAGGGCGCACTTCTTCACCTACCACTGCAGTTCCACTTCAGTTACACTCAGTTAGCTCTGATTCTCCCTGATTTGAGGCTAGTTTCACTCCCGACTGACTGTTTCACTCCGTTGGACCTCCATATTGACTAGATGACTTGTTCTGACTTCAGTTAGCCTCCCATGCGCCCTCCACTGAGCCCACTTCCCTATATCAGTGCTACACACTTCAGTTACACATGTTACACTCAGTTAGACTCAGATTGACACCTGGATGACTGGTTCTTGTGCATTGATGACCACCACTGATTGATGATGAAGACTCCTAGTTGGAGTTAAGCTACTCCATTCAGTGATTCGAATGACCTCCTTAGGCAATTCGAATTGCTTAGTCAATTGTTAGAGTATTGTATTGTAATTATTCACCCTCATTGGGATATTGAGCACTGCTGCATGTTTTGCACAGTTTTACACCATATTTTCTATGTTCATTTGTTGTGATTGATTTACTTGTTCATTAGATATGCTGTGACTAATTTTACATGAGCATCCAAAATTTAATGTCTCGGTCAAGGCATTAATGCTCGATCGAGGATTAATAAAACCCTCAATCGAGCTACTAAGCTCAATCGAGGGTTTTAGTAACCCTCAATTGAGCATTTTAAAATAGCTCGATCGAGCTCTTATTTAAACCCTTGATCAAGGTTTTAAAAGCTCGATCAATGTCTTTTTTTAACATGATTGCACCCTTTGCTTGCCAAAAAGTGTTACCCATCTTCATGGGAACACCCAGTATTCTTATGCAACTAACATAAATATTTGGCGATTTTCCTTCAAAGATATCAAAATTCTTGGATTTCCAAATATCCCAGTAGATAAAGACTAGCAGAAGTTTGTGTGTAGAATTGTTCCTTACCCACTATTCAAAATTTGCTTCAACAGAGATGTGCCCCAATACTTGAGAGATATGTAGTTCATCAGAAATATCCTGTCATATTATTTTACTGAAGGAGCAATGCACAAAAATATGGCTGACAAATTCACAATTATTTTTACAAATAGCACAAATATTAAGCCCAAACTATCCTCTTTTCAACAGGTTATCCCAAGTGAAAATGCAATTCTCAATACATAGCCAAAAGGTAACCAAAAGAAGCTTTTGAGTTTTAATGACATGTTCCATTACCAAAGTCTACAGTACCACAACTTATTCACATAGGGAGAATGCATTTGAGAAATAGTAGCATAAGTAAATTTAGCAGTTATATGTCCCATATGCATTATTCCAAGCCCATAATTTGTATATAAGATTTTTTTGTTTATATATAAATATATATATTTTGTTGACTTTAATTATTCAAATAAATAAAAAATACGTTCAAAATAGGAAAAAGTACATGTTTTTTAATTGACTTTCACTTTTCAAATAAATAAATAATTACATGATTTAAATTGGTTTTCATAAGAGCATTTCAAATATTATTTGATATTCTAAATTTTAGAATGTAAGTTATGTATAAAATATGTCAAAACAAATTTTAATATAATTAATTCTTTATTTTTGGTGTAGTCTTTATATTTTTAACTTTTTTTAGTATTTTTTTTGTTTTGTTTTATTTGGAGTTTAGTTGGAAATCTGTTAAAAATCTTAGAATTATATATATATATTAGCTATGGAAATTGCATAATCTAGGTACCATGGAAGTATTTGAAGGTGCTGAATTTATTTATGGATTCAAAAATTGTCCAAAAACACAATTTTAACTTCCAAATTTTGAGTTTATCATACAAAATTACCAGATTCCTACCAAAACCCACTAAAGACCGCGTTTGACCAAAACCCACTAGAAACCACTACTTTATTTTTAAGTAATTACTTCCACTTTTATATATTAATTATTCCTCAATTTCAATGTTCAAATTTAATGAGCCATATTCCCAATATCTATAAACCAATTTTAATCGTCAAAATGGAAGATCCCATGAATATGCAAAAAAAGCCACATATAACTTGATTTTAGGGCATGCGGTATACCACATATAAATTGATTTTGGAGCAGTATGATTGGAACAACACACTCCATAAATAATAAACATGTGAAACAACACACAAAATCCATGTAGAAGCTTAAATTATCTATGCTTGAAGTGTTTGTTGTGCTAAGTTTGCCTAGAATTACTTCTGGGAAAATTTGAAATTTCTTGCAAGGCAATTAAAGAAGTTAGTTTCAAAGTATATTAAAAATATACATAATTTTTGGGCTACTAAGTTCAAGTGGAAGATAAAGATGTTAGATCTCATTTTCAAAACATTCATAACAATAATTTTTCTTCATAATTTATTGATTAATGAAAACTAAAGCCAAGTTTCTTTCCAATCTTTTGGATCATCCAAACAATATACTAAAACAAATTATTTTTTCATGTTGATTTTCTAAATTTTTGATGCACCAATTATGGTTTCAATGGATGGTAATCATCACTAGCATCATTGCTTATTATAATATAAAACATATACTAAGAAAATTAAATATGATTAGGATAAATAATTAATCCCTATAGATTTATAAATGTATCATGAAGATCCAAATCAGGACATGTACGTCATGAAATAGGGAATGGGTCTCATGTCTTATGTGGTGTCTTTCAACTTTGTGCATATCCCATGAGCCCTATAAGCATTTGTTAGTTCCGAAGTCCCTAGTTTTTGTCCCATACCATGGCATAGGCCTTGAGATCAATGTTCAATATGAAAAACCTCAAAATGGTACCCATATCCCACTCTTAGGACAAAATTCCATTTTATGAGTGGATTATGTGATGGTTTAAGACCCCATGCATATCCCAGGATCCTTAGAGGAGGCCACAACTAGAGAATACATTCCTAGTTTTTAGGCTTGTGACTTGAGATCTAGTGCTATTGTGAACCTTGAAAGGTTCCCATATCCCACTCGCGGTCTAAATATTCCCTCTACAAGATTTGGGCATGGGTGCTCGCAAGATAATGATAAATAAAAAAATGGAAATGGGGTGCCCAAGAACACACACATGTTCTTAATAACATGCACAGATTCTTTTTTTCTACATGTTTGTTGCTTTCCAAGCCGCCATGCACACTGCCACAAAAGTTTCAAATAAGCATACAAAAAAACACATGAACACTTTAGAAACACGCATGTGTTATATATATATATATATATTAGTTATTTTTCCATAGATTTATACCTGATTCATATGATCAAAATTAGTTTCCTAGGGATCATAAAATTTTGAATCCAAATTAGATACGAGAACCATTAGAAAGTTTTAGACAAATTGGATGGGTCTAGAGACCTTGACTATGGTCATGGGAAAAATAAACGTTCTTAGGACTTAGGTGAAAATTTTAAGGCTCGTGAGCCATGGATGACACCTCAAACAACTACAAAGTCCCTTTAGAGGGTATACTTGGTCTTCAATTGAGATATGAGTTCCATTAGGAGGTTTTGTGCACCAAGGAGGGGTCTTTAGGTCTTGACCATGGTAATAAGCACAAATAAAATGTCTCAAGTCTTATATAAATATTTTAAGGATTTGGTCCATGATCATGGCCTCAAAGCACCACATAGGCCCTCTAAAAAGGTTTTTTGATCTTTGAGTAGGATATGGGCACTTATAGGAGGTTTTTTCATACTAGGGAAGGATCCTAGGGTCTTGACCATGGTTGATTAAATAAATAAGAGTTAGATGACCTCACTAGAGAATTCATGGCTCATGAGACAAAGAGAAGTCTTGCACCATTAAACACACCCTTTAGAGGGGAAGTTTAACTACCAAGTGGGATACATACACCATTAGGAGAATTTGTTCACTAGGGATGGGTCTCAAGGCTTTATCCATGGTCATATAGGATCCTTTATGAGGCTTTACATAGTGCCTTATTCTTGAGACACTACCTATGGTATAAGCATAAAAATCAACGTCTTAGGGACTTAAATATGTTTTTTATGGTTTATTGTTAGGAGGTGAAGTCAATATCCAGAACTCTGACATTTTCCTATATAGTGGTACATGCTTTTCCTCCCACACAATTCATATTTGTTGGACATGTAGGGGGTCACACAGGGGCCCCTTATGCCCCCTCCATCTAGGGGTGAGAGGGAGGAACCCCTAACTCAAAAATTTATAGACCCTTTCGGTGTATTATGGTTCCTTCTAGAACCCCCATATGTATTGTATAAAAGGGGAGTGGCTCTTGGAATTTTATCATAAAAGAAAAGAAAACATTGTAAGTATTTTTCCAAGTAAAAATAAAATGTCAAAGTTGTCATTGCCTTGTGGTTTTACTTACTCACAACAAAGTTTTCATGTAAGTCTTGTGTTCTATTGTTATTAATGTTTGTTTCTATTTTTTTTCCTAACATTTATGGACCATGCATTGGGGGACACAGGGCCTTATTTTCATCCATTAACCATGGCCAAGACCTCTACATATCTTCATTTTTAATATAAATTTTAAATAGGCTACACAAATCCATGGTCTAAACATGCATACAGATCCAATAATGTATATTCTAAAAATTCAAATCTCTCTCTCTCTCTCTCTCTCTCTCTCTCTCTCTATATATATATATATATATATATATATATATATATATATATATATTTGTCTTGACATATATTTGAATCTTAAAGTATAGATGTCTTGTGTTCCTATTATAACTTTTTATTGCCTTACTTATTTTGGAAACAAATCATATGTTACACTAGCTTAGACCAACGTTTACAATCGGACAAAAATAAATTGTTTGATTATGTTAAGACCCTCATATCATGCACTAACATACAACTACATGTTTTTAGGGCTATAATAACTTTCATAATTTAAAAAAATATAAAATTAACATTATTGTTGGAATTCTTAATGATACTAAGAAGGGGGGTGAATCAATATCATTCATAGATTAAGAATTTCACTTTTAAAAATATGCACCAATTGCTATTAAAAACCACACTAGTAAAAATAAACTTTGCACATAATTTTTGAATAAACATATATATATATATATATGGGAGACACCAATCTCCATTGATGTGAGCACCAACTCACTCAAACACCCATCTGATTGGGACACCAATCCCACTTGCAAGAACTGACTCACAGGCTACAGGATTCAACCTGTGAAGACACCAATCCTCCGCGCAAGCACCAACTTGCTGAATCAAGATCCAACCTGTGAGGACACCAATCCTCCACGCAAGCACCGAATTAGAGTGTTCAAGAACCAACCTGAGTGGAGACTGCAATCTCCTTTCCTTACCCCCTCCAACCACCTTGATATATAGATATTGATATATTTTTGTCACACTGACTTCATATATACATGCACTATGTTCTGTGCTCTACGTTACTGCTTGTTGTACTCACTTCTGATATATTTTGGTCCAATTCTGGTCACTTCTCCTCTTACACTATATCCTGCTACAGTTTCGTTTACTGTACTGATTCTGCGCACATACACATTCACATGCTTCTTGTGCCTTACTCACAAATGCTCCTTATGTATGCACGACTGCTCCTTGTTCTTCTGCATTTCTTGTAACCTCGCACACTTCTTCAAAGCATATTTCCTTTGATTCCCTTGAGCATTTCATCTAACTTGAAGCTTGCAAATTTAGAATATTACTCCATTTTTTCTTCCAAGCTTGCTTCTCATTCATCACTTTACTCTTATTTATACTCAGCTTGCTCAAATGATGTGTCCACAAGTTGGGGCTTCTCTAAGACAGTAAAACTCCTTCTTCCTTCTTTACAGTCAAGTTTAACCAAGAATCTTCCACTTGTCTTATCTTGCGCGAATGAAGTACCATGACTTTGTGGGTCTTGCGCACACTAGTTCATTGGCTTAGTGGGACTTGCACACTAGAGTACCATGGATAGGTTGGATTAGAGACTTGTGCACATATTTTTATATAATTCTTCAAATTGGCATTTAGATTTCAAAGCCATCACCAAGTCCAACAACCTATTTGACATCGATGACAACACTAAAGTTCAACAATATCCCCCTTTGGCATTGATGTCAACACTAAGAAAAAACTAAGCTCCTCCTTAATGTGAGCTATTATTTTTTGCGCGACATGTCAATTGATCCTTTGAGTATTCCTATGCAAATATCGATTCAACATTTCTTTGCAATACCTTTTATCTAGTATCTCTCCCCCTTTGACATAAATGGCAAAGGGATGCTCCCTCTGTCTTTATGCTTCACTCCCTTTCTTCAGTTGCTTCCATTGCATTGTGTTGAGTTCTCTTACAACTTGTATCAATGTGTACATATATCACTGTCTCTATAGTTGTCACTATCACAATCACTGTTACTAAAGGTATGCTCCTGCTGCACATTTGTAAATTCTCACTGACCTTGATCTTTTGTTCTTGTTTTTTATTGTTCCTTCCGTGCTGATTGCTTCTGTTTTGTGCAATTCTTCATGCTGACCATATCTAACTTCTTGTATCATTGTTTAATTTTAGTTGCTCCCCCTTAGTCGCACTAATTTCTGGCTTTATGTGAATTGCACTATTTGTGTTGGTTGCTTCTACATTGCACGGTCCTTTTCCTACTTGTCTTTGCACAAAATTTTGTTGCAGTTTACACAATCCGATGTTCCAACTTCTTGAATTCATGCTTCCCATTTCCTATTTTGTCATTTTTTTGTGCCATATTTATTCCATGTCATTGATTTTGATGCACAATAGGATTTGCACCATTATTTATTTTATGTCGTTATCAATGACTGATATCTTGTGCATTTCCAAAAAAATTCTTGATGCAAACTATTCTAATTTGTCATGTCACATATATGAGATGTGCAACAATATTTCTTATGACCATTTTATGACTTACGCATGTGCGTGATATAGAAAGCTTTTATTTTTGATGCGTGATCCCAAATCGTTAGACATTTTTAGTTCATTTGTGCCGTCAGTAATAAATGCAATCGACTCCTACATTCCATCAACTTATTTCGTAGCACACGGGAAACCATTCTCCGATCCTATTTATGAGCCTTTCTTCAAGCATAGAATCATCATGTTTTCTTGTTGTAGATATTTCTGTTGGATTGGTGAATCCTCTTCAGCAAGTTAATGCAACTATTTCCAAGATTTCGGAAAGAGTTCAGACTCAATAGAAAGAGTTCGTAGATCTCAAGCACAATATGGAGAATTGGGCATCTCAGTCGCAAATCAATCAGGTGAATGCACATGAAATGGATACCTTAAAATATCAAGTTGAGTGGTTAGAGCATCAATGGGAGAAAATTTTGACTCTTCTTCACAGCCTTTAGGGAGCATCTAGTGGTACTAATTTTGAGAGGCCATCTTCACCTGATATAAAGTTGCGCTTGTCATTGTCAAATTATTGAGCAATAGCTTCTCTGAGAGTCAAATTTTATAAACTGATATGCCTGTTGAGGCACATATGTATCGTTGCTTAACCTTTGTGACAAGACCTCTATATGAATTTTGTCTCGTGCATGGTACAAATCAATAGTAGTTTCCTTCTGACATGTTTTCCACTTATGGCTGATATATGTAACCCATTTTTGTAACATTTTCACTTATAAATATGAATACCAATTGAACATGATCACGTGACTTCTATCTATTATGTTCTAACTCTAGTTTTCTTGAATCCACATAGCATTTTGAATTCAAGGGTTTTATTTACACAGTTTGAGGGTTAACAGAACAAGCAACATCTTTCTGTTGCCAAAGAAGTATTTACATTATTGGCATCAACTGTTTATGTATGTGGACTTTTCTTTACCCTTTTTTGCGTGTGCGCGGGTTTTTGTTCGTACCTTGCAAAGTTACTTTATTTCTCTACCCATGTTTTACTATACTTATTTCTTTCTGATCTTCGGCAATTTTGTGCCTTATGTCCAAATCCATCACATGTATAACATCTTACTGTATAAAAATACTTCACAGTGTGACCATAATACTTGCACCTTAAGAATCTATGCAAATTAAACTTTCTTCTATAAAAAGGAAAATTGTAATCATTGAGGACATTATCATACGTGAATTGGACTTGCTTAGATTACCCAACTTGTCGATTTGTGACTAGAGTATGTTTTCTATCACAAACGTTTTCAACTGTCTTATTGTAGCCAAGGCCAGACTTGTCTTCTCGTGACCTTTGACTATTCAATATATTATCCAAAATTGATTAGTGTTCCTGGATTTAGATTCAACTTTCATGTCGGAGAGGTCTCTGTTACCTTTTGGATCTATGCAGTCTAGAGTTTCATTCTTAGACCCATTCATTTCAAAAGAGAGTCGCCTTGGATTCTTCAGAGGTTGTTCTTCTTTTCTTGATTCAGCTAGTTCTCCTTTTAAGTGGGAAATCTCGGTGTCCTTTTTCTCAACCTGCAGTAGTTGTTCAGTCAATAGCTCATTTTCCTATTTTATCTCTTCTAGTGACACTTCCAACAAGAGATTCTTTTCTTCAAGCTTCTTAACTACATTCAGTGTGTAGGCTAGTTGTTTCTTAAGTTCCCAATTCTCATTTTCTGCTTCTTCAAGTGCTTTGTTTTTAGTTCTTTTAAACTCAATCTCTTGATTTTTCAAACAATCGATTATTCTTTCAGCTTTGAGTAACTAATCCTTTTGTTGGTCCAAAGACACTTGAGATTCTTGCAGGATAACCTTTAGAGATAGATTTTATTTTCTTACTTTCCTTAATTCATATAGCACTAATTAGTTCACCTTCCCAGTCAACTTCTGCATTTTCTTCATTCTCAAATTCAAGGCTTTCTTCTTCTCTCCCAAAGTCTTCCTGACTATTACTCATATAAGGTAGATTGTAAGATTCATTCTCAACATAGGACTTTGAAGGTGAAAAGAAGATCCCATTGTAGACATACTTACAAAATTTTCCTATGGTAAGATATGTTTGTCTTTCACATGACTTATTTGATATTTCCTCCTTACTGTATGATTCCTTCTTATTGGAAGAGAAATAGTTATCCTTTCCTTTGAGCCTTTATGTTCAAGATCTTCTATCATTTCCATGAAGAGTGCTTCTCTTGAATTATCATCACCAGCATCTTCATCAGATGATCTGTTGTTCTCTTTGGAATACAAACTCTTCTTCTTCTTGTGTTCAGAGATGGACTGTTGGTGCGTCTTTCTTTGTTCTCTATAGTTAAGGTCGTGTTCACTATCACTATCCTTACTTTCCTTGTAAGGACACTTGGAAGCAAAGTGACCTACTCTACCACATTCAAAACATTTGAAAGGTAACTTACCTTTATATTTCCCACGACCCCTTTTGAGATTCTTCACAAAATTTGCTTCTTCATCATCTGATGCATCAAAGGAAATTTTGCTCTGCTCCTGTTGACACACTTTTGTCGACAGGGGTTCAATTCACACTGTCGTCAATAAAACTCAAAACAGACTCCCATAGAAAGGTTTTATCCTTTCCAGCAACACCCACAAAGTGAGTGAAGTCTCACTTGAGATATATAAGGGGGTTTGCAGGAACCATGTTTCCGCATATCACATAGGACATGCATCATTCACATACAATCATAACATAACCCAGAGATTCGATATACTCAACATTTTTAGTAAAACAAATCATCACACCATCAACATATTAATCAAATAACAAGCTATGACATATTGATCTAAGATGCATAGCATGTCGCATATTCAGTCATGAAACCATACTGCGATGTCCAACATTGTGACTTAATTCAACCATGCTACGATAATTTACAACAAAATATATATGCCGACACAATAGTCTCTCTCATTATTCATCATTGACAAATACAAAATTACAAAGAGCGGATCCAAATATCAAATCCAGACAATAGCTGCGAACTACAGATCAGATCTCAATATACCAATACAAAAGATAGATCGAACATGAAACACGAAGATGCCTTTTGGATTACACTTCTACTTCTATTTATAGGCTTACTTGGTTGTTACAACTTGGTCCAATGACCCATTAACTAACTAACTACTTAACCAATTGTCCCACAGTGTCGACTCTATTGCACTCCACTACCGGTCCTTTGCCCATGTCGATGACCCTTTCATCGCTGATTGTATCATATTTGTGAGCCTTATCCCCATGCCGACAGGCCCCCAACACAAACTTGTGGCTCACCCTCGAGCCACCTCAACTGGATGCGGTTAGTGCATTCACTTGCATTATGAAATCGTCGTATGCTACCTTAATCTGGTCAACCGTTTCCTTGGCTTCTACTTTTGAGCGTTGCGTAGTCTTGCATGCCTTGTTACATTGGGTGCTCACCACTTATTTGTTGTTCCTTTTCTATATTTCCCTTAATCCACGTCATTCATGTCATCGCTTCGACAACCAGCTGCTCAGCTTGTGTCTGCAATTCATCCAAATGTGTGGTCCTTCTTTGTTGCCTTGTTTGAGCCTTATTGACACGATGTTGAAGCTCCTTTAACTCTGTTGCCATTTTCATTTGCTCCAGTAGGGGCATCGCCTTAAGCGATCCCCTCAATGCCTCTATTTGCACTTCCACCTCACCAAGTTGCACGTTTAACTGGTGCAACTGCTCGTCTTGGACAAGACTTCCCCAAAATTGTGACATGTCTTCCATGATGCTTTGAGATGCTCTCTCTAACTCTACGATTTCTGTCCTAGTCTCCTCCATAGTGTTCTTCCTTTCCTCTACTTGATCTAGTGGTGTGATTGACACCGCCCTTGTCTGCAGTTCCTCATTCTCTTTCCGGAGGTCTACGATGACTTCACCTAACCGGAATGCTTTTTCTTCTGCAAGCATATCTTTACTTATCTCTAGTGCGTCCTCACATGCCATTGAAATCGCATGTTCCAATCTTCTTATGTCCTCTAATGCTTAAGCCCTTTCGCTCATCACTACTTCTTTCTCTTCATGGAGCCGTTCAATATCCACTTCATTGCTTCACACCTTCCTCTTGTAGCTGACCATATGATCATGCATTGAAGCTTCATGATAATTGATCTCTTCATTCATTGCGGTATGAGTGCGATGTAGCGTAAATATCGGGATCATGTTCATGTCTACGCTGATCAGGTCTCTCCCTCGCAACGTGAAATCAAAATAATGGTCTATTTTTATTATTGCGTTGGGTAATATCTGTACAATTCATTGATGAGTACCAATATCCACGTCGACTCTCCTTACTTTTGATACACTTGGTTCGGCTTTCTCTGGCTGTAGCTTTGTTTCCATGATTGCAGTACTCAATGTTTGCAATAGTTGCGATACTTGATGGAAGTATTCAGTCGCATGTTGCGTGAATTTCATGCAGTTTTCCTCTGCCACAGTTGTTATCTTCTCCAGTAACTTGTTCATTTGTTTGTCGGGAGACCGACGATGGTGCTCCCCTCACCTCGCTCCATCCTGCTCTTGGTTCTTGTTTCATGTCATTGTTCCTCTAACTCCGAATCTGTCGGAGTTACTGATGATGCCCCATCATGGATTTCGATGTGTGATTGTCTATCTACACCATCCTTGTTGTCAACTAAATATTTTGTCTCTTCTGGAACTTTTGGTACATCTATCGGTTGCCCCTCCTCTGGGTCTAACAATTGGTCCTCGATCACTAGAACTTTCCATTCTTCCAGCCATTCTTCTATAATGGCATCCAATTCCGCTTCGCTCAAATTGTATTTCATTGTGAGCCACTACTTTTGTGGGTCTACGTGTGCTTGAATGAATATTTCCTGCGATCCCACAGAAAGCCTTGCGATCCCTCGGTATTTCTTTGCTACTTCTTCAATGAGTCATAGAATCTTCACCGCTTTTGTTCATAGTTCCTCTAAGTAAATGAAAACCTGTATGTTATTACATTTCTAGCATTCCTTGTTGTTCGATGCCCATAAATTATGGTAGCGCGCTCCTCGGCACACTTCCACAGTTTCAATCTCCATACCTTGATACTGCGGTGGTTCCATCCATGCAACCGTTCATAATCAATAATAAGAGCCACGAGTATGTGAAGGGATTCCCCTTCTCTTGAGCTGCCACCACATCCTCCAGTATCTCATTTAGTAATAATAGCGACCAGTTCATTTGAACCCCCGTTGCACACTACTCCATCGATGCAATCACCCCTGATGTACACTAATTGGGGCGATTCTTCCTTACAATCTTGATTTCCAGTAGCTTCGCTGCGATCCCGACATCCTAATCGTTGATTGTGGACCGATCAAGTATCCGCGGGTGTTTTTCTCCACCCCATAGTTCATCTTCATATTTACAGCTAGCTTCTTATCATTATCCTTCCCGTAAAAGTATTGCGAAGGATCTACCCCAGCCTTGGGTAATCCAGTGATCTAAGATATGAGTTCTACAGTGATTGGAATATTCCTGTCCAATCATAAATATCCACCATGAAAGAAAACCAGTAGTTTCTTTATGCACACGTTCACTACCGCTGATGTCCCAAAATGTGGCATGTGAACTATTGATAGGAGCCTTGATCGCTCCAACCCTGACACCCACTACATTGGATCCCTCGTAATTGGACCTCCATCTCCATGCACCCTTTCAATGTATGTGCGCTAAGTGCACTCTGGAAACGCCAAATATCATGGTCGTTTTATTGTAGTGTTTGTAGTCTCTGCAATACATCGCTGGTGGTATGGACACCCTGCGGTGTCGTTGGCTCAACTATAGTATACTTGGACTTCTTGCCAAGTCTTATTTGTTGTGCCCCTTCCTTTCAAGGTGGCACATACCCTGGAATATCTGCTATTGTTGGGCCTTGTTTCCTTCCCCTTGCTGCTACCATTTCTTCATCCGTGGCACTTGATGTTCCTGCTTCTCCTCTTGCCCTCCAACACCTTCAAGTACTTCATCGGTAAAGGGTGTGGAGAATGCATCATGAAGGAATGCGTCGTTCAACTTCCTTAGATCGACGGAAATCCAAATTTTTCCACTCTTTTTATCTTGGAGGACCATTGGGCTGATACATTCTGACTCTTCGACAAGTTCAATGATCCCTCCATCCAACATTTGCTCTATCTCAGCCTTCACCCTCTCTTTGTATTGGGGTTCAAGCTATACAGTCGCTGCTTCACTGGCTTAGCTGTTAAGATTTAATGTGCTAAGACAGAAAATAGCAGCATTACATTCCATTTCACAATAATAGCATATACAGGATCACTGAAGAAACAACAAGCATAGCATAAACACAAGAGACAGAGATTTATCCTGGGAAACCCTCATGGGGTAGAAAACCCAGCAAAGCTTCCTCAATATAGATGACCAGCAATATAGAAAGATGCAAACCAAAGACATGATCTCCTCCTCCACCATAGCAGACCTCTCCTCCACAAGTGCGCCTCTCACAAGTGAGTGAGTGTGTGGAATGAGGAATACACCTCCTCTATTTATACACAACTCTGACTTAACTTTTACACAGAACATGTAGGCTCGTATTTAACCAATGGGTTAAATACCCCACTACAACTGACTGGGCCGACCCCTCTAGGATGGTCTAATAACCCTTTGACCCACATAACACATACAGGGCCGACCCCCACTAGGGAATTCTAATAACCCAAGTTACCACATTCCGACGGAGGAATAAACATCTCCGGATATACAATAAGATCTACACGGAGGAATGAAACATCTCCGGAATAATAAAGTACATATATAATATTCTTTGAAGTTACAATATCTCAACACTCCCCCTTAACGAGAAGGATATTATAACAGCATCTGCACGAGCAAGGAGTCATCAACATCATACATGATACATCTATAAATCATTGGAAGCTTTCTCAAAATCATCAGTAACTCAACCAGTTACTGGAACATCAACATCTTCAGTACTGAGTCTTTATCTTCGGCAGCACTCAAACAGCTACAGCAACATCAATATCTGAATCCTCACGATCGTCGGCATCGTCATCACACGATCATCAGCATCGTCATCACACGATCAACATCGTCGTCTAGATCAACACGATCAACATCATCACATCATCTCGATCTATAGCATCTGGTTCATCACGATCTACAGCATCTGGATCATCACGATCTACATCATCTCGATCATCACGATCTACAGCATCTGGATCATCACGATCTACAGCATCTGGATCATCTCGATCTACAGCATCTGGATCATCTCGATCTACAGCATCTGGATCATCTCGATCTATAGTATCTGGATCATCTCGATCTACAGCATCTGGATCATCATGATCTACAGCATCTGGATCATCTCGATCTACAACATCGTCATCTAGATCATCACGATCAACAACATCATCAATACAAGTGTAAATATCATTAATACAAGTATCCTCATCAATACAAGTATACATATCATCAATACAAGTATCCTCATCAATACAAGTATACACATCATCAATACAAGTATACACATCAACAATACAAGTATCCTCATCAATACAAGTATACACATCAACAATACAAGTATCCTCATCAATACAAGTATACATATCATCAATACAAGTATCCTCATCAATACAAGTATACACAATAGCAGCATACCCTGCAACACACGAGATCCAATTACGGGATGATCAATCCCTCTCACTTTAGGACATAGGTCCAAGGATGATACAATCTTGATCCGCTCACGGGATGATTAGTCCCTCTCGGTTTAAGACATCTCTCATGTCTATGGATGATGCAATCCAGATCAACTTACAGGATGATCAATCCTTATCACTTTAAGACACCTCACCATGTCTAGGGACGAGGCAATCCCAATCTATTTTCAGGATGATTAGTCCCTATCACTTTAAGACATCTCACCATGTCTAGGGACGAGGCAATCCCAATCTATTTTCAGGATGATTAGTCCTTATCACTTTAAGACATCTCACCATGTCTAGGGACGAGGCAATCCCAATCTATTTACAGGATGATTAGTCCTTATCACTTTAAGACATCTCACCATGTCTAGGGATGAGGCAATCCCAATCTATTTACAGGATGATTAGTCCTTATCACTTTAAGACATCTCACCATGTCTAGGGACGAGGCAATCCCAATCTATTTACAGGATGATTAGTCCACTCAATCTCATTTAGGACTATCCTTCCTTTCAGAATTACTGGATTTACTGTCCAAGGATGATTTAATCCACTCAATTCATTTAGGACTATCCTTCCTTTCGGAATTACTGGATTTACTGTCCAAGGATGATTTAATCCAATCACAATCACATTTAAGACTATCCTTCCTTTCGGAATTACTGGATTTACTATCTAAGGATGATTAATCCAATTACGTACATTTTGAACCAAGGTCCAGGGACGATGCAGTCCTATCTTCTATTCTCGGAGACACCTGTCTACGGCTCACTTTAGGACTGAAGTCCAGGGATGATTCAATCCTTTTTCTTTCTCTGAGACATCTGTCTATGGCTCACTTTAGAACTTGAGTTCAAGGATGATGCAATCCTATTCTGTCCACCAAGGACTTCATTCTCGTAGACATCATGTCTACGGCTCTCTTCAGGATGATGCAATCCTATTCTGTCCACCAAGGACTTCATTCTCGGAGACATATGTCTACGGATCCTTTTAGAACATGTGTTCAAGGATGATACAATCCCCTCGTCAACTTAGACCCTGTCTGAGGACCATCCACCAACCTATCTGTCGGCATCACCAATATAGGTATCCACATCATCGACCTCACTGTCGATGCGGGCAATCTCATCATAAGTGATCACATCGCTCCCCCTTTCTAGGAGGGTCCTTCTAAACTATTTTAAGTTTGTCTCGGAAAACTTTACTTGAGGTAGAGGTTTTTGTTAGTACATCGGATCGGTAGAGGTTTGGTTAGTACATTGTCAAGTTGTTACAAATTCGAACTTTAATTCTTTTCTGCACCATATCTTGTATATAGAAATGTCAGATCTCTATGTGCTTTGACTTATCATGGAACACTGGATTCTCTGCCATCTTGATACAACTCTGTTTGTCACATAGGATCACAGTTGGGTCTATCTCTAAGTCAAGCAATCCTGTAGCCATACTACTTCACAAATAGCAGAGCAAGCAGCCATATATTCCGCTTGTGATGAGAGCCACACTAGATTGCTTCCTTCTAAACCATGAGATCATGGCTGATCCCAGACAATAACATCTGCTCGATGTGCTCTTCCTATCTGATACACTTTCTACTCAATCAACATCTATGTAGCCATCTGAAGTCATGATCTCATAGATCAAATTCTATTGTACCCTTTAGGTACCTCATCACATGCTTTGCAACTAACAAGTGAACACATCTAGTTTCCACTAGATACTGACTCAAGGTGTTCACAGCAAAGCATATATCTGACTTAGTATTCGTTAGGCACATCAATGACTCAATAATCTGTCTGTACAGAGTTATATCCACTAACTCTAATGAGTCATCTGCTAAGAAATTCAAGTTGGAATTCATGAGAGTGGCCATTCCAACACATCAAGTCCTTTTAATATTTCTCAGCATACTTTCCTTGGTTGAGAAAGATTCCTTCTGAGCCTTGCCATACTTCCAGACCTAGGAAGTAATGCATCAATCTGAGATCTTTCATTTTCATTTCTGTAGCCATCTATCTGTGCCATCTCTCATTAGATGGGTCTACTGATATGAGCCTCAACATCATTCGAACTCTGTGGTGAGTTCCTTCTTGCATCCATGTCATATGTGTATAGAAGACATATTCAACCTTGTAGCAAAGGTTGAGATCCACATCACCCATGGTGATCATTAAGCTCATCAATTGATTATCGATCCTGGGTACCCATAGAGAACCTGATTCACACTTCTTCTTTAATTACACCATTAAGAGAATGATCTTATCTATCCACTTGGATCAAACATCTTGTCATGATTCTCTTCCTCTTTCTAAGAGAATCTTCTAGCCATGAGCCTTCTATATTTTGTTTGATTTGTAAATCTTCTTGTTTGAACATCCATCACTTGTACGGTGTCCATCATTCTTCATGACCTTTCCTACAAATCGAAATTAAGTACACGATTAGTAATACTTCATAATCATCAAATCATATTGACATGATTACCTATTATGCATACAGATATCATTTACATAGTTATGCAACTAATTTGACCAATACTTTGGCACAACACTTTCCCATATCTTGTATGCATACAGTGGCTATCTAGATGCCTTCCATCTCTACCAGAACATACTATCGAGAGTGTGCACGGCTCTCAGCATGTCAGCAAAGAGGTTTCATTCTAGACAAGCAACAATGGAATGTTTGTCCAACTTACCAATCATATGCATATTAGTAGTATACTGTTCAATGCTCTATGAATGTTTACACTCAGCATCATATATTCTAGGAATACAAATATGCATACAACCTATTACAGGCAATATCATTTACTATTTCAAATAACAACTCAAATACTTATCTTTTATGTTTGTGTGGTTGCCTCCCGCTTGATCTTCTGTATGTCTTTTGAACTTCTATTCATTCTGTACCACTGTGCATGCTCAAGAGTCATCCTCATGATCTCACACACAAACATACACTCATTAGTATATTCTAAATTCTATCAAAACATTATAGTTCTAAATAATCTTGAAAATGTATAGTCATGATTATAGATAATAAACATTAGTATTCAAGATTTCAGGGAAGCCTTCTTTTACTCATGGATATCATCAATCATAATATGCATAATCCCTTGATTACTAAATTTATGAATAAGCATATCTAATCATACCAAGTATACTTATATAAGGGATACTAACACAAGGTACGATTCATAGGAAACATACCTGGGTTAGTATATCTGTTTAACATACCTAATCAATATCTTCTTTGTTCTCTTCAATGATTTAGAGATCCTGTGCTGTAACCTACATATCTCATAGGTTAATCATAATATAACAAACTCATAAATACCTCGTAAGTAGAACCTCTATGTGATCAAAGATTATGTAGGAGTCTTTGTCTTCATGTTGTCATGGTCATGGAACTTGATTTGTCTTTCGTGATGTACCTGTATCTTGTTAGCAGACAACATCAACCTCATACAATACCACAGTGTATTAGTACAATCATATAGCCCTAAACAATGAATGTCTTCAATCATTCACATGCATTCATACTATTATTAGGGTGATAAGATAGTTTAATCAAGATTGTACTAATAAATAATATGAAGACAAACACATTATGAACTTAATCAAGAATCAGATTTCAAGACATACCTGAACCTCCTTAAGTCATACATGTCGAGACTTCTTGTAGTCTTCTTATGTAAGGCCTTAGTCTCAACTCCCCCTGAAACTTGATTTGGAGCTTGATTAGGTTTTGCTAGAGAAACCCTAAAAATTCAATCTTTGACTTTCACACTTTTGAATGGATGAAAGAATATGTCTTGCTGAGCTGATCAAACTAGCAAACTTCAATTTTGGAATCTCCAAAATTTGACCCCTCAAAATTGCCTTTGAAACTTCTGGATCTTCTGGACAGGATCTCGAATTAGGGTTTGATGAAGCCCACCCTTCTGCCCAAACAAAAGGTTCGATCCAAGGCTCTAAACTCTTATTTTTCTGAGGAGCTTCCAGCCGTGGTTACAGACTTAAAAAATTCCAACTTTTGCTGAAGCCCTAATTTTCCATCTTTCCGATCAAAATCCCGAACTGGGGTTTGATCAAGCCTGGTCTTCCACCCAACCAAAAAATTCGATCTTGGTCTCTAAATTTTGATTTTCCTGAGTAGCATTCAGCCGTGGATTCCGATTCCAAAAATTCTAACTTTCTCCAAAACCCTAAATTCCGGAAGCCATGAATGAAAGAGCTCCAAAAATAATTCTGTTTTGACAGAAATATGTACCTGATTGTTTCTGCTGTAGATCCAAAATTTTCGCTCCACAGGGTCTAAATTTTTTTTCTGTGGTAGCATGACCTGTCATCTTTCCATCCTGACAGGTCTGACCTCAATTGGATTCTCTGAGAGAGAGTTATGCTAAATGTCGCAACGTGACTTGTTTTGGGATAATACAGGAGAGCGAACTTGTACGGAGTGCCACGTGTCACTGTTTGAACTTCGGCCTCTGAAAACTTTTTCTGAGATAGCTCGCCCTGTTATCTTTCCATCCTGATAGGTCTGACCTCAATTGGAGTCTTTGAGAGAGAGTTATGCCAAGTGTCGCAACGTGACTTGTTTATGGGATAAAACATGAGAGTGAACTTGTACGGTGCGCCACGTGTCACTTGTTGAACTTAGGCCTATGAAAAAGTTTCTTGAGATAGTACAGTTTGTGTACTACCTGTCACTTTTTATGAAATTTCATTTGGATCTTCCTAGCCCAAGTTATGACCTTTTTTCTTAGGTCACCTGATTTTGACTGGGATCTGGAAGAGGCAGAAACCCTAACCTGTACTGATCATAACTCACAAAGTACAACGAATCTGAGGGTGCCCTTTGGACACAAGGTACCTGGGGATGTCATATTCTACCTGTAAACTGTTCAGACCCTGAACCTTCTCAGAAATTGATTTATAGCGAAAGTTCCACGATGACTGGTTTTTGCTAAGTAAAACCCCAACCTTCAAATTGTTGTAAGTAAAGCAAGTGTCGTAAGTGCCATACCTTGCCTTCCTTCAGGTTAGCTCTGATACCATGTTAAGATTTAATGTGCTAAGATAGAAAATAGCAGCATTACATTCCATTTCACAATAATAGCATATACAGGATCACTGAAGAAACAACAAGCATAGCATAAACACAAGAGACAGAGATTTATCCTGGGAAACCCTCATGGGGTAGAAAACCCAGCAAAGCTTCCTCAATATAGATGACCAGCAATATACAAATATGCAAACCAAAGACACAATCTTCTCCCCCACCATAGAATACCTCTCCTCCACAAGTGCACCTCTCACAAGT
The DNA here is from genome assembly GCA_027924585.1 of Larix kaempferi. Taxonomy (NCBI): domain Eukaryota; kingdom Viridiplantae; phylum Streptophyta; class Pinopsida; order Pinales; family Pinaceae; genus Larix; species Larix kaempferi. The sequence continues at coordinate 22,540,034 of BSBM01000223.1, read as the reverse complement.
GAGTGAGTGTGTGGAATGAGGAATACACCTCCTCTGTTTATACACAACTCTGACTTAACTTTTACACAGAACATGTAGGATCGTATTTAACCAATGGGTTAAATACCCCACTACAACTGACTGGGACGACCCCTCTAGGATGGTCTAATAACCCTTTGACCCACATAACACATACAGGGCCGAACCCCACTAGGGAAGTCTAATAACCCAAGTTACCACATTCCGACGGAGGAATAAACATCTCCGGATATACAATAAGATCTACATGGATGAATGAAACATCTCCGAAATAATAAAGTACATATATAATATTCTTTGAAGTTACAATATCTCAACATTAGCATCAGGTTTAAGAGGGATCTTCATCTCCCCCAAGTCTCCAGAAATGCCCTTCATCTCAGAAAACTTTCTCGGGAATGAGTCTTGGAATTCATGCAGTAGGTCAGTGACCTTTCCAACTGTTGAATCATCCCAATAGTCTCCAATACTATCAAATTTGTATTGTCCTCTGACTGAATATTTACCTTCTTAATTTTCATTGGTTGTTTGTATTTGTTGAATGGAAGATCTGGTGCTTCAATATCGCGGCTTCCTTCTGACTCTGGGAAATAGATGGCTCTAGGATCTTCCTCATCATCAGGTCCCGTTGACACATTGTAACATTCCATCATTATTTGTGGTGTTGCAGTCCAATGTAGTCCCATTGGTCATTCGTTCGTAACTATCTCGAGTACTTTTTCGTGGATCTCCTACAGCGCATTGTGGATGAAAGGATTCTTATCTGTGAAACTGAAAGTGTGACTGAAGCCGGTGGTCAATTCCTCCCACGTTGTCGTTCCTCTTCGTAGTTCTGTGGAGATGTACCAGCTATGCGGTACTTCATCTAGTGTATGGATGACTGCATGAACCCATTTTTTCTTTGGCCTCATTCTCCATGCGATTTGACAGTCTCCCAGATGATCCCTTGTATCACTTCTTCCATCATATTTATTTCCTTTGTAGCATTCATCCTCCCCAAATTGGACTTCCATAAATTGTAGACATATTTTCCAGCTTGTTATCGATGTCTTGTGTGCAACCCACCATCTTGCTGGGGTAGCCTTCAATACTTCTTCTAGCGCCAACAGGTGCTGTGGTTCTGATACTCTCTCTTCAAAATCGTTGATAAAGGTTTCCAAGTTAGGTAATCCTTCGTACGTCGGTAAATCACATACTTCTATCGCTACCCATCTCAACAACTTAGTGATGTGTGCAAACTTCCTGAATGATACTTTGTGCACCCGATTCTACTAGATTTCTAGCGCCTCGTCAGAGTCTAATGATGGCGAATTGATACTTCACCACCCCACTTCTCCATTGGCGGTGGGATTGTCGTAATCCTCAGAGAAATTGTAGACATCGTCCCATCCTTCCACAAACTCATCTATTATTGGTTCAACATATCGCTTCCCTTCAAGGGGATCTAGTGGGGCAATGATAACTGCTAGGTTTTCCATCGCTTAGTCTATCCCCAACAATGCAGGATATGGGCTGGTATTGTCAATTATCTCGATGACATCGAAATATGAATATGTCTTCAGTCCTTCCACTTTGATAGGTAGATGAGGTAATCGACTGATCAGTGTAACTTTGCTCTGATTTTCCAACCGAAGCTGCACAAGAGACAATATCAACTGCGGATTCTCCATTATTTCCCATGTCTGCTTGGTTAGGATATTCACATCCAATCCTAAATCCAAAATGATGGAATCTACATCAGATGCGCCAATCTAGGCATTCATTCTCATTTTCCTTCTTGTTTTCTTCCTATGCAACAGGTTGATTGTCTGATCCTATCGCACTTCTTCCTGTCAATACAAGAAGCTTTCTATCTCTACCAATGCATCCTAATCTTTTCCTAATGTCAGACAAATTTCTTGAAAAAAATTCAGCGCGCTGACCTACCCTTGCGACCTTTGTGAGTTTGTTGTATCGAAATTAGTGGCATCTCATAGACAGGTGACTTACCATTATTCTTAATCAGTTCATCTTTTGCTTCAAAGAAGGTTTCTTTTTATGCTTCCACATCAAATAGTACCTACTTTTGAGTCGTAGGCCAGACATTTGGAAGTGGCCTATCTTCTCCTATTGCAGCTCCTCCTCTGGTTACTACTTTCACGTGTACTAGTTGACTCCTTATCTCAATCGATATCTTCTGTACATTTGGGTTAGGATTCTGGTTCTGGTTTATATTCGGGTTCGGTTGTGGTTGTGGCAGATTCTTAGCCTGCCACTTCACAATTAGTTGCGGAAATTCTTCGATAGTGTGATCAACTGCGCTACAATAAGTACACTGAGACGCTGGATTAGGACAATCCCTTTGATAGTGTCCAACCATTCCACAATTATAGAAGGTAACCGGTCCTTGACCTCGACCAAAAGTTCCTCCGCAACCAAAGCTTCTGTTGTGACCACCATGAAATCCTCCTTGGAATACTCCTTGCTGCTGATATGGTGGCAGATTGTATTGCAGCTGAGGTTGATTATACTGTGGCTGTGGTTGATTGTACTACAGTTGGTTATATTGTGGCTACGGTTGAGGTCTCTCTTCTTGTCGTTTCTCTTCTCCCTTCATAAAGTATGTATCTGCAGTTCTTTCTTAGAGCAAATAATATGCTCTGCAGTATAATCAACCTCAGCCACAGCCGCAATATAATCAACCTCAGCCGCATTATACTATGGCTGCGGTTGAGGTCTCTCTGCTTGTCGCTGCTCTTCTCCCTTCATAAAGTATGTATCTACATTTCTTTCTTGGAGCAAATAATATGCTCCGCAATCTTTCTCTTCATGATCAACAGATCGACATAAGTTACAAAAATATTAGCTGGCTTTGACACAACCTTCTATAAGTACACACATTCTTCTGATTGATGCCCTCTTGTTTGAAAAACTCGGCACCAGGCCATTCCTCCTTGACTGAGTGGATTTACTGCTCCAGACTGTAAATATTCACGGAATTTAGGACATTGATCTTTGTGGTGTCCTTCAGACTTGCATCGACTACACCATACTCTTCACGGACTTATTTTCCCTTCTAAATATCCTGCAGTTGGATATTCAAGTTTGCCAACTGCAACTGGATCTGGCTCATGCCAATCCCTGTTTCGCCAATCGGTAAAGCTTCGAGCTTCATCACGATTTATAGAGCTTCTTCCTGGGATACGATCTTCTGCTACATCAGCGACATTTGAATGTGGGGTACCAATGCTGCAATAAACCATTCTTTATGTTGCACATCGCTCATACCAAAAATCATTTTAGCCATCAGAGTTTTAAATCTCTAATCAAAATCTCACATTGATTCATTAGGGAATTTCTTTATCTCCTTTAATTCGGTAATATACCGTGATTCCAATTTCGGTTTCTTAAATTCGTCGATCAATCCAATCCTGATCTCTACTAAATTCTTCTTTGGAAGCCCCGCAGGTACATGCACAAACTTCATATACCAATCCAGTGCACATCCCCTAAAGGTCGTCGCCAATTGTCCTTTCTTGATATCATCATTTTGTACTTGTTTAACTATCCATATTGCTTCGCACAAGAACCAGTATTTTTTGGGATCCTCAATCTCGTTACCCTGAAACAGAGGCAACTTCACGTCGTCTCCTGCCATCCTTGGATGTCTACTAGTGTTTGTCGATCGACTATTATTACCACTATTTTGGCAGATAGGACAACCCTGTGAAGAACTTGTGTTGCTTCCTCCAAAGTTTTTTATAGTGCACGGAGTTGTGGGTATGTTGTCATTTTGGGTTTGTCCTTCGTCGGGTTCAGGGGTAGCCTGGTCAATCCCTTCGTCACTCTAGGGGATCTTAGTCCCTTGTGGCCCTGTTTCGTAGTTCTCAGTTCCGGTCGCACTAGGACTCTCTTTCTCTATCTCAGTCCTCCTCTTCTTCTCCGGTCGGAACCACACCCCACTTCGCAGGAGACCACACTCTTCCACAGCTTCCCTCACAATTTTTTCGTAGCTCATATCCATCTACCCTGCATCATTTTGTCAAACCCACATCTACACAGCATCGACAACCACCGCACACCAAAGATTTACTCGTCGGAGTTCATTTTCAATATCCCTTTTTTCACAAATGAGCATTTTGATCCACAATTGCAGCAACAACAAATACCTTCCTCTGGGTCCCTTAAATAATTTCCTCTCTACGTTGTTGTATGATTTAACTGTGTTGACAACAAACTTAGTAATTTATCCTTCCAGAATGCTATCTACCCAAACATCGACAACCCTTGAAACTTTATTGTTAACCCTACTTAATTGCTGGATCAGTTCCAAGGTCCACTGTTCAGGTTCACCTCCTTGGAAATTCTTCTTCTGAAAAGTTAATTGCACTAACCATTCATACAGTAATATGAAATATCAGAAATTTGGAGAAAAATACTTTGTGGGTATCATAGTAGATGTATTTCTGCAACCACTCGTATGTCGACCACCCAAGGTTCTGGTTTTCTTCTTCAATGAAATCTTATGTCTTCTTATCGAACCAATCTTGAATCTCCAATTTTGTTGGATGCCACACCATGTCCTATCCTTTTTGCACTATGGTCCCGACAACAGAACCATTAGTTGACACACTTCTGTTGGTAGGGGTTCACTTCGCACTGTTGTCAACAAACCTCAACACAGACTCCTATAGACATCGACCCATAAAGGTTTTATCCTTTCCAACAACACCCGTAGAGTGAGTGAAGTCTCACCCAAGATATCTAAGGGGGCCTGCAGGAACCACGCTTCCATGGATCATAGAGGACATGCATCATTCACATACAATCATACCATAACACAGAGATTTGACATACTCAACATTTGTAGTAAAACATAATCATCACACCATCAACATATTAATCAAATAACAAGCTCTGACATACTGATCTAAGATGCATATCATGTCGCATATTCAGTCATGAAATCATAATGCGATGTCCAACATTGCGACTTAATTCAACCATGCTGCGATAATTTACAACAAAACATAGATGCTGACAAAATAGTCTCTCTCATTATTCATCATCGCTGAATACAAAATTACAAAGAGCGGATCCAAAGATCAAATCCATACAACAACTGCGAACTACAGATTAGATCTCAAGATACAAATACAAAATATAGATCGAACATGAAACATGAAGATTCCTTTTGGATTACAATTCTACTTCTATTTATAGACTCACTTTGCCATTACAACTTGGTCCAATGACCCATTAACTAACTAAATACTTAACCAATTGTCCCACATTATCAGCTCTATTGCACCCCGCTACTGGTACTTTGCCCATGTTGATGACCCTTTCGTCGCCGATTGTATCAAATTTGTGCGCTGTAACCCTATGCCAACAGCTCCACCCTGCTACCTTTTGTCTTCTTGGAAGCTTTGAAGGATTCCTCTGAAGGATTATCTTTTTATGTCCTCATCTCATATGCAGTAAGAATCCCATGAAGTTCATCCATCTTTGGTTTATCCAGATCATCTATGTCTTCTAGAACTCACACTTTGGAGTCAATCCTTGTTTTAAAGGATCTTAGTACCTTTTGTACTGCCCAAGACTTTTGATGGCATTAACTATCTCATCTACAAGGAGAAGATAAGATGTAATATTTTCTTCTTCCTTCATCTTCAGGGTTTCAAATTGTCCTGAGTAAGTTTGTAACTTTTCCTTTTTAACCTTCTCATCTCCCTCATAGATGTTTTTAATCTTATCCCATACTTTTTTGGTTGATGTACACTACATGAATTTGGTGAACTCTAAGTCTGCTAAACCACATAGTATTGCATTCGTAGCCCTTGCATTACACTCATATAGCCTTTTGTAAACTACAACAACTAGTGTGGTCTCGAGAACTTTATAGTCATTCTCAATAGCTTTCCATACATTGAATGTGATGGATTATAAGTATACATCCATCCTTATGCTCCAAAAGGTGTAGTTTGAACCATCAAACCTTGGTGCTCTGTTCGTAGAATGTCCTACCTATTTATCCATTTCTACGCAGTGATCTATCTTTGAGATGTTAAATTGTTCTTAAAGAAAACCTCTCCAATACAATTTTTTGGAATTCTTAATGATACTGAGAGGGGGGGTGAATTAGTATCATTCACAGATTAAGAATTTTCAATTTTAAAAATATGCACTAATTGTTACTTGAAACCACATCAATAAAAAAAACTATGCACATAATGTTTAAAGAAAATTATATATATATGTGTGTGTGTGTAAAATAATATTACATAGAAAGATGGGAGACACCAATCTCCACTAATGTGGGCACCAACTCACTCAAAAACCCATCTGATTTGGACACCAATTCCACTTGCAAGAACCAACCCGTAGACTACATGCTTCAACCTGTGAGGACACCAATCCTCTGCGCAAGAACCAACTTATAGTGTTTAGGCACCAACCTGAGTGGATACTTTAATATACTTTCCTTTCCCCCTCCAACCACCCTGAAATATAGATGTTGCTTTATTTCTATCACACTGACTTCATATCCGCGTACACTATGTTTTGCACTCTGCTTTACTGCTTGTTGTACTCACTTTTGATATTTTTTGGTTCAATTCTGGTCACTGCTCCTCTTACATTGTATCCTGCTACAATTCCATTTACTGTACTGATTCTGCTCACGTACACATTCACATGCTTCTTGCACCTTACTCACAGATGCTCCTTATGTTTGTGCGACTAATCCTTATTCTTCTGCATGTCTTGTAACCTTGCACACTTCTTCAAATCACATTTCCTTTGATTCCCCTAAGCATTTCATCTAACCCGAAGCTTGCAAATTCAGAATATTACTCCAATTTTTCTTCCAATTTTTCTTCCAAGCTTGCTTCTCATTCATCAAATTCACTCTTATTTATTCTCAGCTTTCTCAAATGATGTGTCCACAAGTTAGGGTTTCTCTAAGAAGGTAACACCCCTTCTTCCTTTCTTTACGGTTAAGCTTACCCAAGCATCTACCACTTGTCTTATCTTGTGCAAATGAAATACCATGACTTTGTGGGTCTTGTGCACACTAGTTCATTGGCTTAGTGGGAGTTGCGCATTGCAGTACCATGACTAGGTGGGATTAGAGACTTGCACACATATTTTATATACTTCTTCAAACTGGCATTTAGATTTCAAAGTCATCACCAAGTCCAATAACCTCTTTGACATCAATGAAAACACTAAAGTTCAACAATTACAATTTTTGAAAAAATAGTTATGCACAAGAACAATATGTTATTTACAACTCTTCAAATTTTTAAAGGAAATTCCATCACTTAGGTACTCAACACCCACACTAATGAGAACATATGGATTAATTTTGGATGAAAATTAACAAAAAATTGTTAGGAAACCAATCACATAGTCATACAAAAATCCACAAATAAACCTTACGTATTCTAGACACTAATTTGATTTCCTACATTTCATCTTCTTACACTGTATTCAAATCCATTTTCAAAGTATCTTGAATCATTTGTACAAGTAAACATATTGTTGTTTTTCCATATTTTTAATGCCACCAACACATTATTAGAGACCATCATTAATGTGCACTCACCTGTGTATCTTCATTTGGAATGCCAAACCAACTTGAACCTTTTCGAGCCAGAAGGTGGATATCTTCATTTGGAACAATGTGATATACCCCAAGTAGAGATGGATGGATTTCAATGATTATCCTTTTCTTTCTTGAGTGCCTTCATCAAACTATGCAAGTACTGGTTCAAGGCCACATGCATGGAACACCATCCCTAAAAGTAATTGTTAATGCTTAAACCCCTACTTTTGGTCTTGGACCATGGCATGGACCAAAATACCTATCTTGGTGTGCAAAACCTTGAAATGGTTCCTACGACTCATTGTAGGCCAAATATTCTCTTTGTTGGTCTTATGTGATGGTATGAGGCCATGTGCACAATCCAAGAGCCCTAAAAGAAACTGTTAAGGATTCCATCACTAGTTTTTGGCACTAGACCATGCCATTGGTCCTAGCACCTATCCTTAGTGCATAAATGCTTGAAATGGTGTTAATATCCTTCTCAACTTAGGTAAAATATCCCCTCTATAGATCTTTTGTGGTGCTTAAGTGGCCTATTCATGTATTTTGAACCCTAGAAATGACTACTAGGGCCTATCCACCTATTTTTCATCCTCAAAATAATTCTCGATATGTAAGTCCAGTTGTGGTATACAATACATCAACTAATGTAGGAAATTGCTAAACAACAGAGGTCTAATGTAGTGGTTTGAGGAATTTCCTATGGTGCTTGAGCCTTAGAAGAAATGTTTAGGGCCAAAGGTTCTTGTTTACCTACCTCGACTATGGTCATGAACCCTATACCCATCCATGATTCCCAAGACCTCATAATGGCACCCATATTCAACTTAGATATGAAAGACTCCTTAGATAGGGCTTATGTCATTGTATCTAAGTTTTTTTATGGTACTGGAGGTTGAGAAGTTTAAATTAGGGATTAAGGTCAATATCCCCCCTAGACTATGTTTATACTTTGAGATGCATTTTTAGTGCACAAAACATACTCATGGTACTTGCATACCACTCAGAGGCCAACACTCCCGTACAAAATTCCTACATGTTGATTCAAGTACTTGTTAAAGGCTCTTCACCTTGAGAAGCTCCATTAAAATCCTAAGACAAATTTTTTCAGGCTTGAATAACAATGAAGGCCTTGCAAACCATCCATTCTCTCATGTGGTGGTTCGAGGATGTGTTCATGTTGCTTCAACCTAAGAAGCTAGGTTTAGGGATAGATTCTCTTGTTTCTCTCCCTTGACTATGGTCACAAAGCCAAGATGCATCCATGATGTGTAAGACTTGATAACGATGACTTGAATTCCACAAACTCCCTAAAGAGGGCACGCGTTATGGTTTTTGTCTATTGTTCATGGTTCTCTAGCTCAAGAAGGTTCAATAGGGATTAATACCATTATTTTCGACATGACCATGTTTATGTCTCAACAGACATTTCTAATGCACAAATCCTATTCGTGTTTCTTGTATCCCACTCAAAGACTAAAGACTCCCTACAAAGTTAATGCATGTTGGTTCGAGTACTTCTTCAAGGTTCTTGATCTCAAAAAGCTTCAATAAGATACTAAGACATGTTCATAGTGCTTGAGCCAGAGAAGCTATGATTAGGTCTTAAAGTTGTTGTCTCCTTCCCTAGACTAATGTTAAGGGACTAGGGATGTTTTTTTATTTAACACAACTATGGTCAAGGCCTCAAGACCCATAAGTGGTGCATGAAACATATTAATGGTACCCATATCCAACTCCTAAGACAAATACCTCCTAGTGAGGGCTTGTGTCATTGTGTCTAGGGTTTGTTCACAATGCTTGATCTTGAGAAGGTTCAATTAGGTTTTAATGCCCTTGCTTGTTCCCCATTAACCATGTTGCATAGTCCAAACATGTTTCTACTACATAAAACCTACTCATGACATTTGTATCCCACTCAAAGGCCTACAAAGAGCCCCTACAAAGGACTCATGGGTTGGTATGACTACTCATTCATAGTTCTTGTGCCAGAGAAGATTTAACAATATCCCGAGGTGATTATTTTCTTTCCTTGACACTGTCTCTACCTATGACATATCTTTGGTGCACAAAATCTCATAATGGAATCCATATCTAGCTTTAATTCTAAAGACCTCATAGAGAGGATTTATGTTGTAGTTTATCGATGTTATTTTGTGAAGAATTTAAGTTCTAAACTTTGGAGTGTAAAAAAAATGATTTGTATTGCTCTTATGAAAGCAACATATATTTTTTCTTATTTAATTATTAATGAAAGTTAACAAAATCAATGTTTTGGTTTCTATTTATTTAAATAGTGAGATATTAAAACAAAAAACCTTAAATAAAATTTTTCATATATATTTAAATATTGAAATAGTCAAACAAAACATCTTAAATGAAAATGAATTTGAGGTAATGAGTTTTTTAAAATTAATTAAATTTTTTTTAAATAATTATAATTAATTTACATTTTCAATAAAAAAATAGTCTCAGAAAAAAGTCATTAAAGTTTTTATAGTTTAAAACAAGAGGAATAGTTGCATAGCAGCTAAGTACCTGCCTATGTTGTAAGCATAGATAGTGCATAGGAAGCATGATGCCATGGATACCACTATGTGTACCAACTTCAATTCGTATAGGTGGATTAAAATCCTTAGATAGTGAAATATTGCAACATCCACATGCTTTTCAATATCAATCCTCCATTGGCCTTGAAAATTTGGACTTATCTATTTTGGGTTGCTTCTTTGGCCCATGGCATGTGAGGATCCTTTGATAAAGTAGAAGAAGCCAAAGACATCATCATGATGATTTCATTGCTTCTTTGGTCCATGGCATGTGCAGATCTTTTGACTAAGTACAAGAAGCCAAAGATGTCATCACAATGGATTCATTGTAGCATACTTATCCATCATGGTTGGAGTTGATACATGCTAACCTATTTTGATAATCTTATAAAGAACAATGCTCCCAAACTAACTTGAGAAGATCATCATTGATATCAAAATTAAAAATAATGAAGACACTTTTCAGACAACATCTAAAGTATTCAACTTCATGAATTATGAGAAATCACTAACTCCATGTCGTATAGTGCAACATCAATAAAAACTATACATATGGGAATAAGATACATTCTTTTAAAAATGCTAACTCATGGTAAACCTTACAAATCCTTAATATTATATAAACAACTAAAAAAATATGATATAGTTTTATTTTGTGAAATCTATATCATATTAATGTTCTTTATATTAACATATTTTTACAAAAAATAATTGTTTTTTATGTGAGTTTTTTTCAAAATTAAAAATAAAATGATAATGTATTTAATGTATATGACCACTAAATTGGATTCTTAGTCAATTCAAGAAGAGTTTAATTTTTTTAACACGTTATATGTATTTTATAAAAAAATATGATTTAAAAACTCTAATGTAATTTTAGATGAACATTTTCAATTAATAATATATTCATTTTATTCTATTAAAATTGTTAAAAAATTACATTTTGATTAAGTTTTTTTTAATATGTTATAATTGATTTTTAATGAGAACATATATAAGTAATAATAACAACCTCCCCATTTAAATATAAAAAATATATATTACTGTTATAATTTATAATTTAAATATATGATTATTATATGTTATTTTTTAAAATACAAAACAACTCCACAACCTAGCTGGGAATAAACCACTAAATTTGCTGTGAGTAATGAGAAATGAAGGTTGCATAATAACCTATTACATTAGAACATGTGAGTAATAAGAAATGAAGGCTTCATAAATTTATTAGTACCAAACCTATTACATTATAGCACGACATAGATTTTATCCGTTACCCATAAGGTAAAAATGTTACTAAACTAAAACAAATCCTTTAAGCGTGCAATTTCATCAGACTTTTTTTTTTCACACATAAATATATCTTACTATTAATAAAGCGAAATAGTAAATAGGAATAATACATCAGGTCTTCAAACCATAAGAGCAAATAACATTCGGGCACAAGAGTCCCAAATCAACGGGCACCTGAGCCCCATGAAACATACGGGCACATGAGCCCAAAACAACATCACATCAACCATATCATCCCATGCTAAATCCAAAAAAGTATCTCCCAGTTGGAACAGACCTCACCAACTGCAAGTCCAAAAGGAATCAGACCAAAAGTAGCAATGTATCAAGCTGTCAAAACATAAATACATATATCATCTGCCCAAAAAAGTCCAAAACAGCCCGAGGCCTAGACATAAGTGTCAATATAAACAATAGAGCCGCATAACCAAACCGGATCAAAAGTCCAACAAGTAGTTGGAGAAAGAAACTAAGTACCTGCACAAACATATATCCGCAAATAAACATGTGTGATAATATAGCAAAAAAGCCCAAACAGACCCAAACAAACAAGTCAGCTCTAAAGCAGGTCAATCGAGCCCCGAGAGGAAAGAAGGTCCTCATGCCATTCCTCCCACAAAATGTTGCCAGTCGGTGAATGCAACGCCCTTTTGGAAAGGATGTCTGCCTCCAAATTCATCTCGCGGAAAACATGGGCAAAATGAATATGCTGAAATTCACTAATGAATCTCCGAACATCAGCCTTCCATTTAGAAAGTATCAATACATTCAGAGTGGATGATCCCAGAGCCCAAGATATAATGGATGAAGAGTTGCCCATAACAACAAGAGAGGAAACCAGTAAGTGCCGGGCAAAGTATAAAAGAAGCCAAAGTGCACATAACTCACTGCGAGTATTGGTACCCGGACCCAAATTTAAATGTATCCGGAAAGAAACAGAGGTGTTTAGATGAAGCACCACCCCTGCACCGCATCCACCACCACCCCCGGCCGCCGCCCCATCAAAGAAACCGCAAGGATACATTAAAACGGGGGGAGCCAAGCGATAACCGGGTAGCTTACCAAACTTTGCCCGTTGAATGTTGGCTAAGTTAATTCCTGTTAACTGCATTAGTAGTTTAGAAATTTCAACAAGAAAAATTTATGTTCTGCACAAGCACCGCACCGCCAGGTAATAGTCGAAAATAAGTTGCTATGGAAATGTATTCTCTAATATTCTTTCTCTGCTAATGTGTAGCAAATTTTTTTTTTTTTGGGTCCAAATCCTTGGGATATTTTCTGAGGCTCTAATGGTCTTTGAAACGACCAGCACTGAAATAAAATAATATCAATAAAATGAAAATGAAATATGAAATATTTATTTTAAATTTAAATTTTTATACATCTGTACTTTTACTTATACACTCAAGTCCACTTATCCTTCCCAAAATTTCATTAAACATTTTAATTTAATATTATAAAAATACTTTTACTTTTCTATAATTTTATTAAACACATTATTTCAATACTATCCTTCCCAAAATTTCATTAAACATTTTAATTTAATATTATTAAAATGCTTTTGCTTTTCTATAATTTCATTCAACACTTTATTTGAATAAAATTTCATTAAACATTTTAATTTAATAAAAGTACTTTTACTTTTCTATAATTTCATTAAACACTTTATTTCAATACTAAATCAGGTTTTTTATTCTTCTTCCCACAATTTCAGTAAACACTTTATTCCAATATTAATGATATTTTTGCTTTCTAAATACTAAATCAGGTTTTTTATTCTTCTTCCCACAATTTCATTAAACACTTTATTCCAATATTAAAAGATAGTTTTGCTTTCTAAATAGAAGATTATTTATTCTTCTGATGTTTCATGTAACTTTATATTGTAAATTAAATTAAAAAACATTATCACTTGTAAAGATACTTTTGCTTTCTAAATCAAAGAATATTTATTCTTCATAATGTTTAATGTAATTTTATATTTTAAATTAAATTAAAAATAAAACATTATCACTTTTAACGATAGCGATATTGTGTAATAAAGGTTTATTTATTGTTTTTTATATTTCACATAATTGAATGAGATGCCAATCACATTCCATGCTCATTTATAATAGTTTTTTGCATCTTAAATTTAGGGTTAAAAGGTTATTTATTATTTTTATTGTTTGATACTAATTTTATTGGTTAATGGTTTTTTTATATTATTTTTATTTTTTTATTATGCTATAATTTCTTCATAAATTTAGGGATGATAGTTCTTTTAATGTATCAATATTTTACATAATGACTTCTTTTTTTATTCTTCCCTGATTTAGCCTAAACATAACATTTTTATGCTATCTCATTTGAAGTCATCAGTGACTTTAAGTGCACTATGATGCAATCTTAGGAAGCCTCTTGTCTTTCATGTTATTTGTCTTGTGTGTGTACATTAGGTATTAATCCTAGCCATCTCTCTATTGGGGAAATACTAATATCTATGAAGAGGATAGGATAGAGTGTATTTTTTAATTTTAAGATCATAAATTATAAAAGGCTAATGAATGTTGATGTCTTATATTGTAGAATTTTAAGTATGCACACATAATCCACTTTAGTATGCCAAGGAAATTAGTGCCCCCTTGGACCAAGATATTGGGATGAGCCACATTGTAAATAGTTGTAACTATGATGCAATGACTTCATTGTATTATATATATATATATATATATATATATATATATATGAATGAGGTCAAGAGTGCTAGAGTTGGGTATATGTTAAGTTTGGCAGCTGTATGTTAGGATTTTGTATCCAGAGTTAAATCAGATCTTAAAGCCTTTGTTGGGTATTCTAGGAGAGATAAGGAAATTGTATGACTTATTTTAGGGACTATAATGGAAATGAATTTGATATCATTCCTCCTTCTATATTTTGATTACCTCTTATGTGTGAAAGATAGAATGTTTTATCGTTAAGTTAAGACATATTTTGTTTTCTTTAATAATTTACATCTATCTAGTAATGTCTATTAATTCCTTGGGTGAGACCCTACCCTTCATCAAGGTATTGAAAATGTTGACATGAATGGATTATTGTTGGCACAAGTGTCAAACCTAAGGTTTATTTATAATAGCACCAATAATTAGTTATGTTGTTGGGACACGACATATTTTTATAGGAGAAAATAAGGGTATGTCATAGAAACCATCACAATGAGAGATACAAGATTGGATTACCAAAAAAGAGACCGAGTTTGCACAAATAAAAATTGTTACACAACACCTACACATAGATCCTGAATACTGAAATGATAAGCATATACATTATGACAAACACAAATTTTTTTGGTTGAATTTCATAGTTTATTATGAGTGTATGAAAAGACAAGTAGAAATTAACACAATACATCTGTCTGAAGACCTTAAAATTTGGGACCATTAAATGATTAAAAGACTTTTAAGATATTAGATAACAAGTGGACACATACAATTAATTATTGGTTCGAAAAATTTAAATGGTGCTACTTAGCAGAGTTTCCTATTGAATATAACACCTCTTTGAACAAGATTGAGAGGGATTTTGAGGCCAGACCAAGAGGAAGGTTAATAGAAGTGATACCATTGTGGATTAAGATGTTCATTGTGGAAAATTGGCTGATGCAGATAATACAAGACACAATGATAGCATAATCCTTCACAATAGTCCCTTGTTTTTAGAATTTCGTTGTTTAAGATGGTGTCGTTCCACATTAATATCAAAGCGGACCCACTTCCATTACAATTCCAACGCAATTCTTATTGGAATCAACAAGATTATGCACAAACCTCATGCAATATTTTTATTATGTCCCCGCAGGGGATATCTAGTAATCCGTCGGTTATATTAATTTGGGCTGTACACGACACAATTCTTTTTTTCCTAATGTTATACTTTGTATGCAATAAAGTTTATTTCTTTTTAATTTTTTAAATTACATTTATCTAACAGCTGATTGGCTATAGTAGAGTGACGTATGCTTAGGTTTTTGTGCCCCTAGGGGTGGCGGCGCAGTTACGTCACCACTCCTCTGACCGGTTCATAAATGTTTCTATACGAGAGCTTGGATGGCTCATTCATGGCAGAGTTTTTATGATATGACATGAAACTGGTGCTTCTCGATCAACTCATAAAATCGATTCTTAATAGTTTCTATCCAACTGGAGGATCTGGATCTATAACTCAATATCTATACTATGCAACAGTCCATACGTATGCATTGGCTAAAGTTAGATTGGACTTAAATAAGACTTAGTTTTAATTATTATTTATTTTAAACACTAAATTGTAATTTGATTATTTGCATAGGTTAAAGTTATTTGGAATGAAATAATAACTTTGTTTTAATTATTATTATTTATGTAAAATATTAAATTCTAATTTGATTTTTAATTTTAGATTTTTTGTTTTTTTGTTTTTTTTTCCTGGGAAAATGTCCGTAATTTTATTTCAAAAAGATGATTAAAATTACATATTGCAGATGTAGTGGAATCAACAAGGATCCCTACATTTTCACATATTTGTGTCCCATATAAGCAAAAACAACAGCTTATTAAGAGCTGAGCCAAAAAAAGAGAAACCCAAAGTAAAACTTCGCCACAATAAGATGTAAATCTTGAACAGCAAGAAGAGCTTGTACAGCAAAAACAGCAAGAAGAGCTTGTAATGTGCCTCTACCCCCACCGTCCACCAAGAACCCTTGACAATTAGCAATATGTCTTCAGCTCCCATCAGAACCGAAACCCTCAACAGAAGAAACAGTAGATCCAAGTCTGTGGATGAGCAGCAGACTCTATAGATCTCCCAAACCGGCGAACTCAGCCAGCATCTTTTGATGAAGAAAAACGGCCAGACAGAACCAGAGCACCGCTGTAGCAATGGGTCTTGCCATGAGCGTTTGCATGTAGAGCAAGAGTCGATTGGTACAAAAATCAAGAAATCTTCGATTCGGCTCGGCCTCCGCTCGGCTCTATCCCCTCTCGGCTCTGCCCCGCTCGACTCCGCTCTCCTCTGCCCGGCTCTGCTCCATTGTGTGCAGTTGACGTTCTCGAGGCCCAGCAGGAGGTCCAGGTTTCGAAGCCCGACGTCTGCATCAATGGCTACCACTTTGAATTCCAGCCTCGCGAGGGCTAACCCATGTTTGCCGTTGTCGTGGTCTTGCCAACGCCTCCCTTGCCCGATGTGATGACAAACGATTCTGGGGGTATCGCCGGCTAACTGGGGTCCATTGCAGCATGCTCCGAGCCGCCCATCTTTGCCTGCCGGATCTTTGGGTTGAGGTTCTTTGTTTTCTCAGGAAGCGGAAGATCTGAACCAGAGACTTCTGCCTTCCAGTCATGACTTTGGATGCCCTCAACCTGCGATTCAAGCACGGCGACGGCCTTCTTGGTCTCTGCGACGACGGAGCGCCCGGGCTGCAGGCGCGAAGGAAAAGCCCGCGGGATCTTGTATAAGACCCTGGGAGATCGACCTCGCGTCCTCTTCCGATTCAGATCCAAGAGAACGCCGCCACCACAACCGTCATCGAAGGTTAGCCACCATCGAATAGTAGCCGCCGAAGAAGAAGCAGGATCCTGGAACCCCATGACAGGAACCCCGAGAAGCCTCCACCGGGAGAAAGGTCGCCGCCCTTCAAAAAGCCTGCAAGAAGAAAAAAAACACATCTATGCACAGAGGAGGGGGGGCGGCTGGGTCAAACCCTGGCCGCCCAAGCTTAAAACAAGAAATCGACTCTCAAAATTGCAGAGCTCAAAATTCCAATCCAATTTTAGATTTTTTGTTATTTAGATCTTTATTATATATATATATAACGACTTTGTTCTAATTATTATTATTTATGTAAAATATTAAATTCTAATTTCATTTTTAATTTTAGATTTTTGTTATTTAGATTTTTATTATATATATATATATAACAAATTTAACATGTTTTTTATAATATTTTTTTTTCTATAAAGTAATAGCTTTTTACATTTTAGTCTAAAAAAATTTAAATTTATATAAAAAAAATTGAATGACCAAAGAAATTAACCTATAAAATTTAATATTTTTAAATTTTTATTTAAAAAATTACTATCACATATATTTACTTAATGTTTTAATTCTTAAGGCAATCATTCTTATGGTATTGGCAATAAGTTTTACGGTGTAAATTAATTTAATTAAGAGATTTGGTTTCAATTTACAAAGAATCTTATAATCTTGTGGTATTGGCAAGTGTTCTTTGAGAGAAAAGGTGATCATTATTATTCTACTCTCTCTTCTATATTTACTTTTACTTAATTTAGATCACTTCCAAGAAATCTCATATTAATTATGTTAATGTTTCCCTTCACTTTTTGTTTCCCTATTATAAAGTCTTTTTACTCTAACATTAGAGAGAGTTTTACTTATTTTCTAAAACACAAGAAATGATAAAAGCTCATCTTTGTTAGTGTTTTTTTAAAAGGTTTTATTATTTTTCATTATATTCTATTTTTTTAAAACACAAAGAAATGATAGAATTACCATTTCACTCAATTATGTCAAATTAAGGATGATGACAAAAGAAAAATGGTAAAAATCAATATTATTAAAATAAATAAGTTTTATTGTTATTAAGTGTTGATTTGTTATTGATTATTTTATAAGCTCTTAATTAATAAAAGCAATTTGAAATATTTATATTATAATCTTGAAAATCATAATTATTGTTTTCTAAGTACTTCAACAAATTCAAAAATTATTATTATTAGTTTGTAAATACTTTTACAAATCTAAAAATTATAAAATAGATTTAAAGATTATAATATAAAATTAGGTTAGCGTTATCTACTTAAACTTGGAATGCTTTGATCTAAAAACTATAACAAGAGGTATAGCTAACTAAGTTACTTTGATTCTATAGAGCATCACACAAGAATCAAAATAAGCTAGTTAACAATATATGTTAGCAATGGAGGGCACATTGCCACCTCATGACTCTTGTAGATTTTTTTAGAATAGATGTCATATTTTTTCGAAACAAACAACCTAATATAGACATTGCTTATTGAAATCTATAGACTTGAACATTGCAAATATTGTCACTATTACATTGTTTTTAACAAATAATGAAATTTTGATATTTTTACATGTCAACTTTGAAGGATTTAAGGATCCAATATCTCATAGGCCTTCAAAGTGAAATGGAACTTTACCCTTCAAATTTGATCCCTTCTCACAATGGAAAATTATTGTGTGCGATTTTACCCATCTCAAACTTTGAATCCAAACGCTATCTTGATTTCATAATTTCTAATTCCAGAATAGATAAAAGCAAAATTGTTACTATTTCACCTTAGAATATTAGAACCACAACACTTTAAAAAATATATTTTCTTAAATGTTTAGGGTTTCCCATTGTGCATAAGCATCTCTTTAAATTAAGAGCTCTTGCATCATGTCACAATAGTGGCTATCATTTTTTGTTTATCGTCCATCTCACATTTGCTTTTGTTTCAATATTCTAATTAATTATTGACAACTATATAGGCGTGCTAGTGGTAATGATAACATTTGATGCTCTCTGATTAGCCGATAGCTAATTTGGCTTAGCAGGCATACATGCTTCAATGACCACGAATGATGGTGATAGTTTATGTTCATACTTAGATGTTATAGACCAACATCAACTTATCATGCTAGTCTAACAATACCACTTTTTACTATTTTGGGGTTTAAGATTTTGACCCATATTTTTTTTCTTGTGAAACACCTAGTAATACCACATTGTTAACAACATTGTCCAGTGGAAACATCCTGTTTCAACCACAACTTGATCCTCATTGACATGAGAGTACCCCTCAAACCACATCTCCTCATTAAAAGGAACTTCACAAAGTCTAAGCAAACAATCATAGAAAATGCAATAATCCAAGTGACATCTTTCAAATTTCTATGCTTTTACTCATTTAAGGGTGTGTACATATTTAGCTATGCTAAAATATATTATAGGTGAATAATTCAATGTTAAGAAATATTTTAATTATTAACTTTATTTTTATAAATTTATGTAAAGTTTCATGATGATTTTTTAAATCACAAAAATTTCATATACCAATTCACACTTTAGTTATGATTAGATGTTAATTTAAAAATTAAATTATTATTATAATTATCACATCAACTACATTAAAAATTTAAAACACTAGCACAATATAAAATTAATTTGATTTCAATTCAATCCAATATAACATGGTATAAATATCCCCAAAATAAAATGTGTTTGGAATAGATTAATTGCAAATTGTATGTTTTAATAAAATTATGATTTAACAAATTGATTTAAGGAAGCAAAATTTACATAATATATCAATTTATGATAATATTTTAAGTTTCATCATCTTATTCATTACAGAAAACTTGAGGTTCTATGGTTAGGTAGTTTTGTGGCAAAATAATTTATTTTTCCTCTTACAATTTTGTGGTAAGAGTATCATAGTTCTATAACTTCTGTCTTATAGCTAAATCGCTCTTAGTACAATTTTGTGGTAATAATATCATAGTTCTATAACTTCTGTCTTATAGCTAAATCGCTCTTAGCAACTACAGAGACATTGCCACTTCGTGACTCTTGTTAAATATAAGAATTTAACAATAAGAAATATGGCCATGAATCACTTCTGTCATTTTGCAGGTCAGTTTTACAAAAGATCTCGCCATTCCAAAAATGTGACTGCGGGTGTGAGAGGATTCTTAGGAAAATAAAGTCGATGCTTTTGAATAAGTGTTCAAAAATAAATATTAAACAAAGCGGGGTTCCCTACCATGCAATTTTTTTTTCTATGATTCAATTCTCAAGTATATATTCCAAGCTTAGGTTTCATAATCTTGTAAACAATGCGAACTGAAATAAAATAATAATTTCATTTTAATATGGAATATTTACTTTTAATTTAAATTTTCATAAAATTTTACATAGGTAACTAAATGTTATTTATTTTTTTTCAAAATTTAATTAAACACTTTATTCCAATGTTAAAAAGTATATATATATATATTCTTTAAAAAGTATATATATATATATATATATATATATATATATTCTTTTAGATTAAGTACATAATTATAGCTATATTTTTAATGAGGAAAGATTAATTTCTATAAGGAGAATAAGGAGAATAGAATAGGGTGTAATTTTTAATTTTAGAATTCTAAATTATATGGATGTTGGTGCCCTATTTTGTAGGATTTTGGGTATGCACGTGTAATCCATGTTAGCATGCCAAGTGAATTAGCACCCCTTGGACCAACACATTGGCATGAGCCACATTGTAAATAGTTGTAATAATTTGGAATTGTAATGTAATGACATCATGGTATTATATATATGAATGAGGTCAAGAGTGTTAGGGTTGGGTACATGTTAAGGATGGCTACTATGTGTTAGGATTTTATATGAGGGAAGAAGAAATCAAGCTTGAAGCCTCCATTGGGTATTCTGGGAGATATTATAAGGAGATTGCATGATTTATTTTATGGATTGTAGTGAAAATGATTGTGATGTTCTTCTCCCTTTCATTCATATTTTGATACAAGTCTCTTATAAGTTATGTGTGAAAGTTTGAAGGCTTTATGATTAAGTTATAACATATTTTGTATTCTTTAATCATTTACAACTATCTATGTAATGTATATTAATGCCTTGGGTGAGACCCTACCTTTCATCTAAAGTATTGAAAATGTCAACATGGATGAAATATTGTTGGCCCAAGTTCCAAACCTAGGGCATATTTATAATAGCACCAATAATTGGTTATGTTGCCAGAACATGACATATTTTTACAAGAGAAAACAAAGCTATGTTATACAAACCATCACAATGATAGATACAATATTAGATTAGCAAAAAATAGATCAAGTTTGCACAATTAAAAATTGGTACACATTATTAACCTATAGATGGATCCTAAATGGTGAAATGATAAGCATATGCATTATGATAAGCACAAATTTTTTGTTGTTGAATTTCATAGTCTATTACAAGAGTGTATAAAAAGACAAGTAGAAACCAACACAATAGACCTCTCTCAAGGGATTGCAATTTGGGATCAATAAGTGATTGAAAAACTTAAGATATTAGAAAACAAGTGGTCACGTGCAATTGATTATTGGTTCAATAAAATTAAATGGGGATACATTGTAGTATTTTCTATTGAATATAACACCTCTTTGAACAAGATTGAGACGGATTTCAAGGCTAGACCAAGAGGAAGGTTGCTATAAGTAGCACCTTTGTGAATTGTGATGCTAATTATGGATAAATGTTTGATGCAGGTGATACCATACAAAATGGTAGTATAAGACTTGAAACCATGGGGCTATGGGAAATACAAAAGGGTGATGAAACAAAGAACATAAAGAAAGATGGATCCAAATGAGCATAATAAATCCATTAGAAGAGAGAGATATGAATGCAATAATATATTTTATGTAGTATTTTGGAAGGTACATATGGATAGTTTGAGGAAAAGGGGAAAATAAATACTGGGTTGGAGAGAGAGAGAGAGAGAGAGAGAGAGAGAGAGAGAGAGAGAGATGTCTGCTTGAAGAGCATGTGGAGGAAAGAGAGGCATTGGAGGTTTGTTCCAAGAGAAGAGAGGTGTTAGAAGAATAGATTAAGATAAGTGATAATAAAGTAGTGGAAGAGGTTTGTTCCAAGAGAAGATAGGTGCTAGAAGAATAGATTAAGATAAGTGATAATAGAGTAGGGGTAGAAGATGCCAAATCCCAATGGAAAGTTAGAGATGAGGATGATTCGAAGGAACATGCTAGTGATGCTTTAGACAATGACTATTCCCCAATTAAAGTTGAGGATGATTATAAGAAGTGAAGATACTTCAACCACTGCAGAAATATATTTGGTTCAAATGAGGAATAAAGAATTATTGAGGTCGAAGAGGAAGTTGGGGAAAATGAATTTGAACCACCCCCTATGTGCAATACAATAGCTTAAGAAAAAATTCAAGTAGATATACAAGTTAGAAATATAATTTAGTAGAGAATAAGAGTAATAGTAGAAAATAAATGCAAAACAATAGCAATAAATTTTAACTTTTTAATTGTAGGAACAATAACTAATATAGAGTTATTAGAATCCCCATGACTTCCATGGAACTAGGAGGGATGATGTGGAGAAAAACTAGTTCATGTGTGAAGTAATTTGAATTACAAATAAGATCACGGGTGAAGCACATAAGACTATGTAGTTGGAAACCATTTTAAGAGATGGAACTTTCTAGTGGTACATAATGTAGTTGAAATCCACTTTCAGAGAAAGAAGGACATGTTATTTAGCTTCATAATTAAAAGTGTTCATAACAACACTAGAATTTCCAATGTAGTTATTATAAAAGATGATATGGGAAATGCTACTGTTGTTATGAACACTTTCGATTATGAATTAATTTACCCATCCTACTTTCCTCTTTATCATACAAACCTCTCTCTAGGAATTTGATTAATAAAATAACTATCTTAGTCACCAAATCCATAAAGTATTCCTCCATTCAGAATAGTCGTATTCCTCATAACCCTCTTTATCATACAGACCTCTCTCTTGTTGAGATATTGTAACTTCAAAGAATATTATATTTGTACTTTATTATTCCGGAGATGATTCATTCCTCCGTGAAGATCTTATTGTATATTCGGAGATGTTTATTCCTCTGTCGGAATGTGGTAACTTGGGTTATTAGACTTCCCTAGTGGGGGTCGGCCCTGTATGTGTTATGTGGGTCAAAGGGTTATTAGACCACCCTAGAGGGGTCGGCCCAGTCAGTTGTAATGGGGTATTTAACCCAATGGTTAAATACGAGCCTACATGTCTTGTGTAAAAGAAAAGTCGGAGTAGTGTATAAATAGAGGAGGTGTGTTCCTCATTTGACACACTCACTCACTTGAGAGAGGCACACTTGTGGAGGAGAGGTCTGCTATGGTGGAGGAGGAGATCATGTCTTTGGTTTGCATCTTTGTATATTGCTGGTCATCTATATTGAGGAAGCTTTGCTGGGTTTTCTACCCCATGAGGGTTTCCCAGGATAAATCTGTGTCTCTTGTGTTTACACTGTGCTTGTTGTTTCTTCAGTGATCCTGTATATGCTATTATTGTGAAATGGAATGTAATGCTGCTATTTTTTGTCTTAGCATATTAAATCTTAACATATCTAGGAATTTGATTAATAAAATAACTATCTTAGTCACCAAATCCATAAAGTATTCCTCCATTCAGAACAGTCTTATTCCTCATAACCCTCAAACCCTTTAGACATATGGGAAACTTAAAATTCATAAAAAAAGATAACCCTCTTAGACCCATATTAAACGCTATTTGATCTCTTACTTATTCCTTAGCTCATTTCCTTGTTGCTAAACTTCGATACTTCATTGGAAAACCCTCCTCATTTATTATAGCTTCCTCTAAATTTATGCAGAAAAACCATAGCCTTCATCTTGATGAGCAAGACATCATGGCCAATTTTTATGTCATTTCCTTATTCATGAAATACCCATGAACTAGAAGCCCTCAAATGTATACCCAAACTTGTTGACCCAAAAAACCTAAACCTCATTGAAATTTACCTCACCTCATCTTTCTTCACCCTCAAAGTAAAATGCTATGAATAAGGCACAACCATGAACTGAAAAAATGCTATAAATAAACATAAGACACAACCTTGGGTTCATTCTTATCCCCAGTGGTTGCCAAATTTTTTATGGAATATTTTGAGGATTTAACCTTAACAACTTCCTATATAAAACCCAAATATTGGTTTCAGGTTGTCATTAGCACCTTTTTCATTTGGGATCATGGCCGTTCTTCTTTGAATTCATTCTTTTTCCACTTGAATAATATTTCTCCCCACATTCAATTCACTATGGAAATCCAAGAGGAAAAATCTCTTCCATTTCTTAATGTTCCATATATTGTCAACCCGATGACACCTTTACCCACCAAGTTTATCACAAAAAGACACACAAAAACATACACTTTCAAACCTAGTCCCACCACCACCCAACCAAAACATTTGTTGTTCTCAAAATCCTTGTTTCTTGAGCCATTTGACTCTTTGCTCCTCATATCCTTGAGAAAAAAGGAACCCACATACTTGATTCCATCATAACCAATGCTTATTCTATCACCCAAATTAACAAATACTTTTTTTTTTTTGTAACTAGGGGAATCAACAACTAGAGACTGGGATGGTACTCATGTGACACGGGGTCCAGGGATCCAATCCCACTACCACTATACCCCTAGGTGCCCCACACACCCTGCAAGCATGGGACATGGGTAAAGCCGGGTGTGATTTGAACTTGTGACCTCCATTTACAACTGTGACTTCATAACAACTAAACCGCCAATGACCCACACCCGTGCAGGAAAATTAACAAATACTTTCACTCAACCCTCCATTCTAAATTAAAAACCCCTCCTTCCATTACCCCACCCCAAGTCCTTATCTCCCTCTCCTACATCCATGTCATTTCCAATCACATTTCAATGACCTTATCCAAATAGAACATCAAAACTCTTTTTAAAACTCACAAAACCCTTATGTGACTATTTAGAACCATTAAAGTTAAATATGGCCTTTTAATTGGCCAAGGAGTTTACCAAATTCCCTAATCAAGTGGCAAATATTATACTGTCCAAACTGGTAGGCCCATCAAACCCCACCTTAAAAAACATATAACTAACATGATCCACAAATGCATCACTCCGCTATCACAAAACACTCCAAAAGTCCAAACACATCATTTTATTTTACCAAACCAAAATACTAACATTAACATCCTTTTACTCCTCTTGTGTCATTAAATAACCCCTTAAAATCGAAAAAAATCCTAACTATTTTAATTAAGAAAAGGGCTACACAATTAACCATTCTTCATGTCCTACTATACATCATCTAAGATAATAGTCCTTCTCCCTCATTCTAATATAATATTTATTCCCTGTGGATTCCTATTCACTCTTTACTACTTCTCTATAATATAATTAAACCTATAATTTAGAGAAAACATAGAAAAACACAATAGAGAATAGATAAAACCAAAAAAATATCTTTTCTATGAAAGATATTTAAAATAGAGAGTTATGTTAACAACTTGCCTCTTCAAGGGTGAAACCTCCAACTACAATAACAATTCTTGACAAATAATTGCATTGCTTACCAATCTCTATATAGATTCAATAAACAAATCCCTAACTACTCGCGGTACCACTATTAATGAGGGTCAACCACCTATGGGACTTTATTCAATAAAGATGGCCCTTTTCATTAAGTCACTACCACTATTAACTATCTAATGGGCATTATGGCCTTGCACATTTATGAAGTATAAGGGTTAGGGTAGGACCCTAACATGCCCTCCCTCTTCCAAAGAAGCATTGCCCTTAATGTTGGAGATGGGAAAATTGCTACAAAATTGTTGATGGTTCCCAAGTAGCATCTTCTGGTGAGGCATCCTTCCACTGAATCAAAACTTTGACGGTAGTGCAGTAATGTAGTTGATGCTCCTAGTTTCCAAAATATATTCTAGTTGGATATGAATGGATCCTTCTTCATCTAGTTATGATAATGTAGTTTGGAGTTGATAATTCTAACCCACATCCCTCTTCAAATAGGAGACATGAAACACTGGGTGAATCTTGGAGTGTGCTAGGAGCACAAATTCTAGGCCACCTAACCAATGCATCAAACAATATGATATGGGCCATGAAACTTTTTTGTGATCTTCTAATGGGATTTAACTTTGAGAAAGGTCTACTTATAAGGTTGAAGTTGAAGGAACACATGGTCACCTTCTACAAATGAATTCTTTTAGTGGTGCTTAGTTTTCCTGTTGCTTCATGCGATTTTGAGCAATTTCCAAATTTTCCTTAAGTGTGCAAATACTGGCATCACGATTATGAAGCAAACCATCGATTGCATGTACTTTAGAAGTACCTGGTAGATAATAAACCATGGAGGGTGTTGTTTCCCATAGGCTGCTTCATATGGTGTCATTTTTGTATCCTCTTGATAAGTGGTATTATACTACCAATCTACCAAAGGTAACCACTATTCCCACCAGTAATGTTTGTATGCAATACATTGCAAATAGGTTTCAAGACACTTGTTCACTGCTTTTGTTTGGCAATTTGTTTGGGGATGATAAGATGTGTTGATTTGCAATTGGGTGCTCTTCAATTTAAATAGTTATTTCCAAAATTAGTTGGTGAATGTGTGATCATGATATCCCAAAATGGAGGTAGTCATTCCATGAAGTTTGAAAATTTGGTCTATAAAAATTTGACAACCATTGTTAGTGTAAATGGGTGTTGGAGAGCACAAAATGATCATATTTAAAAATTCGATCAACTACCACCATGATGAATTATGTTTTAAATGATTTCAAAATAGAAACAATAAAATCCATGGAAATGTCAGTCCAAATAGTGGCTAGTATAGGAAATGGTTTCAATTCCCTAGGAGTCTTCATTGCCTCATCCTTGTTCCTTTTGTAAGTGTGGCATTCTGCTACAAAATTAAGAATATCCTTTTTTCATGCCATCCCCAAAGAAGGAGATCCTAGTGCTACATAAGTTTTCTAAAATATTGAGTCACCAACGAGATGAGATGAATGTGGTTATGTTAATATTGCCTATTTTAAAGTGGAGTTGGGTACTTTAAAAAGGTGAACTATATATTATTTCCAAGTGTAAACTTGGTGGGGGGTTGGGATCCTCCCGGTGTCACTTAATGAGGTAAAATGCAATAGCATTAGTTATCAATTATTGTCTTGCTTCCTCTAACTATTCAGGTACTAGAGAGGATAAGGAAAAAATAGATCCATCTTCTATGATTTTGTAATCATATTCAAGCATATTCATCACCCATTTATGCTACTCCAGGGATGCCAACATCTGTTCCAATAAATGCTTTAGGTTGTGGTGATCCATCTTGATATGGTTTCCATGTGTTAACTAGATGTATAATGGTCATCATTTCTTTCTTATAGGTATAGTTTCCCAAATTGATCTCACACAACTTCTCACTAGTGAAGCTAAGGGTCTTTCATATCATAGTAAGACTTCACCTAAATATTTTCCAAAAGCATCACATTCCAATACAAATTTTTTATTAAAATCAGGCATGACTAATACTAGTGTGGTGCACATGGGTTGCTTTAAAAATAAGAATGCTTATTCTGCAACTTCGTTCCATGCAAAGGAATTTTTCTTGAGCATGATTGTAAATGGTGCTGCAATTTTACCACATTTCTTCACAAACTTCCTATAGTACCCCATAAGTCCTAAAAACACGCATAATCTCTTCAGGTTTTTAAGGTGGGGCCATTCTTGCATTGTCACAACCTTCTTGGGGTCCACGCTCACCCCATCTTGTGCCACAATGTGACCCAAGTATTCGACCTTTGAGATTTCAAAAGAAAATTTGGAGCATTTAATAAACAATTTATGGGCCTAAAGGAGTTGCAAGGCTTTATTAACATGTTGTACATAGGCATCCCAAATTTTAATGCGAATCAAGATGTCATCAAAGAAAACCAACACAAAATCATGAATATATGGACTTCAAATTTTATTCACGAGGCTCTAAAAGGTAAAAGGATCATTAAAAAATCCAAAGGGAATTATCAAAACTTATAATGGTCTTCATGTGTATGGAAAGTTGTTTTTAGAATATCAAACTCCTTCATCGTGATTTGGTGGTATCTTGAATGATGGTCAAGTTTGGTAAAAAATTTGGCACCATGGAGTTCATTTAGAAGATCATAAATGATTGAGATAGGAAATTTATCTTTGATGGTAAACTTAATGAGGGCACAAAAATCAAGACGTATATGCCAAGTGCCTTATTTATTTAAAATTATGACCACTGGGGATGAATATGTGCTAGTGCTAGGACAAATGACCTTTGCCTCCAGTAGCTCTTGGATGATCTTTTAAATTTCATTCTTTTGTGAAAATGGGTGCCTATATGGTTGTATATTGGTGGTTTACTTCCCAGAATCAAAGGGATACCATCATCATGCTCACCTCTAAATGGAGGTAAACCCTTTGGAGCCTCAAAAACCTGTTGATGTTTGTCCAAAACGTTTTGCAAATCAGGATGAATTTCTAATGTCGTGTTTATATAGAGCCTATATGGCATGGAAGTGAGCTATAACTCCTGAGTGGACTTCCTTCAATAATTTTTTCCTCCGATAATAAATTATGATTTTAGGGGAGCCTACTTTTAGCCCTTTGAGGGTGTGAGTATGAGAGTCTTGTGTAAAACTCAAGTATAATTCTTTGAATTCCATGGTGACTAACGTCAATGTGTGTATCCACTCAACCCCTAGAACCATATCACAACCACCCATATCTATGGCCAACATATGATTTTTTAGATGACAATCACCTAATTGGAGTCTCACTTCTTCAAAGTCCCCCCAAATTTCATCATCGTTCCATTGACTATCATATTTTAAAAGTTGGGAACAATGGAGTTATATAACAACTCGCTAGTGAATAAAGTTTTGGGTGTTACCACTATCAACCAAAACTACCACTTTGTGGGGACTGATGCAACCTAGAAGTTTCAAGGTTTGCAAGGCTAAAATACCAAATAAATCATGACGAGAGATGAGTGTTTCTACTTGGTTGACTTCCAGATCCAATTATTCTTGCATGGGAGAAGTTTGTTAATAACCTCAAACTTAGGGGTATCTTCCATAATGATGTCCTTGGAAATAACTTATGTTCTTTGCATTTATGACATAGAGCTTACTTTTCATCACAATTATAATAGAGTCTATGTCTTTGTCTGTCTACCATTTTCGTTGGAGAAAAAAATTGTACTTGCAAGGGATGATAAAGAATTCTGCTTGATGAATTGCCTTGTGTAGGGCATGAGAGGGTAATGAAAGAGGGTTTTTTGGTTTGTGCATTGATCACCATCTTCGCTTCCAGATCCATCTGAGATGCCTCCCACTAGGTAGTGAGGAATTGCATTATGAATTGTGCTTGAATTTCCTTTTTTAGGCCATTAATGAAACATTATTTATAGAAAGAATCTATTAAGCTCTCTGTATAGATGGATAATCATTTGAAGGATGAGATAAAGTCTACGATTGAACCTGTTTGGAATAACTTGGTAAGTTTCCCCAAATAGTGAGTATCTCACTCGTCACGATCATGTAGATATTTAAAAAATAAACTCTAGGGGATGTAGAACCCATAAGATTTTTTATGCCACTCCCACTTTAATGTACCCGACCTCGAAACCAAGGTCATGGGAATGTAAACCCAAAGGAAGGATGAATAAAGGTATAACACAACGGATTAAGGTTATACAAAGGCTATGATGGAATACCATCAAGCCAATTAAATCAAACATACACCCTTTAAAATAATTGCGATACTTTAAAAACAACTATAACATTTTCCAAGAGTTCGTGCAGATGCAACACCATGCAAGCATGACAATACAACCAGATTTAAAAATTTTAATAAAATTGGACCTTATCATTATTAAAACATTAAAGGTAACCATATCAAACCCAATAATTCTAACTAATCATATTTACATAATTCTTTGCAAACAGTTACAAACTAGATATTTTCGCCAAAAAACTATGCAATTTATGACACTCCCGTCAATCCAATTTATAACACTTTTATTAATATTTTTGCATTTCTCATTAGGTTAGATCTGAAAATAACAGCTAAAACCATTCAATAATGTAAAATGGAAACTATAGAGCTATCATATACAACCATTAATTCATACAAAGATCAGATCTACTATTGTTATACAAATTCATTACTGGATCATCCGGTAAGCATCCAAATCCTTGCAAAACCAACTGTGAGCCAAAAATAAAAATAATACCAGATATATGGGGAAATATACAACCACCAAGGGTGCACTATAGAATCCACATACATCCATACAACATCAGATATTCAATTCTCCAAAGAAACTATCAATTCAATCTAGTTTTCAAGCATAAACACCCACATTCTAGCAATCAAAACTCAGTATTTTCATATGTGGATCATATAAAATATTTGATCATCCATGGAGGGCGCACTTTTAGAGTATGATAAATAAAATAATACATGCACAAACATAATTAAATATTGCATTAAGATCAGATCTCAAAACAAGGATAAAACCGCAATTTCTAAGAAGGATTACTTAACTAGTGTTCCAAAAACCAAGTCATTTCAATTGTGAATTCATCTACAGATCTGATCAGCCATAGAGGGAGCATTTGTAGACTAAGATACAAAAAATAAACACATAAATCACATATTTCAAGCTTCCATCAAGATCATATCTCATAGTCAAGTAAAATGTACAAGTTTCCAATAGTTAAACCATCAAATCTGCATCCAACCATTGATACAAAACCATATACATTGATTGTGAATAGATCATCCATCGAGGGAATTATAGAAGCAATGGAAACTTAATATAAACATATGAATTAACATAAAATAATCCAATTATATTAATAATGTGCAACAGGCATCATCTGGACCACGTTCTACCCATCCATACGAACTGCCAAGCCAAATCCTCTTGGACATGCCACCCCCGAGATAAAGCCATTGATCCACAAGAAGAGGTGCACTAATAAATAGATCAAGTATCTATTTGAGAAGAAAAATCTCAATTCCTCACCAGATGGTTTCTATTCCACCCCACTACCAGGTGCAATGGTAATCCCTTCACCCCATAGGTTCCTTGGGACATCGCCATTCAACATCAGGATTTATGTGCAGGTCTAGGACAAAGACAAGTAGTGGACACTGAGGAACTATACCAGATTGTCCAGGTGTAATGTCCCCCGGGGATATTAAAGGGTCTCAGGGACATATCATTAACTCTTTGAGTCCAATTACTTTATTTTTAGTGCAGCGGATAAACCATAAACATTTAAATTCTATTTTTCCAAAATTAATGTGACACAAAATCCAATAATTAACAATAATTTAATTTAAATTCATTAACACATCCAACATATGAGCTAAGAGATGGGAAGGATTCTTAACATCATATAACATCATAAAACCTTCAATCCAATCCATATCACATATGATAACCACTTCTAAATGCTAATTATTCTTAATCACAGTTAACTAGTAATTAAGGTGTTAATTACGACGCTTAAGGACACTTAGTGCAAAAATGACGACACTTATCCCAAATCCAATTGTTTAAAAAATACCATTGATTATCAATCCCAATGGATTAATAACATCTAATTACGTGTAAATAAGGCCTAATTACAAAAATTACAATAATTAATTATGGTAATTACGAATGAGAGTCCACAAGACTAGTTAACTAGTTTTCCAATAAAATAAGCTAGTCTTGCACACAATCAACTTGTAACCATGCCATTAAACCCAAAATAAATCCTACAGACATTAAAAACATAATTAAGCATGCACCTACAACCAATTAAAGGTTTATTTTCATATCATTCCAATTTCACATAAGGTGGTATTTTCCATCAATTCCAATGAAACTAGTTAACATTCACCGCAAGGAATTGAGTCTAAGTAACTTAACCAAAATGAAATGCATCCATAAGTAAAGTATCACACCTGATAATTATCCACATCCAACACAATAACATGTTAGAAACAGGGCACGTGGTTGTAGCATTCCGTTTTTACGAAAACAAAGATTTCAATCCACAACTAGTTAACAATTTTCACTGCAATGTATCTAGTTTCCAATTTAACTTTCAAAATGCCAAATAAAGAGAAATATATGAATACTGTAGCTCATGGAAATTATAACAGGGGTCACCTACATTCATATGGCTATATCTTTCATCCCATATATAGTCCATTAAATAATTCACAAAACTAGCTAATTCTACTAATCCGAATTGATGAGTAATTCTAAGAATCACTAGAATAATTAAATCCACAGCTCATAGAATCATTCAAATTAAATTCAAAATCCAAATAACATATTTTATCAGACATAATAGAGGTATATCTCATTCAAACATTTCGTCAAACAGTTCATATGCTAAGTCACAAATCTACTCAAACAATTCCATTGAAGGAGCTAGAAATTGGAAATTGATCTAGAATTTTAGTAGACATTTCCCAAAAACTATCAAGAATATTTACCCTCACATTCTCACACAATTTTCAAGTTTATTTATCAAACATAAGAATAAAAATAACACTCAGGAATTTTTACAAACACTTCACATTCCAAGTCTCCAAACTACGCAAAACAATCCAATCGAAGAACTAGTTTTCGAATAAAAGGTAGAAGCATCAAAGAGAAGTTCCTTAAACCATTAATAGGCTACTGTTCCATAAAAATAAAAATTATATAATGAACAGGGTCGGAAAATAAGCATTTCCTCAAACAATCTGTGCCCAAAATCCCAAAAACTAGTTTCCAATTCCTTCACAAAATTTACTTGCATAAATAGATTTAATTCCATGAGAGATTTCTTCCAAAATTAGCTCATACATTTCATCAAAAATTTCTTGTGAATCCATAAATAAATCATATCAGATCCAAATAAATTAAATAAACATGATAATATAAGGCACTTATCTTTTCCAAATATGCAACCAGAATCCATAGTGCCACGTTCCACCTAGCCTTAGACACAATGCAAGCCAAAAATCACTTTGCAATGGTCATCCCTGATCCAGAACCATGATTCCACAAGCAAGAGTGCACTCAACCACAAATTCTCTCAAGGAATCAGTCCAACTACAACCCAATGGCAACTGTGGCCTCTACTTCCCCTCTAGGGCAATTCCAATGGCTCTAGGACAACAGTCCAACCATAACCCAATGGCAAGTAGCACTTCCAATCCAGGGAAATTCATTGGCTCCAGGAAAACCTCAAATACAAGGCAGTGGATCTCCATTGAAAATTCTACGACATACAACAGTGGCTCTAGAGTAATTCATCTTAGGAATAGGCTCCACAAGGGCACAATGACCAGTAAGGATATCATACCAAGAGAATCCAAAATCGAACCACAAGTTCCAAACACAAGCACCAGAGCAAAAGCATGAACCAACACATAAGTGTGACTAGCCAACACCAACAAATTGAATTCCTTCATGAGAAATTTGAATTGGGAAAGAGAGGAACACATGCACGAGAGTTACATTCCCAGAATAGTAAATTGGAGTTACACATCAGGTGGCTACACCAAGAGACACACTAACCCAACGCAAGAGGGCACACTACGTGAGAGAGAGAAAGAGAGAGAGAGACTGTAACAATAATAAAAATTAATCTTGGAATAAATGAAACCAAGGAGTAACATAACATGTGAGGATACACAGCCAAGATGGTCCACCAAGTCCACAAGAAGGGTGTATAAAATCAACATAGAGACAAACACAATGGCAACACTTTTCCGACAACACCTTGCTTGTAACATCATGGTTCCTCATACTCTTTTATGTGGCATCAATCGACCTGGTTGTTTTATTTTATTTTATTATTTTTTAATTTCAACATATGAATAATAATAATGTGCAAACCATAGTCCAAGCACCTTGTGCCACTTTGTCCAACATAACAACAATAATAATATGTCCAAGGGCTAAACCAGAGGGTATTACACCAGGCTTGCCACAAACACCATACAATATCACTGTGCTTCAAGGACAAGGTTCATTCACATAGCAGAGCATACATGGATTCCCAAGCTTACAAAAATATCAAGCTATCAACATTAATGGCATGGACAACCAAGAGAAGCCAACAATAATCAGAAAAATGAACAACCTTAACCAAGGAGATCAACCATGTACTTATAGACCAAAGAAGGTAATTCTAACTCAAGAGGGTAAAATCAAACCAAGTTAAGCCAACTTGAGTCAAACCAAGGAGCGCTAACTCAACCACAAGCTGAGGCTAACTCTAATCCAACCCAAGCAATTCGAATTTCAAGGAGAGTGACTCCAAGCCACTCCACCCAACTCAAATTCATGTGTAGACACATCAGCCATGAAGAGGAATTAAAAATAGTGAGGTGAGGAGTTACACAAACCAAGGTACCTTCCCAAAATAGCAAAGGAGGGGTTACACGAGGAGTTATCCAACCTTTGAGGTGTCAAGGATAAAACTAGCCAGTGATGGCACACTTGTGCAAATGGGGGTTACAAAATCAAGTGTAACCTCCAAAAAGGAGTTACAAATCCACAAAAGGGTCCCATTCAACAAGTGGAATCCACCCAAGCACCCACTAAATCATGAATTAGGCTCAATAGTACCAACATAGGCTAAAATAATCAAAAGTTGGCTCAATATTACCAACATAGGCTAAGATGCTTTCTTCACATTGAAACAACCACATGGTTAACATCAAACACACACACATATATACAGTTCAACATAAAATTCATCTTTCAAGAAATAAAATTCTAATTAATCACATGAAATTTTTTCAAAAATACATGAAATAAATTCCATGAAATCACATCATGAAATAAATTCCTCTTTATTCCACTTTAGTCTACTTCACCTAGGATACATGAAATACATCAAAAGTACATGAAATCAAAACACTTGAAAAACACCTACCCAAAACACATTCTAACCAATTTCAAATTCAATTTCAATCATGCATTAAGTACATATTCTAAGTTACTTGTGTAAGTTTTAAACTTGTGCAGAGAAGCAAAGAATACATATTCTTTTAAGCAAAACATAGATTACACCACAACATTCACACATAATACACAGATATTTACCCCATAAACCCTTAACCAGGAAAACCAACAAAAGTTAGAGCCGCACCTCTTATTTTTTCATAATCATTATGAATCACTCACAATATAATATAGATATTCTGCAACATCCAATACACTAATCTATTAACCCGGATTAGAAAAAAATAGACCCTAATCCCTTAACTAGGATTAAGTTACATATTTTTAGAAAATTCCCCAAAATAGCCGAAAACAACCCAAAAATAGCAGTCAAACGCGTCCCCCCCCACACACATGCACATAATATAACATATACTCAACATTATCCTACTTGTTGTTTTCCTTGCATACAAGAGGTACAATTATTTATTTGATCAGCAATCCAGGGCATGAATGCACATTGCTCCTTTACACCAAGAGAACTTCTCATTGCTCACAGATTTTGTCAATGAATCTACAACATTCTTCAAAGTGTCGACTTTCTCCAGTAACACTTTCATGCAACCATGTCTCTTTGTTGTGGCCACAACAGATCCCATGCTTAGCTGAAGCACAGGAACCCCATTTTCTAATAAACACAAAGGTATTTGGGTGCGTTTTAGTCTAAATATGAGTCTTTGGTTTTGATGTGCTTATTTCTCACCTATACTTTTGTCCTGCATGTTTCCTCTGGTCTGGGTGATCTCTAAATGTTTGGTTTGCGAAAATCCTCAAATTTTGAGTATTTTGCCTTGTGGTTCAATCAACCCGAAACCCGACACTTAGGAGACCCGAAACCCGCAACCCGACGGATGCGGGTTGCAGGATTTTGTTTTTCAGTTTTGGTTTTCGGTCAACCCGAAACCCACAACCCGACGGATGCGGGTTGCGGGTTCGCTCTATAATAACTTTCGGGAAATCATCGTCCCGAAACCCGAAATCCACAATTGTGGCTTCGGCTTTCAGGATTTCCCTTTTGATTTATTTTGTTGCGTGCTCCCAAAACCCGCAACTCGCAATTGAGGGATGCGGCTTTCAGGAAAAGGTTTTCTGGTTTGCATTTATGTTATTCCCAAACCCGAACCCACAACCCGCAATTGCGGGTTGTGGCTTTCAGGAACACATTTTGATTTTGCGATTGTGTCACTCCCGAAACCTGAAACCCACAGTTGTAGCTTTCGGCTTTCAGGATTTCTTTTCCACGTTTTCCATTTGTGTAATCCCAAAACCCGCAACCCGCAATTGTCGGGTTGCGGCTTTTGGGATCCCTGAATAAACTTTGTGAATAAAACTTTCAACCCGATCTTGCATCCCGCTTTGGTTGATCTCGACCGTCCGTTTGTTTTGATCGCACAGTCGTCTTTTAATCTATTAAATCCAATAAATACGGATTTTCTATTTTATTTTATCATTTTGTCATTTGTTTCCACTCCTCAAGGTTCTACACCATTACACCATTTTTGGTATGAAAGGTTGTTCCGGTTATTCTGTTGAATCAGGTCACCCGGATCCGATTTCATACGTGCAAAAGGGTTGCTAGTCTATGTACTGAAGCTCCTATTTGAGTCATTTTGCAGTCAGCTTTCTAGCCATAATTTCCATTTTGGTCACAAATTTGAACTCATGATTGCTGATGTGAAAATACTTGTAATAATGAGCTTTTGAAAGCAGTTTAAGTCATGCGAGCTTCGGTTGATTGTGTACTTTCACATGGGTTTAGATCCAATTGATGCATGTCTTTGCTCATTTCATTACAGTTTGGGTAATTGCAATGAATTGATTGTATAATTTGAATCATTACCACTCGTCCTGCCCAATTACCGTCATCTTATCGGTTGGCCTTAAATTGGCAACAAACATGAAACCTTTAGCTTGTCCCTTGCATTCTTTAAGAGGAAAAATTCTGTTTGATAGTCTTGTAAGCCTCCTTTTGAACGTATCTAATATAAGCATTATGTAGACAGGTAATGAATCTCTCGATGCCCATTTTGAAGATGAAGAACTCTATCCCTTACTATATTAAGAGCCTATGTCACCACCTTTTGATGCAGGTGTTCCTGATTTAAGTAGCGATAGTGGTGAAGAAGATTCTGAAGCTCTATCTGTTTGCATGCAATTCCCCGAGGAGGAAAGGAAGAAAATTCCCAAGGAACTGGATGACCTTGACAACTCTGTTATACGAGATTTTATAATCAACCAAGAACCTGATGTCCCGCCGATTTCTTCTGAAATAGATCCTTTAATGGATTTTTCCGTTTTTGATAATATAGTCCCTGATCCAGAAGTTCCCGCAACAGATTCTTTACAAGCCAAACCACGTGTTGCCGATAGTGAGAAATTCGGGGTTGAATTCTTGTTGTGACATGAGGATCTCTTTGATTAAAGGCCGAATCTTTAGAAAATAATTTTGAGAGGTGACAGAAATCATGTAAAATGAGAAGTGGCAAGATTTTTGGATCAATAGTTTGATCCAATTTTTTAATCCCTGTTTTCTAGGAATCTCCATTTTTTGGACTCTATTGTAATTTAGTATTTAAAGAAGGATATCTCTCTTAGTTAGGGGGTTGAGAATTTTGGAGTTGCAAATCAGCAGAAGACAAGACTGGAGATACTCTATTCATCAGAGCTTTTGTAATTTCTGTACAAGACTCTTTTAATACAGTAAAGTCATCTTTGATTTATCTTTTGTTATTCTTCAAGTTTATTTGAGAATCACTGATTGTGTACTTCAGATTGTCATCTACAGTGAATGTTATCATTTTGCATATATATAATGTATGGATCTATCATATCAGTTTCCCTGTATGACTTATTGATGCAGTGAGGTATTTCATTGAGTTTATTCAATATTAATACTTTCTTTATCAATTTCTGCAAATGATTCATTGCACACAATAATCATGGTTAATTTTTCAATTGACAAAATGATTACAGATTAAATCTTGAACAAGCTTAAGTACTTGAATTATTGTCTCTTAATTTTCATTAATTGATTGTCATTTAAGTTAATAAGTAACACATCAAAGCATTTCTGTGAAAGGTGGTAATTTACTTGTTCATCATACCTCAAGGTTGATCTGCACAATATCAAGCTTTCATTTTAGAATAGGATTAACTTAGATTAGTTTCCTTTTCTGAAATAGGTTAGGTTAGCTTAGTTTTACCATTTTCACATCCTTGTTTTCCTTAATAGGAAAAATGACCTAATTTGGTCAAATCACCAACTCTTAGAGTGCCAGCGGAGGCCAGATATCCATGGGGGATCACCATACCAAACAGGTTGGGGATAGAACTTCCCTCGCGCAGGGTCTTTCGAAGCCTTTCAGCTTGGGTTTTCTTCCTCTATTGGGAGCCTTGGAACCATTCCAGCACCTTTGCATCTAACCTGCACAACCGAGGCTTCAACATATGGCGCTAGAAGGAGGGCCAATAGTATAACATGCCTAAGCAAAACACTAAGAAGCCTCCTACATTAAATACTTCAACGGTTCAAACTCGAAGCCAGTCGAGGGCTTCAACATTTGAACAACCAACAGAGTCACAACCCACGGTTGTCCCTGTTGCACCTACTCAACTGATAGTTATACCTGCTACGCCAGCAGTACAACAGGAAAACAGAAGGGATATCTTTATTGTATCACCTACTAGAGGACCCCTCTCACTAGAGCAGATATTGAAAACATCATCCGATAGTGTCAGTAGAGTAGAACAAAGACTTGCCGATCAACGAAGACGCGGTTTAGCAGCTATCAATTTAGATAATTTTTTCAAGCTAATAATCAAGAACCTCAGCAAGACACAGTTTCACAGACCAGTGGCCCAATCATCCAACAACCAATTGATCAAAACATTGAACATGATCAAACAGTTGATCAGCAACCTGAAAACCAAGAACTGGTTGATCAACCAAGTTCTCCTGAATACAACCTTGATCAAGTTTTTCAAGAAATACAAGATCAGCCAAAACTTGAAACTGGTGGACCACCACCATCTCCACCTTCATCATCATCCTCTTCCTCTGACAGTGAACATTCTTCAAGTTCTTCATCAGAAGAAGAAGAAGAAATACCACCAATGGCTGGATAAGGCCAAAACAAACCTTGGTTAGACCAAGATGTAGTCTGGGTACTCGAAGACCAACACAGATTACCTAAAAATCCTGAGAAATGGCTTCCCAAATTTAACCCTGATGACATATCTCCTGCACTCGATCACATTAAAAATTTCATGCAGGCAATCGGACTTAGGAGTGTCATTCATGAGGATGTGGTCTGCAGACTTTTTCCTTACACTTTTGAAGGAAAAGCAGCCACATGGTATTTTTCTTTCCAGCCAGATCTATACTCTCTTGGGATGAATTTGAGACAGTGTTTATCCAAAAGTTTGGAGATGATAAGACACCACAGGATCTGGTCTTGGAACTATCATCCATGAAAATCAGAGGAAAAGAGAGAATTAAATATTTTAACCAAAGGTTTTCATACCTAAAGAATAGAATTCCTAACAACCTTCTTCTTGTTGAAGAACTCTTAGTGGCCTTTTATGAAAAGGGTTTACCTGCCCCTATCGCTATGTGGGTAAAAAGGACACACAAAACTACTTTGTCGGAAGCATTTGCTGAAGAAATACAAGTTGAAAAAGACGTGTTTTGTTTGAAATATAGTCCTGAAACCTTAGATGAACAGCCTTCCAGTTTCAAGAAAAGAAATGATAGTGTTCTCAAACCCACTAATCAAAACAAGGACCAATTTGACATGACTGACATGAAGAAATTCCTACAGAAAATGTCAAACGAGATGGTAGATTTAAAAAGGAACAATAATGATAATCAGAATCAAAACAAAGGTTTTGTAAGGACACCATTCAGGAGACCTTATCATCCTCCACAAAATCCACCACCTCCGAATCCGATAGAAGGCTTTTCAAATGAGGAACTTTATTCTATCTTTAGATCCCTGGCAACAGAATCCCAAATGTTAAGATCCTAGTGGACGGCCTTCACTAACACCTCGAGGTTTTGGTGTAATGGTTCATATCATTTGGTATCAGAGCCTCCAACCAGGTTCAAGTCACAGAGCGGGTGGCAACGTCGGCATTGCAGTGTTCGCCCGAGGCTCGTACGGCTCAAAGGGGACACCATCGTATGGGCACACATCTAGCCCAGAGTCTGAACTGCGGAGCGTGGTGGAATGTTAAGATCCTAGTGGGCGGCCTTCACTAACATCTCGAGGTTTTGGTGTAACGGTTCATATCACCAAACTATTCCTGAAACTTCAAATGATCAACCCAACATGTATTCACAATTTCTAGAAGAAGAAGAAGAACAGTTTCCACATGTTAACACTGTAAGCTACTTTTCAGAACTTCCCATGTGTGAAGAAGAAGAAGAACCTGAAACTGTGTATAATGTACAACATCCTTATAACACTAGGTCTAAAATCCAACCTCCTCAGGAATCTTCCTCCTCTCCACCCATTCCCAACAAAGGCAAGACTGTTCCCCAAAAGGATACAGTCATCCCTGAAATTGAGTATAATCTAGTTGAAGATATCAAAAGAGTTAAGGCAAACATTTCGTTGTTTGAATTATTGAAAATCCCTTCTATGAGGGATACATTGCCCAAGAGTATGGTAGCCAAACAACCAAGAGAATTACAAAATAATAACCTTGACTCATTTACTAAACCCGATGATAAAAAAACTGGTGGCAGAAGGACTCCTCCTTTTCTGCTAACCTTTGAGATATTCAATAGAAATGTACATAATTGCAAGATAGACTCAGGTGCCTCATCGAATGTGATGCCTTTGTCTATTTGTAGAAAGCTCAATGCCACATGGGAACCTTGTCCTACTCAGATAGTACAACTAGATAGATCTAAAGTCAGAGTGGTAGGGAGACTCAGGAATGTTTTGCTTACACTTTCTGAAGATCCTAGAATTCATCAAACAATCGACATTGTCATAGCTGATATCCCAGAAGCATATGGTATGTGGCTCAGCAGAGCCTGGTCACAAAAGCTGAAAGGATATTTTGCCACTGATTGGTCTCAATTGTGGTTACCCTATAATGGACAGCCTAATAAGATTAAAATTAGTAGGGAACCATTTATGAAATAGACAATCACAGATTTAAATGACTCCGGTGAGCCTGCAGGTTACTTCAACTCACCTATTGAGCATTTTACCTTTGATACTTTCTTTGGAGATCTTCCAGCTGAAATTTCACCACAGGAGAACGCTTTGAATGAATCTCAGGTAACTCATCTTACCTCTATCCCTTTCTCGGGAGACATTGTACATATTGTGTTTAATGTAAATACAAATTTTAGATTAGATCCTATTGCTTGGACATTATTTTTTGATGGCTCAAAATCCAAGGACAGAGCTAGTGCAGGTTGTGTCCTTATAGACCCAAAAGGAACAAAAACTATGATTGCATGCAGGTTGGAATTTGATTGCACGAACAACGTAGCTGAGTATGAGGCTCTGATACAGGGACTTAAGAAAGCAATCGATATGAAAGTGCCAATAATACAGTGTTTTGGTGACTTGGAAATCATTGTGAAATAGGTAAGGAATAAGATACATTGTTTATCCCCTCGCCTGATGAATTATCAAAAAATGGTAAGAGATCTCACCAGTTCTTTTACTGCATTCAATATTAATTCAATTCCTAGGTCTCAGAATTTTGATGCTGACTTATTGGAAAATACAGTGTCCAAACTAATTCCACTAGAGGGCCTGTCTCCTCAAACATTCTCAATCGAGCTTATGTACAGACCTTCCATACCAGACAATGTAACGAGTTGGAAGGTGGTTGATGATGATCAACAGATACTCGATTTCCTGACAGCCCAAGATACATTCCAGGATATGGCTATAGATGAGGTTGAACATGAAAAATTACTTTCTGATCCCTCAAATGTCATCCCGAAGTTAGTACTCAATTTGGAAAAGTTCTATGATTTGCAAGACAAATTCAAATGCAACACTAATTGCAAGACCGAAATCTCCTCTCTTAATTATGAACGAGTTAACTTAGGTTCTGAGCAAGAACCCCGCTTTATCAATTTAGGAATTGATTGTACCCCTGAAGAACGCAGGGCTATCATTAAACTCTGTAGAGAGTATAAATATGTCTTTTCCTGGACTTATGATGAGTTGAAAACCTTTGATTCCAGCATCATGTATCATAACATACCTATGAAACTTGGAGTGAAGCCATTTCAATAGAAGTTGCGGAAAATGCACCCTAGTTTAGAACCTTCTGTAAAAAAGGAACTTGAAAAACTGCTAATAGCTTGAATTATCTTCCCGGTTAGGCATACAGAATGGATAGCAAATTTGGTGCCTATTCATAAGAAAAATGGCGAAATTCGATTGTGTGTCGATTTCAGGAATTTAAATCGGGCTTCTCTAAAGGATAATTA
This sequence comes from Larix kaempferi, assembly GCA_027924585.1. NCBI lineage: Eukaryota > Viridiplantae > Streptophyta > Pinopsida > Pinales > Pinaceae > Larix > Larix kaempferi. The sequence goes on along the minus strand of BSBM01000223.1, from coordinate 22,497,422 downwards.
TCCTATTCCACCTATGGAGTAGATTCTACAGAAAGTAGCAGGTTCGGAGATTTTTTCTCTCCTGGACGGTTTTCCGGGATACAACCAGGTTTTGGTTGCCCCAGACGACCAATTAAAAATGATTTTCAGAATCCCTTGGGGTACCTTCGCCTACAGGCAGATTCCTTTTGGGTTGATTAATGCAGGAGCCACTTTCTAGAGGGCTATGGACATAGCTTTCCGGGGGTTGACACATAATTCTGTCGTGATTTACTTGGATGATATCACCATTTATTCTAAGAAGCGACATGAACATCTTTTTGCTGTGAAACAAGTCTTTGAATGTTGCAGGAAGTACGGGATTTCTCTGAACCCGAAGAAATCCATTTTCGCAGTGACCAAGGGGAAACTTCTCAGCTTCATTGTTTCAAAAGAAGGTATGATCATCGACCCTGAACGCATAGATGCTATCTCAAATATCGGTTTACCAGGCTCATGCAAAGCAATGTAGTCCTTCTTGGGTAAGATCAATTTTGTACGTAGGTTTGTTCCTAATTTTGCACAAATAGTTAAACCTTTACAACATTTAGTCAAGAAATATGTACAGTTCACCTGGTTGCAAGAACAGAAAGATGCATTTATCGAAATCCAAAAGGCTATCATCGAAGCTCCTGCTCTTATGTCCCCAGATTTTGATAAGGATTTCATTCTTTATACTTTTTCCACTGATTTTTCCTATGCAGTTGTTTTGACTCAAAAACAAGACAGTGATGCAAAGATCCCAATCTATTTTATGAGCATGACATTCAAAGGTGCAGAGCTCAATTATCCTCAGATTGACAAATAGGCTTATGCATTCTACAAATTTGTCAAACATTACAGGCCTTATTTGTTAAAATCTCGAACAAAAGTCATTGTCCCATACTCTGCTATAAGAAATGTGTTGATCCAAAAGGAATTGGGTGAGAGAAGAGCCCATTGGATATCTGCCTTGCAGGAGTATGATCTTGAAATAAGACTAGCTAAAATTGTCAAAGGGAAAGGCCTTTGTCTTCTTACTGCTCAATCTAACGATCCCCTGCAGTAGCAAACTGAATGGGAGCAGGAGGAAGATCTTCCTACAGGTTCTGTCAATGCTATTGATACCCCGACACCATAATGGTATGATCATATCAATTTTTTCTTGAATAATGGGTTTGCTCTTGAAACCTTGGACTTTAAGAAATGAAGAGCCTTGAGATTAAAGGCTGCCCCTTATCAGTTAATTAATGAAGTTTTGTTTAGGAAAAACTATGATGGGGTTTTTCTTAGGTGTTTAGAAAAACATGAAACTGATGACATCTTATTCCAATTTCATGCAGGACCTACTGGAGGCCATTTTTCGGGCGAGACAATAGCTCACAAGATTCTCAGGGGTGGATACTACTGGCCTATGTTGTTTAAAGATGCTTATGCTTATGTGAGGAGGTGTGAACCATGCCAGAAATGTACAGGGAAGTTCAAGAAACCTGCCTTCCCTTTGCCGCTAGTCATTATTCAGTTTCCATTCCAACAATGGGGGCTGGACTTTGTTGGTCCCATAAATCTTGCTTCATCCCTCCAACACAAATACATTCTCATAGCAACTGACTACTTCACTAGATGGATGGAGGCAACCCCTCTTAAGCAATGTAATGCCAGTCAAGTAATCTGTTTTCTTGACAGTCAAATACTTACATGCTTTGGTGCCCTAGAGTACCTAGTTTTTGATAATGCATCCTATTTTTCCTCAATTGATTTAACTGAATATGCCCTTGAAAAGGGAATTAAACTTAAATTTTCTGCCAATTATTATCCATAGGGTAATGGGTTGGATGAGTCCTCAAATAAAAATTTGATAAACATTCTCAAGAATACTGTAGCCTTTCATCACAGAGATTGGCACACACAGTTACACAATGCTCTTTGGGCAGATCGAATTACCCCAAAGGCAACAATTGTGAATTCCCCCTATAGTCTAGTGTATGGCAAAGAAGCTATCCTTCCTACCAATCTTACCATCCCTTCACTACAATTAGCCCAGTCTGTCCAAGAAGATGATTCTTCTCCCCTCCAACAGAGGATTGATACTTTGCTGAAATTGGAGGAAGACAGGGAAACAGCTAAGAACAAATTATATCATCATCAGCAGATGGTGAAAAGATGGTTTGATGAAAAGTCATCATCTGACAAAGAATTTTCTGTAGGAGACTTGGTCCTGAGATGGGACAAACAACATAAAGATAAGAACCAGTATACCAAGTTTCAGTGCCTTTGGCTGAGACCTTTCATTGTTTCAGAAAAGATTGGTCCTAGTACGGTTCGATTACAAACTCTGGAAGGTGTTGTAGACACTTACCCAGTGAATGTTTCACTTCTCAAAAAGTATTTTGTTTGATCGGGCTGATGTACTTGTACATAGGTTTGTTGTTTTATTTCTTTTTCTGGTTTGATTATCTGGTTTGTTTTCATTTGTTTGTTTTAAACTCCACACATTTGGTGTTATTCATTGATCAGTTTTTCTTTGGGTGGTGATTCCAGCTCGGGTTTTACAATTGTTTGCCAGCTATAGTTTTGACTTGTATCAGAGTTTGTTCAACAAGGGGCACACAACTAATGTTGCAGGACCCGGATTGATATCTCCCCTTAATGGTCATTATCTTACACATGTCTTATTTGTTTAATTGGGGTCTGGAAGATAGCCGAGTCTCTATTGTCTCATGTTTCATGGTTCAAGCTGCATATCATAATAACCTACCTAGCTTGTTCTTTTCTGGATCCTTTTACTATCACCTTGATCATAACTCTTTTAATAAATATAAATTACAAGGTGGGGGGTCTTGCTTCAAACTAGCCCATTAGGTTCATAGGTGCTTTGTGGAATGACATCTTCACATCAAGCCACCACACTTGGAAGATGACTTTCAGTCTTACTGGAAGTTGGAAGATCCTATCACAGGTCAGTCCATTCATGATCTACAAAGCATTGGTGAGTAACACTACTAATATATGGTCACCAAGCCATGGTAGTGCCTTGTAATTTTCAATTTAATAAAATTTTTGTTTTTCTTTTTGAAGATGCTTGTTGTATACAGGAACAAGGGGGTCTTATTGCAAGCCATCCCTACCATGATCATGAACTTAATTTGGACTGAAACTATCATAATATGGTTACCAAGCCATGGTATTTGCTTTCAGTATTACAACTGGAAGACAAGGAGTCTCCTTATCGAGCTGGCTTTATTAGTTTCTAGATTATGTCTGTGAATGGCACTGTTCATATATGATCACCAAGTCAGGGAAGTGGTCTTATATACACAAGGTCTTATTATAGTTCTTATTTTTATTTTTTACAAAAAAATAAAAAAATTCCAATGAATTGTTGTATATAAACAAAATTTCAATAATTCAAGGTGATGTGTAATTGGGATATTCAGAAGCATTTTCAAGTCTATTCCTAGGCTCAACACAAGCTGCTTTTCCATGATTACATAAAGGTGAAGAATAGCAGTTGTTTCCTGAACCCCCTTATCAGATTTGCATCATTCTTAACGTGATCACATATGGGGATTTATTAATTTTATGTTCCATGCTCATTAACTGTTCCTCTTATGATCAATTTCTTGAAAATTCAGGTTGAAAAAGTTTCATGGCTGACATATTTTCCTGAGCTGAATTTCAATGCAGAGATAACTGGTTCATCCCATCCAGTCGCCATTTGTTGTGGCCACAACAGATCCCATGCTTAGCTGAAGCACGAGAGCCCCATTTTCTAATAAACACAAAGGTATTTGGGTGAGTTTTAGTGTAAATATGAGTCTTTGGTTTTGATGTGCTTAGATTTCTCACCTATACTTTTGTCCTGCGTGTTTCCTCTGGTCTGGGTGATCTCTAAATGTTTGGTTTGCGAAAATCCTCAAATTTTGAGTATTTTGCCTTGTGATTCAATCAACACGAAACCCTACAGTTAGGAGACCCAAAACTTGCAACTCGGCGGATGCGGGTTGCGGGATTTTGTTTTTCAATTTTGGTTTTTGGTCAACCCGAAACTTGCAACCCGACGGATGTAGGTTGCGGGTTTGCTTTGTAATAACTTTCGGGAAATCATCATCCCGAAACCCAAAATCCGCAATTGCGGATTTCGGCTTTCGAGATTTCCCTTTTGATTTATTTAGTTGCGTGTTCCCGAAACCCACAACCCGCAATTGTGGGATGCAGCTTTCGGGAAAAGGTTTTCCGGTTTGCATTTATGTTATTCCCAAACCTGAAACCTGCAACCCACGATTGCGGGTTGCGGCTTTTGGGAACACATTTTGATTTTACGATTGTGTCACTCCTGAAACCCGAAACCCACAGTTGCGGCTTTTGAATTTGGAATTTCTTTTCCACGTTTGCCATTTGTGTAATCCCAAAACCCGCAACCCACAATTGTCGGGTTGCGGTTTTTGGGATCCCTGAATAAACTTTGTGAATAAAACTTTCAACCTGATCCCGCATCCCGCTTTGGTTGATCTCGACCGTCCGTTTGTTTTGATCGCACGGTCGTCTTTTAATCTAGTAAATCCAATAAAAAGGGTATTTCTATTTTATTTTATCATTTTTACTGTTGAAGAATTACTCAGTCACATTATTGTTTTACCATAGAATTCCAGTTAGAAGACATTATTAATGGTTTTTAGTTACTTTAGGTTTGATTGTTTCCATTGCTACACTTTGTGTTCGATAGTTCCGGTTTTTTTTGTACATCCTTTTGTCATTTGTTTCCACTCCTCAAGTTTCTAGACCATTACACCTGTTTCGGTCTGAAAGGTTGTTCCGGTTATTCTGTTGAATCAGGTCACCCGGATCCAATTTGATACGTGCAAAAGGGTTGCTAGTCTGTGTACTGAAGCTCCTGTTTGAGTCATTTTGCAGTCATCTTTCTAGCCATAATTTCCATTTTGGTCACAAATTTGAATTCATGATTGCTGATGTGAAAATACTTGTAATAATGAGCTTTTGAAAGTAGTTTAAGTCATGCGAGCTTCGGTTGATTGTGTGCTTTCACATGGGTTTAGATCCAATTGATGCATGTCTTTGCTCGTTTCATTATAGTTTGGGTAATTGCAATGAATTGATTGTAGAATTTGAATCATTACCACTCGTCTTGCCTAATTACCGTCGTCTTATCGGTTGGCCTTAAATTGGCAACAAACATGAAACCTTCAGCTTGTCCCTTGCATTCTTTAAGAGGAAAAATTATGTGTGATAGTCTTGTAAGCCTCCTTCTGAACGTATCTAATATAAGCAATATGCAGACAGGTAATGAATCTCTCGATGCCTGTTTTGAAGATGAAGAACTCTATCCCTTACTATATCAAGAGCCTATGTCACCACCTTTTGATGTAGGTGTTCTTGATTTAAGTAGCGATAGCGGTGAAGAAGATTCTGAAGCGCTGTCTGTCTGCATGCAATTCCCCGAGGAGGAAAGGAAGAAAATTCCCAAGGAATTGGATGACCTTGACAACTCTGTTATACGAGATTTTACAATCAACTAAGAACCTGATGTCCCGCTGATTTCTTTTGAAATAGATCCTTTAATGGATTTTTCCGTTTTTGATAATATAGTCCCTGATCCATAAGTTCCCGCGGCAGATTCTTTACAATCCAAACCACTTGTTGCCGATAATGAGAAATTTGGGGTTGAATTCTTGTTGTGACATGAGGATCTCTTTGATTAAAGGACGAATCTTTAGAAAATCATTTTGAGACATTACGGAAATCATGTAAAACGAGAAGTGGCAAGATTTCTTGGATCAATAGTTTGATCCGATTTTGTAATCCCTGTTTTCTAGGAATCTCCATTTTTTGGACTCTGTTGTAATTTAGTATTTAAAGAAGGATATCTCTCTTATTTAGGGGGTTGGGAATTTTGGAGTTGCAAATTAGCAGAAGACAAGACTAGAGATACTCTGTTCATCAGAGCTTTTGTAATTTCTGTACAAGACTCTTTTAATACAGTAAAGTCATCTTTGATCTATCTTTTGTTATTCCTCAAGTTTATTTGAGAATCACTGATTGTGTACTTCAGATTGTCATCTACAGTGAATGTTATCATTTTGCATATATATAATGTATGGATCTATCATATTGGTTTCCCTGTATGACTGATTGATGTAGTGAGGTATTTCATTGAGTTTATTCAATATTAATACTTTCTTTATCGATTTCTGCAAATGATTCATTGCACATAATAATCATGGTTATTTTTTCAATTGACAAAATGATTACAGATTAAATCTTGAACAGGCTTAAGTACTTGAATTATTGTCTCTTAATTTTCATTAATTGATTGTGATTTAAGTTAATAAGTAACACATCAAAGCATTTCTGTGAAAGGTGGTAATTTACTTGTTCATCATACCTCAAGGTTGATCTACACAATATCAAGTTTTCATTTTAGAATAGGATTAACTTAGATTAGTTTCCTTTTCTGAAATAGGTTAGCTTAGCTTAGTTTTACCATGTTCACATCCTTGTTTTCCTTGATTGGAAAACTGACCTAATTTGGTCAAATCACCAACTCTTAGAGTGCCAGCGGAGGCCGAATATCCGTGGGGGATCACCATACCAAACATGCTAGGGATAGAACTACCCTTGCGCAGTGTCTTTCGAAGCCTTTCAGCTTGGGTTTTCTTCCTCTGTTGGGAGCCTTGGAACCATTCCAGCACCTTTGTATCTAACCTGCACAACCGAGGCTTCAACACTCTTACAAAGTGAAATTGCACATCAATATGCTTAGTTCTTAAGTGATAAGCAAGGTTCTTTACAAGGAATATTGCACTCTGACTATCACAATCTAACCTTACAGCTTGTTGTTCAAACCCAATGTCCGAACATAATATTTGCAACCATACAACCTCTTTACTTGCATGAGTGGTTTCCATGTATTTAGGTTATGTATTTGATAGTGCCACTACAACCTGTCTCTTACTCATCCAACTGATAACACCTCCTAATAGGTTAAATAGATACCCTCTTGTAGATCTTCTATGATCTAGATCTCCATCCCAGTTAACATCAACAAAGCTATGTACATTCAACACTCTGTCATGTCCAGTTCTTCCTTGATAACAGATTGCACTATCCATTGTTCCATGCAAATACCTGAACACCCTCTTCACAGCTATCTAGTGCTCCTTTCCTAGTTTTGACATATACCTTCTCAAAAATCCCATTGCATGGGCAATGTATGGTCTATTGTCTACCATGTCATACATCAAAATTCCAACTGCACTAGCATAAGGAACATGGGACATGTCTTCTTTTTCTTCTTCAGTCTCGGGACATTACTTTGTAGATAATATCACACCTACATGAATAGGAACTCTTATTGGCTTACATTCCTGCATATTAAACCTATGAAGTATTGTTTCCACATATTTTCTCTGGTTCAGCTAGAGTTTCCTTTTAGCATGGTTTCTCTTGATCTCCATCCCCAATATGAAATTAGCAACACCAATATATTTCATGTTGAACTTGGAGGATAGTTTCATTTTCACCTCCTTGATAACCTTCATGCTTTTTCCAACCAACAACATGTCATCAACATACAATACTACATAAACAAAATATTCTCCAACCTATTTGCAATAAACAAAATGATCAGCTTTGCCTCTCACAAATCCCAGTCCCAATATGTATTTATCAAACTTCTAGTACCACATCCTTGGAGACTATTTTAGACCATAAAGGGACTTCTTGAGCTTGCAAACCAACTCCTTCTTACCCTGTACTATAAATCCTTCAAGTTGCTTCATGCCGATTTCTTCTTCTAGGTCCACATGTAGGAATGTTGTCTTCACATCCATTTTCTCTACTTCAATATCAAAAGCAACAACAATGGCAAGAAGGAATCTAATAGAAGTTAATTTTGCAATAGGAGAAAATATTTCACCAAAATAAATTCCCACTACCTGAGAGTATCCATTTGCTATCAGGCGGGATTTGTACTTCTCCACTTTACCTTCTGCATTCAACTTCTTTTTAAACAACCATTTGCTTCCAATGACTTTTCTTCCAGCTGGTAATTGAACTAGATCCCAAGATTCATTTTTATCCGAGGCATCCAATTCTTCAACCATGGCCTTCTTCCAGAGATCGCTATCCTTTGAATCAATAGATTCCTTCACATTTCTAGGATCATTATCAGTAATAGATAAAGCAAAATTAGAATGAAAATTAGTAGGAGAATACCTTTATGGTTTCCTTCTTTCACGAGATGATCTCCTCAAAACTGGGGTATGAGGTTCTTCTTCTTCTTATTCAACTTCTTCTATTGATTCAGATTCTTCATCTTCTAACTCAACCTCTATTTTCCATAGTTCATTTTCCATTGGAGTCACTTCAAGACAACATCTCATTTTCTAGGAACTTCTTTGATCTCTCTAAAGACAACATCTCAACTATAAACAATCTTCTTAGTTACAGGATTCCAAAGTTTATGACATTTCAGACCATCTTTATAACTGATAAAGATACATTTTTAAGCTTTATTATCCAACTTACTCATTTTCTCCTTTGGAACATGTACATAAGCATCACAACCAAAAAATTTTAGATCTTTGATAGAGGCTTTCTTTCTTGTCCATACCTCATGTGGAGTTTTTTCAACCAAAGGTTATGTGAGTGATAGATTTACCAAGTAACATGCAGTATCCACTACCTCTTCCCAAAATTCTTGTCCTATCCCAGCACTACTGAGCATTCTCCTTTCCTTTTCCATCAGTGTCCTATTCATCCTTTCTGCAACTTCATTCTGTTGAGGTGTGTATGGAGTAGTATTCTACCTTGCTATACAACACTTCTTACATAATTCCTCGAATTCATTCCCACATAACTCCCCACCATTATCTGTCCTCAATACCTTTATTTTATTCTCTGTCTGATTCTCTACAAGAGCCTTAAATTATTTAGACTTAGCAAATACTTCAGATTTCTTTCGAAGGAAATAAATACATGTGTTTCTTGATAAACCATCTATTACTGAAACATAATACACATATTTACCTAATGATGGAACATGAACATGTCCAAACACATCACTGTGTATTAACTCAAAAATTCCCTTTGCTCTTGAAGCACTAGATGAAAATATTACTTGATTTTGTTTTCCATATATGCAATTTTCACAGAAGTCAAAATATAGAGTGCAATAAGAAATACCTTCAACCATACCTTTACTTTGTAATGCTAGAAATCCCTTTTCACCGATATGCCCCAATCTCTGATGCCATAGCATTGTCTTTCCACCTAATGCAGTTAGGGTCTGGTCTTCTTTATTGCCTCCCTTAGGCACAATAGAACTATTACATTCATCGATGATGGTGCTTCCCAATAGTCTATACATAGTTCCCCTCCGAACTCCCCTCATTAAAACCATTGATCCTTGAACCATTTTGCATTTTCCATTTCCACACGTAGTCTGTACAATTTCATCATCCATCTTTCCAACATATATCAAGTTTCTTATTAGATTTGGAATGTGTAGTACTCTAGGGAGAGTTCTAATCCTTCCATCCTCGAGCTTCAACTTAAGTCTTCCACATATAATGATATTGACTAGTGAATCATCTCCCAAGAACACATCTCCTCCATCATACTTGTCATATTCAAAAAACTGCTCCCTATGAGGGGTCATATGACACGACGCACCTGATTCAATCAACCATATATCACAATCTGAACGATTACCTATGGAAGCTAGGTACACATCCTCTTTTTCTTCTAAAGAGTTCTTCTCCTCTGTAGAAAGGGTATCCTCAGATCCCTTTGCTTTCTCAACATTCTTAGATCTACAATTCTTTTTATAGTGCCCAACTTTACCACATTTCCAACACTTCTTTATAAATTTTCCTAGGGATTTAGATCTCCCCCTAGACCCCTTATTTTTATTTCTCTCCTGGGGACGACCTCTCAAAAATAAGGAATCCATGCTATGATTCTCCATGGATTTCCGTATCATCTCTTCTGACAACATGTATGATACTATTTCATCAAATTTTAAGGTCTCTTGACTAGCACTACCTATTTCCACTATTAGGTTATCCTAGGAATATGGAAAAGAACACAATAATGTAATATATTTATCTTCTTCAACCGTTTTAATGCCAACAGAGGTTATTTGACTTACTAGAGTATTGTAGACATTTAAATGCTCAGACACTGTGTCATTTTCATCCATTTTGAGGTGATACAGTTTCTTTTGTAGAAACAACTTGTTTACTAGGGATTTTGATTGATACAAACTCCCCAACTTCGTCCAAATATTTACAACACTATCTTCTCCATATACGTTCAACAATACAGAGTTTGATAATCATAGTTGGGTTGTACTCCTTGCCCTTCTATCTACTTTCTCCCAATCTTCTTTTGATGTTCTAGTGGGTTGTGTACTCGGATCCACAACAATCCACAGTTCCTGATCTACAAGAAGATCCTTCATTTTGAGCTTCCATAGCTCAAAGTTTTGGCTATTAAATTTCTTGATATCGATTCTCAAACTGCTCTCCATTCTCTTTCAATGCACAAATCAATGTTGCAAAGCTCCCACTTAACCCAGGTTTATCACAAACCCAAGATCTATCAACTGCGTCAAACCCTCAGCAACAAAGGCATCCCCCTGAAGCAAATAATCAAGCTTTGATACGGCATGTAAGTTTTAAACCTCTGCGGAGAATCAAAGCATATATATTATTTTAAGAACAAATATTACACCACAATATTCACACATTATACACAGAGATTTACCCTAGAAACCCTTAACCAGGAAAACCAACAAAACTTAGAGTCACACCTCTTATTTTCTCATTATCATTATGAATCACTCACAATACAATATAGGTATTCCACAACATCCAATACCCTAATCCATTAACCTAGATTAGAAAATAGACCCCAATCCCTTAATCAAGACTAAATTACATATTTTTAGAAAATTCCCAAAAATAACTGAAAACAACCCAAAAAATTTTGGCACTCGTTGCGCTCGCAGGAACGAAAATGATCATTTATGTCATCTGCTTCGCGAAAGGGAAAGGGCGTCAGCACGCCCCCCCCTGATCTAGTGCCATGCGCAATGCCCGTTGCATACGACAGAGCACTAGATGGAGGGGATTGACCACTGCGCGGTCAAACATGCACCCCCCCCAACCACTAGTACATGTGGACATTTTTCCCACGGAAAATCGTTGCTATTGCAACACTTTTCCGTTGCTATAGCGACAAACAAGACTCCTTTTTTTCATGGCACTAATTTCATCGTTGTAGCAACACTTTCCAATGTTCGGCTATAGCACTGAACGTTCGTGGCTATAGCGATGGTTGTTTATATTTAAAAAAAAAGTAAATGAAGCGATCTACGTCTCCTTAGCCACGAACATTCGTGGCTAGAGCGACGAATGGTCATATTTAAAAGAAATAAGTGAACTGATCTCCGTATATCTAGCAACGAAATTTCATGGCTATAGCACCGAAAGTTCGTGGCTATAGCGACGGATGTTCATATTTAAAAGAAATAAGTGAACCGATCTCCGTCTCTCTAGCAATGAAAGTTCGTGGCTATAGCATTTACCCCGAAGACAAACATTTTTCCCCATTGAAACAAAGAAGAAAGGGGGTGTTTCATTGATTGGTTGCCTATGAGGCAAATTTCCATGCAATGCACAAGATTAATGGTTGTCTAGGTGATTTCCAGTTCCACCTTCAATGTCAAATTGAGGGTGCTGGCAACCTAATGAAGCACCAATAATGGCTTTTAGAGGAAATGTAATTGTTGTTCATTGAAGATACATCACATACCTAAGTGGCTATTCCAAAAAACAAGTAAAAACGTTCTATGTTTTCCTAGGTGACCTAATGGATGAGAGCTGACCTATACGCAGCTTCATATCAACAGTTTTTTAAAAATTCTGCAAAATTCTTGAGTTGTAAATTTTTGAAGTTTTATATTAAGGTTAGGTGTCATTGACGTGTGACCAATGAATGCAATGTAATGATAAATGTTAGGGTTAGATATTGGTTAAAACACCTCACCACTTCGGGGTGCTAGAAATATGTGTCACCTACAATGATTCATGATGTGTGAGAGACATAACATTGCAACATTATTAGCAAAATATTCTTTCATGATAAAGGAAACCTGCATGTCATTGATTTGTTTTCAACTTTTAGAGCTTATTAAGCAAAGCACATCTTCAAGATGATGATACGATCACACCAACCAGTGGTGTGATCATCCTGAATATGAGCTTTGCTTACTTAAGCTCAAAACACCAGAAACAAATAAATGAACTTGGTACGATCCCCCTAATGGTGAGCTTTGCTTACTAAGATTGAAATGCCAAAAAACAAATAGATGGATGCAAATTTCCTTTATCATAAGTTGTGACCTGTGCAAGAGATAATCAATACAATGAAGATATTCTTTTATTCTCTCTCTACCATATGTGCATCCTATTTTCCTACAACGCTAACCCCAACATACAACCATCAAAATTAAGCAAAATCCATACTAATCTTTGTGTTGGCTTTGTGATATTGATCCACAAGAACAATAGCAAGTTGGGGAGGAACAAGAGTTACTACACCTCCCCCTTCCTTCATCATGGGTGGAAGCAAATATGATCACATTGGGCCAGATATAATTCAAAGAGCTCTTCAAAACAAAACCAGAAACCTTAACCTCTTGCAAACAAAATATATCTAGGTTTGGAAAAAAGGTCCTAACCAGTGTTGCAAGGATCTATGAACCCCCTCACATTCCACAACACTACCTTCATTGGGTTGGTGAGGTGATGGGATCCATATTATCTAAATCAACATTATCACCTAGCATTATCACCCAACATTATGTAAATCAACATTATTTCGTGAACTGTCTAGACATTCTTGAAAATTTCCAGTCTTACTTCTTGAAATGTTGTTGCTGAATGAAGCTTCACACCTATAATTCAAAGTGTAACAGTTGTTTATTTCCAATCATTTATGAGTTTATTCTAATTTCATCTTATCAAAACCTTTATGCTTTTTGCACATATTTTTCTTTCCATGCTTATCTGATTAAGACAAAAATTTATTTACTTACATTTGTTGCTTTTGTAGATAAACTTGAGGCATCGGAAACGAGAGGACATAATGCTATATCCAGTCTACATTCCTATTCCAGGTACTGAACCCAGGGTTCTTCATTATGGGTTGGTTTTTGGTGTCAGCAATTGGAAGTTTGACAAGGCTGATTGGAGAGACACAGATATGACAAATGTGTGCTGGCAGTTTTTTCCAAAACCACCTGATGCTTCTACACTGACATCAACAGATAACAATGAATTAAGAAAGGACAAAATAAGCATCGAGTGTGTTAGAGCTTTAAATGATGCTCTGTATTTGCATCATGTAAGAAGGAATTGTACTGAATTGCATTATGAACAGATCTTTGACAAAAACATTGTACATGTCCAAAGTTTGCCAGGTTTCTTTGACCGAGATCAAATTAATTTTTTTTTTTTGAAGATTTGAAGCAAATCCCAGTAGAGAAAACGGAGCCTTATGATAATGTAAGTCATGCTAGGATTGATGAAATTCTGAAGATAATAAATGAGACAATTAGGAATAGAAAATATTTCAATGAGGGAAAAATTGGCTTGCAAGAGGATGACAGAGTCTTAGAAAGTGATGCTTCTCACCATCTTGTAGCTATAAGTCCAAGGCATTGGATGGTTGCATTATGGGTTGTTTCTGTTTTAGGCTTCCTAGTGGTAGTTTTAACACTATTTTCAAGACATAATAAAATAAATGGGCCTCGAAAAAAGAATCCTAGCAACAGACTATTACATTCTCATTCTGGCAATTCAGACACAAATGGGGAGTTCCAACATTTCTCAGAGAAGCGATTTGAACTTAAGGATCTTGTGGACAAACCTTAGACCATATTTGCCACTCCTTTTTTATGGGGGTCCTGTGATCAAGGCCTTTCGAGTTCTGTACTCTTGGAGAATGGGGATGCTTAAGCTACGTATTTAAGAAAAGACATGACAAAGGAAATGGAAAATGGTCATCATTTTGAAGCTATGCAGTTCAAATATCCTGATTTAAAAGGAGGTAGAGCATTGGCAAAAGTTTCAAGCCAGCAAATCATAAAAGGTTCAGTAATGAGGATTAAACAATGGAGAGGTGAAATATTGCACTTGTGTGAAAACAAGTTTTCCTCATTTTCTACAATGAATAAAATGCCAAATTTAGCTTCTCTATTCCAGCTTTCCAAATGCAGTTATCTTTTTATTGATAAATGTCATTTAAAATACAAAGCTATTGTTCATTAAAAGGAGATGACAATTCTTATGAAAGAAGCATGATTTCTGAAAGGTTACATTGCCAAATCAGTTATTTTCTCTATGACCTTTCATGGTACCTGATTTAATGGTAGCCTGCATGTAGAAAGCGACTCCAAACCCAAAATATATGCTTGACACAACTCTATTTTATGGCAAACCAAACATCATCCATTTGTTATACCTGAGTCACAGCCAGTGTGGACCTTCCAAGCCATGGTGAGAATGCAGGTGCCTAATCGCTCAAAAATCAAAAGAAATATGTAGAAAAGCCTAGAATGGTAACATCTAAAATGCTAATTTCAAGTTGCTAAGAATTCAGGATTATTAGACAATAAGCCTTCCTGTTCCAATTTTAAATATCACTAGGAAATCTAAAAAGTTATCATTGTATGATTTTTATAGATATCATTTCATGTGGTATTTAATGATGCAAGAAAATCATGGACATCAGGTTTATACCATTTTCAACTAGAGTCCACAAAAAGAATTAAGTTAATAACCATGATCACCTTCAACTTTGCTCCTGAATACTGTGTTTTGCACATCTTCATATGGACTGAAGGTTTCTGGCAGATTCAAATAATTAGTCTATTTAAATCTTTGTGTATTTTGCATGGTTTGATGTACTATATGCCTATTTCTAACCAGTGTTTTAAAACTTGGATTTGGACTGGGACTCAGCTGAGGGTCAACTCGGAATAGACTCAGACCAGTTTGAATTTAATGACTGTTTAATAAAAAATACACAAAATATTAAAATTATAGTGAAAATAATTATTTTAAAGATCCCTAACCATGATTCTAAACCATTATAGACAAAATATGCAAATTCTGCTCATGTATATAGCTATTATTATCTTTTGCACATATGTGAATTCTTTGTATAATACAAGAAGGAATGTTTCAAGAAAAATAATATCAAAAAAGATGTCAGAGTTTTAAGAAGTTGATACATCATACATACCATTTTTTATGATTCCACAAATAATAATTAAATAAACTAAAGTGTATTTAGTAAAAGTGAATAGGGGAGAGGAGCCATTAGTGAAGCGGGGTCAATAGTGGTCATATAACAGGTCATGCCAAACTTCCAGCAAATGAACATACTATCTACCAATAAATTATTATATTAAGTTCATTAAAATATTACAAAATGTTCAAAACAAGTTCATACAATACCCATAAATTGACTGGGCCAACAATTGTAAAAAAATTGACTGTTTTGGCACTAAAAATACACCCCTTACACTTCTACCATACAAAACATCATGTCCAATGCATATAAAATACTGTCCTGACCTAAAGACAATATCAAACCTTAGACATCAAAGACTCCTAAATACTATCCTGTATTGTTCAATCCAGGAGGTAAAGCCCCATATGAAAATACTTTCTTCAGTTGATCAACTACTATAGGCCTTCCTGTGTAGGTTTTTTTTAGGGCTGGGAATAATGCTATTATGTTGATTAATTGTCCCAGGAGCACCCTCCAAACTCCAGCCAGATCTAGCGACCATGTCAAACGATCTTCAGTTGGTGCACTTCCTGTTGGAGAGTTTATAAATTTCTTCCCTCACAAAGGGCTGATAGCAGGCCTTAGTGTGTGTATAATTAGCCAATAAATTGGGCTTTGCAATCAACAAGAGACTTTAAAAATAACAGAAGTAAACTATGACAACATTCACAGAAATAAATGACCAATGGAACATATATCTAACATTAACTTCTCAACAAGGAGGAAGGTTCAGAACAATGTTTTAAAACTCGGACTCGGACTTGGAATCAATCGAGGGTCAACTCGAAATTGGTAATGACTCAGTTGATTTCAATTTAATAACTTTGTTTACTCAAAAATACATAAAATATTTATATTTAAAAAAAAACAATATTTTAAATATTCTAATCCATGATATCAAAGCATTAGAGACAAAATATCCATATTTTGCTCATGTATATACCATATAAGGGTGAATATATCAAAATGGCACGAAGCGTACTACCTTGAAGAGTTCTATCACATCCATTCCAGCCACAACTTAACCCAGAATCTAAAGCTTCAGGCTTGGTCTTGTTAGCATAGGAAAACCTTAGATTTTGTAAATCTCAACAATCTTTGTCTATCCAACGAATTGATCAGAAATAGGTCCCTTAAGATACTTGTAATGCAACAAATGGCATAATTGTTGAAGATAATTAATGCAAAACTAATTTATAGTCTAATTGTTTTTGGGTGAATGAGTGCAACTATGGTACCATGGTATATGAAACTCAGTCTCCGTGAAGGTTCTCACATGGAAGGTCCTCTTTACAAGACATACCATAAGTGGATTTTGAAGCAATCACTACAACTACAATTGCTACAAAGGTATCACCAACAACAGTGCATTGTAAATTTTATAACATGAATGTTATTAATATTCTGGTTTATCAGCATATTCCAAATGGTAGCAATAGTAATATGGCAGAAGAAAATCAAGGTCAATTAAGGTTATTGCAAGGAAAGTCTTTGACTCTTCCTTACAATATATATCACAAGTAGGTTTTGAAGCAATTAGTGCAACTATAAGTAATACAAAGACCTCATTAGCAACAAAGGATTGTAAAATTATAACATGAATGTTGTTAGTGATATTCTTATTAATATGCGTATTCTAAAGGGTAGCTATTGTAAGACAACATAAGAAAATTAGACTCAGCAAAGTTTCTGGCAAGCAAAGTCTTTTTTGCAAAACATACCTCAAATGGGTTATGTAGCAATTACTGCAACTACAATTGATATAGGGAACCTACCAGCGATAGAGGTCGGTAAATTTTTTGACATGAAGGTTGTTAGTAATATTCTGGTTAATGTTTTTCATATTCCAAAAGGTAGTTATGGTAATATGGCAGAAGAAAATTAGACTAGGTTAAACTTTTTGCAAGAAAAGTCTACTGGATAAGACATATGCCAAAAAAGTCCAGAAGCAATCTGCATAGATAGGAATGGAATACATGTCTCACCAACAACATAGATTGGTAATGCTTGTAATGCAAGTAATGATAACATTCTCCAACCCGGTCATTGTCATGGAATGACTTCATTTTGATGCTACCACAAATTATTTTTCTGAGACTTTATAGTTTGACCAATTGCCACCCCCTTGATGCAACAAAACAACAAAAGCATTTGAAAATTTTGATCTTGACCCTTGCCCTGATTTACTTTGAAATGAGTAACAAGATGGATCTCATAATAGTGATTCAAAAGGAGACATGAGGGATGATAAAATTGAGATCGGAGTCTCTGATTTGGGTTCTAGCTTGTAGTAGGAGAGCAAAATGAAGCTTGTGACTTGGCCCATAAAATTAGAACATTTACCATCCCAAGATGGAACTTTGAGTTGTGTTATAATTTGCATGAGGAGAGTGGAATGGATCATCTGTCTTGACAAGTAATATCAGAGCATTTTCCATTGCCAATCAATGCACACAACATTTCCATAGAATTAGACAAATGGCTTATATTTGCTATCTGCATCATGCATACGTTTTAAAAAGGCACAAAATCTATGCACATAAAGGCATGTGCAGACTCTTGAGCATAAATCATGAAATGCATAGAGTAGATAAAACAAGGATTCAGTGACTGGAAAGAAGAAATAACTTGGACTAAAGGTGTACATTGCATCAACTAATTATCCAGAAACAAGATTGACATGAAACTTGCATCATGTGCAAAGATTGGAAACAACAATTTGGTCAGGAATCGATTCATTGGTTCATGGAAGAAGCCTAATGTTGTTCAACAAATCTGTCACCATCAATTATACCTCCGATGTTTATTTACTAGAAATCACTCTAGATTATGGAAATAGAATTTATAATACAACTAGAGAAACGTATCCCTCTTGTAGCCAAATTTTTTAGCCCAATATCAATTTTTATAGCGATTTCTTTTCTCTATGTGCATCTATGATTACATCAATGTTCCTCCCAGCCAAAATTGATTGGAAAGTACATAACATGTTTTCACAATATGCTATTAAGTCTCTTTGCTTATTGCTATTTTCATTCAACACAAATCTGCATGCTAGCAAGCCACCCAACCACAGGCCTTAAATTGAAGATCATGTCGCTATGGAAGTATTAGGACTCTCCTTGTCATCCTTCATGCATGCAAAGAAGGGGAAATTCGAATTGGTGGAGGAAGCTAGTTTTTGGAGGTGTAGAGAAGAGAAAAGAAGAATTTAACCTTGGAAGAAGAGGCTGACATACTAAGGAACATAACAACTATGAAAGGAAGCCATTAGGAACTTGGAAGGAGCCAAGAACCAATAACAACTCGGATGGAAATTAATGGACATCAATCTGGACCTTTCTATGCCACATTTAAGAGAACTGGAAGGAGGGACTTCCAAGGGACTGCTGAGCAGAGAAGGAAGAGGTTCTCCTTGTGACATTCTTGATTTGTTTGTAATATGCTTGTGAAAGGTAGGGCATTTGCATCTTTTCAGTGATGTTTTTTACCCAATCCTGAATTTATGTGCAGCATATCCAGGACATAAAAAGGTTGTCAAAATTCTCATTGATGCTGGTGTATATCTATGTGCTCAAGACTTTCATGGTTGTACTGCATTGCATAAGGCTATTTTCCAAGAACATCATGACATTGTGAATTTTTTGATAAGGCTGATTTCTAAGATATGAGACAACAAGGGCCTTCTACCAATAGACTGTTAGAAGACTGTATTTTAGGGCCTTTCCCAAGATACGGTATACCATTGATGAGAAGGATCTGACAAGCAGGAGATGAATGAATTAGTGGAGGCCCAGTCAGTTTACACTGCTCATGCAGAGTTTAGACGAGGTTTAGAGGAACTTGTTGGTGATAATTTCCATACCTGTAGGACTCTTGCTTCCTGTAGTTCTGCTCATGAAAGTGGAATTAGTGAGCATAGAGATTGCATTGATATTCAACACTTTGATGAGGACAACAATTATGTTGATCGATGGTGTGACAACCTATTTCCTAGGCTTTTGAGAGGTTAATATGATAAAGACGAAGATGGGGAGGGAAATGAAGAGAACTGGTTTGCTGAAGGATCTTCTGTGAGGTAGGATTTGACACCTCCAACAGAATTAACAATTGCAGAGAATCAAGGTTTTCAAGGAAAGAATGGATGGGATAGTGGCAACAAAGATGATTTTCAAATTGTCCTCAATGATGATCAAGCGGTTTATTCCAATATGGAGAGAAGAGAAATTGAAAGATGGTCTAGAGGTCCTTGCAACAAATTGTATGATTAATTTTTACAGTGATGCTGATATGGTAAGTGAGGCAAAATCAATTTTTAACAGCTTAAAGCAAGTGGGCCAGGCTAATGAATTTTCTTATGCTATATTGATGTGTCTATACAAAAAAATTTGGCAGACTTACTCAAGTCATTGAAATTGCAAAAGAGATGTAGGAATTGAGGCTTCGCACAGATCAGCTTTCTTTTAATAATGTACTTGGCCTGTATACAGAAGAGGGAAGATTGAGGGAAGCTACTCAAATTTCTTAACAAATGTTAAAAACTTAAAAGCAAAGCTTTCACCGGATGATGTCACATACAAGACAAGGGATACACATAGCGATATACATGTCACAGTGATTTGTAAATTGAATAAGTATATTGCTCAGAAAACTTCTTAAAATTGCCATTACCTCAGTTTCTGCAATTAAAGCCATACAACAGACAAAACAAAATATAAATGAGACTTAGTTTGTTGAAAGGAAATCAATGCCATTGAAAACAGAGCAAAGTGAGTTCTTTGAAAAGTAGCAACTTTTGATACCAGTTCTTCAGAAGACTTTAGGATAAGTAAGATATTTATCTCTAAAGAAGAAATCTGCATGAAGGTTCACTATACTATTGAGGAAGCAGTCTATGCAAAATGCACTTCAAAATGAGATATGTATCATGACTATCTGTTAAAGAGTTTCTTGTAGATACCCCAAGGTATTACTCTTGTAGGTCAAAGCTCCTGATTTGATGTCTACTGTGCTATAGTTTCACTATTTGAAAGGTAATTAAATAGGGACTACCGCATTGCGTTGGCCTTTGTCAGACCTACTGACAGGTCTCATCTTATTTTCCAGATGGTAGAAAATGTTAAGATAATCTTTCTTTGAGTAGTCTACTAGAATACATATAAAATACATACGCACAATACATATAAAATAGACAATGATGCAACAAGAATTTTGAAGGAACCAATACTGGTATCCAATGAGCCAAAGAGAAAACTAACCTCTGTAAAGACTGCAAACCCTGGTCCCCAATGAACTTTGAACAAATGCAGAGAGTGAGAAATCCACAATAAAAGAGCCCAGCTTCATGCAAAGATGAAAGATCGGATGATTCTTCATGTGGGTTTCTATTGAATCTTGCTGCAATATATAGGAATTCGACACTGCTCAACCTCAAGGCTCATATTCGATACTACCCAACCTCAAATCGAGGGCATGCCAATTGATTTGGGCCCATCGTGGTAATTGATTTGGCGGCTAGAGAGATTCCCCATTTTCCAACCTCAATTCGAGGGCATACTGCAACTGCAACGGCGAATATGCTGCATCACCCTCCATTACTGGAAAATCAAGGCGAACTCTCCATTTGCTAGCTCCATTACTAAAAAATCGGGGGCGAACTCTCCATTTGTTGGCTTCAGTGCAGAAAATAAAGGGAAAAATCAAGATTCCATGGAACTCATACCCAAAATACGGGGCGAACTCGCGAATTCAACCACATTTGGCAGGGAGAAATTCGGTTTGCCACTCTCTTGGGTATTCGTGGCCTTGGCGATTGGATTTTGCATTGATGTGGGTAAAATAAAATGGGGGCTAAATTATTACATTTAAAAAAACCAGTTCCATGTTACAAATTCGCCTAGCATATCTTTGATACCCCTCTAATTTCGCCCTTGGGCTATATTTCGCCCCTAAAATCATCCCTGGCCCCAACCATAACATCAATGATCAAAGAATTTCAGGTTGATGGACATTAGAGGACATGAGTAAAATAGTTGCTCTTGGTGTCAATTTTGGGTTTCCTCTTAGCCTCGTTGAGGTTGGAAGACTTCAAGAAATTCTAAAGAAGCAACAAATAGCACGCCTTCCAATTACCATCTCAAGGAGTAGTGTTTTAGGAGGGCCAAGCAAGCTCCTTCACCACAACCAAGGGCATAGGCTGGGTCATAGTAAGCAAAAAAAATGCCAACAATTTATTGCCCTGATCCTTTTGGAAGGCTCGGGATATTGCAGATTTACTGACCCATGCATTCTTTTAGACCACTTGAACCCATCCATCTTCAACATTATTGTTAGTATTTGGGGTTGTTTGAGCTTGAGGAGTTTGAAAAGCCCATTTGACTTGGTGCTTGGGTTGGTTGGGTTTGGCCATTGATGGGTGATCTAAGATCTTGAATCCTATGGTTCAAGCTTTACCACCTAAAGTAGGCATTGGGCAGAGTCCAAACTGATGTCTCTAACAGGCTGCCTAAAGTACTCCTTATCCCCCACCCAAATCAACACAAACTCTTTGAGGTCTTTTTATGGATCGACTTTTAGACAAACACTCTTCTAAGAACAAGGGTTAAGAACCTTTCATGTTCATGGTAGATAAAGTTACCCAAAGGTTCAATCATGGGCAGGTCTAGAAACTCTACCCACATAGGATAACTAAGTTGTGCACTCAACTTAGATGAAAAGTCCTTGAACCAACAAGAAAACACAACAAGAGTATTCCCAGGTACCCATGGTCCATCGATCACAAGAAGCGATGGTTTCACATGTAGCATCTATGAGAGGAAAATGGCAAAAAATCCTTTAGTTAGGTTCTTGGTACTCTGGCCATGACAACTATGTGGCTCCATAACTTTTTCATAAATGCCGTAATTGTGGCCTCTGGAGGAATGTAACCAACGAAGTACTCCAAGAGCATGTCTTGCTTAAGAATAACCTCATAAAGATACAATCCTAGCCTCTTGAGGACTATAGCCAACAAAGTACTCCAAAAGTGTGTGTTGCTTAAAGTCATGAAAAATAACCTCATATTCGCAAATAGGAATGTCCACAAGAAGGAAAACAATGGAATGAGTTGGGGTAGTTATATTAACCAAAATTATGCTGCAGGTGATTTTCATGGCATGTAGGGCTCTGCAACCAATATGTAGTGGGGTTTTGAAACCAGGTATCATATCTCCTTCCTAACTCCGCAAACATTGGCTGCAATTTTGATGAAGATGAATGCAAACCGCGAGACAAGTTTTTACGTTGTTTTGTTAATGAGAGAAATTTCCATAATCACACATTTGAGGATCGCCAATCTCGACAAGATCGATTTGGTGAACAAGTTGTTTCTAATTGATCTAAGGATTAATCCTGAATTTGGTGTTGTTGGGATTTCATGTGGTAATAATGCATCACTTACTTAGCAGCCTCAGTATTCACCTCTGTTGCCGTCTGATCTTGAATTAGCTGCTAATCAGGACTGTGGTTCGCATCGTTTTGAGTGAAAAAAAATTTAGAAGTGGGAAGGGTTTTTGCACATCCCAACTTGTTCCAACTTAAAGTAAATTACCCACAAAAACACCAAAGGAAGACCCAGTATCAGTAGCACAACCAAAGTTGGAAAACCAACTACAGGTGCATAGTAACTGGATGACTTTAGGGAATCTAAATGATTGAGGATACGAAGGACTTTTAGATTGCAACCAGCTATTGCTTGATGCATACTTTTCCCAAATCCTTCATCCATCATGAGAAAAAGCAAACAGAACCATGATACTAGTTGACAAAAGGGAAGAATAATAAGTGGACCGACAAGAAGACCGTGACAGCAACACAACAAGCAAATCCTTGACTCCTCATTTGTTGTTGCCTCCAATTTGTTGCTTTGTTGCTCCCCACCCCATCAAGTTGATTGACAAGAAGATCATGACAACAACACAACAAGCAACTCTTCGAATCCTCATTTGTTGTTGCCTCTAATTTGTTGGTTTGTTGCTCCCCATCCCTTCAAGTTGAGCTAGCTTATTTATATTGGGATAACTCTTTGATCCTCTGCATCGATCTTCTGCGCTTTATAAATGAATTGATTTGCGGCTACAGTTACCTCTTCTTATCAGGACGGCATTACAAAACCTTTGCTTTAGTGGTTACACACAACATTCCCACCTTACCATTCGACCTTATTAAAATTGCATATCTTATTCCATTAATCTATTTCTTTGTTCAGACTTGAGCTAATCCATGGTACTACTCCTTGTTTACGCTAGAGGTTTGAGCTGGACTAGATGAGGAGGGATCCACGAAAAAAGTGACTTGGTTGGATCGCTCTCACTATACCGCTTTTTTAAGTGGGCATTTTGGGGAGAGTAGAAAATTGAACAACAGAACTGATGCACTCTTACAATTATCGGAACCATTAACCAATTTAAAAGACACCTCTTTTGTGTCTAGCCAAGAGTGCTTGTTGCCTAATGTTACATTAATGCATGAACCATTCCCATTCCCGTGAGAGCTAATCAGAATACTAAAGAAAGGTCCTAACTGATCGATTCTGCATAGCGAGGGGGTCAAAGAAGCAATTGCCAATAAGGTGTTCATGGGAACCATTTAATGGAGCTACAAATGCAAATGAAAACGCAAACTCATAAAATCCCTACCTGCACAATGCAACGAGTTCGGTGAAAAGGGGCCCAAATCATTTCCGATGCCCACGTTGTCATTGCCATGACTCCACTCCTACAATCCCTTCCCAATCGAAAGAAAATAATTTCCCTTTCTTTTGTAAACCTCAAATTACATTCTCTAAAGCACTTGAACATAAGAACCCAGGATCTGTCTATAGGTTTAGGCCCTATTTCTATTTGATGGCTCCCAGTTCGATTCCCCATAACTCCAAAAACTGCTCTAAGGCCAATCTTACCAACCAGATGTTGTGAATTCAAATCGAGTACAATGGCATCCTTTGAGAACTACATACACTCAAACGTAATGGAGATTGGCATGCAACTCTGCTCATTGTGGATGCAAGAAGATCCTACATATCTGATAATGTCTACTGTCTATTTTATAAATCAAGTATTCAAATAAGAGAACAAAATTTACCCGTTTGGATGCCAAAGCCCATGGAGTGCCATGGCAGATACTAGTGGCCTGTCTTGAAGACTACAATCCGACTGCCAGAAGGCAGTTGAGAAGTGTGCCCCTCATCCCTGCTGCACTGCTTTCCCTGATCTTCAGAAAAAAACAATACTCACACCACACTTCATCCACGCTTATCAAAAATACATCTCACCTTCATGCAAATAGCTTATATTCCCAAATATGTGTGTATAGAACATTGCAATACAATAACATGTCGAAAGTTTCACGCTAGTTAAGTGATGGCTATGTTCGTTTTAGTACATAACAATTTGTAATTAGGTTTTGGTAAGAATCTAAAACATTTTAGAAAATTAAAACCCACATGTTCTTCCATGGGAAACACATTTGCAAAGTCAAAGGCTCCTCGCCCATTTGAAGCTCATTACATAGATAAAAGGATCTCGCAAATATGTATATGTAAAAGGACAAATATGTTTATATGGAAAGGTGTCTTATATGTTGTCCATGAGATATTTGATATGCAATGATTTAAAGTATGATGGCAAGCATTGTGTTTTTTTCTAGTGCGTTGGCTTCTATCTTGAACTCCCATACTAGGGTGCAAAGTTCCACTAGATATTAAGTATTGGTGTCACGTTGAAGGTACGAGCTAACTACAACTACTCATTAATGAATGAGGGTTGGAGGGGAGTTATGTTTATTGAAATAGATTTTCTTTGATTCGCAACAATGTGCATTGTGATCTTCATTATATGAGATTGGTCAAATATGAACCATGGCACAAAGAGTGTACACAAACCATCTTTAGCTCGACAAGAACATGTCATAAGGTTGCCTCTAAAAATGATAGCAAGCTAACCTTCAATGCATATATAAACTATTGAGTTAATTGTTGTAAGTGATAGACCCTGTAGGGTTAGGTAGAAAGACTATCTTCATAGGTCTTGAGTTGGCATAGAATGTGATTTACTATTTGATCTCTTTACTCCTAGAATTTGGTCTTCTATGTTTGAAGTGGGGGTTGACTTTTCAATGAGACACTAGAGTGTTAATGCAATGTTGTTAGTTATTACTACTACTTGACAAATCTTGATGGTGCCAAGCTTGCAGGTGTTATATGTAGTGGCTAAAACTCTTTGCTTCAAGTCTATGCCAAAGGTGTTTGGTATGTGTTAATGAATTTATTGTGATACTATAGTGAGGTCAAAAAGAGCTTGGAATAGATCAATTAGTTGTTGTATAGGATGAAGATCAAAAGTAATTATTGTGCAAAATAATCTAACTCCGTTGTGATATCTCCATTACAAGCTAGTAGGATGGGCAATTGTAATTTATGCTCGGTTTTCTTGAAGTGTTGCAACCAATTCTCCTTGTTGTAGATGGATGATAACATCAATTGTTTTAGAAGTGTGACTCAATAATCCCAGGAGATGTACTTTTCATGGCTATAGCGACGAACATACTTTTCGTGGCTATAGTGAAGAAAGTTCATGGCTATAGAGACGAAAAGTCCATCTGTGGCTATAGCGACGATCGTTGGGGGAATTTTCAAAAATTTCCAAAAATTTAAACTGTTTTTCCACGAAAACATCAATTTTAACTGTTTCATGGCAAAATTTCGTGGGACTTTTGAGCCATATGTAGTAGTGAACACACAAATGCAAAGAATATAACATATACTCAACAACTTGAAATACATGAAAAATGCATGAATTGCATTATGATACTTCATGCACTTTATTCTTTCATTATATATTCCTTACATTATTATTATATATATCTATATACATATATCATTTACACATTTCTCATAACCTCTTCTATTCACCAATGAAACGCTCACACAAATAAATTCACAATAAAAATTAATCAATAATAAGAGAATTACTAGAATAGCACATGGCCATTCTTGCCTCCCAAGTGGCAATTCCACTAACAATCAATTAGATAAGTTACGATAATGATAATGCCACTTGGCCTTTCATGCACATGCATGCACAAATGACCATAATGCAATAATAAGCATACTACATGCATAAAATAAAATAAAAGAAGAATGGAAAACACCATTTAGACAAGTGTCCCATTTCCTAAAATAGACAAGGAGTTACTTATTGAGGTAACCAATACCTTTCAAGTGGCAAAGCATGCCCAAAACCAAGAGAAGCAATAAAGGAAATAGGGAGTACATTTCCCATTAATAGAATTCATATTAGTAATACTAATACTACATCATATTCACATATATATCATACTAATACATACATAAAATACTTCACAATTATACTTGTAATTATTCTATTATACTACATAAAATATATTTACCTAAATTATATGCACATTACATATTACCTATATCTCATACGTTTAATCACATATATACACACTATTATATCTATGTCATAATATATACACATCTTTATACATCTTACATCATATTCATTAATATATATATATATAGATATAGACACACACACACAAACACACACACAGCTCGCTATTCTGATTGCATATACTTACATCATCAAATTTAAATACACTATAATACACATATACTACATATATAGAAGTATATACTTCATAATAGCATACAACATAGACAATACTATATCATATCAATATATATAATAAAATAAGTCTATTATATACCTACTTTATCACATACATACTGTACACTTATACATATAGTATACACATTCCGTAAACAATTAAAGATAACTTTTCCTACTTTACAAATTTTAATTTCAAAATGTTTCATTCAAAATGCCAGTTTCCAAGTAGGAGTGCAACTTTAAAGGAGGTCTTCTCAATTTTTTTTTTGAGACATTTCATAATTCAACTATGCACCTAGATGATACCAAAGGTCTAAAATCATGAAAATCAATCCTTCCAAAAGCCAAGTCAATCATACCCGTAAATCAATCGTACAACAAGAAGCATTTCAATAAATTCGCTGAGTAGTAAAAGAGGCAATGCACGATGAACAAGCCTCGACCAATCAAGTCACTGAACAATAAAAGATGTAATGCACATGCATCGACCAATTAGGTCATTGAACAATGAAAGAGGCAATGCACAAGCATCGACCAATCAAATCACTGAATAGTAAAATAGGCAATGCAAGATGAACATGCATCAACTAATCAATCTATTGAATCATTAGATATGCAATTCATAATACTTACCAATCAATCTATTGAGTAGTAAATATGCAATATTAATTAATTCTAAAATATACAACAAACTGATATTTAATCTCTTAACTTCTAAAATTAAAAAGTAGGACACAACCGAACTGATATTTGAAGTGAGGATTTTGAATCTTCCATTAACATAAGGGGGGATTAAAATTATTTCACAAAGCACATTTATAAATTCCAAATGCACATATACAAAATATTTATAACTCCATGGAAGGCCCAATAGCCGCAGTGTTGGAACCTAAGCTCGGATACAACTTGTAATGTACTAGACCCCGAAACCAAGGTCACAACCACTTGTAAACCCAAAGGAAGGCTAAATAAAGGTATAACACAACGGATTAAGGTTAACCAAAGGATGTGATGAAATACCATCAATCCAATTAAATCAAACATACAACCTTTAAAATAATTGCGATACTTTAAAAACAACTATAAAATTCTCCAAGAGCTCATGTAGATGCAACACCATGCAATCATGACAATGCAACCAGATTTAAAAAATTTAATAAAATTGGACCTTAGAATTATTAAAACATTAAAGGTGACCATAATCAACCCAATAATGGTAACTAATCATATTTACGGAATTCTTTGTAAACAATTACAAACTAGATCTTTTCGCCATAAAACTATGCAATTTATAGAGCTCCCGTCAATCTAATTGAAAACGCTTTTATTAATAGTTTTGCATTGCTCATCAGGTCAGATCCGAAACTAACACCTAAAACCATTCAATAATGTAAAATGGAAAATACATATTTATCATATACAACCATTAGTTCATACAAAGATCATATCTATTATTGTTATAAAAATTCATTACTAGATCATCCGGTAAGCATCCAAAACCTTGCAAAACCAACTTTGAGTCCCAAATAAAAAGCATACCAGCTATATGGGGCAGTCTATGTGATAATATGCAAGGGATATAGCAACTGTAACAAACTCACAATCAAACTCTCAAGTATGTTGCAAAGAAGAAGAGAAGAATGCACTCAATAATCACTCATAAACACAAAATAATAGACAATATCAGTATCATACAATGAACAATGAATGTAAAGAATGTGTTACAATAGTCTGTGATGGAGCATCATATAGGATTCGAATTAGCCAAGTAGGGCACTCGAATATGAGCTCAAAGTCTAGCTTGGATAACAATGGAGACATCATCCAGTCAGTAGTATCAATCATAAATGGTAAGAGTCAGTCAAGTGTGTCCAACTAAGTCTAATAGAACCATCTAGGCATAAATCAGGGAATGGAGACTCCAAGGAGGGCGCATGAGGTTGTCAGAGGGTCAAGTGGCACTTCGAAACTAGCTAACTAGGAGCTACAGGTAGTTAGGATGGGAAATTAGTGGAAGAACTACTCATTCCATGCACTAATTGAGTGATAACTCTCGGTAGGTGAGAAAAGGCACCCTAACTGAGAGATAACTGGTGGTAGGTGAGCAAATGCGCTTTAACTGACTGTGGTAGGTGAGAAAAGGCACACTTGGCATGAAAAAACTCAAAGAAATCACTTTAGGTAGGTGGGAGGCCAACTGGGGGCTATAGACAGGCTCTGGAGAGCTAGGAACAAGCTCTAGGTGCTGGGAGGACCATCAAGGTGATGACTAGATGCATGCAATTGCATGCAGATGACTGGATGCATGCAAAAATGCATGCAGACATGCAAAACTGAAAAATGATAGGGATAATATTCCAACACTCTAAAACAACCAAGGGCGCACTAGAAAATTCACATACATCCATAAAACATCAGATATTCAATTCTCCAAAGAAACTATCAATTCAATCTAGTTTTCTAGCAAAAACACCCACTTTCTAGCAACCAAAACTCAGTATTTTCATCTTTGGATCATATAGAAGATTTAATCAGACATGGAGGGCACACTTACAGATTATGCTACAGAAAATAAGACATGAGTAAACATATTTAAGGCTTCCATTAAGATCATATCTCAAAAGAAGGAGAAAACTCCAATTTCTAAGCAAGATTCCTTAACTAGTGTTCCAAAAACCAAGCCATTTCAACTGTGAATTCATCTACAGATATGATCGGCCATAGAGGGAGCATTTGCAGAGTAAGCTATAGAAATTAAATAGATAAATCACATATGTAAAGCTTCCATCAAGATCAGATCTCATAGTCAAGGAAAATGTACAAGTTTCCAACAGTTAAACCATCAAATGTGCATCCAACCATTGGTACAAAGCCATATACATTTGACTATGAATAGATCAGCCATCAAGGGTGTTATAGCAGCAATGAAAAATTAATATAAACCTATGAATTAACTTGAGATAATCCACTTATATTAATATTGTGCAAATGGAATCATTCATACCACATTCCACCCAACCATAGGTGCTACCAAGCCAAATCCTCTTGGATAGGCCACCCCGACAATGAGGCCACTGATCCATAAGCAGAGGTGCACTCAAAAATAGCTCAAGTATCTATTTGAGAATCCACACATAAATTCCTTGACACCTTATTTCTCCTCCACCCCACTACCAGGTGCAATGGTAATCACTTCACCCCCTAGGTTGCTCGATACATCGTCATTAACCATTAAGATTTATGTGCAAGTCCAAGACAGAGATAAGAAGTAGACATGGAGGAACTATACCAGAGTTGTTCAAGCTTTCCACAAAAAAAATACAAGATCACAGTGCTTCAAGCACAAGGTTCATTCACATAGTAGAGCATACATGGATTCCCAAGCTTACAAGTTTACCAAGCTCTAAACATTAATGGCATGAACAACCAAGAGAAACCAACAATAATAAAAAACAATAAACTACCTTAAACAAGGAGATCAACCATTTATTAATAGGCCAAAGAAGGCAATTCTAACCCAAGAGAGTAAAATCAAACCAAAGTAAGCCAACTTGAGTCAAACCAAGGGGGGTAACTCAACCACAAGAGGCTAACTCTAATCCAACCCAAGCAATTCGAGTTTCAAAGAGAGTGATTCCAATCCACTCCACCCAACTCAAATTCATGTGTGGACACGTCATCCATGAAAAGGAATAAAAAATAGTGAGCTGAGTTACACAAACCAAGGCATCTTCCCAAAATAACAAAGGAATTGTTACACAAAGAGTTATCCAACCTTTGAGGTGTCAAGGCTAAAAATATCTAGTGACGGCGCACTTGTGCAAATAGGGGTTACAAAACCAAGTGTAGCCTTCAAAAGGGAGTTACAAAACCACCAAAGTGGCCCAATCAATAAGTGGAATCCACCAAAGCACCCACTAAATCATTAATTAGGCTCAATATTACCAACATAGGCTAAAATAATCAAAAGTTGGGTCCGTTGTATAATGTTTGGGTGACCATAAACTAATAAGGTCGCCAAAGCATAAATATGGACCAAGATCAAGCAAACAAGTTCTAAAGTGCTAGGAATGTCCCCATTCCCCCTCACCTTGTGGATCTAGGCATTCCATACTCTTTTAGTGGTCTCCGGTGTGCTAGTTATTTTTATTAATTAATTATTTACAAAGTAATAATGTCTTTAGGTCCTTAAAGACCCCTGTTCCGACACCTACTTCTACAATAATATACAATTACAAATTACATATGCCCGGGGCTTAGTACACAGGGTATTACACCCACTATTACCACCATTTTGGATCTACATATAATACCTCCACCTTAAGTTTCATCATATCATCAATAATTCCGTAAATATTGAAGTAGTGTTCCATATGTGTGACCCATATTGATGGGTTAGACCCATAAAACTGTAACACCCGTGGTGTTAAGACCCTAGACATATGATCACTATGTTGTTAGACATTAAGGCACTAGGTTCTAGGACCATGATTTGGAAATTATTATTATTTTATTAATTAATTAAACAAAACTGGATCAATAGAGGCAACTAAAAGAGCATGTGAGGCCGTGGTTCCACAGGTGAGGGGGTTGGGGGTTAAGAGTTGATGCTCACCCTAACACTACTCAGAGGACCCTAATTCTATTTATTCTGGTATGTGGGGATACTACTATACCTGATTCTTTGTTAGATGGACCCCTTGCATTAATACACCCCCCTTGGAGTTTTGTGGGTGAAAAAATGTTATTTTTCCTAATTATATTAGTGTTATTCCATCTCCTAGTGTTTGCTAGACATGATACTTGATTTTTATTAATATATACTAATTCTATGTTATTATGGATAAATATGAACTAAGAATATCCTCCTCCTAGTTTATGGGGATTGCGAGCTTGATTTGTACTTCCATATCCTTGATTTGTGCTTCCACTCCTTGATTTTTTCCTCCACAAAGCACAAGTGCGCCCTCCTTAATTTTCTTGAATTTTTCTCATCAATTTTTTCCTTCATTAATTAGAAAGTGTGCCCTCCTTGCTTTTTTTGTCTCTCTCATTTTTTCTCTGCCCATGATTTTCTCCTCCATGATTTTTGCAACTGCTAGATTTTTCTATTCCAGGAAGAGTGACTCCTTTAGTAACTTGTCCTCCTTCATGATTTCGACTTGTCCCACTTAACCACTCATCAATTTGAGTTGGCCACTTGTCACTCTCTCTAGAATTTGAATTGGATTCTTGAGGGTGATTTTAACCCCTCTCTTTGACCCTAGTTGGATTGAGTAATTGGAATTCCAACTCTTTCATACTTAAGCCTTGATTTCTCCATTTGAGGAAAGTAATTCACAAGTGTTGATGTAGTATCTTTGTTATGAGTGCTCCAAAAAAGAGTTGGAGGTTTTTTATTGACAGGGTTGAATATTGAGTGTTTGATTGCAGGTCCTCTCTTATCTATTTCTTCTCCTCAATCCAGAGAGTTAGGCTAGATTATTCATGGTTCTTCTCCCCTTCTTTGTGCTAAGGAGGTCGGGAAATGGGTATGGCGAGTTAGGCCATTTTCCCATAGGAAGTGTAGAAATGAATATGAAGTAGAGGCTTGGGTTTTATTGTGAGTATATCATATCAAAAGAGGAGTTTGGGAAGAGATTCGAGTGCTTTCCTTTGGAATTCATGGCCTCATCTTGGGGGTGGACTGTCAACGTAAGATCTGGCTTGACATTTCCAATGGTTGGGTGGAACATTGCTCTATTGATCTCAGTTGCTCTTCTTATCAAGATCAGTAAATATTTATGTAATAAATTATCTGTCATGATGGATTTGATCCCTAGAGGCTTTTATTTCTGATTTGTAAAGGAAATATTCAAATATTATACGTTATTCTCTTTAATAATTTTTCCAGAATCAAACTATTTAAATATTCATGGAATGGCTCATTGTTTGCATTTTGTCTAATGGATCTAGGAAACCCCCTTTTTTTTAATCTGATTTATATGAGTATATAATCTATAATATTATTCATATAAGGTTATATACTATCCACTTCCATATCTATACCAGAATCCATTAGGTTCCACATAAGTCCCGGGGATATTGCCTTGAAGCCTTTGGTTTAGCCAAATGAGTCTACCCAGGCGTGATGCACCCAAAAAATGTAAAACTATAGAACTTGGGTGTCTGTCTAAGGATGTTGTAGGATTTCCTTACATTTTGGATCTGTATTAAATATGTAGATATGATATCATCCCTGCAGGTCAATCCATGATCTTGATAGTCCACTGATTTGATTTATAGTTTTCTCTAAAAGTAGATTTTAAGTTACTAGTTAAATTCTGATTTTTTTTTTAGAATAGAGATAGTTGTAAATATGAATCTTATCATACCTTTAGATCTGATAAGTTCTGATATGTCAAACCAAATTACTATTCTAAATATGAAGTAATGAGTCATCGACCATCTATTAAATTCTTGATCTGATTGAAAGAAGGAAACATAGTTGAAAAGTCTCTTTTATGAAATATGGGCTAGCTATATTGAATGAATGTTTTATTATGTTAATAGGACATGTCTAATATGATATGAAATCTTAGATATCAGCCCCATATGTTTTTATTATGTTTTATTAACAGTCCAAGACTTGTACTCCGAGAATTGCTTAAGTTTACTGAAACTAGTCATAATAAGAAAGGTTGCAGAATGCTTGTTTAGTTGTTGAATCTTAGTGACTTTCTGAGTGTAAAAGTTGGATGAAAGGTTTCTAATATGATAGAAGAAGTTTAGATATTAATTAGGATCTAATTATTACTTTACATGTGCCTATTTTGCTAAAAATCTAAGTGTCACAAGATGGAAAAGTTCACACATTATAATTCTTTTAAAATTTCTTTAAGAATTCCGTTGTGCATTTATTTTATAAATCCTCATTTTTATTAATCTCATAGGACCTTGGACCTACATTAGGCTCTTGGGACATTACAAGTGGTATCATATCTTTTGGTTCCAACACTATGGCCGTTGGGCCCTATACAGTTTTGGATTTTTATGTTAGAGTTGTTATACCTTAAACATACTTATCTTACATAGACACATGCACCTTAATGTGGTTAATGAATGTGTTGATTTAATAAATTATAAGCCCGGGATGGCCTATAGACTTACTGACCAGCCAATAAGGAGAAAATCCTGAACGAATCTTTCTAGCTCCCTTTTGTTGCCATTGTTTAGTTAGAAGAGTTAGCTTACTGTTTGAGGAAGAAGTCTGAAAAACAATAATAAACTTATGAATAGCTTGTTAACAAAATTAAAATGAACATATTTCAGTTCTAAGTAAAAGATTGACCAAGCGGTTTGGTCCTAGAACTAAAAAGCTAACCTTAATCAACTAGTAAAGAACTAATACTCAACAAGAATGGGTTCCGTGGATAAGCATAATATCCTCTTTGATCAACAAAATATATATAAGGAAGAGGTTTTGGTTGATTGAATCATGTTTTATTTACCTTAAGTAATTAGCTAGAATGCCTCATTTGTGAAATATCATATGCTTTAATGATTTGAATTTCCAGTTGAAGAGGCTATCTCCCTAAAGGGAACACAACCCCAATTTTTGCAGTTGTATAATCATTCCATTTGTTTAAATGCTGTGTATTGTGTTGTACTATCTTGTATTTGGTTCTCTTTGTTGTTCTGCTTGGGTCCCTTTGATGATTGCTTGGATTCCTTCATTAGTTTGCTTGGATTTCCCTTATTGGTTTGCTTAGATTTCTTTTACTACTTTGCTTGGATTCCTCTATTGGTTTGCTTGGATTCCTTTTTTTTTGCTTGGAATCCTTTGTTGAATTGTATTCATTATTTAATGCAATTAGATTTCCTAAATGCATTTTAAAGATGTTTTGCATTTTAATGTTGTTACCTGTAATAGGTTCTTAAATGCATAGTTACCTGTGTACAGATATAAATTCCTTGTATGCGTCCTATTACCAATTTTAGTCTATTGAATAGTGTCCCCCTAGAAAGAACACTGTCCCTGCTATCTATGCATGTATTTTTACATATCGAATTGTTGTTTTTTCCATCTTGGATGATTTGTGCGACTGTTTGAATTGATATCTGAATTGGTTGTATTTTTGCATTGTTTGAAATAATTCTGAGTGCTCTCTCAAGCATTTAATTGTTTGATTAATAATGAATTTTCCTAGTGTGAATGGTATGAATATGTATAAGTAAATATATTAGTATTAATTAATGTGATATTAAATGTACTATGCAAGTATATGAATTATAAGATGAGGTACAATATCTATATTTATAAGATGTGGTATGATATCCATTTGTATTTATGTATTTATAAGATGTGATTTATGATATCTATATTATGTGTGGATAAAATGTGTATAAATATATAAGAACATAGAGTATATACATATATGATGCCATCGATATATAGATATATAGTATGCATAGTGTGTGTATATTGTACATGCTCCAGTGTATGCATACTATATATAGCAATACATATATAAGTGATATGGAAAAGTATATATATACCATGAGTATATAGATGTACGTATGTATTTTTCTATATGTAATAATCACAGGAATTTTATAATGTGTACATGATATTATGTATAGGTTATATGTATAAATGTGAATATATGTAATCAAGTAGGTATATAACCTATAATTGATGATGTATATATTGATATGATATAGTATCATATACATTGTATAGAATATATGTAGTTATGAAGTATTACGTATATTAATGTAAATCTAATAATGAAGTAAGTTTAAATATTAGACAGATAATACCATATCACTGAGTGGGGTATATATAGTATATAAGGTTAGCTTAATCAATGTTTGGAAGTGTTTCGGAAGTGTTTGGAAATGTTTGGAAGTGTTTGGAAATATTTGGAAGTGCTTGAAAATATCTAGAAGTGTATGGAAGTATTTGGGAGTTTTTGGCCAGAGTATTAGGAAGTATAGTGTGATTGGGAATAATATGTTAGTATATATGTTAAAATGTGTATCTAATATGATAAGTATTGGATTAAGTAAATATATCATTGTAATTGTATGGATATTATGATATGACGTAATAATTATACAAGTGTATAAATATATGATATATTGGTTATATGACTAATATGCTATATATATGATTAATGATAATATGATATATGATTGAAGAATTATAATATGTATGTAGATGTAATGGGTGTATGTATAAGATGAATTTACATATATAATTATATAGTAATGATAATGTGGTATATGATAGATAGTATCCATTCGATATGATTTCTATGGTTGATGTATGATGTTTGAATGGTTGATGTATTTTGTTTGATAATATTGGTTGTTACTGATTGACATTGGATAATCAATGATTGATACATGTATGATATTGTCACTAGTGTATGCATGGATATTATTGGTTGATCTTGGTTGTTGTGTGTATGATTGATGAACGATGTCCAATGATGTTCAGTGGATGATGTATGGATGATGCTGTTATTTGTATGGATTCTATTGGTTGCTATTGTTATCGTTGGTTGATATTGGTGATTAATGTATTGTGATTGATTTATTGAGTGTATCCTAATTTGATTGATGTATTGATGTATCCTAATTTGATTGATGTATCATTATTGATGAATCCTGGTTTATGTGTGATTGATATTGGTTGATGTTATTGTTTGAAACTGATTACTATTAATGGCTTTTTGACTGTTCTCTAAATAATATTTGTGCTTCGTGTTGAGATGAAAAGTAGTATGTTTAGCTGATATGACCCTTTTGGTTTCTTAGTTAGATTGGAACTGTTGCATATAAGTTTGCTTTGCATGTTACCTTAAAGTGCATAAAGTATTCATGTGATCTTGTGATCTTTATCTTTGTGTCTTATCCTTGTAGTATCTTAGTGTTATTTCGTATATATTTTTTGAAAAGTATTTACTAACCGTGTGACTGATTAAAGTATGATTCAGGTACTTTTGTTGAAGATGTACTTCATGTATCCTGATATATCCAATACTAATCATGTAGAATATGATACAAGTATCTTTGTTAGTAAACTATCCAGGTGATATGTGTTAGAAAAGTATCCTTTTGATATTTGTTAGAAAAATATCTTTATGATATTTGCTAGGAATCTTTATGATCTTTGTTAGAGAAGTATATTTGTGATTTGAATGTCTTTATGGCCTTGATTGAAAGTTTCTCTTTTGAAAATTATCATGGCGTACAAGTATATTTTTATCTTTGATGAAATGTTATTATTGTGGTATCTCATATAGCTTTGTTAAAAGGCATATTTGTAAAGAATTCTGGAAATAATTTTGGTGATACTTCAAGTATC
Organism: Larix kaempferi; assembly: GCA_027924585.1. NCBI lineage: Eukaryota > Viridiplantae > Streptophyta > Pinopsida > Pinales > Pinaceae > Larix > Larix kaempferi. The sequence goes on along the minus strand of BSBM01000223.1, from coordinate 22,460,015 downwards.
TTGATAGTATTACATGTATTTATTGGTAAAGTATATACATGGGATTGATTTTCATGAAGGAAGAGTAGATACTCGATGCACTTCATGAGATTGGTTGGTATACTTGATGCATTTCATATGGTTGACTGATTGGAAAGCATGTTTAATGCATTTCATGTGTCTTGTTGATAGATGCATTTCATGTCTCTCATTGAAATAATATATATACCTGATGCATTTCAATTGATTAAAATGAGTTTCGGGAAGATGTTTCTTGAAGAAGTATCTTAATGTACTTCATGTACCCTTCATACATTTCATGTATCAAAGGTGAAGTAGAATGAAATGGAATTTATTTCATATTATGAATCCTTGGAATTTATTTAAGGGATATGTGTAATGTCCCGATCTTGACCCTATTGCATTAAAATGTAAATGATGTAATATTGTTATAAAATCGTGGCGAGGAGCTCAAGGCCAAAGCCCCACCATCGATTTATTGATGCAAATGGTTTATGTGCTAGCCAGGCACAATGGAATTGCAAATATCATGTAAATATGCATTTTAATAAAATACCCACAACTAGCTATGCAATGCAACAAGAGATGGAGGCATGATTTTACAAGGAATTGGGAAGGAAATATTCAAACCCTTGAGCCAATCAAGTCAAGCCAAGTGTCAATGTGAGAACCCATACATCCTCAACTACCCATGTTGAATTTTGTACCCAATCATTCATTTCTCCCAAGAGTTGGTTGAGGTAGTTAATGCCTTGGGAGTGGATAGGTATGGTTGTCCAAATTCGAGTATGGGCAAGCTACCATTCATGGAAAAACGTGTTTTGCTCCTCAGGAAAGAAAAGAGCCATGAATTGCTTCCCAAGCCATTACCCATCAACCAGTTTTGCCTCTCTCACGTTTTTGGAGCTACCTGGGTGTTTTCCCTCCACGTTTTTATGGTTTTCCCTTGGTTTCTAACTGGGTGGAAGACTTTTTTGGTGTTGCAGCGCTGTTGGGAAGAAGGGAGTCTGTTTTGGGGTTTCATGGAGGCTGTCTTGGCCATTTAGATGCCCAGACTACCCATGGGAAAATTGTTTTGTTTCCATGTAGACGTTTTCCCTCTCCACAGTCCATTTTCGGTGTGCCCACAATTGGGGGATAGACCCATGGACCTTGTTTGTAAATAACTTGGTTGTAATTGTTTATTCCATGCCCAATGAATGTGTTTTGTTGTGTCTGTAAAGAGTATGTTGGGGTATGGGTTATGGGTATCCATTGCTTAGGTTGAGTATGAGCTTGAGTGTCCCCTTTCCTTGTGGAAATCATGCCCATCTCGGGGGTGGTCTCTGAGTGCTGGAAGAATACAAGCTGGGAAGAGACCTATGGTTGGGTGGAATGTTGCAGCGACATAGCTAGTTGCTTGGGACAATTGCACAATGAAGATAAGTAATCTCTATGTGTATTTACTTCTGCAATGTTTTAATTTGATGATTATTATTGATATGCTGAATGCATATGAAAGGTGTCTGTGGATGATGTTTTTATTCTGCTGTGCATGCTTAATTGATTTGCATCTACACACATTTGATTTAGTTGTATGAATCTAATGAAATGGGTTGATTCTTGGTAAAAAAGACCAGTATCTGCAGTCGTGTTCCCTTCTGTGCGTTGGCTCGACGAGAGGGGACGTGACAATATGGGAGAAGTATCCTTGTTGAAGAAGCATCTCTATGTCAAGTATCTTTGTTGAAGAATATGGTTAGAATATGGTTTAGTTATTGGGACTTAGTTCCTGGATCCTCTCTAAGAGCAGTCTAGTATTTGTTTCTAGAGGGTAGTCTAGAGGATGTTGTCCTTTCTTCCTTGATTTCTCTACTAGTCCAGGTTCTCACACAGAAAGCCAAGAAATGGGAATGGTGAGTTAGATCACATCCCATAGGCAATGGATATGAATAGGAAAGTAGTAGTGGGAAGCATTATGGTTCTCATAATAGGCAGTTTTGAGAAGTTTCTAGACTGAGTGTGCTCTGCTTATGGGAGGAACGTTGTCCCATTTAAGCTAGTTGCCCAAATTTGAGATCAGTATTCTCTCATGTGTTATTCATGTTATTTTATTCTGTATACATGCCATGGTGACTGATTTATGATGTATTTATGTTCATGGTTTAGTTGTTGAAGAATATTCTTATATCATGTATCATATATTTGTATACATGATGTTAATCATATGGTTGATTGAAATATGATTTTCAGATGGATGTATTTTTGAGGTTTGTAGATTCAGTGATGGGGAATTGAAGACTGACCCTTACTTCTACACTAAGGACCACTCTGCTAGTCCAAGTTCTCGCATAGGAATCCAGGAAAGAGGATGGTGATAGGAGTCACATCCTATAGAAAGTGGAGATAGACAGGAAATAAGGTTGCATTGAAAATTATTTCTTGGAAGAGGATTTCAGAGAAGGAATACGTGAAAACTGAAGGTTGTCATCCTTCTGAAATTTTTGTAAAAGCATGTATGTATACATGCATCGAGGACGATGCATTATTTTAAGGGGAGGGGGATGTAACACCCCTAGTGTTAATCCCCTAGACATATGATTACTATGATGATAGCCATTAAAGAACTAGGTGCCAGGACCATAATTTGGACATTATTATTATTTTATTAATTAATTGAACAAAAATGGATCGACAGAGGAAACTAAAAGAGCATGGGAGGCCATGGTTCAATAGGTGAGAGGGTTGGGGGTTAGGAGTTAATGTTCACCCTAACACTACTCAGAGGACCCTAATTTTGTTTATTTTGGTATGTGGGGATACTACTAGACCTACTTCTTTGTTAGATGGAACCCTTGCATTAATATACCTCCCTTGGAGTTTTGTAGGTGACAAAATGTTATTTTTCCTAAGAATCTAAGTGTTATTCCTCTTCCAGTGTTTGCTAGACATGATACTTGACTTTTATTAATATATATTAATTCTAGGTTATTATGGATAAATATGAGCTAAGAATATACTCCTCCTAGTTTCTAGGGATTGTGAGCTTCATTTGTGCATCCATATCCTTTATTTATGCTTCCACTCCTTGATTTTTTCCTCCACAAAGCACAAGTGCACCCTCCTTTCTTTTCTTGTATTTTTCTCTTCAATTTTTTCCTTCATTAATTAGCAAGTGCGCCCTCCTCGCTTTTCTACCTCTTTCCTTCTTTTTTTCTCTACCCTTGATTTTATCCTCCATGATTTTTGCAAGTGCTGGCTTTTGTTATTCTAGGAAGAGTGACTCCTTTAGTAACTTGTCCTCCTTCATGATTTTGACTTGGCCCACTTAACCACTCATAAATTTGAGTTGGACACTTGTCCCTCTCTCTATAATTTGAATTGTCTTCTTGAAGGTGAGTTTAACCCCTCCGACCCTAGTTGGATTGAGTGGTTGGAATTCCAACTCTTTCATACTTAAGACTTGATTTCTCCATTTGGGGAAAGTAATTCACAAGTGTTGATGCATTTTCTTTGCTCTGAGTGCTCCAAGAGAGATTTGGAGGTTTTTTCTTGATAGGGTTGAATACTTGTTGTAGCTAGAACAGATCCCATCTTGTCTGAACAAGATGGGAGCCCCTATTCAGGTTTTTGTTCTATTTATTGAATCTAGTTTTATTCAAAGTACTTAAATGTTTGATTTTTTTCTTTCAATTTTTACTTAATGATCATTTTGAATAAAAAGATGAAACAAGTTGAGCCTTATGCACCTTCAATTCACTTAATCAATTTGATAACTAGTCCAGTTGGTGGTTGGAAGTCGGTGATAAATTTCAAAGAAGTGAACTTAAGATAGTCGAATTTATGACTTCGCTTCTTTAAATGAAAAATTGTTTATCCTGACCTCTGACTCCTGAATTTTTCCCATCACCAACTGCGGAAGTCAACAACTGGGAAATCATTAGCATTTATCAAAATTATTCTCGACTCCCGATTCCTGAACTTTCTATTTTGTTTAAACAAACGCATAATTTGAGAGCCAGAAGATCATCAATCTGGAATCCAATCTACTGTCGACTCCTGATTCCCGAATTTTGTCTATCCAAGGCAATTTAACAAAAGTCAAAGGTAGGAACAACGACAACTTTTGTACTTAATTTGTTCTCGACTCCCAATTGTTTCCAGTGTTCATATTTAGTGGAAGTCGGAGGTTGGGATCTTTTTACTATTTCATCAACTCTCATCCCCGACTCCCGGCTCCCGACGTTTCGGGAATTTATGCTGCCATTTCTATTTTTCATTTAAATTGCACGTGCCAAGCCACTTTTGATTAATGATCCTAATTAATGAAACCACCTTCTGCTTAAATATTAACCATCGATTGCAGGGTGATTGGAATGTAATCAATGCACCATTGATGTGGTCTTAATCTAGGTTTATTTAATCAAAATTTGAGTTCTAAACTTTGCAACAAAACGAACAAGAAGATCCGAGCTTTTAGATTTTTCTTTCTACAAGTGAATTGAGTTCAGTCTCGCTTGATTACTTTCAGAATTATTGCAGGTATTTCTCATTTGATTTTATTTGCATGAAGTATTGATATATGCAGTTTTAATGGAGAATTTTTGTTATTTGCAGAACCGTCAGTCACCACCATGGTCAAGCGAACCGGTGGCAAGGCCGGTGTAGAATATTTGAAGCTGAAGGAACCTAATTTCGGTTTTTATTCAGAAACTGATGCAAGGGTTTCTAATACCCTTTGCCTAGATTGGTCCATGATATACATTTTTTTTGATGGGGACGACTTCTCAGAATTTAAAGAAGAAGCCCCTATCTACCAAAACATCAGTAACTCCCAGTTTCATGCTATTGTTGGCCAGTCTACGGTCATGCCATACACTGATTTGGTGAAATGGATGATTGACTACACATACAACCTGACCAGTACCTTCAGAGATGCTCATCATGTGGTCTATGCTTCATTCAAGCCAGATACTTTTATAAGGATCTATGCCCTAAAATCTCCACAACAGTTACTTACGCAGGAATTCATCCGGGCATTTGAAAGTAAGTATGAGCCGGATGTCTTTCTTAAGACATGGATGGATGACCCAAAAACCTTTATTTTGAAGCCAAATAGACAATACCCCATTGTCTTGCTCAAGGATCCCTACAAGATGTCGGAATCCATGCTATGCCGGTTCTACGGTGCCAATACTTGTTAGTATTTCAACTTGGAATGGGTGCATCTGGCCCATTACATTTCCACGACAAGTACACTTTTCAATTGGGCATATATTTTTTCTGTTACATTCAGAGATGCCCTTGATTAGGATCAAAATACCCTAGCCATTAAACAACCCAAATTTTACATGTATTCCTATCTAATGGACATCATTTGTGCCACTTTTGCATATCCTACCATGAGTTGGCATTGGACCAAAAACAAACCCCCGATTCATATCTATTGCTTAGTCTTGTGGTAGGATAATTATGATCCCTATATTTATGACATATGTGATAAGTTTCTTAGTGCATTTTACTTTTCCATTTTCAAGAAGAATTTACCTAAGATTTCTGAGGATGCCATCTCCTTAATTTCTACTATGGGAGACTGGTATATTGGTGAATATTTTACCTACATTCATATTTGGGGAAACAAATTGGTTAATTTGTTACCCAGGATTGTTCCCGATAGGATGGTTCTATCAGAAGTAGCCTTCTAGACAGTTTATGATGGGGTTCACGGCTAGTGCCATTATTCCAAAATGAGGGCTTGGTCCAAGTTCCCTTTGTATATTGGACACCTGGTCATCCACAATGCTACCCATGGCATTACCCTTGCCAAGGAGTTCAATAAATTGCAGTTAGCCTTTTCTGAAAAGAGGATGCATGACCCTAAAGGTATTATAGATGAACATTTTGTTCAGGATCATTTTATGTGCATCAAATGGAGCCATATGACTCTTTATATCAAAATGCACATACTTTTGAGGATGTGCTTAATAAGTTAGTTGATCAAGCCTAGAGATTGCTTGTGCACGAGGCACAAAGATAGTTGAAAATCAAGGTGGTAAAAGAGAGAAACATAATCATTCAACAGTAGCAAGATGCTGCCAGGGAGGCTATGTAAGTTGTGAATAAAGCTATAGTACTCAGTTCAGATTTATCCCAGCCTATTACACAACAAGAATTGGATAAAAAGCAGGGAAAACAACCTATGATAGAGGCTCACCCTACTACTCCTATCCGTAACCTCAACTTACTCATACAACATACTTATACTCTTCAAATTAAGTCATCTGCTTATACTCAGTTTGTCTATGATGCTACTTTTGTTCCTAGGTTAGTTCCAAACATATCTATAAAGGTTGAAAAACCATCTAAGTTTATTGTTAACCCTCCACTCCATGTATCTAGTAGTGATATCATTGACTTAGAAAAGGAACAACCTGTAGAAGTAATAAATCCAACACCAAATGTACAAGAACCATATCAACAAAATACTGTGGACATTGCCCAAACAACTGATATTAATATTCCTCATCCATATCTAGATAGTGGCATGTCCGATGTTCCTACTGTGGATGGCGCCATTCAATAATCTACTTCTAATCCACCTCATCCTCCACCTCCTACCCCAAATACCCTCAATAGAGTCACTCAATCCTTCGATCCACCAATATTGACTGCATTGAATGCTTTAGTTGATCTGATTACTTCACAACATCCCACAACTTCCCAATCCGACCCTCCACCAATCCAAAATTATACCTCTTTACCATCTAAAACCACTACTCTTTTTTCCCAATCCACTATACTCCCATCTATTGGTTTCCCTACATATTATTCTACTAAAATTAACCCATCGGTTTCCTCAAATCCATCCCAAACTAATTCTGTCACTACTAGTCAAGCTTTACCCGTTTTACACTCTACAGAACTTTTGGTGTCTACAACTGAAGACTCATTTGGTGAACATGATGTGGTAGTTTTGGGAGAATATTGTTTCAATAAAATAAGGAAAGCAATTCTAAGGAAAGCTCCCAAATTAAGCACCCAAGGTCAAGTACAGGTTGGGCCAGTCCCAAATCAGGTTATTTGGAAGTAGGCAACTGATGATCCCCAGAGGGAAGCTATTACAGTTGCTACAACAATGGGGGCATTTGTTGGAGCTAATTTTGACCCTGTTTCTACCCTTAACAGAACATTGGAGGAAGAAAAGGCCAAGAATTTGGCATTACAGGCTAAGAAGGATTCCATTCACCTCACTTGGACTAAGCAGGTAGAGGACTTTAAAGCCTAGCATAAGTCAATAGTGCAAGGCCAAAGTCAAATTCAATAGTTGACATAGAAGAAAGTGATTTCAGAGGCAAAGATAGTTGAACAAGCTACTAGTTTGGTTGATCTCAAAATGCAAGCTGAATAATTGAAAGATTCGAATGCATTTTCAAATTTCTTTAAGTTGACTATGCAAGAGTGTAAAGATGAAGCTTGTTCGTATAATGATCTCTTAATACAAACCCAGACTTCATATTTTTTAGGTCTCAATGAGGTTCAGGATGATTTTAATTCTTTTGAGCGCATATTATATATCATTGCTGATCATTTTGATAGAAAGAAAAAAATCATACTCGACTTATGAACAATTGTGTGAGTGGAAAACACATCTAAAAAATGCTCCACAGAACTTGCCCCGGTTGGCTGCAGTTAAACTAATGAGAGCCCGCATTTCTATTAAATCCTGGGGATTGGTTTGAGATGAAGTAGCTTACATGATTGAAAAGGGCTAGAAAATTTGTGCAAGGAAATGGATGTTAATGGACAATCATTTGAAAAGCATGGAGATGCTAGTATTCGCTGAGTTGACAGAATCAGTTCCATCAAATATTAGGATCGCTGAGGTGGATGAGAAAAGAATTCAAACAACAGTTGCGATCTGAGATGCCACTCAGTTGGATATCTCATTATTTCAGTCATTCGTTTCAGTTTCAAGTCAACTAACAACCACGTTGTAGGGATTCCTTGATTCTTGGTGTAAGATACGAACTAAAGATGTCAGGTCTTATATGTGTAAGACTCAATTGTAGATAGAGCATGCAAACTATCCTGATGTCACAGAGATGTGGGATATGTATACTGCCTAGAAATATTATGTGACTAATCCCGACCAAGGTATTTAGGGTCTTTTGCTTAGATTCAGGGATATGATCTTCTTTTTAGGATCTATTTATTTCATGTAATTGTTATATATACAGACCTCAAGAAGGTAAAAGGGGGGGAACCTCTAATGTAATTTCTTGGATCATACTTTGTGAAATGCTTTGTCTCTATAAGACATGTCTGTGATTTTTTGCACATGTGTTAATGAAATATGGGATGCTGTCTGCATTTGGTTCCAACATAGGTTTAGATAAAGTTTCCTTGTTTTGATTATGCTCCTCTTATGTTCTTTATCAATTAATTTGTCTTAAATGTTGATAATTGCAGGAAAATGTCAGGGAAAATTTTATGGGCGAAAATAGAGGGTTTTAAAGTTTTTATGGGCGAATTTTTTTATATAAAAGAGGTTTTTTATGGTTAAAATTAATTAGCCCAATATTTATTGTTTAAAAAATATTCTAAAGAGGATTAGCCAAACTGTATTTGTTAGAAATAGTAAAAAAAATTCTTTTTAGCCCACTCCAAGTTTTCCTTTGATCCTCCATTCATCCCTCAATTTCTAGTGATTTTTCCTTGTATGGCCCATCCGCCCCTGGATTTTTAGCAATAACAATTTATGTTGCTTCATTCGCACTTGATTTCTAGCAATCAGTGCTTCTAGAGCTCCTATTCACCCTTGATTTCCAGCAATCATGACTTCTAGAGCTCCTATTCACCCTTGATTTCAGGCCATGGTAGTTTTTCGAGTCCCATTCACCCCTGATCTCAAGGAGGGATGGTTTCTAGAACCCCATTTGGCATCCGCTCGATGGGTTTTCTCACTTATGCACTGTTATTTAAGAACAAAGAAGATATGGTAACCACATTGAATTTCAATCACATTTTTATTAGATTATTGCACCAGTCTCTCTTTCATGTGGTTCGAGTTACAGGTTAGTCTTTCATACTCTCTCTTTCACACCGCTCTATTCAACAGTTTTTATGATCTGATCTGGTCATCTGCATGTTTCCTAAATAGGTCACAAACAACGCTGCAACATAGAGAACATATTCTACAGCTTACAAGTATTTTACATTTTAAAAAGAAAAAGCAAAAAAAATGATTTAGCAATGTGTGTTCAAACTCTAAAATGTATTTAGAATCAATTCTGAAAACAAGTTGAACTTGTACACTAACTATGCAATAGGCTAGGATATGTCTTTTATCAAAGGATGCATATTTAGGTCATTGAGTTTTATAAATTCAAAATTAAGAATCTATCTTATTTAGGGATGGAATTTATGGTGATTTGCATATTAAATCAAGCTTAATCATTATAATCTTTAATAAAATGCTTAAAACTTCTTATAAAATTGTTCAAACAATCAAATTTAATGGACATAATTTGGATTTGAAATTCCATCTCTAAAATTCTGATTTTTATACAATGCCAAGAAGATTTCATGGATCACATATTGTGTATGCTTTATTTGCATCGTTCAACTTTATATTTCTAATTTTGTTTACTTTTTTAGTTTGGTTTGGAGCAAGTTTTCTCAATACAACATGGAAAGTCTATGTACAAATAAATCCCTGGTTTGGACAATTTACAATGATTTCATTAAATCCATTACCATTGATGGTGTTCATTAAGTCCAATATTCATTACCTTTGATGGTGTTCATTAAACCCAACTTTCATTTATAGTTTCCTATCATCCGAATTGAGATTTATGGTTTTTATTGAACTTCTATTTATACTTTCCAATAAATTGAAGTGCCACTTCCATTTATAATTTCCACTAAGTCCAAGTGTTATTCCCATTTATAATTTCCACTAAATCCAAGTGCCATTATCTCCTAGACAAAACAATTGATTGTTTATTAATTTTGTTTATAATTTCCACTAAATCTATGTACCATTATTTCATAGAAAAAAAAACGTTTTAGTTTATGCAGTTTTCATTGAATCTCACATAGATGTCCTCTACTAGTGTACACTCTTAGTTAAAGACCTTTGTTGAGTAATTATGATTGCCCATAATGGTGAAGAATCTGTTGATTTGGGAAAAAACCTGACCAAAATTGGAGGTTTTATGGCTGTCTTGTCCACATAATTACCTAAAATGTTGTTTTTGGGTTGCTTATGCAGCGACAAGGTGCCCAGAACTCATCAAAACCTTGTTTTGTTGTTCTTGTTCATAACTAGATCAGAGATTAAGATTTTCTATGGGCTTAAGACATTCCCAACTTCAAGGTATAGGGATACTATCACTCCAATGATGCCTAGAACTTTCCCATATTGGTTTTTTCATCTATGCTCATGTTTTTTTATTGTCCAAAATTGTTTTTTTGATGCATATTCCTCTCTAAAAATCACTTAGAACTGAAGGTATTGATGTTTAGGGATTCCTCAAGGTCTAAACACGATTAGATCCCTAATTTATTCTTAATAATAGTCACATTTAGGTTCATATCTTGATCATTAAAAGGGCACTCCAACAAGTATGAGGTATACTACCAAACATAGCACATATCATTATGTGATAGTATTATGGTACGATAGTCCTCAATGGGATCAAATTTATCATATAAGACATTGAATTGTGAAACTCCTCTTGATGGATCATTTGAATAAATGTTCTAATTTCTCACCCTATACTTCTTACTTACAATGGGTAGCTTTGAGATGTAGGATGAAGAGAAGAATTACAAATGTGTTGGTGTAGAGTACTAGTACTGCTATTTTCTCAAGATGGAAACAATGTATTACACTTTGAAAGAGAAGTGCCTAGATCACCTTTTGATGTATTCCACTTAGAACTTGACTTATTTGAAAAGGATCAAAGCATGCACTTTTCATATCTATAATACATGGACACCAAAACTTGCAAGGCTTCAAGACAGTGATGATAATTAAAAGAGTATGAATATATAAGGAATCCTTCCAAATTTCCAAAACAGTATGCAACAATACAGAGAATGATCACCAAGTTTTTCTAACCATATACCAACAGAATGGTCTTGCTAGATCAATGTGTTAAGGTTGAATTTGAAAAAGGTGCAAGGAGAGTATAATTTCAATCAATGAGTTAAGATAAGATGCATTATGAAAAAACATTGTTTTGTTAGCAAAACATACCTCAATTTGTAGCCATAAACACTGATATTATTTTGGTTAACAGTCACTTTTAAAATCAACTTTTGAAAATGAGGATTAAAAAAATGACCTTAATGCTTCCAACTTTTCAACAACAATGAAGGTTTGTACCTTATTTTCTTGAGAGTGGTCTATATTCCATATTTTTTTAAATAAAAAATTGTGGTTTCCCTTATTAGGCCGAATGACTCACTTATGACAATATTAGGATTTGATTGACTTCTCAGGACAATTTATAAGAACAAGATTGGATTTCATGCATTTAAATGGAGAGAAAGGTTTTGATTGTTAACCTTTGCTTACTGTGACACAATTTGTGCATAGGTTGAAACCATAGCTTCAAAATTTATAGTATTGAATGCATACTTATGTAAGAAGTAAAAAAAGGTTGACCCTATTCCAAAGTATTTTGTGAAAATTGGCTATACATTGAGTGTATTAGGATAAATGAGTTTCGCACTTTGATCAAGTGCTCAATTGTAAATTGCAAGCATTTATGAAATCATCTCTACATTTTATCTCTAAGGACATTTGAACTTAGTAGCGTACAAGTAGTTGTGATGAATGACTAAACTCAACAAAGTATCATTGAAGTTGGATTTTGTTTACAAGATATTCAAGTGCAAGTGTACATGACAAATCTAAAGTGAATACAAAATCATCTAGGTAATTTTATTAAGTCAAATTTCAACCAATTTGTCAATACTTTACGAGTTTTTATAGTTCCGTGAAATATTAGCCAAGATTTTACAAGATTTTCTAATTCCATGAAAGATTCGCCAAAACATTTACAAGGTTTAATAATTTTGTGAAAGATTTGCCCATATTTTACAAGATAGTTTAATTCCTTGAAGGTTCGCCAATAAGTTATATATACATTATATTATAGTATTGATAAAATAGCCTTCAGACTTTCTCGTGTATCATGGGGATTCGTCCATTTATTATACATATAAATTTAGGGAGGGTTCTTAAAATTTTCCATCGAAATAGTGTTTACTTAAAATATTTTCTGTAAACTAATTGTGATGACATAGTTTATTGAATGTTTTCATTGACCTTTATACATGATAAATTTCTCTGTGATTTATTAACATGTTAAGATACTAACAATTTAGTTCCATTGAATGATGGATTTTATCGATTTAGATACCTTGTCTCTACAATCTTGAACTGATGCAAGTCAAATGATGTTTCATTTTAGTTGTGATCAATGAATTTTCAGCTAAGTATTAAGAGGATTTTTCTTCTTTATTCTTGTTGTTATGTTCCATTATTTAAGCAGAAGTTAATTAACTAATGCTATTATATTTCAGACAGGTTTCCCTTTTTGAATAATTAAATGAACAAATTATCAGTTTCCTTACACCTTTTTCATTAGTTACTTAAGTTCACACAACCAATAAGTCTCCTTTGGGAACAAAACCATAAGCCTAACAGAGACTTCAAATACGTTGGAAGAAATCATCCCAAGAACTAGGAAATAGGGAAATCCCTGCAGGGGTTTACTGAAGTTCTTGGATCATATTGATATCATTGTGTTGATGATTGGACCCATTCTTTCCTAACCCAGGCATCAACAAGACTAAGTGTTTGATTGTAGGTCCTCTCTTATCTATTTATGCTCCTCAATCTAGAGATTTAGTCTGTATTATGCATGCTTCTTCTCCCATTTTTTTGTCTCTACTAGTCCAGGTTCTCTTCCATAGGAGACCAGGAATAAGTATCGTGAATTAGGCCATTTTCCCACAAGCAGTGCAAAAATGAATAGGAAGTAGAGGCTTTGGTTTTATTGTGAGTCTATAATCTCAGAGGAGGAGTTTTGGAAGGGAATCAAGTGCTTGCCTGTGGAATTCATGACCTTAGCTTGGGGGTGGACTATCAAAGTAATATATGGCTTGACAGTTCCAATGATTGGGTGGAACATTGCTATGTCAATCTCATTTTCTCTTCTTTTCAAGATAAGTAAATCTTTATGTAATAATTTATTTTCCATGATGGATTTGAGCATTTACTTGTTTGATGATTTACCTCATTATACATTCCACAAATTTATTTTTATGTTTAATGGACACTCATTTTTGGCATGCTTTCTTATGCATTTAGGGTTCAAAACAATTAGATCCTTTTTTGCCTCTTGTTACAACAATATTTTCCACCCCCAATGATCACAAACACATTTGAAGATCAAGACTCCCTTAGTACAGAAAATAATAGTCAAATGCAGTGTTTTCCCCATAATTCTGAGTGGGGTCACTAATTTAAGGTCAAAAGGGGTGACCAAACCCCTTTGGTCACTAATTTTAGGCCCAAAGGGGCGACCAAGGCCTCTTGGTCACTACATTTCATCCCATACTCATGATGAGGCTCTAAAATCGCATAAAATGAGGATTAAAATCATGTAATAGGAGAAGAATTTTAACTAACTTAACTCTAAGTTTTCTCGTAAATGACATTCATATGAGTTTTTTTTCATGAAGGACAATGGTAAATCATGCTTTACATGCACCTCAAGATCGTCACCATATGGGCCTAGTTAAATAAGATGCATTGGTTGCTCACTAGAGGAGAGACAAAGAAATTGAGAATATTTTTGAGAGAGAGCTTGATAGGTGAGAGTAAAGGCATTGTTATAATGGGGAGATAACTTAAGATCAAAACCCTCTTAGTTTTTAGCTTTGGATTGTCAAGGGATAAGGACTTGGGTAAAACCGGTTGGCCTCCAATAGGATACATTCACTAAGATAGGTTGTACAATTAGATTAACGGTTGGATTGAGTCTAATGGTTATGGAGGAGAATTAGAATCGGGTGAAGGAATTATTACATTCATGGAAAAGCATGTAAGTGTTGTATCTCCTTTTTTGTGATCAATACAAATCTACCTCATTCCTCCCCCACCAAATTCAATGTCATTGATATATTGTTACACCCAAAATATACTCATCACCAGATTCAGTGTGTACACCCCTGAAGGCACTTGGACTAATAATCATCCTGGGAGGGTTTGTACTCATTTGTGCTAGGTTCTGAAGGGTCATCGCAGGTTGCACACTAGCAACATGCAGCGTCGTAGGTTGCACCACTACAGGGTGCGACGAGGTCTATTAATGGGAAAAAATAGCCTATTCGAGATCCTTCTCGAAACTTGCTCATTTGGGGGCTTATCCCTGACCTCTAGGAGAGTTGGTACTTGACCCCTAACTCTTTGGGAAGGTCCCCTATCTCTCTCCTACCCTTCCTCAACCTATCCTATTCACACCCTATCCATTTAGTCCTATATAAGTGAGGCTCATTCCCATACCAAAGAGAGGAAGACTAAGGTATCCATACGCTGGTGAAATCTACCTTAGAGGAAGGCTATAGTATCTACATGTTGGTGAAATCTCTCCCAAGACACTCCATTCACCTCTTGGAGAACTCATGCTTCCTTGGAAGGATATGGAAATTGATACGGTCGGAGAAGGGCTGCTACGTTAATTCTTTGGTTGTAGTCCTATATCTCTATCATGTACTCCTCTATTTGCAGTAATACAAATGCTTTCCACCAATATCGTTCTTATGTATAATGATGTTGTGTTGTTTACATGCTTAACTGTTTACATAGATCTCTTATTGTATAGATGCTCTTTACTCGTTTCTCTTTTCTGTGTCTTGACAGGTCTTGCAGCTTGGATCTGACGACCATGGGACGTGGATCAACATTCGAGAGAAAGGATAGTGAATCAAAGAGGTAAGACATCTAGCACTTGATCCTTAAGTAGATATAGGAAACATGTTTGTCTAGTCTGTTCTATTTGTTCTAGACTCGCATTGAGCTAGGGAGATCCTGCTCGCGCCCGCTCGAGTGGATTATCCAATAACAAATCGGGCGACGATACTGGGGAGTACTGCTTGTTTTGTTTAGTAGTCATTCATCTAAAAGTCATTTTCAGTAGATTACTTCACACGAGTCTGTTTAATATTTTTTCCATTCACTTTCAGATCTTCACTTTGAAGGTTCTGATCTTCTTCCTCTGAGTCTATACAGCTCAGTTCCAAGTCTGTTTGTGGCTCATTATTGAGAGATATGATTCATTTTTTAATCTAGAACTCACCTGTCGCACCTGGGTAGTGAGAACAGAGTGACACTGTGTTTTTCTAAGTCTCTATCCTTTGTCTGTTGCTTACTTGTCGCAGTATGTGCATTGGTGAACTACGACACCATCGCACATCCCGTGTAGGCAACTTGCGATGTCGCACTGTTTGCAAAGACAGAGTGCGTCGATCTATCAGAAGTTGACATACAGGAATCCACCCTCTCATTTGACAATATAAGTCTTGGTTTGATGTGTGGATTCCCTTTGTCCTGCAAGATCCAACCAGAGACCCCTTTGATAATTTGTGTGTTGAGAGTTTGGTTCCATTTGGATTGACTTTGGGTTCCATCTTGGACAAGCTTGAAACCGGCAGTGGTGGATACTTTGGTCTCCTCCACCTTCATCCATTCATTCTTGGATTCCCTTCCTTCCATCCCTAATCTGATCATTGTATTGGATCACCTTCCAGACCTCATCTACTTTTGTTTTGAGCTTTGCTTGCTTAGTTTGCTTGCTGCTGCTTGATTTTGAGTCAAGTGTGTCTTTTCCGCTTGGTTGAGTGCTTATCTTTTCTAGAGTTTTCTGAGTATATGAATGCTGCGAGTAGTGTTTTCTTTTTAGTCATTTGGATATGAAAGCAAAGTTGTTATCAAGTTTATTGCTTTGATACATCCATTGGAAAATTAAAAAGTGCTTCTTTCCCATTGTTTCTCAAAAAATTATTGAAGAAAGATTGTTGTGCATTGGAAAATTCTTATTTATATTTTGGAAAAGTTGAATGAATGTATGATCTCTTGTGTTTTTCTCGAATTATGAATCATTCATTTTCTTTAAAGGCTCAAAGAATGCTTCGATTTTTGCAAAATTGTTTCCACGTTAAGGAAAGATAGACGCATTTATTTTTATTTTTGTTGCTCTTAGATCATTGAAATCGAAATTGAAAAGCTTGCATATTTCATTTCATAATCCTCTCTTTTCATCATTTAGTGTCATTTTACTTTGAAAAGAAGAAGAAAAGAAAAAAGTTGTTTTGATTTGGATAGTAGTGTTGTCTACGTTTGTGTATTTCGTTGAAAAGGAAAAGAGTACTTTCATTGTTGAATTTGTTTGAATTGAGATTGTGTTGCATTGAGTTTGTTTGGCAATACCATTGGAAAGAAAAAGATTTCTCCATACCATAGGTAGAATTCATCAAAAGAAAAGAATATTTCGTGCATGTAGTTAGGGCTTGCATTATGTTTCCAATTACGTACTCACCTTCATGATACCGATGTACGTGGAAGACTACAATACCCCTGGACTTGCTAGCACTATAGTCCAGGGGTATTGTAGTCTTCCACGTACATCGGTATATCAAGCTCCTTCACGTACCCACCAAGTACCATAATCCATACTTGGTGTATATCGAAGGGTGTATCACGTACTCGACACATATATCAGAAGGTCTCGTGCCAATGGCTGTGCATTAGACAACACCACTACGGATTTGAGCTCTCACGTACCTTGCATATATCAGGAGACACCATTAGGATTCCTGAAACCAACCGAGTTAACCATTTGGCCATCTTGGCAAAGCAATACACCGAGAATAGCACTCGGGGAGATTAGCATGCACGTACTGTCCAAGTAATTGGGTATGCAGGAAAGGGTACAGTCCCAATCCTCCTTGTCGCGTCATATTGTTGGACCCTGCAGTATATCGCGCTTTACGATGCCTTGATAATCCCGTGAGGTTCTAGAATTTTGAATCCACTTTGTCACATAAGTTTGCTTGTTGCCTTAGTTTGAGTAGGTTTCTTGAACTGCTTTTCTTTTAGCATACCTTTAGGAGAAACGTTGTTTCGGCCTTTTTTGGTTGATTTTCCTGATACTCTGGCATATTTTCCCTGGAGAAGGTCCTGTAGGATCTTGAAATTGCCACTCGAATATCCCCTTAATTCAGAGGTTATTTTTAGGGTAAGAATGGATCAACGTAACGCGGTCGTAGTTATTGAAGTAGGGAACCCCACCTTGAATGTTGGGGGACTTTTGTTTCCACCAGATTCACCTGCCTCTCATCCACCACAGGATGAAGAAGCACACACCCCCACTTCACATGACCTTCCTCTCGTCATCCTGGGAGAACCTGGATCATTGGAATGGATAAACCGACCCCAAGACGACCCTACATCAGCTGTTGGTCCTTCAGCAGCTTACTGGACATCTTCTACAGACCACCCAGTGGCTCATTTTTCCATCTCATCCCCACCTAACTGGACTACTCCAGAGTTCACTAGGCCTTACTATATATAGGCTTGACCCTGTCGAGATTTTTGGCCCCATCCATGAACGTTTGGAACAGTTACGTATTAAAGGTGATGAGCTTTGAAGACAAAGTCTCGAGCGACACTCTGAAGAGTTCCATAATCGTCATTTCCAAATAAGACTTGACGACGGAAACATCCCAGTTCATTCGATATCTTTCAGATCACCTGAAGCACCCCACCACATGACCACTAATGAGACTGGTCAACCCTAGCAGGAATCCAGTCCTGCACCTCAAGTGAACCAACCAGTGGAAGGACGACAGTCCAACACACCTGTCACAACCACGGTTACTTTACCAGTTCCTCCCCCACTTCATAATTCGAGGGGAGGGTATTCCATTCCTACGGATTATCTTATTGGTAATGTTATTACCATGGTAGCTAGTCAACAACCTACGTTGGTTCAATATTTGAATAGTGGTCAATGTCTTGCGGCTGGGGGGCAACCCCCGTTTCCTAACTAGAACATAAGCGGTGGAATCCCCAATGGGACTTCCGTTGGACCTTCCCAACATGCTAGACCATCCACCATGGGATTATCTCATGTTGGAGGGCCATCAAATGTAACTCAAGCCTCATGAAGTCAAGCGTATCCAGGCTTTGTTAACCCTGTGCCAGGCCAACCTAATCCTGGAAACACGCCATACGGGATACCTTATCCTGAGAATCCATACACTCTATGGGGGAGACAACCTTTGTTGCAACACTGACCCCAACCGGCTATCCCTCAAGTACCACCACCCCCGATCGGTCCTCCCCCACCTCCTGCCGGAGGCAGAAGACCCCCACCTAACATTGGTGGAGGCCCACCTCATTTTACCTACAACACCCCTCACCCCTCCGACGGTGGCGGGAATGGTCCACCACCTCCTCCAGGTGGAGGCAGCGGCGGCGGACCACCCTACCATGGTGGAGGAGGACATTTCCCTTCGGGTGGTGGCGGTATCCCACCACCCCCTCCAAGCGGAGGAGGTGGAGGACCCAATTACTATGGTGGTGGCGGTGGTGGTGGAAACCCTCATCCTTTCGGCAGTGGAGGTGGTGGGGGCCCCCATCCATCTGGCGGTGGAAGTGGTCCACCACCCCCTCCAGGTGGAGGCGGTGGTGGGCCACCTCATTACGGTTATGGACCCCCACCTCCTCCTGGCAGTGGTGGTGGACCTCCGCCCCCTCTCGGAGGTGGAGGTGGACCCCTACCTTATTGGAATGGACCACCTTATGGTGGCGGACCTCCTTACGGTTCGGGCGGCACACCCCCTTACGGTAAGTTTTATCCTGGTACACCTTACGGTCGGTTTAGTCCTTACACGCCATATCCGTATTAGCAATACGCGCAACCTAATCCATAGTTGCCCTTTCTGGATACTTTGGACCTATGTGATCTCTCCCGTTTAACCAACAATCCTATTTACCATGGATCTAACTGGCCACCAATTCCGGTGAAACTTCTGTCTAATATCGCTAAGTTTGACGACAAGCCGAGTGAAGACCCCAAGAACCACGTGATGACATACCACTTATGGTGTTCATCTAATTCCTTAATGGACGATTCAATTCGTCTTAGATTGTTCCAAAGGACTCTCACTGGTTCGGCTGCCAAGTGGTACATTGAGTTGCCACCGCACTCTTTTCCTAATTTTGGCTCTCTTGCTATGAACTTTTTGATGCATTTCCAGCTACCTATATGGTATGAGACTGGTACTGAGCTTTTAAACATGCTCCGTCAGAATACCGCCACTCACATTTCGGATCATATCCATGAGTGGCGAAGGAGATGATGTCTCATTAAAGCTCCAATTCTAGATCAGCTCCTAGCAGACTGGTTTACTAAATCACTCATTCCCACCATAGCAAAAGATGTTGCCATGCGAGGTGCTGTCACCAAAGAACAAGCCATCGCGAGTGCTCATCTGTTAGACCTGGTCTACACTAGGTTTGGCACTCTGTTCAATATTTTTCCTGATGCACCCCGGGACGTTAACAATCCCACAAAACCACATAAGAGACCCCAAGTTGATGGGATATAGGTTCCCTTAACACCCAGCCTGCTGCTAGCATTGTTGGATCATCCAACCTGACTCTGGCTGGCCACAACACCGCCAAGTCCACTACTCCTGCTGTAACTGAAGAGGTGAATTCTGTTCAATGAGCTTCATCTCAGAAGTTTAATGACAAAAAGAAGAACATGGGGAAACCCAAAAAGTCTTCTGCCTAGCAGGAACCAAAGAGCACTCCTGATGATACTAAGCAGAAAAGGAAACTGAAGTATCCTTGTCTACTATGTGGAGAAGACCATTTCTCCAAAGAGTGTCCCCATAGAGATGAAGTGCAAAAGTTTCTTAGGGGTAAACCGACTTCCGCAGTCCTCAACGATCTGTTTCTTGCTCAAAACCAGTAGATGATTGTTCAAATCCCCCCCAGCCCAGGGGGAACCATCCAATACCGCACATGTTCTCATGTTGCGCAACGTGGCGATCAATTTGACTACTTGCTCGTGATCTTACGAAACGATCCCTTAGAAGGAATCCACTGGAAGTAATGCTGAAAAATATTTCGACTCTTTAACTGATGTCACTACACCATTGACCTCTCTCACCATAGAGAGACCCTCTTTAGATTCGATATTGCGTCCGCCCAAGAGTATGATTCGAAAAGCTGTTTTCAATCCTAATGCTCAAGCAGCACAAAATTACAATATCGTAGAGGACTTGGCCTAAGCTCCTTGCGCCATGTCCACCCTGGAAGTTTTGCAGAATTGTCCCAATCAACGCAAAACTCTCCTTACAGCTATTGGTGCAGTTGACTCGGATTCCTCAAACACCATCATGTTTCGACTTGACAACTTTAAGTTGAGGCTCTCACACCAGCTCGCATTCCAATTTTCTGCGAACATTGCTGGGAATATTGTCCATCATACCCTTTTGGACGAAGGAGCCTCCACTTCCATCATGTCCATCGCTTGCTGGAGAGCCATTGGCTCCCCCGAATTGAATCGTTCTCCTACCATGTTGAAAGCATTCGATGGGCATGGATTTCAACCTCATGGGTTCTTACAAGCTCTTGCAGTTGAGTTGGGTGGAAAGACCGTAACCATTAACATGGAAGTGGTCTCAGCCCCGTTATATTATAATCTCTTGCTTGGTTGCAATTGGTTTTATACCATGCAGGCAGTAGCCTCTTTAGTTTTTCTCATAGTACAATTCCCCCATCAAGTACGAATTGTTACTATCGACCAGTTAGATTTTTGTACACCGGATGCCACTACTCATCCCGGTGACCATGTTCCTTCCATTGGACAGATGTCAAAAGAGTATGAGAGTGTAGGGGTTGGCCTTTTCAAAGATTCATCTCGCATGGGCATTTTTCCAGCCGTGGACCCCCCTAATCATGTTGCTATGGTGAACATGATCTCCAATGAGATTTTTTCTCACTCAAATGATGCTTGGCTTATATCAGATGAAGCCACAACACACTTGCTTGGAGATATGATGCCTCTTTCACCCGCTGAACGCATTTATGAGGCTATCCAATCAGCTTTGGAGGACCATTTAACCATGGCCTCCCCATCCTATTCTTTATGACGGACATCCTCTCTACCTGATCTCTTACTTCGGACTTTTCATTCAGACGAGTCCATCATGGAAGTAAAGAATGTTGACGAGATTTCATGGGATGATCTCCATCATAGGTCATCTTTTCTTCCTCCTTTGGAATACATAGAGAGCAATATATTTACCCTCTTTTCACCAGATATCTACCCATCCCCTCATTCCCCCATCCTTACATGTCTTACGGACACAGAGGGCAACTTGGCCAACATTGAGCCAACCACCCCGGTAGACATCTCGGTAAAACCTAGTATAGTGGAACACATTCGCATAGGCCAGAAGTGTTCCCCTGAAGAAATCGCTGTTAGCACGGCCTTGTTCAAGCAATTTCGAGACGTGTTTGCTTGGTCCTATGAGGAGATGCCTGGGATAGAACCCACAATTGTTTCTCACAAAAAAAAATCCTATCCCGACATCAAACCTATACATAAAAAGTTGCGACCGGTACACCCCCGGAAGACTACAGCAATAAAGGCAGAAATTGAAAATCTCTTAAAGGTTGGATTTATTTATCCTGTCCCATTGACGGATTGGGTCTCGAACATCGTTCCACTGAACAAAAAGTAGGGCACCATTCACGTCTGTGTTGATTATCGGGACCTTAGTCGAGATTGTCCAAAAGACAACTACCTGACCCCCTTCGTCGACTAGATCATCGACAACTATGCCGGAAGCGTCATCTTCTCATTCATGGATGGCTTTTCTGGTTACAACCAAATTGAGATCAACCCAGCCGACCAACATAAGACAACTTTCATCTTCCCATGGGGTACATTCGCTTATCGCAATCTCCCATTTGGCCTTAAAAATGCTGGCGCCACATTTCAACAGGCTATGTCGTATGCTTTCCATGATATTAAGGACTTTGTGGAACCCTACTTGGATGATCTCCCTGCTCATTCAAAGCAGCGCGAGTTCCACATTGATCATTTGATGGCCATTTTCCTCAGATACAGACGGTACAACATCTGTCTGAATCCTCACAAGTGTATCTTTTGCGTTGAGTCCGATCGCCTCCTAGAATTTATCATTTCAAAGGATGGGATCCACATTGATCCTTAAAGGTGGAGGCCATCATCAACCTACCACCCCTGGAAGATGTGACAGAACTTCAAAGTCTCCAAGGGAAGGCGACTTATTTACGACGTTTTGTTTGTAATTTCGCGGAGAAGACTTAGGGCTATATGCGACTGCTTAAGAAGGACATCCCGTTCATTTGGGACGATCAAGCTCAAAAATCCTTCGACAGTATCAAACATGCCATCACGCATGCCCCTGTGCTCCAACCACCTAATTATTATCGAGATTACATCTTATATCTCGCCGCTTTTGCTACCACTATCACCATGGTTTTGGTACAGGAGGATCAAAACACTCAGGAACATGTGATATACTATGCAAGTAAGGGTCTAGCTGACGCTGAAACTAGATATTCACATGTCGAAAAACTTGCTTTCGTAGCAGTCATTGCTGTCCAAAAGTTCCGTCACTAGATATTTCTCCACACCACCACTATCATCGCCAACTCGAACCCCATGTACCACATACTGACACGTCAGGTGCTTGGGGGAAAGTACTCACACTGGATTGTGATACTGCAAGAATTTGATCTTCTTTTCAAGAAATCCAAGTCTAAGAACTCTTTGGTGTTTGCCGAGCTTATTTGTGACCTTCCCCATTCTGATGTAGAAGTTGAGCACAATGACTCCTTTCCAGATGAATCATTGTTTCTCATCAGTACGACTGATCCGTGGTATGGAGATATCCTATTATATCTTCAAACCCAATGCTTCGATCCTCAACTTTCTCATGATGACCATCGTAAGATACGTCACCATGAAAAATATTATTTAATCATTAATGATACTTTGTATCGTCGTGGCGTCGATTTAATTCTTCGACGTTGTCTCACTCATGATGAAGCTGAATGTGTTTTGAATGGCTGTCACACTGGGGCATGTGGTTGTCATCTCTTTGGGATGGATACAACCCAGAATATTTTGCACACAGGATATTTTTGGCCTACTATCTTCAAAGATTGGATTGAGGCCGTTAAAAAATGTCCTCCTTGCCAACACTTCCACACAAAGAAGCGCACTCATCCTGCCCCACTACATCCAGTTATTGTCGTTGGCCCATTTGAAAAATAGGGCATCGATTGAACCTTGTATCTTTAACGAGGGTGATCTAGTCCTCACTTATGACCAGAAGCATGATAAATTAGGAGTAGGGAAGTTCGAGTCCATGTGGCACGGACCCTACGTTATAAAACGTGTGTTGGAAAAAGGTGCCTACAAGCTTGAATATTATGACAGAATCTCTTTAGGTGAACCCCACGATGGGCTTTACCTGAAGAGATACTACACTTGATCTCTCATGCATAGACTTGCTTGTATATACTCTACATGGTGTGTTTTTGTGTTTCTATGTGGTGTGACGCATTTCTTTTCGAGTGTCTTTTGATATTGTTTCCACTTCTTATACCATGTTCTGTCTGTGTGTATAGATGGCAACGTGCTATGGATTCGTGGACGGTGCCAGCTGGCATACCCGTCACCTTGCTTCGGCAGCTTGGGTACTATATTCCCCAACAGGTGAGCTCATTAGCTCAGGAGGAAGTTGCCTAGGGTTCACGACCAACAATGCTGTAGAATATCAGGCAGTAATCGGAACCCTAGCTAATGCCATTTCCTTGGGTATGAACCACATTGTCATCCACATGGATTCTCAATTAGTGGTTTCCCATCTGAACCGGATATACGCCATCCGTGATCCCATCTTACTCCGTTTCTTCAGATGAGTACGTCTCCTGGAAAGGTCGTTTGAATCTGTTCAATACCTGCACATTCCACGAGAGTTAAACACAGTTGCTGACTCGATGGACAACTTCATTTTGGATTGGTTCATTGCACACACATAATACTCATAATATGTAAAGGCATTCACAACATGTAAATATAATGTACAGAAGAAAACATATGAACAAGATCACATCACTAATCATTTGAAGAACACATAATGTATAAATCGTCGATAATTTATATATATGTATAAATCTCTCAAAAGTAGTGCTAGTACAAAATCCGAAGCATGATGGATTTCAGTGAGTCTCTACAAAATATGAAGCATCATAGCTTTCAATAAGTACAAAATCTGAGGCCTTTAATCCCTCAATACAAATATAAAAAGTGTCTCAGGCTAGACGCCTGACCTATACACCCATAGCTCTAACAGCTCTTTGACGCTGGGTGAGAATGTAGTCTACAGTATGAGCCACCTTGCGGAGTAAAGAGTTGAAGTGCACGGATGCTCCAACTCCAAATCTCTGCATGGGCCTCGGTAGGTCATCAATGGCTGGCTCTGGTACCTCCACAGTCAGCCCGGATAGGTTCTGGTACACCTCCTCCATCTCCTCGATGGCAGCATGAGCACCTACAGGAACCACTGCCTCCCCACCTTTGTCTCTCCTCCCCAGAAGGGATAGACCTACTGGTCGCACAGGGCCCACATCTACACACACATTGCGCACTTGTCAGCACTACATCAAAAAAATGATATAATATACAAAACTAAAAATAAAAGGGTTTTTTTCTTACCGATATCACCCCATACTGCACCCTCTGGCAAGACCAAGTCAGGATTCTCTCGAAAGTCCGTGCCACCATATGAAAAGTCCTCGACCATAAGTAACTGGCCTTCCAACCATCTAAAGAACTCGGGACCAAAACTGATGATGGGACCCCCACCATGGCAGGTCATCACCTCTGCCCACCTGATCATGTGAGGATCTCTCAGATCCCTATCATCCAGTACCACCTACGGGCGCAAGAGAGGAACCCGCTCAAAGAGGAACGATACTATGATCGATCCATATCTAAACTGCTTGAGCTCCCTATGCCGACACTTGGTCAACTGAGCTCGGATGTTGGCAAGGAGACCCTCGCACCAGTTGAAAACCATGGGGGACATACAATCCTCCACATACAACATCTGAGTCCGAGTAGCTATATGTGGAGCTTGGCTACCCGCCACCCTATTAATAGTGAGTAGTATGGTCCTCAGTGGACGACTCACCACATCTCTAATGAGTATCTTCCTGCTGGAAGGATGAGAAGTAGCTATGCAGTGCTGTGACACCATGTCCTCAACTATGCGATCACTAGCCCATGTCCCAGTGAGTTGTACAACGTCCCCTCTTTGGGACAAACTGGTCAGAAAGTAGATATCCTCAATGTCAATTGTGAGGATATGCTCACCTATCACAAAGTATCATTGGGCCGCATCCCAACTCTGGAACATGTGTGTTAGGAATGAGATATGGGCTCTCATCCCCTGTATCTCGAAGAATTTGAGCAAACCGCAGTTTCTCAAAGCAGCCACACATTATGGATCATTTGTAGCTTGCTCATCTTCCACTTTGTGTTCTCTCTCTCACCACTCCAACACCATTTTTGCTTGCTAGTAACCTACCAAAAGGGGCACTTAAACCCTGTTAGGACCTTCCTCAGCATTCACAAGCTCATTTTTTGGATTAGTTTTTGTGTTTGGGTTTTGGGTTTCCGTCGTCGCACCGTACATTCAGGTATAGCGCGACATCGTCGTAGGTCTCGTTTTCGAGGATTGCGATGACCCGGACTCATCGCAAGTCCCAAAAGGGCCACTTGCAACGAGTCGAGGGCACAATGGCCCATCCACAAACCACCCAAAAACTCAAAAAATGAACAATAAATCAAAAAGTAAACCACTACAAAGTTGCTAGCTGAGATTTAGGCCTACCTGGTCTGAATGGCTGGTGAAATGGTGGATCGTAGCTCCCGAAATCGGCAAAGGAAGTTTTGGCTCCAAATTGATACTTCTCCACCCAAATTGGCAATTTGAACAATGTTTCTATTTTTGGCCCATATTTCTATTTATAAATAGAATGGAATATTCCTTTTCAAATATTTTGATGCTTTTGGGCCATTTACTATAGTTTCAACCGTCTATCATTATATTTGGGGCTATTTGACACTTTTTCTAGTGTACAGGAATCGTAAAGTGGTCTTTTGTGCTGTTTCTCGCATTACCAACGGTAACTACAGGTAGGAACACCCCTTTCAATGTTTTGTCATTATTATTTTTGGTTAAGTCATAATTATTGCATGAGGATGAGTTTACTCTTCGTTTGTTCTCGTACTCACCCAACCATGAGAACAAGTACCAAGTTATGACTTATCACTTTTTTGGGCTCGTTAAACTTCCATGGAAAAGGACACCCCCCGGAGTCCATAGTTAAGCTCTTTTCAGACTCCCTAAAACTGAAAAGATCACCAAGCAAACTTGTCACAT
Organism: Larix kaempferi; assembly: GCA_027924585.1. Classification (NCBI taxonomy): domain Eukaryota; kingdom Viridiplantae; phylum Streptophyta; class Pinopsida; order Pinales; family Pinaceae; genus Larix; species Larix kaempferi. The sequence goes on along the minus strand of BSBM01000223.1, from coordinate 22,433,435 downwards.
TCACGCTTGTTAAAGTATTTGAATGGTTGTCTTCCTGGTGATAGTTTACCCCTTTTTTGGACCAAGGGGCACTAATTACGAAAAAGGAATACTCCAGCCAATCATGATTGGAAGAGTCCTCTCCCGCGTTGTTTTACCCTTTTTCCGGCGATGAGGCTAACTTTACGAAAAAGGACTGTTGGAGTCTTCTTTAGTTCTTTTCAGACTCTCTAAATATGAAATGACAACCGAGTTTACCTTCTATGGACTCGTTAAATTTTCACATTGAAGGGCCTGTCATGGGACGAACCCCTCCTATCCCAGGTTCAGAAAATATTTGGGATTGGACTCATCTATGAGATGAGCTATACCGAGCGTTTGGTTACCCTCATCAAGCTCGTAAAAAACACATGAGGCACTCATCATTCATGATGGGGAAAAAGGAAAGTGTTTGTGTTACCTACCTTAGTGGCAGTATGTAGTCGTTCTTGAACATGGCACTGATTTGCATTTGCATACAATACTTGGGTCATCTATTTGTTTATGAGTCCCCGCTTACTTTCTGAGTCCTGTTACTGCTCTAAGTTATCCAGAGAAAGCTTCCATTATCAGTTGCATTAGAAGTTTGCGTCATTCTCATTATGTCAGTACTGCCAAGTCATGCCATGCCCATGTTCAAGAACACATTCACCATCTATCATTTGCAGTCAGTACACACGTCGTCATGCCGTTGTTACTTTGAGTTAGTCTCACATGTTACTGTACCATCCGATCCACTCTACACATCTTTTGTCGTGTTTCGTGTCGATTGATGGGGGATTCATCATGGCCCTCCTTCGACAGATTGATCCTTATCGACTTCAGCTCATCATCCAAGGATTGAATCTAGAAACCAACCAAGTACCTTGGCCCTGCATGCCTCAATGGTAGGTTACCTCGCTTTCATCATGAGTTTACATCATTGACTCTTGATTGAAAGATTTCGTCTTGCGTTTGACATCAACTCATTTATTCATGCTTGATGATATGTACTGTGATACCTTGGGAATCATCGAAATTAATGGTGATATCCCTCGCACTTGTTAACGGTTTACATCAATGACCGGTAATCAAGTGGTTTCTACCATGTTCAATGTCAAGACATTTGTAATCACATGGATAGATCCGTATCATTGCGGGTTCAGCTTGGAGACCTTGGGGAGTCATGTTTTACCCAGGTTGCGATGGAGTTTGTATTGAGTCATATTACACAGATCCACTTTTGTATTGGTTGTGGCTGTGTTATCATCTCATCATAGATCTACGCTTGTGTCTAGTAGCCATGATTGTGTTCAGTCGATCATTACTACCATGGATCTGCAATGTATTGGTCGGTAGCCATGTTGTAATTCATATGAGATTGTCAGTTCAGATTCAGTTGTACTACAACAACGTCCTTCATTCGATGAGTCTTTTGCCATTATTTCTATCAAAGCACTTCACCTATACATCCTTAACAGCTTCATGCTTTGGGGGGCATTCTGTTACACCCAAAATCTACTCATCACTAGATTCAGTGTATACACCCCTGAAGGCACTTGGACTAATAATCATCCTGGGAGGGTATATACTCATTTGTGCTAGGTTCTGAAGGTTTGTCACAGGTTGCACACTAGCAACATGCGACGTCGCAGGTTGCACCACTACAGGGTGCGACGAGGTCTATTAATGGGAAAAAATAGCTTATTCGAGATCCTTCTTGAAAATTGCTCATTTGGGGGCTTATCCCTGACCTCTAGGAGAGCTGGTACTCGACCCCTAACTCTTTTGGAATATCCCCTATCTCTCTCCTACCCTTCCTCAACCTATCCTATCCACACCCTATCCATTTAGTCCTATATAAGTGAGGCTCATTCCCATACAAAAGGGAGGAAGACTAAGGTATTGATACGCTGGTGAAATCTACCTTAGAGGAAGGCTTGTTGTTGCTGCAACATCCTTCCCCAAAATTTTTTTGAAGTTATTTGGGACCCCTCTTTCTAACACTTTTGTAGCAGGCTTTTACTTCATCTTTCGGGTTTTTCTTTAACTAGGTAGAATGTCATCACTTGCTTTCAAAAGAGTTTTCTCATTTTGTCTAAGGCAAAGTCATCCTGTTCCTTTAGCGCAGTTTTTGGTCTTAACTTACTTGTCGTAGCGCAGGTTATAGCCTTGAGTCCTCCGCCGCTTTGACGCGCCTCTAACCATAAGTTCTTCGCTTGGCGCAGACCTTGGATCTAACTCAGCCACCCCTTTGACAAGTCCCAGGTCCTTTATCTGGCATGCATTTCAAAGCAATAAGCCGGCCATTGTTAGTGCGAGAGATAATCTTTTCTCGGTCGTCGAAGGCGCAAGAATTACCTTTATATTCCCCGCCTTAGAGCCATGCTTCATCTCCCTGGAAGAATTAAAAGTTGGTGCGTTCCTCCCCAGCGCAGACCGTGATGATAGATTCGATGCCACAAGCGCAGGAGGCGTGTTTATCCTTCCCGTTTGCAAATCTATGTTTCGTCTTTCACGATAACTTGTGTATGGCGCAGTTTTGTGAGTGCAACCCTAATGCTAGGATCGCCGTTTGAGCGCAAATTTTTATTTTTGAACATGCGCTTGCCACATAGCGTAAAACATTATGCTCCCCACTTGGCATGAAAGGTAAAATCGGTACTCGGCATGAAAAGATCTCCTCGATCCCTATGCACCGGCGGATGTTGTAGGGCCTTTAATGAGGCCATGTGCCACTCTTAATGACGGACTTCTTGATCCCCATGCTCATAACCCCGCCAACTTTAGATGTACGTGAGCATTTAACTCTTCCCCTATTTAACGCATGCAACGGTGTTCTGGGTTTCATTTAGTCATTTTCACTTAGAGCACTTGCTATTCGTGTTGAAGTTCGAGACTGCCATTCGCTGCAAACGGTTGAGGTCTCGGAACGCTCGCCATTACTATCAAGTAGGCTCTTTCCCAATCCCACTCTTGGATTAGTAGGTTAAAACACCCACGCACAGTTTGAGTAGCTCAACGGCCTTCATTTTACTTTGCATAAAAGCTAGAGAGGGCATAGGATAGTTACTGTTTTTCTCCCTATGAAGATACGAGGCCACCACTTTCGGACCAGGGTATAGACGACCCCATCTAACAGGCACACAAGTATTTCCCCTCTGTCGTGTTTTTGGCTTCCCTATTTTTCCTCGTAGAGTTTTGTTTGGCAAGCGAAACCCGCGTTTCCCCATGACTACTTTTGAAAGTTTCTTATATGTTTTTCTTGGTTGCTTGATAGTTTGTTTTGGTTTAAGCTTTTCTTCCATGAGTGGAGTCTCTATTTTCTAAAAGTATGAAGTGCTTACCCTACTCTGGCCATGAGGTCGAATCGTCCCAGCGATATCTTAGTGGCCTTAGAGTTTTTCGCCCAAACCCATAGAAGTCGCAGCATCCCAAGGCCTTGTTTGCAAAACTCCTTGCTAAGGATCTTCTGCGCGTAAGGCCTGATCCTTCTCGCTCCTTGTAGCTAAAGTTTCATGCTATAAACACCAAGATATCCTACTCAACCAAAAGCGAGGTTTATTCATGCCGAGGTTGCATAAAACCCATATTACTCGGCCGAAGTTGCCATGGGGATGTGTTAAATCAGCCCATCAAGCCCATTTAGAAGCTTGAAGCCACGCCCGATCCTTAACCGATAGAAGCCTGCAGCTACAGGATTTTTTTCAGTGTTTAACGCAACTTCCACTATCACCTACTAGCACATGAAATGTTTAAACACTGACGCGCAGTAAAATATTAAACATTAGCATAGAAATAAGGATAGGATAGCGCATGCGAAATTGTTTGGGCCAGTGCACGAATATCTTAGCTTTGGCGCATGAATAAAATTAATGCACTGGCGCGCGGGATTTTTTTAGGTATCAGCGCAGAGAATGCATTATTGTTTGGCACCCAAATAATCTTAGGTGCTGAAACTCATTAAACATTTAAATCTTAGAGCATAATTTCCCGCTTATACCCCAGCACACATTAGATCACTCATCTTAGCACACGCAGAATCCCGAGTGCTGCACAAAGCTCTATTTAGGCGCCAGTGCAGAAATCTTCGTCAGACTAGCGCAAGTGTGTAGTAATTTAGGAGTTACCTGCAAGTTGAAAATGAATGGCGCAGATTCAAAAATAATCTTGCCCGTTGTCCTGATGTTTTATCTTTGTTTTTAACATGAAGGGACATTGTTGAATTAGGCTTAAGCATGAAATGACGATAATTATGATTGTTTAAGGAAGCCTCTGTTGTGAAAATGTTATATTTTGGCTTTGCCATATAATGTTGCTAATGTTTGAAAGTAGTGGTCTAACTAAAGTCTTTTTTCCTTGATCACCACAGGATTACCATGCATAGAAAGTCAGCAAAGAAGAAGGCAGCTCAAAAAGTAACCTCTAATCAGAGGTTGAAATTCTATTCGATACTTCTCTCGTCATGATGTTTGCTGACACACAAGCTACCACTGGTGTTTCCCCTGGGAGCTCCACTTCTGAGTTTCAATGTGGTCATCTATACAAATTCATCATGGCTCAAGATAGTTCGACAGCCTCCATAGAAGACACTCTAGTATATGCCAACATCAGAAGGTCCTGTTTGCATAAGGCAACAACTCTGCCAGAGCTGTTCCCTTGTTCTGAAGTTGTTGGATGGCTGATTCCCCACATCCAGACCGATACAAGGCTCATGCATGATAAAAATGGTTTGTGCTTGGCATGCTTCACTCTTGATCATGTCTCTGTGGCCTACAGATTGCCTTCACCCAGGGATTCCTTAGACAATGACTATATAGAAAATCATCAGATGGACCCACTAGAAACTACTCGTAAGAGGACGATTAATGACAAGAAGATCAGGAGGAGGCAAAACAATGAATATGAGAGTAACCTCTTGAAGACCCCTTACAGACTCATTGTCCTGATGTTGAGTCGGCTCTTCGGCATGCCTAATGGCAATGTGTTTAAAATCGGACGGGTGTCGGTGATGTTTCATATAGCCACGAAAGGCACCATCTTCAACTGAGCTGAAATAATTTCAGATAGCTTGGCCTCACAGTTAACAGCATCCCAAGGAGGACTAACCCAAAAGAAGGAAAATTTCTTCATGTCTTCATACCTTATTGACTTCCTGTTAAGAAAGAATTCGTTCCCGGACTTAGGATGCTCATGGAAGCCAAATGAAACAACTCTCTTCATAGCTTATCAGTCCACATGGGCAAGGAAATACGCAAACCACTACAAAATGTTTTGTGAGAGGTTTATCATGCCATTATACCAGCTGACTTTCGTGCAATAACCAGATTGTATGTCGGAGAATGCAATGCCTATCATTGAGCAAGTCGGCGACTATTATCATAGTGTAGAAGGCACATACATCAGGATGAGTGGAGGAACTCATGAGCCATTTATGTTCCCTCGGTATGTTACAGACTTTGTAATTCATAAGGAGGCCGTGAGACAACTCTTCGGCACTGGTGCCATAAGCAAGTTCTTAACAGATCGGAGGAAGGGCATGTATCCTCCCATTCCATTTACCATAGGAGCTTATAGCCTCCCAAGAGCAAGAGACGGGGAAAATTACACTAAAGGCTTCGAAGTCTTCCATTTTGGCTCAGTCCCTTTCAGAAGGCATGACGCCAATGGTACGGTAATCAGGCATTGTCTTGACCTCAAGATCTCCTTTGAATACACTCATGCAGTGGACCGAGATGAGGAATTCTTCAGAAGCACCCACAACCTAAATGAACTAGGGAAGCATTGCAACAATAAAGTTGTGAAAGATCCAAGCCCCAGACCTGTCGATTTCATCCAAAGAGAGCGGGAGGCATCAACCTCACAATCAGGGGATCCATTAGAATTGGAGCAGGACAGAGAGCTCCAAGAGAAAACCCTCAAGTTGGAACAGGATAGAGTGCTCCAAGTGCAAGCTCTCAAGCAGCAGCAGGACCAAGAACAAGCAAAGATTCAAGGTGAGCTAGCTGCCAAGTTTCAACAAGAGGAGATTGCAAGAAAGCAACAGGAGAAAACCTCTCAATTGGAACAGCAAGAAGAGGCTGCCAGGATCCAGAAAGAAGGAGAAGATCAAGTATCCCAAGAGAAAGCTTCCAAGCAGTAGCATGAGGAAGAGCAAATGCCCCTGGATGAAGGAGCAGATGAATTGCAGACGCAGCAAGAAAAGTAAGCAGAAGAGAAGGATACAGAGCAAACAGAGAAGTCCCCCGAGCCAGAACAATCTACTCCAACAGATATGGAGGTGGACTCACCATTGGTATACACCCCAGGGGGAACTCGGGAAGAAGGTGCCTATTCAGGGAGCTTAGCACTGACCCCATATAACCCCAGGAAGCAGGTCAAAGTAGCAAACCTATATATCGTTTATTTCCATGAGCGGAAAAGGGCCATTATTCATAGGAGGGTACAAAAATAGAAGGAAAAACAATGAATAAGGAAACTAAGGAGACCAAATGTGAATTATGGATAACAGAGAAAACATTGGTCCAAGGAACTGATGTCGACCCCATGTTCCAAGCCCGATGCATTGTACAATCAGCAAAGGAAACTAAGTTAAATGTGGACCTTTTAAAAGCTTAGGTAAAGCATTGCAAGGAACAATGCTTTAAGATCAAGGATGATAGAAAGAGGGAGGTATTGGAAGCAAACAATCTGAAGGAGAAATACACTGAGTTGTTAGGAGAGCATATGGTCCTAAATTTAGGAGTCCTCCAGCTGGAGAATGAGAAGAATTCCTTAGAAATGCAGTTGGCTACCTCTGAAGATGAGATGAGGAATCTGAAATCTCAGATAGCAGGGTTGGAGGAACTCGAAGCAAGCATGGCTTAGCAAATTCAGCTCCATTAGCATGAATATGAAGGGTTGATTCAAGAAAAGGAACAACTAGCAAGACAGCTCAAAGAGGCAGTGGAAAACCAGCAAAATTTGTCCACATTTCATAAACAAGCATGTGATATGCAGATTAAAATCCATCAGCTGCTAGTACTGATCTTGGAAGAGATTTGGAACATGAAAGAGATGATCAAGAAAATGACCACAATTGAAACCAAAGCTTTAAAAACTCGAGAAAAGTTTGCAAGTCATGTAGAGGAGCTGAAGCAGCAATCTGAGTGGAAAAGGGGAAAATCTCAACTCCCTTCACAATTGCGTGCCCCTACAGGGTATGAATTGGACATGGATATAGGAATTCTTGAATTCGCCAAAGATTGCGGTACCAAGTTAAGTTTGGAAATCAAAAGGACGGTCCACAAGTGTTGTTCGATCTACTCCATGCTCAGGGAATCGCTCAGCAAGTGTCATCTAGTTCTCCCCGCTTCCATTGATGATTTCCCAAAAGAAGAAGACTGAGTGTACGAGTTGTAGAACGAGATGGATGAAGACTTGGCCTATATCAAGAAAATAGAAATGTTGACTCAGGATGAATTTCAACAGTTCATTTTCCAGCTTGCAATACATATTTACTTCCTAGAAGAAATGGCAAAAGAGGCCACAGAGGGAAAAGCGCTGATCAAATGAAACCTCCGTAAGCATGAAATAGCGTCCCAGGCAACAGTATCTTCTCGTAGCAAGCTCATCGTAAGGGATATCAACCAATGGGCCTCATACATTCAAAGTATAGATGGCCTGGTAATTTCAAGTGAGCCGGCCGGTGGAGGCATGTATTCAAGTCAACAGGTAGAAGCCCCAGCAGAATAGACAGATCATTCTTATTTTGTTTTAATCAAGAGGAAAAGATGAAATTCTACCTTTGTATAATTGCTTTAAAAGGACAGTTGGTCCCTAGCTTTGTCCTATTTGTAAAAACCTTCCACGCATTCATAAGCTTTGTAAAAATATGATGAAAGCCAATCGAGGAGGTTATAGAATTAGGGTACAGTTTTCAGCCCAAGGGGCGCTTTGTAAAGTTATAAATAGAAGGTTAGAAGGAATAGAGAAGGAATTTTTTGCAGGGAAAAGAAACTTCTGAGCTTGTACGAACTATTTAGTAATTAGCTCCCAGAAATGCGATTTTTTTACCTAATAAAGATCCTAGAGAGGACGTCGTTTTCCTTAAATGGATGTTGGATGTTTGATGGATTATTCTTGTGGCATTCATATCTTGCAGTGAGATCTTTCTTTGCTGTTCAGAATTATTTCTGTGATTTGAATGAGCTTACTGTCTTTTCTGTGCAATGATGTTTCTCTGAACATGAGTAATAGAGTGCTTTCATATGGATTAAAAGCTATCTTTTATATCTTTAAGTCTCTTGCTGTAGATGTATCTTTATGATTTAATGGTTATCTGTTGATCTTTAGATATTTCTTTCAACACATTGCTCATATTTACAATTTGCTCCTTGCAAGGATAGATTAGATTTATTTCAGTCTTAGTTATAGATTTGTTTCAAGCTCTGCATCTAGATTAAAATTAGCTTAGGCACTTGCACATCATTTTAACAATAAAATAAAAAAGAACAGTGGATCAGGCCATAACTGGTATTGTTGGTTCTAGAATTTCTCTTAGACAGACCCGGGCGTGCGGTAATCTTTTAGACCAACAGAACCCTTAGCTCACTGGCCCTTTCGGCAACAGGTCGCAGAAGCAACCTGAAGTCTCACCCGAAGTGATTCTAATGGGAGGCAGAAGACTCAAGTGTCCTCAGCCAAGTTCCGAGGCATCCAGGGTGGTTAAACCCTCCTTAACCCCTTTCACAGAAGCTGTCTATCTCATTTCATTACTCCGGCTACGCCTCTGTCTTATCGCAGTACGCAGGGAATGCGATAAGTCTTTCCCTATGTGAAACCGTCTAGCGATACCCAAGGTATCGTAGGTGTGATATCTTGCCCTTCTAGTTCCTGCGGCAAGCGAACTTTGGCCGCTTCCTGGGTTAACAGGTGGTCTTAGCTATCCTTATCCTGGCACTACAGTTAGCAACAGCATTCAGCCTACAAGCCTAACCCTCACTACTGAAGTCGACCCTTGATATCTCGCAACACGTAACTAGGTAGAACATTACTTTGCGCAATGTCTAAATAAACCATTCATGCCTCATATTCAGTTCTTACTCGCACATTAACCTCTGTTTAACAATTATATAGTCCGCAAAGAGGTTAGCTACGATTATCACACTTGTTATACATCATCCAGAAGTTAACTGACGACCATGTACATTACTTAAAACAGATTGAAGCATTCATATATAACACAAACACGTGAATGAGAATAATGGCTACACAATTACAATAGTGCTACTTAGATAAGCACATTGATACTCCCAGGGCCAAGACTACGCCCAGGGGAACTGCGGGTCTTGTTTACAACTCTGGGGAATAAACACAGCTCCGTTCCACTCTTTACAATAGGGGTCTTCTGGGAAACTCCACCTCAGTGGGAGCCCTTCTCTATAGACCTCTTTTCTCTTCTTGCCTTTACAGTGCACTCTCTTCCTCTCGCAATCCCTGCGGATTGCACTATCTCTCAACAGGTCGGCCCTTGTATTCTCAGGGATGTTCAGACTTGCAACAACATAAGACTTGACTAGCATCTACCTGATGTCTCTATCGCTATGTGGCCAACCCCTTATCCTATAAAAAGACTACTATATATAGATGGCCCGAAGGTCTCATCGCAGTTACAAAACTGTGGGCCTTATCCCAACAGTGACTCAACCCTAACCACTTACAGTCAACTGGCTGTACTTCCATGGCCGCCTTCTGTCTTGTCGCCGCTTCCTGCAGTCCTTAGTCTTTAATGCATCGGCCCGTCGCTTCTTCTTGGTTCAAGCAACGCCGACTGTGGTCCTTCTTCTTTAATGAGGGTAGCTGAACCCTCTCTTCATCTCCGGCGCCTTTATTGCGGTGGTTGAGCTCTCCCTTCGGCCTCTTCTTTGTACCACATGCTTGACTTTTCTGTACCTATCGCCGTGATTCCCGCCGGAATTTGCGCCACGGCGATATCTTTGTCTTACCGCCAAAATTGGTACTTTCCCTCCAAAATTAGTTATCCTTCCCAAAATTAGCAGCTTCCTAACTGCTGCGGAAGTTCTCTCCAACAACTCCCCTAACACTTACTTGTGGCTCGTCCCCGAGCCACTTGCAACAACAGCCTGATTCATTTGCCTAAGCTTATCCTTTGTTGCTCGTGAGATTGCTGCGAATTGTGCCTTTAGCGCTTTAATACTTTCATCCATGTGTGTTACTTCTTCCTGCGCTGCGCTGAGCAGCTCAGCGGTTACCAAGGAGTCCTCTGTGCCCTCAATGACTCCTTTACTTGAGGTGAAGCTTTTCACCTTTTGCTCCAGTTCATCAACCAGATGTGCAATGTTGCTTTCATGCGGGCTAACTTCGTTAGCCAGTTTGATCTGCTGTTCTCTGTATTTCTGCACCTGCTGCTGAATTTGTGTGATTTCTCCTTTCTTTCTTATCTTCGCAAGAGCACTCAAGCCCTTGTACTCTTCTTCAGCTCTTGCTATCGCATCTTCACAGTGCTTAATGTGCTGATCGAGCTGGGCTTTCTGTGGGAGCTCCTCTAGCTCCAGCCATGTCCTTGATGCATCTTCCAGGATGGCCTCTGCTGCTTCCACCCGACAGTGCATCTGTGTCTGTACAACTCTGAAAGCTTGCACTCGTGCTTCTTGGATTTCCTCTGGGGTAGGTGGCTTATTTGCTTCAAGTGCAGCAATCTTTGCTTCGTATTCTTCCTCCATCTTTCTCTTCTCTTCATCTAGAGCCTTTGCTCTTTCCGCTATTTTTCTGATCTTTTGAGTTATTTCTAACTCAGGCCTGATATCGCACTGCGGAAGCTCTGCTGCGATATTCTTTAAAACAAGAGAGACATCCTGCTCTCGCTGAACATATTGCGTCAACTGGGCACTCTCTGCCTCATGCTGCGCAATGAGCTGCACATTGTCGTGAGACAGCAAAACATTTTGCTCATATGTGATCTGTTCTCTGTGCCTCAGCTCCGTGCCTATCTGCTGGAAAATTTCATACAACTGATCCATAGGTACTTCTGGTAGGTTCACCTCAAGAGGATGAACCATCTGCACCTCCATAGGTACAGGGAACTTAATACTTCCTGGCGGTATACGAACAATGTTCGTGCGGTCCTTTGCAATGCTTTCTTCTCTGCTCTGCGAAGGGGGCTGCGAACTTTCTGCGACTGTAGTTGGAGCTGGCTGAATCTGCATGGAAGCAGTCTTCTCAGTGATTGCCTTCAATTCTCGCAATTTGTTGTCAAGGCTGATGCGCATACGATCCTGCGATGACTGAATCGCAGCGAATTTATCCCGCATCTTCTCCTGTATTCGGCTGGCGATGAGATCATACTCATCCTCTGTCATGACTGGTGCCTGCGGTTCGTCGGAAGTAACCGCCTTTGTTCTCTTCTTCTTTGCTCGCACCGGAGAAGGGCCTTCAATAGCCTTTCTCTTAGAACCCATTGGTTCTTTCTCTTTGTCTTTAGGATCTACCTCCTGAACATCTTCTGGATCCTCAGCTGGGGGATCAACTGGAACTAGGCCAGAGGATAGATCATCATACATTTGTTTCATGTCCTCGTCGAAACAGTTCTTAATGGTATCTTCGACCTGCTGGATTTCCATGCGATATGGGCCGGGGGCCCATTCGTTATGTTTCCTGAACCCTTTGGGTCTGATGTAGGTTTTATCCCTGTCGACTTTAAATTCCAGCTTGGACTGATAAAGATCAACGACCGGTGAGTCGACACGTGGAATCGTTGCGACGGATTCAAGCAATAGCGTATAATATTCATGGAATACCATTGCGTTATTCTTGTGCTTCTCTGGGTGATTACTCGCCCAAAGATTGGAGTACCTCGACCCTCTGCACGCCCCTGGCGCCAGCTGTGGAAACTGCGAATGGGGCGGCTCCTTCCATCCAATGAAAGCCATAAGGATCAGCAGCCACGAGAAGTGGAAGCTGTGAAGTGGATCCTGCTGCGCCTGCGCACAGTCTTGAAAGAAACTATTTAACAAAAATAAACTCCAGTTGTAAGGTTTACCGTTTATGACTTCGATCGCTAGGCGGATAACTGAGCCTGTGACCTCCTTCGGCCTCACCTTGAGAAGGAGTTTTCCGGCCAACAGACTAACAGTAAACCGCAAGGCGTCATCCTGTATTGAATTGACATCGTAGGCGCGACCTCCTCTTTGCAGCTTATACTCCGCAACCTGCTTGGTTGAGAGCCTGGTATCCTTTGTGGCGCCATCAATATTTATCTGTGGGTCAAAACCAGTCTTCGACAGACCGGTAATGCGGTGAATGAGGTCAACATTGACATCTATTCGGTTACCCAACCATAAGTAGCCACCATGCACGCATGAAAGTAGCGTCCGCACCACAGCATTGACCTCCGGGCCCCGTCCAAAGTGTGGGATCTCCAGGAGATTGAGCAGTCCCGACGGTACTAAATGGCTTACATGGTCCATGGGGACGAACTCATCGTGCTGTGTCCTTGGGTTCCTCTGAATCGTCATATAACGATCGCGGCGGAATTGTGGGTACAGCGTATAATCTCTCAGATTATAATCAGTAAACTTAACAGCATGCATATTCCCCCACAAGTTACCTTCTTCCTTCACTCGGTTATCCAGCGGCGGGAGTATGAGTTCATATTTAAAGTCTCTTGGAAGGACGATCGCTGGCGCATTCTCTACTCTCGGTGGGAAGTATATGGTAGTGACTGTAACTTCTTCCGGAAGTTCCTGCTCCGGTTCTTCTGACTCTGTGCTATTCAGGGTCTCGCTACGTTCCATATTAGCTAAGGTTCTCGGCGACTGGCGTATGGTCGAAGAGCCAGCAGCAATTTTCTTTCCTTTCTCCGCCACAACTGAAGTCATAGCGCACTCAATTCCACCCCTTTGGAATCTCTGCAACACGTCTTTGAGAGGCTCGTCTGGCGCGAGGCGCCTTCCCCTGTGGTACTCTGGACTTCCTATGATTGCTAATCTTAATGCAAATCAGAGTCTGCAACTGTTTCTAGTTTCCCTGCTCAGGACTCTGCTAAGAATACGCTTGGCTCGGCTCAACTGCGCTCAACTCTTTTAGTGAAAATGACCAAGTAGCCCCGTGCTTTGAATAGAACGTGTATTTATCATAAGGCGGAATTTCAAATGGCAACGGACCAGTGACTGGACCCGTTGGCGGTATTTAATGCATAGACAAGACAGCACCCCGCGCCTATTTATTGCAAACGCCGTTTGAAATTTTGCTGGGAAACTGTGCGCCGGAGTGGTGTCGCATCGGATTTTCCAAATCTAGAAGAATCGTCGTACTGCTGCCAAATCTTAGTACAACAGATACTTGTCAGCCGTGCAGTTAATGCTTGTCAGATGGCGAAGTGACTAGCCCTCTGATCAATTCAAAATTTGATATCGCATCAATCTGTTTTCTGTCCTCTGCGATAAGATATCGCATCGTCTGGAAGTGGAAAGTGCCAAAAACTCGCCTCATATCAAAATTGTCGCAACCACCAGGAAAACTGGCTGCGAATTCTTATCTGAAGCATTTCCCGGTGTAGACTCCTTAGGGTGCGATGCTTCATTTCAACTACACTGAGCATCTGCACTACTAGCTTCTTTTCTGGGCTAGGACTGGGAGGTGGCATGGCCTTCGCGATACAGCTTAAGCCGACTGCCATTGATCAGGGTAGGAAGAAACTCCCCACTCATAGTATAAAGCTGTATAGCACCTCCATCTGTTATTTGCTGGATTTGATATGGTCCTAACCAATGAGTTTTGAACTTTCCAGGGAACTTTATAAACTTACTGTCATAAAGGAGTACCAAGTCTCCAAGCTGAAAGGTTTTGTTCTTGATATGCCTATCATGCCAAGCTTTTTCTCGTGCTTTCTGCACTTTTTGATGGAATCCTGCGATAAATCTGTCTTCCTCCAGATTGAGCAGCTGTGCCAATCTCTCTTCTAAAGTATCAGAATCAGCCATCTCTGTAAGCTGAGCAATCCTTAGGCTGGGTAAGATGTATTCCATAGGCATAACAGCCTCTTGTCCATATACCAGGCTGAAAGGTGTGTGCCCTGTTAGTTTCTTACACGTGGTCCTGTAAGCCCATAATACAGCATTAACTCTGAGGTCCCAATCATCCCTTTGATTGTTACAAATCTTTGTAAGAGCATGTTCTAATATCTTATTGAAAGCCTCCACCGTACCATTAGCTTGAGGGTGGTAAGGTGTACTCTTATGGTGCTGTATTTCAAATTCCTCTGTCAAGGCTTCTATGGTGCTATTCAAAAAATGTGTGCCTTGATCACTCATCAAAGTCACTGGGCATCCAAATCTAGTGATGATGTTTTCAAAAATAAATTGTGCTGCTGTAGCAGCATCACAATTCCTGACTGCTTTTGCCTCAGCCCACCTGGTGAGGTATTCTGTTGCTGTAATTATATATCTCGCACCAGTTCGTTTTCCTGGGGGGTTAATAGGACCCACGAAGTCTATGGCCCACTTATCGAATGCGCGTAGCGTTATCTGTGGTCGCAACGGCATTTCATCTCTTCTGGAGGGCTTTCCTGTCCTTTGGCAGATATCGCATGATCTGCAAAACTCTTTACTGTCTTTATGTAATGTAGGCCACCATAGTCCGGCTGCTAGGATCTTCTGAGCGGTCGGCTTCCCTGCGAAATGGCCTCCTGCGATGCCCGAATGTGCTTCCTTAAGAATGGTCTGTTTCTCGTGGGGCATAACGCATCTGCGCAAGATTTCATCTGGTCCTAACTTATATAGGTGTCCTGCAATCAGGGTGAAGTCTGCTGCTTTCACCACTAGTTGTTTCTTTTGTTGCTTGGTAAACTCAGGTGGTGCCCACCCTGTAGTAAGGAATTGAATTATGTCTCCATAATATTCATCTGCGACCTGAATGGAGAATAATTGCGCATCAGGCAAGTTGTACTCTAAATTACTTGGTTCTTCACCTGAGTCTAGCCTTGACAGGTGATCAGGTCCTGCATTTAGTCTTCCTGGCTTAACAATGATTTCGAAATCATATTCCTGGAACAACAATAGCCATCTGCATATTCTTCCCCCTAACACTGGCTTATTGACCAAGTACTTTAATGCAGAATGGTCGGTGAACATCTTGAACGGGGCACCCAATAAATAGTGCCGAAATTTCTGTAAGGCATACACCATTGCTAACCCTTCTCTCTCTGTGGTGGTGTAATTCTTCTCAGCTGTCGATAGTCTCCTGCTCGAATATGCGATAGGGTGGTCAATACCCCCTTCGCCTGGTTGCGTGAGAATAATGCCCAGTGCGATGCCAGATGCATCCACATGAACATGAAAAGGCTTGTTCCAATATGGAAATACCAGAATAGGTGCTGTAACCATTTTTTCTTTTAGAGCGTCAAGACTCTTCTGACATTCCTCATTCCACTGAAATTTGATATCCTTCTTCAATAATTTCTCCATTGGTGCGGTAATCTTGGCATAACCTTTGATAAACTTTCTGTAATACCCAGTATGACCAAGTGTAGTTCTCAGCTGCTTTACTGAGTTAGGTGCTGGTAAATTGACGATGATGGCGATCTTCGCAGGATCTACCATCAAGCCTTGTCTGCACACAATGTGACCCAACAACGTACCAAAAGGCGCACAAAATATACATTTTTTTAAGTTAAGGGAAATCTGGTGCTGTCTACATTTTTCAAACATTAATCGTAGGTTTCCTATGTGCTTCTTGACTAGTCCAAATACAGTCCAATCATCAAAATAAACTTCTAGAAATTGATGGATGTATTCCTTAAAGACAGCAACAACTACTCTAGAAAAAATTGCTGGGGCATTCTTAAGACCAAAGGGCATTACCGTATACTGAAAGGAGCCCCATTCTGTCGCAAATGTGGTCTTGTGCCTGTCGTTTGGATGGATTCTTATCTGGTGATAGCCTGAAAAGCCATCAGTAAATGAATAGATTTCTTGTCCTCCAACATTGTCTAAGACTTCATCAGTGAATGGTGTCGGAAATGGGTCATGCAGCGATGCATCATTCAGTTTGCGCAAGTCGACACAGATCCTGATGTCTCCTTTTGTTTTCTTTTCTTGTACTACCATGGGACTAACCCACTCACTTTCTTCAACAGGTTCAATGATGCCTGCTGCTAGCATCTTATCTATTTCATCTTTTACTTTTGCTTTATACCGCGGATTCAACCTGTATGGGCGTTGCTTAACCGGCTTAGCGTCCTCCTTAAGCGGTATTCTCATGACTCCGAGGTCACCCACTATTCCCTTCATTTCTGTAAAGTTGGTAGGAAATAGGTCCTGATACTCATGTAATAGGTCTGTGATTTGGCCAATTGTCTCATCATCCCAATAATCTCCAATAGAGGCAAACTTAGGGTCTGTTTCTGTGCCAATATTGCTCTTTCTAATCTTGATTGGTTCTGTTACAGCTGGGATTTCTAAGTGCGGGCCTTCAACTTCACGTGTACCTTCTGTTTCTGCGATATTGATACTGCGAGGATCTTCATCCTCATCGCTTGAGTCTTGTGCGCAGTTGTAACATTCTAGTGCATGTTCCATCTGGATAGCCCACTCGGGTTGCGAATCCGCTGGTAATGGGCAATCCTCAAATATTTTAGTCTTTATGATCTTCAAGGCCCGATCAATGCTTGGATGCTCAGATTCAAAACTGAACGTGACCAAAAAGTTTTCAATCATAATAGGCCATGAGATAGTTCCTTTTCTTAGCTCTGTTTCTGTATACCAGTTCCGTGGAACTGTATCCAGTGTATGGATAAACAAATGAACCCATTCTTCTGCTGGAATCTCTAGCCAACTCTGTTCACAATTCATAATGTGTGCTCTGGGATCACTCTCCCCTGTATATTTCCGCTGTGTACAGTCTCTTTCTTTAGAGAATCTAATGCGCATCAATCTCTTACAATCATACCATGATGCGATATGTTCCTTGTGTGTGTACCACCATCTTGCAGGTGTGGCTCGAACTGCAAGGTCAAAAACCTCCATCCTCTGCTCTTGAGGAATCTCTTGTTCAAACTGCTGCAAAAAATCATTGACATCTGCTAATCCATCAAAAGTTGGAATATACCTGCTTTCTGTCCCAATCCATCGCAGTGATTTAGTCATGAATGCGCATCTGCGAATAGAGACTTCGTGGAGTCTATTTTGCCAATTTTCTAAGCCAACATCTGAATCGGATGTGCAAGAGCTATCACATCTCCAGCTAATATGTCCATCAGCTGTAGGGTCAATGTAGTCTGTCTGATTAGAAGTCATTTGGTACAAGTTTTCCATGTTATGCACCTCCTCTTCTGCTTTGATTGGCTCAATGTAGCGAGGACCCTGTAAAGGATCTAATGGTGCGATAACCCGGACTTGAGCATCTTCAAATGTCATCTGCCTTTTCTTTAAGTTGATAACAGCCTTGTTATCAAAAGCCCAATCAATACCTAATAGAGCTGGATATGGTTTGGTGTCACCAATAATTTCTATAATCTCAAAATCGGCATATGTGTGAACTCCGTCGATGTCCACTAGGACATGCGATAGGCGACCCATCGGTGATATTCTCTGTTGATTAGCTAGTCTGAGATGGATAGGGGATCTGCTTAGTTTTGGACTTCCCATCTGTTCCCATGTCTGTTTAGTCAAGACATTTACTTCTGAACCTAAGTCTAGGATAACCTCATCCATTTCAAATAGTCCGATCTGCGCTGTGAGCCTCATCTCTCTTCCTGTCCTTGTATGGCCCATTATATGGTGAATGGTGCGCTGTGTATTGCTCACAGAAGGGCTCTGTTGACATTGGTCAATAACTTTCTGAAGTTCCTCTACAGCTTTCCCATTTCTTAGAAGTTTCAAACAACTCTGCAAGAAGGACTGTACACTCCCGGTCAATTCCTCTTCGTCGCATCTGCCAGATGTGCTAGCCTGTGGTATCTGCGTAGTACTAACATCCTGCGGTGGTTTCCGTGGTATACCCTGAGATGGTAATAATAGTGATCTGGGCGGTGTCTGTTCAGCAAAGGAAGTCTTAGTTTGTTGAAATGCCTCCTTATTCTTCTGTAGATCAAGTGGGATAGGTTTTCCTGGAGCTTTGCGCACCCACTGCGTTCCTGTCGTTTTTTCCACGTCCTGCGATATGTTGCTCGTGGAGAGGCCACTGCGAGTTACAATATTGACCCGTGGTTCAGTTTCGTTCTGCTCAGCAGCGATAAACTGGATAGTCTGATTGGTTGCTGGCTTGGCGTCCTTGATCTTAGCTATCAGTATGGGACATTCCTCTATTGTGTGATCATAAGATTTACAATACTTGCACGTTGTAGTAGGGTTCTGACAGTCTCTAGCGTAATGTCCTGTGCCTCCACAGTTATAACAGGTGATAGTTCCACGGCCACGGCCAGATTCATAGCCTCCTCCGCGTCCTCGGCCTCTAAAATTTCCTCCACGGCCTCCCTGATTCGGATCAGTTTGTGCACGTACTGCTGGTCCGGATGCTTCTGACTGAACTCTGTAGAGGTCGTGCTTCCTTTCTATCATTAACTCATAAGCTCTACAATTGTTTTCGTCATGTCCCACAGATTTACAGAAGTTGCAATATAGGTTCTTTGGTGTCTGCACATATTTCTGAAGGAGAGGGAATTCCTGAGGACTGTGTCCTCTGGTTCTACAAATCTCGCACCATGGCCCCTGGTTCTGCATCAACAGGTTAGGAGCTCCACTGGCGATATAGTCAGCAAAGACAGGGCAGTTATCCTTACTGTGTCCCTGCGCTTTACACTTAGTACACCAAATTTCATGCGCAACCTCCTTTCCTTTCTTAATTTCATGCAGCTGTAAGGTGAGGTTAGCTAGCTGATTTTGCAGATTAGTGATACCGGTGCTAGTTTCTGCTAGAGGTGAAGCCTCTAGTTTCATTGCCATTTCTAATGCTTCATCTTGTGTATTTAATTTCTGTTGCATTAGCGGAAGTCTGATGTGTGGTAATATTGCTGCGATAAACCATTCTTTATGCTGTTGAGGCGCAAGCTCAAAGCTTACCTGATCAATGAGGGTCTTGAATCTCTGGTCAAAATCCCAAACCGTCTCCGTAGGCAATTGTTTAATATCCTTAAGTTCTGCTATGCATTGTGACTCGGATTTAGGTTTTTTAAACTCTTTAATCATAGCAGTTCTAACCTGTGCAAGCGTTCTGTTATGGCCAGTGGTATACTTCATATACCAAGTTAATGCTCTTTCTCTAAATGTGGTGGCCAGCTGGACAAGCTTGACATTATCATCTTGTATTTGCTTAATGGTCCATATGGCTTCGCATAAGAACCAGTGTTGCTCAGGGTCCTCCGACCCTGTACCTTTGAATGTTGGTAGCTTCATATCATCTCCCATTCTGCTTCTAGATGGTGGGTTCTGGTTTGCTGTATGACTACCACTCGGCTGTGTAGATGTGGAGGGTGTAGCGGTAGTATTCGCTGTATAAGAGCTACTGGAAGGGGTTCCTGCGGGATTATTCTGAGTTCCGACTGGCTTTTGAGGAGTCCTAGGATTCTGACTCTGCTGTCTCGGGTGATCTGAACTGTCTTCTTCAGAAGAAGATGACTCGTTGACTCTATATCTTTTACCACTACGTGTATGTCCAAGATACTCGTAATCACTTTCAGAGTCTACTGACATTACAATATCATGCTACAATTCATCTGAGAGTATATCCAGTACTCCTTTTTCATATAGTAATTGCTTAATGGACAGACTTAAAGAATTTAGGTACTTACCGCGATAACCCTTGAAGAAGTACCGTTCTGCTACGCTGAAACTCTTTCTCTGATCGACCGCGAACTCTGTGATGAAGCCGTCCAGCAGACTCGTAAGCCAGAAGTCTACTGCGCGTGAGATGGGGTTATCGACACCCTTCAAGGTCTGAATCAGCTCTGCTGTCCAGACAACTTCTCGACTCTTCTTGACACCGCTGTTGTCAACAAGCTTTGATAACCAACCATATAACTCAATAGCATAAGTTACGAAGAATATCTCGTGAAGATCTGTAAAAATGTGCTTCTGTAGCCAAGCCTCAGTGCTCAGCCTAGGATTCTTGTTTTCTTTTGCAGCAAACTCTCTTTCTTTTGACTCAACCCACTGGTTAAGTTCTTGCTTGGTAGGATGCCAACAGAACATCAGCTCAATGTGTTCAAACCGGCAACGGAACCATTTGTTGGTTCTAGAATTTCTCTTAGACAGACCCGGGCGTGCGGTAATCTTTTAGACCAACAGAACCCTTAGCTCACTGGCCCTTTCGGCAACAGGTCGCAGAAGCAACCTGAAGTCTCACCCGAAGTGATTCTAATGGGAGGCAGAAGACTCAAGTGTCCTCAGCCAAGTTCCGAGGCATCCAGGGTGGTTAAACCCTCCTTAACCCCTTTCACAGAAGCTGTCTATCTCATTTCATTACTCCGGCTACGCCTCTGTCTTATCGCAGTACGCAGGGAATGCGATAAGTCTTTCCCTATGTGAAACCGTCTAGCGATACCCAAGGTATCGTAGGTGTGATATCTTTCCCTTCTAGTTCCTGCGGCAAGCGAACTTTGGCCGCTTCCTGGGTTAACAGGTGGTCTTAGCTATCCTTATCCTGGCACTGCAGTTAGCAACAGCATTCAGCCTACAAGCCTAACCCTCACTACTGAAGTCGACCCTTGATATCTCGCAACACGTAACTAGGTAGAACATTACTTTGCGCAATGTCTAAATAAACCATTCATGCCTCATATTCAGTTCTTACTCGCACATTAACCTCTGTTTAACAATTATATAGTCCGCAAAGAGGTTAGCTACGATTATCACACTTGTTATACATCATCCAGAAGTTAACTGACGACCATGTACATTACTTAAAACAGATTGAAGCATTCATATATAACACAAACACGTGAATGAGAATAATGGCTACACAATTACAATAGTGCTACTTAGATAAGCACATTGATACTCCCAGGGCCAAGACTACGCCCAGGGGAACTGCGGGTCTTGTTTACAACTCTGGGGAATAAACACAGCTCCGTTCCACTCTTTACAATAGGGGTCTTCTGGGAAACTCCACCTCAGTGGGAGCCCTTCTCTATAGACCTCTTTTCTCTTCTTGCCTTTACAGTGCACTCTCTTCCTCTCGCAATCCCTGCGGATTGCACTATCTCTCAACAGGTCGGCCCTTGTATTCTCAGGGATGTTCAGACTTGCAACAACAGAAGACTTGACTAGCATCTACCTGATGTCTCTATCGCTATGTGGCCAACCCCTTATCCTATAAAAAGACTACTATATATAGATGGCCCGAAGGTCTCATCGCAGTTACAAAACTGTGGGCCTTATCCCAATAGTGACTCAACCCTAACCACTTACAGTCAACTGGCTGTACTTCCATGGCCGCCTTCTGTCTTGTCGCCGCTTCCTGCAGTCCTTAGTCTTTAATGCATCGGCCCGTCGCTTCTTCTTAGTTCAAGCAACGCCGACTGTGGTCCTTCTTCTTTAATGAGGGTAGCTGAACCCTCTCTTCATCTCCGGCGCCTTTATTGCGGTGGTTGAGCTCTCCCTTCGGCCTCTTCTTTGTACCACATGCTTGACTTTTCTGTACCTATCGCCGTGATTCTCGCCGGAATTTGCGCCACGGCGATATCTTTGTCTTACCGCCAAAATTGGTACTTTCCCTCCAAAATTAGTTATCCTTCCCAAAATTAGCAGCTTCCTAACTGCTGCGGAATTTCTCTCCAACAGGTATAAAAGAAGCAAATCTTTAAATCTAATGGTAGACAGAACTGTTAACTGGATGGATTCCCCATACCAAACGGTGGACAATCTAATTGGGATAGTTTATCGGGGAGAATCCCTTTCTACTTGATGCTGCGATCTTCGAGGCATCAACAGTTTTTGGCGCTAGAAGGAGGGCCTATAGTGCATGGTTGATAAAGGAAAATCTCCCGTTGTCAAAAATGTCACTGAAAACCCGCTTGAAACAGGGATTTCAAACAACCCAAATCTTGAAGTAGCAAATCAAGAAAAACCCATCTCTAATTCTGAACATCAAGAAGTATTGTATGTTGTTCCTTTTGCCGAAGTAAATGATTTTAGAAGACATACATGATCTTATGTTAGATAATTAGGTGGTTTAAACAAAGTAACTTTCCTCCCTAGGAAAAGTACTCCCAGAAAAGAAAGACAGTACACCCGTGATTCAATTCTTGTAGAGAACTTTGAAGAGCTTGTAAATTTAACTTTGGAAGAGATCACAGAACCCCTGAAAGAAATCGATCTTGAAAACCCATAAAAAATTTTAGATCCAGAAAATCTTGGAGAACTTGTTACTCCAAAGGTCTCTCCACTCAATTCACCACACAATTATCCACCTGATTCTCCAAATAGAAACATGGTTGTACCTGCTTGGAGAGCAAGGGGAGCATTAAATCTAGCTGGGCCATTCCACAATCTGCCTAAAAATCCAGAGAAAGCCTTGCCTAAATTCGACCCAGGAAAAGCCATTTCTACTAAAGATCATCTCAAGAGTTTTTATTTAGCCTTGAATCTTTTAAATGTACAACATGAAGATGTAGTTTGTAGGCTTTTCCCATACACATTTGAGCCAAAAGTTTCTTCCTGGTATTTTAGCTTACAAGCTAGCTCGATTTCTGGCTAGGAAGAATTTGAAACATGTTTCTTAAAGAAGTATGGAAATCAAAAGACTATAGCTACACTCATGAAGGAATTATTGTCCATGAGAATGGAAAAGAAAGAAAAGGTTCAAGACTTCAACCAAAGATTCACAACACTCTTAAATAATTTCAGCGAAGCAAATAAACCAGCAGAAGAATCTCTAGTGGAATATTATACGACAGCTCTTGAAGGGCCTATAGCAATGTTCATCAAAAGATCTAAGAAGACCACCCTGATAGAATATTTTGAAGAAGCTAGAAAGGTGGAAGAAGAAGCAGACATCATTGCTAAACATGCCTTAGATGCAAAGACAAAACCAACAATGAGTAAAAAAACCTTGCTGCTCACCAGGAATAAAGAAGAGCCATCAACAGACATGGAGAACGTAGTTAAGATGATGCAGAAATTGTCCAATAAAATTGTACATCTCGAGAAAGACAAAGGACCTAGTACATCTAGGAAGCCTTTCAAACCATTCTACAAGAAGAGAGAAGACAATGAACAACCTCATCCACCTATGAATACTTCTCCTATTTTAAATCTGAATGAAATAGGAATGGAACACTTTTGCACCTTTCATCAAGAGCCACACTCGGAAAAGAACTGCCCACAGTGGATTAACTCTATGAGTTTGGTCATGAACCAAATGCTGGATTCACAAATTCCAGATCAAGACGATCCTCCAGAGGAACCAAGCCCTGAGATAGAGGAACCATCCCCAGACACTATCATGGTGCTATGGGATTGGGTACCTTTAACTGAATTGGTAGAAGATAATCCCGTGGAAAGCCCAGTCTCTAATGTAAGCATTACAACTCGCAGTAAAGGTCCCATTGCAGATCCAGTTCCAAGCTCAACTATTCCCAAACCGAAAATTTCAAAAGAATTACCTAGAAGACATATAACAGTCATTCCACCACAACCCAAAATGAACCCCACAACGGCCAAGCAGCCAGACATCGACCCAATAGTTCAACAACCAAAGGTCCCACTGAATAAGATAGACCATCAAACTAAAATTGTAAAAGAATGCGATTTGGGATATGACATTATTGAAGATATAAAGAAAGTAAAGGCATATGTATTAATATTCGATATGTGCAGTTTTCCCCAGCAACGAGACAAGTTGTTGCATGCTTTACAATCCCAGCCCAGTGCTCCATTAACAAACACTCAAGAAGACCCTGAAATTAATGAGGCCAGCATCGGTGGGAAATCCAAATCTTAGACATTGTCGTTCCTTTTAACCTTTGAAATTTTCAATCACAACATGCACAATTGTCTAGTAGATTCTGGAGCATCTTCTAATGTCATGCCACTATCTATCTATAAAAGGATCAATGGTCAGCCAATTCCATCTCCTGCCCAGATTATTCAGTTAGATAGGACTGCTGCCAAAGTTATCAGGGAAATGAAAGATGTCCTCGTTAGGTTGTCAGCAGATTCTAGAGTTTGTTAGTTCATTGATATAATGGTATTTGACATTCCCGAGGCCTATGGTTTGATCCTAAGTAGAGACTGGTCTACAAAGTTGAACGGTTACTTTGCGACTGATTGGTCCCATTTGTGGCTATCATATCATAATAGACAGAATCAGATCAAGATTTTGAGCGAGCCACATATGAAACAAAATGTAACTCAGCTGGAAGGAAAGAATGAAGCTGTGGCATTTTCATCTTCAGTTTTGGGAAATTACTTTTTAGAAATTGATATGGGTAATTATCAGTCTGAAACTATTAGCCATGAATCAGATGAACAGTCCGATCTCCTTCATTTTTCTCGGACTGATGATATTGATTGTAATATAGTTAGTTCAGTCACTGACTTAGATCGTAATGATACTAACTTAGTTAAATCAAATGATCTTTTTTGGAAATTATACTTTGATGGGTCTAAAAATTTGGAAGGATTCAGAGCCGATTGTGTTCTGATGGATCCAAAAAGAAACAAGTATTTTTTGTCCTGTAGGTTAGAATTTGATTATACTAACAACACTGCTGAATATGAAGCTTTAGTGCATGGATTGAAGAAAGCCATCGGTTTAAATGTTAAGTACCTAAAGGTTTTTGGCGACTCAGAAATAGTTGTGAGACAGGTAAGAGATACCATTCACTGTCTTTCACCTCATTTGAGGAGTTATCAAGCTAAGGTATGGGATTTAATTACGCATTTTGATGCTTTCAATATAAAATCTGTTTCTAGAATGCAGAATGCTGCTGCTGATTTATTAGCAACATCCGCTTCCAGATTGGTGCCAACTAATAACAAGTGCTCAATTGAATTGATTTTCAGGCCTTCTGTCCCTGACAATATCACAAACTTCATAGTTTTCGATGATGACGTACAGATTATCATTTTTCTAACAAACGAAGACACATTCCAAGAAGCTGTGATAGATGAAGAAGAACACGATTCTGATTTACAAAAGAAAGATACAACTAAAGGCAATTTCATCCCCAAAGGGGTAAGGTCGCTTGAAATGTTGTTTGATCTTCAGAGCAAGTTCAAAAGGCCAGCAAATACCAAGACCAATAGCTCATCAATGCAGCACGAATTAGTTAATCTAGGCACCAAGGCTGAACCAAAATTTATTAACCTTGGCAATTGTTGTTCACCGGGAGAAAGGGATAAGTTCATCAAGCTGTTTCGACAATATAAGGACGTTTTTGCATGGACTTATGAAGATCTGAAAACTTATGACATCCGCATTATTCAGCATGTCATACCAATGAAGGCAGGTGTCAATCCATTTCAGCAGCAGTTAAGGAGGATGCACCCGACGCTTGAACCTTTGATTCAAAAGGAATTGAAAAAGTTACTGGATGCGAAAATAATTTTTAAAGTCCAGCATTTTGAGTGGGTGGCTAACCTCGTCCCCATGAGAAAGAAGTCAGGAGAGATAAGACTATGTGTCGATTTCAGAAATTTGAACAGAGCGTCCGATAAAGACAACTATCCCGTCCCTTCAATGGAACAAATTCTCTAGATGGTGTCAGGATCTGAACTTTTCTCCCTTCTTGATGGTTTCTCTGGTTACAATCAAGTATTGGTAGCTGAAGAAGACCGTCTTAAGACTACTTTCTACACTAAGTGGGGAACGTTCGCATACCGAAGAATGCCATTTGGCCTGATCAACGTAGGAGCTACGTTCCAACGAGCAATGGACATCGCCTTCTGAGGATTGGGAGGTCACTGTGTTGTTGTCTATCTAGATGATGTGACCGTTTTTTCAAAAAAGAGAGAAGACCATGTTGTTCATTTGAAGCATATTTTTTATCGTTGCCGTAAATATGGGATCTCTTTAAACCCCAAGAAAAGTGTGTTTGCTATTCCCGAAGGTAAACTACTGGGCCATATCATAACCAAAAGAGGAGTATCAGTAGATCAAGAAAGAATACAAGCTATAAATAAAATTCCAATGCCTCATAACAAGAAATCCATGCAGTTGTTTATGGGAACTATCAATTTTGTCCGAAGATTTGTTCCAGATTTCGCGCAAATTGTCAAACCTTTGCAAGAAATGGTCAAGCAAAGCACACAGTTCAAGTGGACAGAATTAGAAAAGGATGTATTCAGAGACATTAAGGAATCCATAGCTAAGGCTCCTTCCTTAAGAAGCCCAGATTTTGACAAAGATTTTATCTTGTATACCTTTACTTCGGATGACTCACTCGCAGCGGTGCTCACGCAAAAGGTAGAGTTAGGAGATGAATACCCAATCTCGTTTATGAGCACTGGTCTACAAAGTGTTGAATTGAACTATCCTGTTGTTGACAAGCATGTGTATGTTGTTTTCAAAGCGGTCAAATAGTTCAAACCATATATTCTTAAGAACAAAACTAAAGTTATAGTTCCTCACCCAGTGGTTATATTCCTTTTCGTTCAAAAGGAATTGGGAGAAAGAAGAGGAAAATGGGTCACGGCTCTGCAAGAATATGACTTAGAATTTAAACCAGCTACCATCATTAAGGGAAAAGGCCTGTGTAAATTGCTTACAAAGCATCCAATTAATGAAGAACAACATTGGAAGAATGAAGCCAAGCTGAATTTAGTTGAGGTATGTCCCATTTTCACATCTCCTGAATCATGGTATAGAGATCTAGTGTATTATTTGTAGCAAGGATATCTGCCAGAACACTGGAGTTCTAAGCAAAGAAGGGCACTCCATTTAAAATCAACGGCTTATCAAATCATTGATGGAATACTCTTTAGAAAAAATTACGATGGAATTTTTCTTAGATGTCTAGAAAAGGAAGATGCAAGTAAATTTGTCAAAGAATTACATGATGGCCTCGTTGGTGGACATTATTCAAGAGAGACAACAGCTCACAAAATACTCAGAGTTGGTTATTATTGGCCCACTCTATTCCGAGATGCCTATGTTTATGCATGAAACTGTGATATATGTCAAAGATGCGTTGGGAAATTACCTAAGGCAGCAGGACCCTTGCAGCCGGTTATTATCTCAGAACCTTTTGAACAATGGGGTATAGATGTCATTGGAGAGATAAACCCAAATTCTTCTCTACAACATCGATACATCCTGACAGCTACTGACTACTTCACCAGATGGACGGAGGCTATCCCATTGCGCAAGATCAACAAAGATGCAGTCATCAATTTCTTGAAAGAGAGCATCATAACCAGGTTTGGGGTTCCAATTTCCCTTGTTTTTGATAATGCTCCTTATTTCTCGTCATTTAAGATAAATGAATTTGTTTACGAATGGGGAATTAAACTGCATTATTCAGCCAATTATTACCCTCAAGGAAATGGATTAGCTGAATCTTCAAACAAAAATCTCATCTGATTTCTCAAGAAGACTATGATTGAAAATCAACAAAGTTGGCATATAGCTCTCCCAAATTCCTTATGGGCAGATAGGGTGACTCCAAAAAATGCATTAGGGGCTTCCCCTTACACTCTCGTCTATGGAAAATAAGCCATTCTTCCTCCCAATATCTTGCTTCCATCCTTACAGTTGTCCCAAGCCTCTCGAGGGTCTGGTAGTCAAGTCTTGCAATCTAGGATCAATACTTTGCTTCAACTTGAAGAAGCCCAACAGAAAGCCAAAGACTGATTCCATCAGCACCAAGACATAGTCAAAAGATGGTTCGATAAGAGGAAGTCTGGTAAGAGAAGTTTTGAAGTAGGGGATTTAGTCATGAAATGGGACCATAATCATGAGGGCAAGGGGATGCACACGAAATTCCAACACTTATGGATAGGCCCTTACCAAATTTTTGCAAAGCTCAGCCCATCCACTTACAAGCTGATAGACCTCCAGGGAGAGGAAGTAACCCTTCCTCTCAATGGCCTCGCCTTGAAATAATAATTTGCATAGTCTCAATGAGACTTTCTGTACATAAATAAAGTTTTTCTTTTATTTTACTTTAGTCTTTTGTTTTCTATTTCAGCTAAATTACCTTTTCCTCTCAGCCTTTGAGCTTTTTGTACAATTTTCTCTTCCTGAGTCACCTGCAATTTTCCCTCTCGTGAAGGTAGATCTCACAAGAAAGCGCACAACTCATGAAGCTGGAAATGTATCCAAGAAAGAATGTTTACCCATGCATTTGGGGCTTCGCTGATCATTCTCCAGAATGAAAAGATCCTGTTCTATTGGTCACACTAACCCTTGTTTAAATAGCAGAGATCAATGATTATCTTTACTACTATCTTCGGGCTCCATCCACCATCACACTTAAAAGCATCTCAAGAGGATCACTACGGTTGGAACCACGAAAAGGTAGCACATCTGGAAGGCACAGGGTATTGAAGTGGCTCCATGCTGCAAGTTTAAACCCAAAAGGGCATATAATCAAGGGTCTGTTTCCGAAAGATTCTCGCCTCAATCAAAGCATGGCTGAGATAAAAGTAAAGCATACAGGTCAAGGAAGTTGTCCAAAGACTCAGCTCAAGCTAGGCTCCTCTCTGTCCGTGAGGCTTGATAAAACAATAAAATCTCTCACTCACACAAAGGGACATTATGGATTGAGGATCCAAAATCAAAGATCGTATTTTAAAGAAAATATTTTCGGAAGGCTCAAACAACAAAGTTGTCAAATGTATGAACATCCAAACGGATGCAGGCAGCATGGGAATGAGGAACAAGAGCAATGGTGTCTATGAGATGTTGTTGCAAATCCTGTGGAGTCTGATAGCAGTGGTTATCTGAAAGATGGATCTTCTAAAATGAACCCCATATGTTGGCCCTTGGAAATTTTTAAAGATGTCTTCATTGAAGCTCCCTTCTCCCAGTGATCAATGGATAAAGTGACTTTTTTCATTTGTCGAGATTCGAATGCTTAAGTCGACTGCTGCACATATGGTGAACAGTTTTTAAGAGGAATTCTTCTGGCAAATGAGATAGTTTTTAGAGATCTTTGTTTTCCAACGATTCTCCAATTGTTGTTGCTGCAACATCCTTGCCCAAAAAAATTTTGAAGTTATTTGGGGCCCCTCTTTCTAACACTTTTGTAGTAGGATTTTACTTCATCTTTTGGTTTTTTCTTTAACTAGGCAGAATGTCATCACCCAATTTCAAAAGAGTTTTCTCATTTTGTCTAAGGCAAATTCATCCTGTTCCTTTAGCACAGTTTTTGGTCTTAACTTGCCCGCCGTAGCGCAGGTTATAGCCTTGAGTCCTTTGCCGCTTTGACACACCTCTAACCATAAGTTCCTCGCTCGGCGCAGACCTTGGCTCTAACTCAGCCGCCCCTTTGACAAGTCCCAGGTCTTTTATCTAACGTGCATTTCAAAGCCATAAGCCGACCACTATTAGCATAAGAGATAACCTTTTCTCGGTCACCAAAGGCACAAGAATTACCTTTATCTTCCCCGCCTTGGAGCCACTCTTCATCTCCCTGGAAGAATTAAAAGTTGGCGCGTTCCTCCCTGGGACATACCATGATGATAGATTCGACGCCACAAGCGCAGGAGGTGTGTTTATCCTTCCCATTTGCAAACCTGCGTTTCGTCTTTCATGATAACTTGTGTATGGCACAGTTTTGTCAGCGCAACCCTAATGCCAGGATCGTCGCTTGAGCGCAAATTTTTATTTTTGAACATGCGCTCGCCACATAGTGCAAAACATTATGCTCCCTGCTTGGCACGAAAGGTAAAATCGGTACTCTGCGTGAAAAGATCTCCTCGATCCCTGTGCACCGACGGATTTGGTAGGGTGTTTAATGAGGCCATGTGCCACTCTTAATGACGGATTTCTCGAGCCCCATGCTCATAACCCTACCAACTTTAGACGTACATGAGAATTTAACTCTTCCCCTATTTAACACATGCAACGGCATTTTGGGTTTCATTTAGTCTTTTGCACTGGAGCACTCACTATTCGCGTCGAAGTTCAAGATTGCCATTCGCTGCAAACGGTTGAGGTCTCGAAACGCTCGCCATTACTGATAGGTAGGCTCTTTCCCAATCCCGCTCTTGGATTAGTAGGTTAAAATCACCCACGCATAGTTTGAGTAGCTCAATGGCCTTCGTTTTACTTTGCATAAAAGCTAGAGAGGGCATAGGATAGTTACTGTTCTTCTCCCTATGAAGATACGAGGCCACCACTTTCAGATCAGGGCAGAGACGGCCCCATCTAACAGGCACACAAGTCTTTCCCCTCTGTCATGTTTTTGACTTCCCTATTTTTCCTCGTAGAGTTTTGTTTGCCAAGCGAAACTCGCATTTCCCCACGACTTCTTTTCAAAGCTTCTTATATGTTTTTCTTGGTTGCTTGATAGTTTGTTTTTGTTTAAGCTCTTCTTCCATGAGTGGAGTCTCTATTTTTTAAAAGTATGAAGTGCTTACCCTGCTCTAGCCATGAGGTCAAATCGCCCCAGCAATATCTTAGCGGCCATAGAGTTTTTCGCCCAAACCTGTAGAAGCCGCAACATCCCAAGGCCTTGTTTGCAAAACTCCCAGCCAAGTATCTTCTGTGCGTAAGGCCCGATCCTTCTCACTCCTTGCAGCTAAAGTTTCATGGTATAAACACCGAGATATCCTGCTCAACCAAAAGCGAGGTTTATTCATGCCAAGGTTGCATAAAACCCATATTACTCGGCCGAAGTTGCCGCGGGAATGTGTTAAATCAACCCATCAAGCCCATTTAGAAGCTTGAAGCCAAGCCCGATCCTTAACCAATAGAAGCCTGCGGCTGCAGGATTTTTTCCATCTTTAACACAACTTCCACTATCACCTACCAGGACATGAAATGTTTAAACACTGACGCACAGTAAAATGTTAAGCGTTAGCGCAGAAATAAGGATAGGATAGCGCATGCGAAATTGTTTGGGCCAGCACACGAATATCTTAGCTTTGGCGCATGAATAAAATTAAGGTGCTGGCACGCAGGATTTTTTTAGGTATCAGCACAGAGAATGCATTATCGTTTGGCGCCCAAATAATCTTAGGTGCTGGCACTCATGGAACGTTTAAATCTTAGCGCATAATTTCCCGCTTATACCCCAGCACACATTAGATCACTAATCTTAGCGCGTGCAGAATCCCGAGTGCTGCGCAAAGCTCTATTTAGGCGCCAACGCAGAAATCTTCATCAGACTAGTGCAAGTGTGTAGTAATTCAGGAGTTACCTGCAAGTTGAAAATGAATGGCGCAAATTAAAAAATGATCTTTCCCGTTGTCCTGATGTTTTGTCTTTGTTTTTAACATGAAGGGACATTGTTGAATTAGGCTTAAGCATGAAATGAAGATAATTATGATTGTTTAAGGCAGCCTCTGTTGTGAAAATGTTATATTTTGGCTTTGCCATAGAATGTTGCTAATGTTTGAAAGTAGTGGTATAACTAAAGTATTTTTTCCTTGATCACCACAGGAATACCATGCATAGAAAGTCAGCAAAGAAGAAGGCAGCTCAGAAAGTAACCTTAGACTCAGAGGTTGAAATTCTATTAGATACTTCTCTCGTCACGATGTTTGCTGACACACAAGCTACCACTGGTGTTTCCCCTGGGAGCTCCACTCCTGAGTTTCAATGGGGTGATCTATACAGATTCATCATGGCTCACGATAGTTTGACAACCTCCATAGAAGACGCTCTAGTATATGCCAACATCAGAAGGTCCTGTTTGCATAAGGAAACAACTCTACCAGACCTGTTCCCTTGTTCTTAAGTTGTTGGATGGATGATTCCCCACATCCAAACCGATACAAGGCTCATGCATGATAAAAATGGTTTGTGATTGGCATCCTTCAATCCTGATCATGTCTCTGTGGCCTATAGATTTCCTTCACCTAGGGCTTCCTTAGACAATGACTGTATAGCAAATCATCATATGGACCCACTAGAAACTACCCGTAAGAGGATGATTAATGACAAGCAGATCAGGAGGAGGCAGAACAATGAATATGAGAGTAACCTCTTGAAGACCCCTTATAGACTCATTGTCCTGATGTTGAGTCGGCTCTTCGGCATGCCTAATGGCAATGTGTTTAAAATAAGATGGGTGCTGGTGATGTTTCATATAGCCACGAAAGGCACCATCTTCAACTGGGATGAAATAATTTCATATAGCTTGGCCTCACAGTTAACAGTAGCCCAAGGAGGACTAACCCAGAAGAAGGTAGATTTCTTCATGTCTTCATACCTGATTGACTGCCTGTTAAGCAAGTATTCGTTCCTGGACTTAGGATGCTCATGGAAGCCAAATGAAACATCTCTCTTCATAGCTTATCGGTGTACATGGGAAAGTAAATATGCAAACCACTACAAAATGGTTTGTGAGAGGTTTATCATGCCATTATACAACTATAATCATAGTGCAGAAGGCACATACATCAGGATGAGTGGAGGAACTCATGAACCATTTATGTTCCCTCGGTATGTTACAGACTTTGTAATTCATAAGGAGGCCGTGAGACAACTCCTCGGAACCAGTGCCATAAGCAAGTTCTTAACAGATCGGAGGAAGGGCATGTATCCTCCCATGCCATTTACCATAGGAGCTTATAGCCTCCCGAGAGCAAGAGATAGGGAAAATTACACTATAGGCTTAGAAGTCTTCCATTTTGGCTCTGTCCCTTTCAGAAGGCATGACCCCAATGGTGCGGTAATTAGGAATTGTTTTGACCTCAAGATCTCCTTTCAATACACTCATGTGGTGGACCGAGATGAGGAATTCTTCATAAGTGCCTGCAACCTAACTGAGCTAGGGAAGTGTTACAACCAGAAAGTTGTGAAAGATCCAAGCCCCAGACCTGTCGATTTCATCCAAAGAGAGCGGGATGCATCAACCTCACAATCAAGGGATCCATTAGAATTGGAGCAAGACAGAGGGCACCAAGAACAAACCCTCAAGTTGGAATAGGATAGAGTGCTCCAAGAGAAAGCTCTCAAGCAGCAGCATGACCAAGAACAAGTAAAGATTCAAGGTGAGCTAGCTGCCAAGTTTCAACAAGAGGAGATTGCAAGAAAGCAACAGGAGCAAGCCTCTCAGTTGGAATAGCAAGAAGAGGCTACCAAGATCCAAAAAGAATGAGAAGATTAGGTATCCCAAGGGAAAGCTTCCAAGCAGCAGCATGAGGAAGAGAAAACGCCCCTAGATGAAGGAGTAGATGAATTGTAGACGCAGCAAGAAAAGTCAGCAGAAGAGAAGGATAGAGAGCAGACAGAGAAGTCCCCCAAGCCAAAACCATCTACTCCAACAGATATGTAGGTGGACCCACCATTGGTATACACCCCAGGGGGAACTCAAGAAGAAGGTGCCTATTCTGGGAGCTTAGCGCTGACCCCATATAACCCCAGGAAGCAGCGCAAAGTAGCAAACCTGGATATCATTTATTTCCATGAGCAGAAAAGGGCCATTATTGATAGGAGGGTACAGAAAATAGAAGGCAAAACAATGAATAAGGAAACTGAGGAGACCGAATGTGAATTATGGATAACAGAGAAAACATTGTTCCAAGGAACTGATATCATCCCCACGTTCCAAGCCCGATGCACTGTAGCATCAACAAAGGCAATTAAGTTCAATGTGGACCTTTTAAAATCTCAGGTAAAGCAATATAAGGAACAATGCTTTAAGATCAGGGATGATAGAAAGAGGGAGGTATTGCAAGTAAACAATCTGAAGGAGAAATACACTGAGTTGTTAGGAGAGCATATGGTCCTAAAGTCAAGATTCCTCCAGCTGGAGAATGAGAAGAATTCCTTTGAAATGCAGTTGGCTACCTCTGAAGATGAGCTGAAGAATCTGAAAGCTCGGATAGCAGGGTTGGAGGAACTCGAAGCAAGCAGGGCTCAGCAAATTCATCTCCATCAGCATGAATATGAAGGGCTGATTCAAGAAAAGGAACAACTAGCAAGACATCTCAAAGAGGCAGCAGAAAACCAACAAAATTTGTCCACATTTCACAAACAAGCATGTGATATGAGGATTAAATTCCATCAGCTGCTAGTACTGATCTTGGAAGAGATTTGGAGCATGAAATAGGTGATCAAGAAAATGACCACAATTGAAACCAAAGCTTTAAAAACTCGAGAAAAGTTTGCAAGTCATGTAGAGGAGCTGAAGCAACAATCTGAGTGGAAAAAGGGAAAATCTCAACTCCCTTCACACTTGCGTGCCCCTACGGGGGATGAATTGGACGTGGATATAGGATTTCTTGAATTCG
Source organism: Larix kaempferi (assembly GCA_027924585.1). Classification (NCBI taxonomy): domain Eukaryota; kingdom Viridiplantae; phylum Streptophyta; class Pinopsida; order Pinales; family Pinaceae; genus Larix; species Larix kaempferi. The sequence goes on along the minus strand of BSBM01000223.1, from coordinate 22,399,095 downwards.
CCAAAGATTGCAGTACCAAGTTAAGTTTGGAAATCAAAAAGATAGTCTGCAAGTGTTGTTCGATCTACTCCATGCTTAGGGAATCGCTCAGCAAGTGTCATCTGGTTCTCCCCGCTTCCATTTATGATTTCCCAAAAGAAGAAGACCGAGTGTACGAGTTGCAGAATGAGCTGAACGAAGACTTGGCCTATATCAAGAAAATAGAAATATTGACTCAGGATGAATTTCAGCAGTTCATTTTCTAGCCTGCAATACATATTTACTTCCTAGAAGCAATGGCAAAAGAGGCCACAGAGGGAAAAGCGCTGATCAAATCAAATCTCCGTAAGCATGAAATAGTGTCCTAGGAAACAATATCTTCTCGTAGCTAGCTCATCGTAAGGGATATCAACCAATGGGCCTCATACATTCAAATTATATATGTCCCAGTAATTTCAAGCGAGCCGGCCGGTGGACGCATGTCTTCAAGTCAACAGGCAGAAGCCCCAGCAGAATAGAGAGATCATTCTTATTTTGTTTTAATCAAGCGGAAAAGCTGAAATTCTACCTTTGTATAATTGCTTTAAAAGGACAGCTGGTCCCTAGCTTTGTCCTATTTGTAAAAACCTTCCATGCATTCATAAGCTTTCTAAGGATACGATGAAAGACAATTGAGGAGGTTATAGAATTAGGGTACACTTGTCAGCCCAAGGGGTGCTTTGTAAAGTTATAAATAGAAGGTTAGAAGGAATAAAGAAGGACTTTTTTGCAGGGAAAAGAAGCTTCTGAGCTTGTATGAACTATTTTGTAATTAGCTCCCAGAAATGCGATTTTTTTGCCTAATAAAGAGCCTGGAGAGGATGTCGTTTGCCTTAAATGGATGTTGGATGTTTGATGGATTATTCTTGTGGCATTCATATCTTGCAGTGAGATCTTTCTTTGTTGTTCAGAATTATTTCTGTGATTTGAATGAGCTTACTGTCTTTTCTGTGCAATGATGTTTCTCTTAACATGAGTAATAGAGTGCTTTCATATGGATTAAAAGCTATCTTTTATATCTTTAAGTCTCTTGCTATAAATGTATCTTTATGATTCAATGGTTATCTGTTGATATTTAGATATTTCTTTCAACACATTGCTCATATTTACAATTTGCTCCTTGTAAGGATAGATTAGATTTATTTCAGTCTTAGTTACAGATTTGTTTCAAGATCTGCATCTAGATTAAAATTATCTTAGGCACTTGCACATCATTTTAACAATAAAATAAAAAAAGAACGGTGGATCGGGCCATAACCAATATAAAATAATAAATTTTTCTCGATTGTTTTCATGTATAAGTTGAGTTGTGAAGGTTAGGAATTGGATTATGATCAAAGGAATTAGTGTGAAAAAAATTTGTGACAACCTTCATCTATCAGGTACTTTAGCATTATTCACCTCTTTATTGATATTGCATGCATGTTAAATTCTAGGGAAATCTAGGATTATGAATTTATCTCTTCTATTGGTGAGACTAACCCACTCTTTGGGGAAAACACCTAGCTCTCTTGATTTGTGGCACATTCCTATTGTAGAACTGCAACCAAACACATATATATAAATGACATTAAATCTCATGGGGGGGATGTGGTATATTTATATTGATATAAATGAAGAATATACAACACTTACATGTTTTCTCATTCCCATAGTACTTCCTTCTCGAGTATGAGTCTCCTCCATAGTCATTATCTTTAGTACAACTGTTCATATGATCTTATAACCAATCTCAGTGAAGGATCCTATTGGAGGGTAATTGGATTCCAAGTCCTTATCTCTTGACAATCCAAAGAAATATGGTTCTACTCTTTAAGAGATATCTCTAGCATAACAATTCCTTTACTCTCAATCTCCTATCAAGCACTCACTCAAAGCTCTTCTCAATATGTCTGTCCAACCTCTTGGTGAGAAACCCTTGCATCTTATTTATAAGGCCAATATGGTGATGAGTTCAAGGTGCATTCCAATAATGCTTTACCAATGTCCTTCATGTAAAACAACTCATCTCAATGTATTTTATGGGAAAACTTACTTAGAACCAAGTTAACTCAAAGTCTTTTTCTGTTCTGTGCTTTTATTCCTAACTTTATGTGCTTTCAATTTCTGGTCATGGGTATGTGCCCAAAAGTTTTGACCAATGAGCCATTGTCACCCCTTTTGTATTGAAGGTAGTGACCAAAGGAGTTTGGTCACCCCTTTTGAACCTAAAGTAGAAACCCTACTCATAATTTTGGGGGAAACGTTGCATTTGACTATCAATTTTTGTAGTGACGGTGTCTCAACCTTCAAATGTCTCTATCATCATTAGGGTTGGAAAATATTGTTGTAATAGATGACCCCTAATGTATGAGGTTCTAATTGCAATTGATGGTTGAAATACATTATGTAAACAAAGGAATTTTGTTGATGGGATAAGGAGGAGAAATTCATGATAATTATCAGAAAGTACATGCATGCAAAGATCAAGAGCCCATTAGGAAATGACTATGATCTGATGGAAAATGAAATCATGAGGTTTTCAACTAGCATTCATGGTGGGTATAAAAAGGAATCCTAGTATAACATAACAATATTAGCATGGATTCCAAATGGCAAGTAAGGTGCTAGATAGAGCAACCCATGAAGGGTAGGAACTACCAAACAAGTTGCAACGTTGTGTAATGAATGGATGGGAAGTGTTGCAGCTCGACATGATAAACCCTAATATGTAATGTTTGGCATGGTTTCATGTTAACAAATGAAACATGCAAGGTGGGCCTACCATTAGTTGCCAGTTTTGAAATCATTTACCTCAAGGAGTCTAATACACCCATTGATGTTGTTGTAATCATGTAAAACACATTGGATCCAATGATTGGTAAGAAAACATTTTTTTTTCTTCTTTTTTGGAATGAAATGTCATGAACATTATCATAAATGGTAGGGCCAAATTGGGAATCACATACTTTGTGTTCATGATGTGGTGGATAAAGAGAAAAAATATTTATTATATGACATGATACAACAAGAATTACAAGGCATTCAATGCCTACACATAGTATTGTTTCAGAGAGATCCCATTGCAAGCATCATTGAACAAGTTCCCTTCATAGTACAAAAAATTTCATAGAATTCTTTGAAAAGATCGATAGTGACATCACTCTCCCAAGGAAAATTTGTTACCACTTCCTAGGAAAGGATCTAGAGACACATATAGTACCTTGGAACTTGTAGTCATGACTAGAAGGTCTCCTCACCATCACTGATGGGTATACTTTATTGACCCCTTATTGATTGATTCTCATAAGTGTTTAATGTTAGATTATTTGTTCACACTTGTGAGATTGTACTTGGTACATTGGGGCACATTATCATTATTGATGAGTTCCCTCATGTTTTTTAGAAGTATACATCAATGAATTGTGATTAGATGGATTTTTACCATGCTCAAATTTAGATAATTTATGCACATGTTATACGAATCATACTATCAATGAATTTCGATTCAAGACCTTGGGACAACATGTGGCATCCCTCTTTGGTATTACCCACCCGATTTTCACAAGACATATCACATAATTTCTGAGTACCTTGAGATCTAGTTTTCACTCTGCATAGTGCCAATTCTCATTCGGATATACACTGTGACATAGATCCAATGTGTATATATTTCATGTAAGTTTTAGATTTGTGAAGTAAAACAATGCATATAGATTCTTAAGAAAAAAAGAGATAAAGCAATGGCACACAAAGAGTACCCAAATATTTACCTTGGAAACCCTTAACTAGGAAAAACAACCAAAACTTAGAGCGACACCTTTATCTTTCTCATTGTGTTTCTCTTAACCACTCACAATAAAACCTTTAGGTCTTTCGTAGCATCCAAAACCATAGTCCATTAATCCAGATTAGATTTAGAATCCATCCCATGGTTTGGGGATATTGCCCCTCACTAAAATCCACTTTACGAAGTAGGGAGACACAAACACACCCCCCTTGATCCAACACAATGCATGTGCTCACTACATATGGAAGAGAACTTGACAAAGGCGGATTGTAAGGTGAAGCAACCCACATGCAATGAATATAACACATACCCAACATTCTCCCAGTTGTTCTTTTCTTTGTAGAATAGTGGTCCACATACATATAGGGTCACAAGTGTTATAGGTCAAATCTGCACTTCTCTGTCTGTGATCACCTTGAGCTGTCGATCACACAAAAGGACAACTTAGATTGAAGAGCATGATGACCTTAGATGAGACCTTGACCTAACCCACCTCTTTGCAAGCTGACAAAACCCTAAAAGATGTCATGTTTTGGCATGGGTGCTACTCTATTGAAGCAAACCAGCGCATATGCTCTACTCCAGTGTACAATAGTAGTGCACACCTCCTCATGGGCGCTACTCCTCTTCAGTAGACTAGCGCACAACATCTAAAAAGTCGTGAACGCTTGTTGTAAAACACTGTAGTTGCACCCTGGGTGCTACTCCACTGTGAAATAGTAGTGCCCACCTTAAAATATGATAAAAAAAAAGATTAATTTGATGAATGGAGATTAGTTGTAGTTGGTTTCCCAACTTCCCTAACTTCTCCTTAAACCACCTCTCGACCTGAACTGCCTTCCTTGTCCTATAAATACAAGGAGAATTGAAGAGAGGGGTTAGACATGAAAGCCATAGAGAGACTCTTCTATATGAGAAGCTTGTATTGAAGGAGGTTATGCTGGAAGAATTCTAAAGTCAGAGAGGAGCAGGAGCCTAGGATCAGGTTGCATGAGCATGCTGCAAAGTCAGGTATACTTTGTATCATTCATCTACTTTTGACAATAAAAGGTTGAAACATCTTTCTCGTCCCAAATCAAGTGCTTATTGGATTATGTGTTTGTTTGGATCATATTGGTTAATGCTTGATGTTTGAATTACTTGTCAATTCCATCATTATTATACTGGCCAAGATACGCTGAGAAAGGTCTTTGTGCTGCAGGTTTATCAAACCGGAGATTGACTTGAGGATCGAGCGCAAGGTTGGACAAGAGCTAGGATCAAACTTCGTTCATAAGGTATGTCCTCAAGGTCCCTAATCTATTTCCATTTATAAACGCTTCTGTAATGCAATTAGTATGTTTACTTGTCACCCCCTTAAGTTGATAGTGTCCATTTCCTCACTATAGGGTAATATTTCCCGCCAACAGACTGGCGACTATAATGGGGATGTTGTCTTTTCTACTCTAGGAAACCCTTCTTGATTGTCTTTCCAGTACCTCTTAATCCCTTTTAATTTTCTGAGAAGCCTTGTAGGTAGTCCCTACTTGGTTCCCTTTGCTTGACTCAGTCCTGTTACACCTCTGCAAGGTTATTTTTTAACTATTTAAGACCTGTGCGCTACTCTGCTATACATACAGTAGTGCCCATGCGCTAGTCTGTCTCTATACAGTAGCACCCACCTCTCCAGATGTGCTAGTTTCCCTACTGCACAGTAGGGCACATTCCTGTAGCCTTTTGTTGGTTGTTTGGTTGAGTTTTCTACCTGTTTGGGTGGTTTTTTAACTTTGTTTTTGGCCTTCTTGACTGGTCTTTTAGGTTTGTAACCTTCCTTTGAGTCTCCTTAGCCTCTTTTGAGATATTTAGGTCATCTTTTGGTCACTTGCTTGCTTTGGAAGTGTTTTGTGCATTTGTGACTCTTTTTGGAGATTGTGCATTGTTCTTTAGTGAACACGGATGCTCATCCATACCCTGATATTGTGTTGTTGATCTACAAACCTTTTGCTTAGCATTTGCTATTTGTTGCAACATTTTTTTGCTCTAGGTATCTCATCATTTGTTTTAGGGTTTGATCCATCTTTTGGAGCCCTTTAGGGTGTCTTCCAAAACTTTTTGAGTCCCAACATTTCTTCACTTCATTGTCTTTTCAATATCAAGTGAGTTTGAAGTGCTTTGGCTTGCTTCATCTTTCAATATTTGTGTTAGTAGGGTTGTCTATAGTTCGCTTGCCTACCTATTGCTTGGCATAGTGGTTTTGTTAGGGTTTGGTGCTTTGGAGCATTCTTTCAAGATTGATTTCCAGTTTTTTAAGCATCTTTCCTCTTTGTTTTCTTCCCGCATTGTTTCCAGGTTTGAGAGCTTTTTCTTTTGAAAAAACTTGTAGGACAAGTCTTTGTCAAACCATTGTTTTGACAGTTGTGAACTTTAGAGTCTTCTTACCTTTGCTTACACATATTTTATAGGTCTTATTTGCTTCCACTTTCAAGTTCTTTTCGTTCATATATAACAGAAAAGAAAAATAAGTTCGGATGTTCATAATAGAAAGACTTATAATCTTTGCGATATAGCGTATTTTATTTTGTTAAGAATTTAAAAAGAAAGCTTAGTTTAGGTTTGCTTACTCTTTACTTTGGAAAGAATATTAAGCGAAAAATAAAAAAGTTTTGTTGTTGAATGTTATATTTCATGCAATTTTCTTTCTGTTGCAACCACATCACACAATGCACTACCCGTTGAGTAAAAAAGTAACCCTAAAATATTTAATAAAATCAATTAGAAACGATTTTTCTTTCTAGGGATACACAACACCAACTAGCTTAGGCTAGAGCTCTGATCTTAAATCACCTTAAACTGCTCATAACTTGTTTCATTACCCAACAATCGTAGTAAGATTTTCATTTAGGTAAACCCCTATATGTCAAATATTCCTGGGAAACTCTACTAAAACCAAAGCTAAGCACGAGGCTGTGGAAGATCGGAATCATTGAGGATACCTCCCTCACATTCCTTTTGACCATAAACTAGGGTCGATTTGTGTACGAGGATCCATCTGGATTTCGGGCTTTGTTACCCTGCCCACGCATTTTGATCAGGCTGACGACTGTCCCCTAGGGATATTTCGCATGTATGGTAGCCTTAGTATCTAAGCATAGGATCATACACAGGTGACAACGGAGGGTATACATGCTGTACCTAGGACAGACGTGGGAGGAAATACCTTGCAGGTCTTTGGGAGGGCAGTTGGGTGATTCCAGTGCTTGCACCCTCAATCATTGTATTGTGGACCCCGGGTAACTATTCTTCATCCTTTGTTGATCTGTTCTGGGCCCTCATCATCCCAGACTCTTCTCCAGAAGGCATCTTGTTTGACTGGTTTGAATACTTAGGATTTTTTTTTAGTGGTGTGTTTTTTTCCCCCTAGTCTTAGTGGCCACTAGGATTTTTGCTTAGTTTTTATTTTTATATATAATCGTGGAAGACCAAGAACTTCATAGGTCGAGAAGGTTGCAAAACCTTCCCCCACTTAGAGTGGAACCACTACCGCTAGCTAGACGACAGAGGGTAGACTCCAGTGTTCCTTTGGAAACCACTGGTGAAATAGAACTTCCTGAGGAACTACAACTTACAACAGAAAGTCCTAAAATAGAAATTCCCGAGGAACTACAACTTGCAATAGAAAGACCTGAAATAGAGGTTCCTGAGGAACCACAACCGGGGACTCCAGATCAGCAAACTTGTAATACAGTTGAGATTGAGGATCTCACTTCTGGTGAGTTCAGTACTGCGTTTAATCCTCCTTTGACTAATCTCAACATTCCGCTTATGTTACCCATTGGTTTCCAACAGCCTGATTATAGTGCATACTTGTTCACACCTGGGCATTTTATGACTAATACAGGAGGCGAACAGGGAGTTCCACAGACTCCCACAATAGGTATGAACACAAATACTGTAAATCCTCCTTCCACTGCTACATTGAGTTCGGCACAAACAACTTCTGTTTCGACTCTGTCCTTCAGCTTTAATGTTGGTACCTTAGGCATGCCGAGTTCAATAACTGTGGCATCCGCCTCTGCACCCACTTTTGGACCTAGCAGTACAACGAATCTTGTTCCACCTCCTGTAACCCAATTGTTATACCACATACCTAGCACTTGGATTTCCACACCAAATGTAGGGCCAAACGCCTCTGCAACTATGCCCGTCATGAGTACCATGACCGCATCGTTCGCCATGATTACCCCTGGTTTTAATGCCTTTGCAGGTTACAATGTCAATCAAGGTAATGTACCTACAGGAAACACCCCTTTTTCTTTGTTTTTTGGAGGATGGGGTAACATCCTTAATCAACAATACGGCGGGGATAATGCCCAGCCACAGTGGACAAACGTTCAGAGTACCAACCCACTTTCATTTGGATGGGGAAGTTTTAACAACACTTTCACACAACAGCAAGCGGCTAGGGGAAACCCTTACCAGCAAGTGGCTGGAGGAAACCCCTACCAGTAGATGGCTGGGGGAAAACCCTACCAGAAAATGAACGGGGGCAACCCCTACCAGCAGTTTATGGGTCAAGCTATGGGTGGTTCTCCCTTTATGACCCCAGCTTATCAAATGCCATCTTGTAGGCATCGTTTACCATTTCTGGAAACTATGAACTTGCCAGACCTTTCCAAGTTAACAAATGATCCGATATGCCATAACGCGGCTTGGCCACCAGTTCCCACCAAGTTACCTTTGGACATCCCAAAATTCGAAGACAAAACTGGTGAAGACCCTGGTGATCATGTCACCACTTTCCATTTATGGTGTTCTTCAAACTCGTTGAACGAAGATTCCGTTAGGTTGAGACTTTTCCAAAGAACCTTAACCGGCGCTGTGGCTAAATGGTACATTGAGTTACCTACAGCTACGTTTTTTAACTTTCAGGATCTCGCGACTGTTTTTCTGAACCACTTCTAGCTTCATGTTCGATATGATGCCGAGACAAATCTTTTGTCTACATTTAGACAGAATAAGACCACTCACGTATCTGATCACATTCAGGAGTGGCGAAGACGGAAGAGGCTCATTAAAGCCAATATACCTCCAGAATTCCTTCTTGAGTGGTATCTGAAATCACTCCTTCCTTACATTTCTAAGGAAGTAGCTACTTCTGGAGTGTTTATAGAAGAAGAAGCCATTTTACGAACCCAGCAGCTAGACCTTGTCTATGCATAGTCTGGGCTACTTTATGAGATTATACCAGACGCACCGTGATCAAACACTGATCTTGGCAAAACTAAACCTATACCACATGCTGACGGCATAGTGGGTTTAGTAGATTCTGCAGCTTTCAAAGCATTGACCAAGCAAGTTCATGCCTTATCCGTCAAACAATCGACTGCAGAAGTAACCTTCGTCACAACCTCTCCTTCTACTTATGAATCTGTGAACCAGGTTCAGAAGAATCAAAAGGGCCCTCGGTAGCCCAACAACAAAAAGAAGAGCAAGAAAGGAGAGGGGAACCAACAAAATCCCAATAATAAAGAGAATGCCGAGGAGGGTAAAAAATAGAAGAAGAAGGTTAAGTTCCCTTGTAAGCTTTGCAAGCACGATCACCTTACTCACCAATGCCCTCTACTCGAAGAAGCCCAGAAGCTACTTCAAGAAAAGAAACCTGCCGTACTTAAAGATCCATTTCCTAAGGGGCAGGGTTCAGCTTGTGGCACCTCCAAAGCTGGGGGCACTATTCAGGCTTCAGTTGATCAAACTTTCATTAATATGGTTGGCGCGGATGCACTTTTGCAAACGCAAGCAAGAAATTATACCCCGGATGTGCAGAACAAGGATAAAGAGATTCCTGAATCTTCCATTCCTCTCCACATTCCAATGGATCCACTGCCCAAGATCCTGAAAGGTGTCTTGAAACGGGCCTCGCACAATCCCAATGCTCGGGCTGCTTCTAACTACAATGTGGTTGAAGATCTAGCCCAGACCCCTTGTGCTATGTCCACCTTAGAAGTTTTGCAAAGTTGTCCGTTACAACGAAATGCACTTATGGCAGCGATTGGAAGCATGGAATCATCTAACATGACTGCGCGCTTTGATATGTCTGATATCAAATATCAGTTGTCGTACCACGTCTCCCTACAAATCTAAGTGGTCCATGGCCCTATGACCATTAGACAGGCTATTGTAGATGAGGGCGCGTTCCAAATCAAACCCGTAGATCAACACAAAACAACTTTCATCTACCCATGGGGAACCTTTGTCTATCGGAAGATGCTGTTTGGCTTAAAGAATGTTGGAGCTATGTTCCAGTGAGCTATGAATTTTTCTTTTCACGACATCAAACACATAGTTGAACCTTACTTGGATGACCTCCCGGCACGATCTCGAAAGAGACGAGATCATCCAACCCATTTGAGACTTGTGTTTGAAAGTTGCAGACAATATAAGATTCGTTTGAATCCTAATAAGTGTGTATTCTGCGTCGAGTCAGGACGTTTACTGGGTTTTATTGTATCCAGTCATGGTATAAGGGTCGACCCATTAAAAGTTGAGGCGATTGTAAATATTCCTCCTCCTCGCACCTTGCGACAACTCCAAAGTCTGCAAGGCATGTCTAATTTCTTACGGCGCTTTGTCATAAACTATGCTAAGATCACGAAAGGTTTTATGAGATTACTTAAACAAGATACCTACTTCGTGTGGGATGAGGCCCCTCAAGCATCATTTGAGGCCTTGAAGAAGGCACTACTTTTAGCCCCCTTGTTAAGCCCGCCAGACTATGCAAAGGACTTTCTTTTATATCTGGTAGCGTCTCTTAATACAATTGGCATAGTACTATTTCAGGAGGAAGACACACTCCAAGAGCATGTTGTTTACTATCTTTCTCGTGCATTGATAGCTCTTGAGGTTAAATATTCGCATGTCGAGAAGTTAGCACTTGCTGTGGTCTATGCGGTACAGAGGCTTCATCATTACATACTTTTACGAACAACTACTGTGATATTAGAAGTCAATCCCTTTCAATATGTTCTCACTCAACGCATCATCGGTGGGAAGTACAACAAATGGATTGTAATCTTACAAGAGTTCGATTTGGTCTTTCAATTGGCCAAGTCAAAGAAATCACTAGTGTTTGCTGATTTAATCTCAGAATTTTCGAGTGACTTAGAGCATGTTGAGGAAGAATCATCATTCCCAGATGAACATATCTTCCTCATTGCCTCCTCTAACCCATGGTATGGGGATATCTTAGTATATCTCCAGACTTTGAGGTGTCCTACCACTTTTTCTAGAGAAGAATGACGCAAGCTGAAAATCAATGCGAAAAACTATCTCATCATCTCAGATACTTTGTATCGACGTGGGGTAGATTCCATCTTACGATGTTGTTTAAATTTAGAAGAAGCTGAAGCAGTATTAAATGATGCCCATAGTGGAGCTTGTGGGGGACATCTTTCTGGGTTGGTAACAACTTAGAAGATACTACATGCCAGATATTTTTGGCCCACAATCTTTAAAGATTGTGTGGAAGCCGTGAAACGCTACCGTCCATGTCAGTTTTTCACCAGGAAAATGAGGGCACATCCAGCTCCTCTTCATCCTGTGATTACAATAGGCCCTTTCACAAAATCGGGGGTTGATTACATGACTTGCAATCCAGTTTCGGCTGGAGGGCATCATTATATCATTGTTGTCATCGACTACTTCACCAAGTGGGCGGAGGCAATGCCTACTATCAAGGCAGATGGAGAAACCGCCGCTTATTTCGTATTTAATCATATTATTGCAAGGTTCAGCATACCCAAAGAGATTGTGACTGATCACGACAATCATTTCCAGAATAGCATGATGACTGATCTATACACAATGTTAGGTTTTCGGCAAGAACATTTGTCTTCGTATTATCCATAGGCAAAGGGACAAGTCGAGGCAGTTAACAAAACTTTAAAGGTAATACTGCAAAGAACTGTCAATGCCAGTTGAAACAACTGGCACATCATGCCATACCTTGCTCTTTGGGCCTACCGAGCGAATGTAAAGACTGCTACCGGGTTCTCTCCCTTTCAGCTTGTGCATGGGATAAAAGCATTCGTTTCGATTGAATGCTAGATTCCTCCGTTAAAACTGGCTGTTCAATTACTACTGGATACTTCAGTACTGGAAGAACATTTGTTGCATTTAGAACATCTAGATGAGCAACGCCGCGACACGCTCACAGCAAACGAAGTTCACAAGAAACGAGTCAAAGGACAGTATGACAAGTTTGTCAAGCCTAGGGTGTTCCTTGAAGGCAATCTTGTTCTACTATGGGATCAAGACAAAGAACCGCTAGGACCTAGCAAGTTCAAGTCCATGTGGCTCGGGCCCTACATAATTTCCAAAGTACTGAAGAAAGGTGCTTACGAGCTAGTAGAATACGAGGGTAATAAGCTGCCTAAGCCTAGAAATGGGCTCTACCTAAAGAAGTACTATGCCTAGGCAGTTGTGCTTTTTCTTGTAACATAGCTGTATATTTTGTAGAACTAGTTTTTGCTTGTGTTTGCTTAGTTAACCTTATGTGTGTCTTCATTTCATGTATCAGATGTCGACTGAACATTTCTTAGGATTTTCTAATGGCGCTAGTCGCCACACCCGATAGTTGGCTTCAGCAGCTTGGGTCATTTACTCACCAGCTCGCCAACTGGTCTCGTCGGGGGGGGTTGTTTGGGCCCCACTACAAACAATGTAACTGAGTACAGTGCGGTTATAGAACTTCTCTGAGATGCCCTTGTTCACAGCATTTCACGTTTGGAGGTAAGACTTGATTCGCAACTAGTTGTATTTCAGTTAACAGGTGTTTACCAGATTAGAGATCCTATTTTGCTACGACAGTTTTTGCGAGTTAGATTATTGGAAAGACAGTTTGATTCTATTATATATCAACACATTCCAAGAAATTTAAATGCATTAGCTGACTCATTTGCAAATTATGTCTTAGATTGGCATTTGTATCATACATTTCCATAAACAGCATTTCACACATAAAGTTCAAACACATACACATGTAAATAACTGATACTGCATATATATCTGATACTCTATCAAAAAATATATGAGTTTTGGATCACAGGTCTATCACAAGTCATGTCATAAAGTACAAAACTGGGCACAGTGGCCTCAAAAATATACATAAAGTACCCATCTCCTATGGAGAAGGAGGGGCCTCATCATCATCTACTACATCCCGATAACATAAGACTATCCTAGCTATCTTCCGCAGCACCCTAAGACCCTAAGCCATGCTAGGGGCACCCCAACTACATCTTCCTGCATATCAATAGGTATCTGATCCATGCGGCATGCAGGAACATCGTGAGTCAACCGACTCACTTTCCTCTCTATGGTCCCTAACATAGCATCTGCTGCAACAACATCAACTGGACTCACGAAGATGGTAGGATGTCCCTCGGGATGAACATGCCCAATATCTGCATATGACACTTGTTTAGTACTTCAAAATTCATTCATAAAAAATCAAATACTTGAAAATTTTGAAAAAAATAAATAATTCTCAAAATAAAAACATACCAATATCTCCCCAGGCTCCACCTAGAGGAAGCACCAGCTCGGGATCATGGCGGAAGTCCAATCCAGCATATGGAAACTGCTCGAAGGCGGGCACCTGCCTTTCCCACCACCCCCAGAAATCATCAGTATGATAACAAAAGTGACTTTCCCCACCACCCTGGCGGAGGAATATGTCACCCCAAAGGCCCAATCTTGGCTCACGGGGGTTAGCTAGAGGTAGAGGCATCCCCAAGCTAAGAGCAGGTACCCTCTCGAAGAAGAAGGTACATAGAATGTTGCCGTGCCCAAAGTTCTTCATTCTCTCGGATTTGCAACCCGTGAGTTGAAGTTTCATGTTTTCCAGTAAACTAGTGCACCATTCGTACACATGACCTTGCAAGCATCTTACACCAATATGCATGGAATGCCTGGAAGCTAGGCGTTGTGTGGCACTACCTGCCATCCGGTTGATCACACTGACAATCACCTTTAGAGGGAGGCCTTCAATGGTAGAAATCAATATTTGGCTTCCTGATTTCTCAGCTCCAGCCACACAATATGTATTCAAGTACTCTTGCACCGATGTTACACCCACATTGCGAGAAGACCCCTTCAAATTTACTGCATCTCCCCTCCTAGAGAGTCCAGTAATGAAGTAAATGTCATCGACTGTAAGCTCCAAGGTTTGCCCTCGGATGACAAATGTATTGGTATCCACATCCCAGTACTGAACAAGTCTTCGAAACAATCTATTGAGTGCCCTCATGTTCACAGTTCGGTAAAACTTCAACAAATAGCATCTTCTGAGAGCATGGAGAGTGACTGGGTCTTGCATTGCCAGCCTATCCATATCCTCATGTTCCTTCTCCCTCCAAATAAGAACCATCCTACACAAAAAATGTCAAATTTTTAGCTCTCGACACTTTTTTCTTCATTTTCAGGGGTGGGCGCTACTGTACATACCACACAGTCATGCATGGGCACTACTGTGTGTGTGCATAGTAGCGCATACCTCCCTGTATGCTCTACTATGCCCACTACAGAGTAGCGCACACGCACAATACATTGAGAACATTGCCTTACAAGTGAATTTTTGCTCAAAATTTGACAAATAAACAATTAAAATGCAAGTTGGGAAGATTTACACTTACTTGGTGGAGGTAGAATGTTGATTGGTTGCTCGAATCGATCGCCACGTAGGATTGAAAAATCAAGGTTTTCTCCCAAATTCTTGCCCTACAAAACAAAAATGATATTTGAGTTTAATTTTGAAATTACATATATTGAATTTGATTTTAATTTTTACCCACTCTTGGTAAAATGTCTATAGTTTCAAATTCTACCACATTGTTCTAATTAATCAATTAATAGTTACATTTGGTACAAAGGTAATTTCACCCGATGGTTTTCATTTTTTCACTAAATTTTTGTAGGATCAATCCCTTAAGACTAAATTTCTCGATGGTAGACCTTTTTAACTAGCACATAGTTCAAATTTATGTATCATTTGAGATTTTTTGTCGCGATTACTAATATTTTTGTTGAAGACCTAGTTTTGGCAGATTATGAAGTCATGATCCCAAAAGCTATCATTTAAGTCATTTTAAGCTCTTGTTTGGACTATTTAAACCCAAACAAGATTGCTGAGCAAACTTGTCCTCTTCAAGCTCATTAAAGTAATTGAAGGCCCATCCACTCAGGTATAGAATTACCCCTTTTCTGGTCCTAGGTGGATAAATGACGAAAAAGGTATACTCTAGGTATACTTCTGTATGCGCTAGAAGAGTTCTTCTTCCATTGTTTTATACTTTTTCGAGGGAGGAGACTAACTGTACAAAAAAGGACTTTTCGGAGCCTTTCTTTAGGGTTTTTAGGCTCTCTAAACATGAAAACACCAAGCGAGCATTCACCTACTTGGGCTCGATGTGAAATCCATGAGAGGGTAAATAGAGGACTATTTAAGTTTTTCAACTCTATAAACAAGAAAACACCGCCAAGCACATACCAATCTGGGCTCGATATAAAATCTACGGATAGGTGTAAAGAGGATTGTTTAAGTTTTTCAGACTCTATAAACAGGAAAACACCGGCGAGCATTAACCTACTTGGGATCAATACTAAAATCCATGAGTAGGTGTATGGAGTTATTGTTTAAGTTTTTCAGACTCCTTAAAATTGAAAACACCGGCAAGGAGGAACAGACCTCGGCTCGATATTAAAATCCAGAGATCAGTAATATAGAGTAATCTTCTATCTCTTCTTCGAACTTTGTAAACAATGAAGAAGGTCCCGAGTCTTCCTCCCATGGGCTTGTTAAACTTTTTACATGGTTGGATCTATTGAGTTTTCATTCTTTCTTGGACTCATTAAACCAACAAGAAAGGTATTCCTTTATCTAAAAAGAATAAGGGATGAGAAAGATGTATCATATCTTTAGTGTCAAAGGCAGTTCAATCAGTTCTATCCTTGAACATAGCACCTACTTGAGTCTATCATATCGGTTGGGTTTAGTTTTTTACCTTAGGGTGAACCTGATCTCCGAGTTGTTTACCCCCCCGGTTGGTTATTCTTCCAACCATATGGAGGGTCTGCTAATGTCTCCTAAATTACAGGCTTATATCATTTTCCCCATTATGTTGAAAACTGCCTAAGTCACTTTGTGTCGTGCTCACTGTTCAAGGATATATACCCTGTGTCGGCCATTCTGCAGTTTACCTTGACCTCATGTGTCAGCCATCCAAGTGTCAGTAGTGTTACATATTACTCCATATTAGCTCATACCAGTTGAGTGTCCCTCGTGTTGGATGATGGAGGATGGCTTAAGGCCTCCCTTCGAACGGACTTCTTCCCATCGACATCAACTCATTTTTCTTTGGGAATGAAGTTTAGAGTTTCGGTTAGTACCTTGGAGATTGCAGTCACCAGTGGCAATTTTCCTGGTTGTCGAATGATGAGAATACATCAATGTATCTTATTTGACAGGATCCTCAAGTGTTAAACTCCAAGTCTACTTATTCACACTTGTTAGATCGTACTAGGTACCTTGGGCCCCATCATCATTATCGGTGGAAGCCCTCGCGTTTGTTAACGGTATACATCAATGACCGGTAATCAAACGATACCCCCCATGTTTGACTATCAGCTCATCTATTCACATGGTTAGGGTTTGTACCTTGGGTTGTTTTGGATGAAGACCTTGGGATGTTGATGACATCACTTCATTATGTTATCACCCAAGTTGCACAAGATTGAGCCTCACTTATATTCAACTCTCCATGAGACATAGATCCAGTTTGTTGTTATGGCTATGATCTCTCAGTTTGACATGGATCCACGCTTGTATTTCAAGTGGCCATGCTATATATACATCTCCTTGTTATGTATTGGAGATCATGATTGTATCACACTACACATCTATATGATGTCAAGAATGTAATTGCTGCTGACCTTGATCTTTGTTTCAAATGTTCCTATGACTTGGTTCCGCGGTTTCTTACTCCTCCTCTGGATTTGGATTATAATGTATTTCGTCCATTGTTTCCCTATGACCTCACACATTAGGGGGCATATGTTATAGGTCAAATCTGCACTTCTCCGTCCATGATCACCTTGAGCTGTCGATCACACAAAAGGACAACTTGGATTGAAGAGCATGATGACCTTGACCTAACCCACCTCTCTGCAAGCTGACAAAACCCTAAAAAATGTCATGTTTTGGCATGGGCGCTACTCTATTGAAGCAAACCAGTGCATATGCTCTACTCCAATGCAAAATAGTAGCGCACACCTCCTCATGGGCGCTACTCCTCTTCAGTAGACTAGCGCACAACATCTCAAAAGTCGTGAACGCTTGTTGTAAAACACTGTAGTTACGCCCTGAGCGCTACTCCACTGTTAAATAGTAGCGCACACCTTAAAATATGATAAAAAAAAGATTAATTTGACGAATGGAGATTAGTTGCAGTTGGTTTCCCAACTTCCCCAACTTCTCCTTGAACCAGCTCTCGACCTGAACTGCCTTCCTTGTCCTATAAATACAAGGATGATTGAAGAGAGGGGTTAGACATGAAATCCATAGAGAGACTCTTCTATATGAGAAGATTGTATTGAAGGATGTTATGCTGGAACGATTCTGAAGTCAGAGAGGAGCAGGAGCCTAGGATCAGGTTGCATGAGCATGCTGCAAAGTCAGGTATACTTTGTATCATTCATCTACTTTTGACAATAAAAGGTTGAAACATCTTTCTCGTCCCAAATCAAGTGCTTATTGGATTATGTGTTTGTTTGGATCATATTCGTTAATGCTTGATGTTTGAATTACTTGTCAATTCCATCATTGTTATATTGGCCAAGATACGGTGAGAAAGGTCTTTGTGTTGCAGGTTTATCAAACCGGAAATTGACTTGAGGATCGAGCGCAAGGTTGGATAAGAGCTAGGATCAAACTTCGTTCATAAGGTATGTCCTCAAGGTCCCTAATCTATTTCCATTTATAAACGCTTCTGTAATGCAATCAGTATGTTTACCTGTCACCCCCTTAAGTTGATAGTCTCCATTTCCTCACTATAGGGTAATATTTCCCGCCAACAACAAGTTCAAGGAAACAATGCCTATATATTCCATACACCAAGATAACTTCTCAGTATTAACATACTTCGTCAATGAGTCTATAACATTCTTCAAAGTGACAACCTTTTCCAGCAACACCTTATTGCCTTCAACCATATCTCTCACAAAGTGGTACAACACATGAATATGCTTTATTTTATCATGTTAAGGAGGTTTCTTTGCTAGAGATATTTCACTCTAACTATCGCAATTTAAACTTATATCTTTTTTTACAAACCCAATACCTGTACACAATATTTGCAACCATACAACTTCTTTACTTGCATGGGTGGCCGCCATGTCTTAAGATTTTGTAGTTGAGAGTGAAAACACAGTATGTCTCTTTCTCATCTAACTGGTAGCTATTCCAAATAGGTTAAACAATAACCATGTAGATCTTCTACTATTAAGATATCCATCCTAGTCTGCATGAACAAATCCCTACACATCTATTACCCTGTCTATTCTAGGTCTCCTTGGTATAAAATTGCATTATATGTGGTGCCACATAAATACGTGAAGATCCTCTTTACAACTATCTAGTGATCCTTCCTTGGTTTTGACATATATATTCTCAAAAGTCCCATTGCAAGGGAAATGTCCAGTATGGTACATACCATTGCATACATCAAACTACTAACAATAATATCATAGGGAACTCATGACATTTTTTATTCCTCTTCCCATGTCTTGGGACACTAATCTACATATAACTTTACACCTACAGGAATAGGGACCTTGACCAGTTTACTTTCATGCATTTTAAATCTATGCAATATCATCTCAACATATTTTCTCTAATTCAACTAGAGTTTCATTTTGCATGATCTCTTTTAATCTCCATTTACATTATGAAGTTAGCAGCACCGAGATCATTCATGTCAAATTCAGAGGATAGCTATTATTTCACATCCTTTATTGCATTCGTGTTATTTCCAATCAACAATGTGTCATCAACATACAAATCTTTATTAATGAAGTGATCACCAACCTGCTTGGAATACACACAGTTATCAACCTTTCTTCTCACAAATCCAAATCCAAGGATGTATGTGTCAAAATTTGGTACCACATCCTTGGATATTACTTTATACCATAAAGGGAATTATTTAGCTTGCAAACAAACTCTTTACTTCCTTTTACTATAAAATTGTATGGTTGTTTCATGTAGATCATGTATTAATTGATGACCTGATGAACCCATATCTCTACAAGAAAATTTCTCTCCATCCACCTATTCTCATAAAACCACAAATGTTCCTCAGATCACCGATTCCTTTGTATCAATTTTACAATTATTTTTCAACTACTGGTTGGAATATAGTACAAATTTTCTGTGCAATTTTCTCCCAGTTATCCAACTTCTTCTTATGAGAATCCCACCAACGCATAGCTGTCCCTTTTAACACTGAGTCCATCACTTGAATCCTCATAAGTTTTGGCACTTTTTCTTCCATTCTCTTTATAAATTCTTCCACCACTCCTATCCCATCAAAATGTGGAGGATCACATAATTTTGTTCCTATCCAACACACATATTTAATAACCCTTGTACATATTCGACTTTATACTTCATACAACCTATTCTACCAACTCTCCATTGCTTCTTCTAAATCAATATCAAACGAACAGATATTGCGCTAGCTAATCTCTCTATTAGTTGTGGGATTTACATAATCCTCCTTCCTCCTTGTAATATTATAAATGTTTTACATTTCTCCATCCTCCATAACATCCCTTACTGGATTTGAATATCTTTTTCCCTCATTCAGATCCAAGGGAGAAATCACCCTTGTTTCTTTCGATTCAAAGGACATCGTCCTCTACTTTAAATTTAAAATCGCATTGTTTTCAAAGGCCCAGTCAATACCCAACAATGTTGGGTAAGGATCTGACCCATCTAAAATTCTAATCGCTTCAAAATTTACCCTGGTTTTGATTCTATCAATGTAAACTTCAACATCTTCCAATCTACTTATTGAATATACTATGTATTGATTAGCCAACCTTAACTGAAAAGGGGACCATACCAGCTTAAGTTTCCCCATTATTTCCCAAGAGTTTTTGGGAAAGATGTTCACATCACATCCTATATATTGTGAAAATGCCCACATAAGATCCAAAGAGATGATGTAAACCTCACAATGAAAGAATTTAGGAATAATAGAGGATGAGAGAAGCATTAGAACATAGATCCAAATAAACTTTGATTGAGGCAGAATAATTACACATGTTACATTAAACTTAATAGTAAATTGGTAAATATACAATGCTGAGTATGAGGATTCGAATTCACTAGGTGGAATTCGAATTAGCCTTCACGCACAGATCCATAATCAGTGGAGAGTCATCAATGCATAACTAGGAGTCCACCTTCTCATCAGTGAAGTCATCAATGCACAAGTAATAGTCAACCGGGAGTCACACTGAGTCTAACTGAGTGTGGTTGGTGTAACTGGCACATGGAAGCACTAATGTAGTGAAGGAGGCTCAGTGGAGGGCATAGGTGGAGCTAAATGGAGTCAGAACAGGATGTCTAGTCACACTAGAGGTCCATCGGAGTGGTAAGGTCAGTTAGGAGTCAGTTAATCCTTAAATCAAGGAAAGAACTAAAGATAACTGAACTAAACTGGATTGGTAGGTGAAGAAAGGCGCCCTTCTCATGTAGTAGGTGAAAGGAGGGCACACTAAGCTCTAGGAGAGATGAAACTGATCTGAAAGAATCTCTAGGGGCTAGTTTGATGAGGGCTAGGTGCTGGTACTGATGACTAGGATGCATGCAAACCCTAATTTTGCATGCATGACTAAAAATGAAAATGACAGAAATGCTAGGAGGACTAGGATGGAGTATAGGAATATCCTAACACCCCCCCTTAATCCATCCTGGGCCTTGGAAACTAGGATCAAAGGTCACCCATACAATCAAATGAAATGATAGAAAAATAAAGAACTGTCCATAAACTAAGGAAATGGGGAAAACCTCATGGGTAAAATACCCCCCCTCAAAAAGAATAGTAAATAACTCGAAGAACCATCATACTATGCAGAAAAGAAAGAAGCTTTCATCAGTGAAAATTTTTGCAAAAGACTTAGCAAGTTGATCCCCTGTAGGAAGGTCTCCCACTGTGTGGAGAATGTGTTGGAGGAAGCAATTCTTTCGGGAACTCTTTCTGTATCTAGAGCGAATGGAACATGAGGAGTCTTCCCAAAATATGGAAGAGAGAACCCCATCATCATGTTTCATCTCTCATGGAGAGGTAGATGGCATAATGAAAGGTTGGCATAATGTTGAAGTCTAGTAGTTCTGTGAACAGATAAATCATCAAATGTTTTCTCGGTAGTAGCAAGGACTGTGTGAGCCCATGTTGACCTCGAATATGGACTGAGAATAGTTGTTGGTTCTGGATCTGAATCTTCTTGAACCATGATCTCAACATCAAAATATTGATCTTGTTCTTCATTAGAAGAGGAGTCACTGTGATCTTCATCAGAATCTGAAGGAATAGTTGGAGAGAAAGGCATGAAGTGTGAGAACTCATATGCCTTTGAGGCATGATTAGAAATCCCATTCACTATAACCTTTCCAGTGGAGATTTCTATAATCTCTACTGTGTTTGGACCAAAAATTACTTGTTTTGGTGATCCTGTATGAATCATTTGATATACTGACAACAAATTAGCTGTAAGAGAAGGAACAAATAAGACATTTTTGAACTTACCATGCTCCATATGAACTGTACCCAATCCTTTGGCAAAAATATGAGAGTTGTCTCCCATGTGAATGGTAGGCCCATCTTGGAGATCCAAAGAGGAGAAGGAGTCTTCAGAGGCAATCATGTGGTTGGAGGCTCCAGAATCTATGAGGAGGGATTTTGTCTAGGAAAAACCAGCCATTAATGCATGGCAATCATCAGATCCACTTCCAGAATCAGACATCTTTGCTTCTTTTGGAACAATAATTTTGTTTTGTTCAAGAAGCTTGGTTAGAAGATCAATCTTCTTGTGCATGCAAGATTTCTCAGGATGATTTCCTCTCTTGCAGTAGGAACAATTTGGTCTCTTTTGTTTGTCATTCTTGGATCTTGAAGGCTTCTTGTCTTTGTCTTTTTGCCCCCCTTTTGCATTCGCTCCACTTGCTTTACCAGCTAAAAGAGCTAGATCTATGGAGGTTTTGATGGCACCCATTTGAATCAATTTGTCCTCTTCTTGAATGAGAGCTGTAGTAAAGTTTGCTAAGGTAGGAAACTTCCATCCAGGGATTGACATTCACCCAGAATGGAATGTAGATCACGGTGGCTTCACTAGAAGGAAATATAATATCACGTTCTTTCATATTGTGGTATTAAATATTCATGAAAACCTAAAAATTAAATTGCTTATATATTAAGGGGAAAAGGGTTTTTTTTTATTTAATGTAACAATACAAAAATACTTTGGGGTCTTTTTTATATGGGCGGGCTGACAAATATCCGCCAAAAGGAGATGGCGGGATCACGGGCAGATGAGAAATAGGGTTGAGGCAAGGCTCGGGCTTACCAGTACGTAGGGAAATCACATCTTGAGGCATGCTTGAGGACATAGGTTTCGTTCTGAAGTGGGTTTCCAGTCGATCATAGTTGAGAGACAGTGGTCATTGACATCCAATTATTACCAATAGCACTCAGCCTATTATTACCAATAGCCTTGGGAGGCTCTAAGCCTCCAGGGCCTGTTATAGGTCCTTGATAGGCCTTGGCGGCTTGAATACCCAACCACTCGTGCCTATTACAGGCCTTGGGAGGTCTAGTCAACCTCCTAGAGCTTGTTACAAGCCCTAGGGGCTTGGATACCTATCCCACAACAGGCTTAGTCAGCGATTGGGGAACTGGAACATGCAATCTAAATGTTGTACTATGTGCATTGGCTCTAGTGACATACAAGAAGTGATCTTCTATCTCTTCATTAGACCATTAGATGTTGCAAATCATAATGATGTGTGGTTGAGTAATTTCATTGTGGGTGAAGTCATCTGCATCCACAATATACATCGAAAGAAGCAAGGTGCATTTGTAGAATGCATGTGGGGTCATAAGAGGGGTATCATATCAATATACTAGGTAGAAATATAAAGGGGTATAAAAAATGTTAATGAAAAAATTAATACATACAATATCTAGTGAAAATAGGGGTTTTTTTAAATTGGGAAGGAATATTGGGAGGGGGTTGAAAAAACGGTTTTGGAAGATATTTTCCAATATTTAGTGAAATTAGGGGTATTGTTTCATATGCCACGAATGAACGTGTTATGATAGCGGTTTATTGAGTGAAGCCCCCATGAGGTAGATACCAAAACAAAAAATTGAGATCCAAGTTTGCTCAAAATGGAGAGCACTAATTGCTCATCACTTTTGGTGATGCCACAATGCTTGCATTGTACAACCAAATTTTGAAATTTTGAGATGAATGCTTGAATGCTCTCGAAATTGCTAGGTTACAGAGAAGCCAATTCATTTTCGAGATTGTAGCCTCTCATCCCATCTTGTTTGCCAAAGAGACTACCCAATTTTGTCCATAACTCATTGGGAGACTTCAATCCTTCAACATGAAACAGTAGATCTTCTGATATATGTAGGCATATGAATCCAAAAGCTTCATCCATTTTATTTAGATGCTTGATTCTCTCAACAGCATGATGTGGTATAACATCTTTTTCAAATACTATTCGATTTAGCTGTTTGTTATACAAGTGAAATATAATCCTATCCTTCCATTTGAAGTAATTGAAGGGAGTGAGGATCATAGGAGAAGAAGAAGAAGAAGCATTTGAATTGATCATCTTGACTGTTGGAACAAGTGCAAATAGAAATTGTTGAATCTGCTGCTGCAACTTCGACATACCTGCAAAAAAACTCTCAAGAATGGAGGTAGAATATACTCTCAAATGGCTCTGATACCATGTGAAAATTCCCACATAAGATCCAAAGAGATGATGTAAACTTCATAATGAAAGAATTTAGGAATATTAGAAGATGAGAGAAGCATTAGAACACAGATCCAAAGAAACTCTAATTGAGGCAGAATAATTACACATGTTACATTAAACTGAATAGTAAACTAGTAAATATACAATGTTGAGTATGAGGATTCGAATTCACTAGGTGGAATTCGAATTAGCCTTCATGCACAGATCCATAATCAATGGAGAGTCATCAATGCATAACTAGGAGTCCACCTTCTTATCAGTGAAGTCATCAATGCACAATTAATGGTCAACCGGGAGTCACACTGAGTCTAACTGAATGTGGTTGGTGTAACTGGCACATGGTAGCATTAATGCAGTAAAGGAGGCTCAGTGGAGGGTGCAGATGGAGCTAACTGGAGTCAGAACAGGCTATATAGTCACACTAGAGGTCCATCAGAGTGGTAAGGTCAGTTAGGAGTCAGTTAATCCTTAAATCATGGAAAGAACTGAAGATAACTGAACTAAACTAGACTGGTAGGTGAAGAAAGGCGCCCTTCTCATGCAGTAGGTGAAAGGAGGGCGCATTAAGCTCTAGGAGAGCTGAAACTGATCTGAAAGAAGCTCCGGGGGCTAGTTTGCTGAGGGCTAGGTGCTGGTACTGATGACTAGGATGCATGCAAACCCTAATTTTGCATGCATGACTGAAAATGAAAATGACAGAAATGCTAGGAGGACTAGGATGGAGTATAGGAATATCCTAACAGATATATAATGACATCCCACATCTCATATCCACCCAATTCTAATTTCATCTTAAATTCCCTTCGTGTTCTTTTTCTTTTCCCAACATAGTGCACTTTCCTCTTTGGTAATGGCACAAAATAGGAATCTCTTCTTCTTTCATGGCCATTATCTTTTTCGGCATCTATGTTAATGTCTTAGTTACATAAAAATCATTAAGCACCTTAAAATAATAGTGAATAAATTCACTAAATCTACTCTCTTACTCAATCTCTGTGTTAGCATCACACCGCAATTCTTCTACACACCTTTGGACTTCTTCCACTACTTCTTGTCCCTCGCGTGGGAACTATTTGTTCTACGCAACATCAAACTTTGGAAACAATTTTGTAGTTTTCTTTATATTATATTATAACATTTTCTCAGCATGGCCCCGCTTACCATGATCTTCTCCCATTCTTGTGCCCCCTCTAGTTACAATCTACACATTTGCAGGGTCCTTCAGCTTTTGATCATAGTGCAATTATGAAGTTACCATATTACAATGTTGTCTTTTCTCTTCCTATTTGGATATCAAATTTGGATAGTCCTTCGTGGTATGCTCTACACTACAACAATATCCACATAAAGCTCTAGGATTTGTACACATGCACACTACATGACCAAGTTCTCCACAGTTGAAGCAAATGGGTTGTCTTCCACCTGCTTTGAATCCTTGACCTCTGCCTTGAAAACCTCCTTGAAAACCACCATATATGCTTGCTTTAGTGTTATGTTCAGTACATTGTACTCTATAAGCATAATTTGAATGTTCATTCTTTAACCATAATGCATGACATCCATTCACATCATGTCCAACCGATTTATAGAAGTCATGAAAAGGGGTATTAGTTGTGGTTTGATACTTCTACAACATTGCACACCAGGTGCACGATCCCATTTATTACAAATTTCACACTAATCCATATGAGGTCTTATGGGGAATGGATTTGGGGCACCAATAGCTACATCATTTCCCATCATTAGACACTTGTTCTGGTAGTGTCCTTCTGTGAGGTATAACTTACACCAAAAGTTTTGTGCATTGCTTTCCCCTTCTCTATCTCCTATAAATTACGTTTTTAATGTAGCAAGTTGAGATTGCCATTGCACCATACCTGATGAATATTCTCCACCTGGGGTAGACTCCAACTGCATCACAATTTCTAATGCATCAAACTGTGTGAGAGCTTTCTATTGAGTTAATAGAACTAGTATATGTGACAACAATCCTGCAATGAACCATTCCCTATGTTGCACATCTTGAATCTCAAATGACAATCTATCCAACAAAATTTTGAATCTATGATCATAGTCCCAAACTATTTCTCCAAGATGATATTTTATCTCTTTTATATATGTTATACACTAAGACTCCAATTTTGGTTTCTGAAACTGTGAGATTAAGCACAACATATCTAATGAACAAGTAAATCAATCACAATAGATGAAACTCGGAAAATATGGTGTAAACTGTGCAAAAGGCTTGCAGCAATGCTCTATTGAACTCAGAATGATAGAATACAATACAATACATTGACAATGATTGAGCAATTCGAATTAACCAAGGAGGTCATTTGAGTATACTGCATGGAATAGCTTGGCTCCAACTAGGATTCATCATCATAAGATTAGTGGAGTCATCAATGCACAAGTAAGGATCAACCAGGTGTCAAATTGAGTCTAACTGAGTGTGGTGAGTGTAACTGGCACATGTATGCACTAAATGAATGAAGGAGGCTCAGTGGAGGGTGCATGAGGAGCTAACTGGAGTTAGAATAGGCAGTCTAGTCTCACTAGAGGTCCATCAGAGTGATACAATCAGTTAAGAGTCAGTCTAGCCTCAAATCAAGGAAAGAACTCAACTAACTAAAGTGAACTGGAGTGGTAGGTGAGAAAAGGCGCCCTTCTCAAGTGGTAGGTGAGAAGCGGGTGCCTCCCTGACTAAGAGGGCTAAAACTGAGTGGAAAGTAGCTCCCAGGTGTTGGCAGACTGGGGACTAGGTTCTAGAGGCATCAAACTGGTGACTGGGATGCATGCATGCATGCAAAGTACAAAATTGAATAATGAGATACTCTAACACCCCCCTCAAGCTATACTATGATGTAAAAAATAAATGATAGGACCCTGGTAACTGAGACCAAAGGTCACCCCAATACAATAATAATCCAAATAAAGAACAGTTCATGAACCAAGGAAATGGAGAAAACCTCATAGGAAAACTCCCCCTCAAAATGGACTGTAACACACCAAAAGATTTAACTGCTCCAAACTCAAGTAGATATGTCTGGAGGTATCTTACTCTTGGGAGTAAATAGATCATGCTCCAAAAACATGTTCTTGAATTCTCCATCAGTGGATGCAAGCGAATATGGAGACTTTATGAACTTTCTCTTCATACTGAAAATGGTGAGAACAAATCTGAAAATATGAGGATGATCCTGGAACCTGCGATTCGAACCAAGTGAGGTAGGAATAGCTCCAATCAGATCAAATAGATCTTGAAACTTGAACTTCTTATCAGTGGAATTTAAATCAGCTCCAAGATTTGACAAATGGTTTCTTGAGATCTCCTTTGAACCAACAGGGGTGAGATCAAAACCAATATCAGTAAAAATTGCATGAGAATTGAACTCAAGCGAATGGTAGTGCTCTTCATCTTCAGTAAAACTCTGAGAAACTGTGCAAATGATAGAACAAAAGTTTATAGGAGGCATGCAATCAACGAGGACAAATGCTTCACCTCCAAAATCATATTTTATCTCCAAAACATCAAGTAGATCATTATTCTGCATGCCGGCAAACTCATGTGAAAGAGAGGATTCAAGAACCTCTTCGGAATCTAGAGTATGAGCTGGTTTATCTTGCTCAAAATTCGAAATAGAAGACTTTGAGAGAATGAGTGTTGAATCTATAGTTTCTTCTTCATCTTGAACAATGGATGAGGCCAAGACATAATCAGAGAGATCACATAAGGAGATCTCACTGGGCTTGTTCTCCAAAAGGATAGCATGATCCTCTTCTTCATGCTTTCCAAATTCTCTATTGAGTTGGGCCCATGGATCTCTTGTATTTTCAGTAGTAGTACTGAAGTAGTGCATACAAGGAAACATAGCAAGACATATTGTCCCAAAATCTCTGTCACAATCATTAAGCCAATCATTCTCCTCTTGATTGGAATCAAAATTTCTTGTAATACCAATACACATATCAAAGAGACATTGTCTCTTCAAACATGCAATCATCTTTGGTTTCCATTCATCATAGTTGAATGGAGTAAGAATATTTTGTGAAGAATAAGATTCCATCTCTGCAATAGCGAATGCAAATGGAGGAAGTAAGAAACCTGCAAATCACAAGCAAACAAGAATCATTATGGAGCAATAGTTGCAACTGCAGAAAGTGCGGCAACGGCAGAAAACTACTGCAAAGTGAGTAAAAATTGCTCAATCTTCATGTAGAACACCTGCAGAACAGAAATATTGTCCCTACCATGGCCCTGATACCATGAAAAATTAAGCATAGCAGATCTAATGAACAAGTAAATCAATCACAATAGATGAAACTCAGAAAATATGGTGTAAATTGTGCAAAAGGATTGCAGTAGTGCTCTATTGAACTTAGAATGATACAATACAATACAATACAATGACAATGACAATGAATGAGCAATTCGAATTAAACAAGGAGTTCATTCGAATATACTACATGGAATAGCTTGGCTCCAACTAGGAGTCCTCATCATAAGATCAGTGGAGTCATCAATGCACAAGTAACAGTCTACCAGGTGTCAAACTGAGTCTAACTGAGTGTGGTGAGTGTAACTGGCACATGTAGGCACCAACTGAATGAAGGAGGCTCAGTGGAGGGCGCATGAGGAGCTAACTGGAGTCAGAATAGGCAATCTAGTCTCACTAGAGGTCCATCGGAGTGATACAATCAGGTGAGAGTCAGTCTAGCCTCAAATCAGGGAAATAACTCAACTAACCGAAGTGAATTGGATTGGTCGGTGAGAAAATGCGCCCTTCTCAGGTGGTAGGTGAGAAGTGGGCACCTCCCTGACTAGGAGGGCTAAAATTGAGTGGAAAGTAGCTCCCGGGTGCTGGCAGACTGGGGACGAGGTGCTAGAGGAATCAATTTGGTGACTGTGATGCATGCAAATAAGTGGGATGCATGCAAAGAGCAAAACTAAATGATGAGATACCCTAACAGAAACTCCCTTAACATAGCCTGCTTAATTTCATGCAGTGTTCTAACAACTCCTTGTACAGTTGTACTCTTATACTTGATATACCATGTTAGAAAACGATCTCTCAATGTCATTTCCATTTGTCATATCTTTTATTTCTCATTAGTCACATGCTTCATGGCCCATATCGAATTAGTCATTTGTCCTGATATGTTAAAACTTCTTAGTACTCTTCCACTTTTGCTTTGATTTCCCACTCCTTGTAATCTCTGCTATAAAATATTTCTAACCTCTTCTTCAACTGAGCTTTCTACTTGTATTTGAAAAACACACAATAGGGGTGGTTCAAGAGGGGGGTTATACAACACCATTGGACCATACTCTTCTCTACTAGATCTGGATGAATATTCAAGCCTCAATTTATTAAACACTTTTAACATTCTCAAAATATTCTTATCATCCACTAATTCTTCTACAAAAGGACTCTCCACAATCTCACTACACTGAGAATGTCTATCACCTTCCTTTGATTCCTTTACCTCGTAGCCTCTCCACTAGGTTTCAAAATCACCAAATATTCCTTCTTCCATATCTTCCTCTATTATGTCTTCTTCTACGTCGCACCTCTTCGTTGGCCTATCATCATTCTTCCTCCATTTCCACTATGCCTTTCTATGGTGCTTCACTCTCTTCATATTTCTCCTCTAGCATGTCCCTCTTACTATTTGATACTAAAACCCATTCTTCAACATCCTCTCTCCCATTCCTTATATTATCCACCCTAACCTTCCATACAGCTTCTTTCAGCACATTCCTTATCTCATATTGCTCTTCTCTTCTTCTTCTTTGTTCACCCAAATCCATCTCTACTTCTTTTCTCCTTTTCTACTTCATGTATTTTCCCCTCTTCTTTTCCTCACCTCTCATAGAGTAGGGATTTTGATATTCTATCCTATCCAGTTCCATGTGCATAATCCCCTTTTAGTAAATAACATCTTTATCCAAGTAGGGACTTATGCTAATAGTCTTTTAGTCTCAAACTTCTCCTTCACACAATCAAAAGCTTCATTATACTCAATAGAAAACTCTATGATATAACCCTGTTTCATTCTTTCAAACCATAAGTCTATAACCCTCATCCACTTATTATCCAAATTCTTCAACCAACCTTTAGTTTCTTGATCCCATACAATCACTTCTTGACTCCTCCACTTGCCTTTTAATACAATCAT
Source organism: Larix kaempferi (assembly GCA_027924585.1). Lineage (NCBI taxonomy): Eukaryota > Viridiplantae > Streptophyta > Pinopsida > Pinales > Pinaceae > Larix > Larix kaempferi. Next base: position 22,369,039 of record BSBM01000223.1, on the reverse strand, counting down.
ACAATAAAGAGGGAAATTCAACAAAGAAAATTTCATATGCATTTGATTATATGTACCTTTGTAACCATCGCCAAGGATCAATGTTAGGGTTTTGCGTCTCCTTCTATGTAAATTCCTCTTCTTTATCGACCAACCAATGTGCAGATCCTCCCGCGTAGGTTTCTAGCTAATTATACTTAATCAAATCCTAACATTTTTAGGTCTTGACAATGGAACCAAATGAAACTCGGACCCTAGGTTCTAAATCAAGACCAAAAAAATACCCCTATGAGAATCCGCATTTTCACTACCCAAAAGGGAATAGTATCACCCTATAATCTCACATGGATTCATGAGACTAAACTAAAGCTAAGGTTTGATAAGAATTCAAAAGTGTATACTTCGGAATATTAGTGAGAGGAAAGAACAAACCCAATACAACCCCATCTTTTAGTATTTATACAAAATGACAGACAGTTATCAGTTTCCCAAAATCTTTTAATAACCACTAATAATGTATACATTAACTTAATAGATCTATATCTTATATTTCTACTGTGCAAGCCACCATACAAAATATTGTTCAAGCTATTACAAAACTTAGGACACTCCCAATGGGTTCTTTTGATTTCTCTCAATAGCTTCTTGGAGAATCTCCTGACAACATCTTTTGGTTCTCCCAGATGGATTTGTTAAAGTCCTCACAATGTATTTTTTTTATTTCCTCTCGATGGATTTTTTAAAATCCCCGTGACGACTTATTTAATTTCCTCTTAATGGATAAATCCCCGTGATGACTTATTTTATTTCCTCTTAATGGATTTTTAAAAATCCATGGAATGGATTTTTTAAAATGTCCCCAATGATAATATCAATGTTTCTCAATGAAATTTTACCTTTTACCTTGTACTTTTGAATTAAACAAAATTTTGACATGTCATTACATCTCTTTCAAAGAATCGTTTGATGCACCATCGGTCCTTTTTTAGGAAGGGCTCATATACCATCGAGCCCTTATTAAAGAAGACCCTAATGCAAACTCTATCAAGAGTTTCAGACTTTGTGTATCCATAATTATGAATGATGAGTGGACTGTAATGATACATTTCTTATATAAATTTTTAGACTATTAAGAGACATGTATTAACATAAAACAATAGATAACTACCATGTAAATCATAATCAACTAGTCTAATGTCTTATCAACACAAGCATCAAATAAACAATAATAAGAGAGGAAATGGAAGAGAAAATGGTACACTATATTTATGTGGTAAAACCCCAAATGGGGAAACATCCACGAGAAGGATTGATCTTTTTAATTCTTCAAAAAAATCCAACTCATATAATCTTGAGCACCCCCACATGTTCATATCACAACTTTATAATATTTCATAATAGATTTTTCATATAGCACAATATATGCCCAAAGGGTCTCCTTCACCTCTATTATATAGCTAGAGGTATGGAATATTTACATCCCATAACACATGTGGCATAAATGATTTACCACCCCTATTGTATAAAGTGTGGTAATAGGATAATTTTACTCCATGATGCATGTGGGATAACTCCTTTTACATAAGATGAGAGTTATGAACAAAAGTATGCCTTCTTTTCTAGTTAGGACATCATAACATCTCACTAGACATCATTACATATCATTACAAATTCCAATATTCCGCTTTAAGGATGACAAAGGAGATAACACAATTGGAGGAAGATGGAATTGCATTAACAACCCCCCTTGATGACAAATTCCCACATTCCCAATAAGTTGCAAATATGTAGTACAATCTTTTCCTATCTCATGGGTTTGGTGAAGATGTTTACTACTTGTTGTTTCATGAGACAATATTCCAAGCAAATAACATCATCCACAACAAGATATTGTATTTAATGAGTATCAAGGTCAATGTGTTTGGTATTGGAGTGATACATTGGATTATATGCAAGTTAAATTGCACTTTGATTGTCACATTTTAACTTAGTAGGATAATTTTGAACCAGTCGAAGATTTGTAAGAACATGTTGGATCCACGCTACTTCTTTAGCTGCTTCCTTATCTACCCTATATTATGTTTCATAAGAAGAAATATAAAGTTTTCTCAACTTCTTATTGGATCATGAAATCATACCTAAACCAAGCTTAAAGATGTACCATAGAGTAAACCTTCTATTTGTATTGTCTCTTGTCCAATCTGAATATGTATAACTGAGAAGTGAAACTGAAGCCCTTCAAGAATAGAAAACACCATAATGTAATGTTCCCTATAAATATCTGAGAATTATCTTGGTTTCTTTCCAATGGTTTTCATGAGGATTTTGCATAAACGTAGAGACCATACTAACAACAAAAGAGAGATCAGTCCTACTATGTGTCATATATATAAAACTCCCCACAAGTTAACGATAAAGAGTGACATCAATAAGATTAGTATCACAATCAACAAGTAAATTTACTCCTTGCTGAAATGATGTTAGATAAGGCTTGTAATCACTCATATGAAATCGTGCTAGTAAATATGAATCATACTTAGGATGAGAAAGGAAGATACAACTATATGCCAAATCTGAAGACCCAAAAAGAATTAATAGGCATAAATACTCCATTTCAAATCAATGCTTAATATCATCCTTCAATTCATGTATTAATAAAAGTTGGATGCTATTAAGAATTAGATCATCCACAATGAGGAACTCATCATCAAAGTACTTAAAATAAAAATTAGATCATATTTACACCAACCATTCTCCAAGAAATAAGTATCATTTTTTTCATACCAAGCCTTGGGTGCTTGTTTAAGAAAATATAAATACTTGTTCAATTTGCATACCAAACTTGAAGTATCAAAGGTGATAAAACTAGGTGGTTGTTGCATATAAATTTCTTCATGAAGATCATCATTTAAAAAAGAACTCTTGACATCCATTTGGTGAATTTCTCATTGAAAATATGTAGTAAGAAAAATTATAGTTCTTATAGTGATAATTTTAGCAACATTAGCAAAGGTTTCAGTATAGTCTATACCTTCTTGCTGAGAAAATACGTTATCTACAAACCGGGATTTATAATTTTGAATCTGTCACTTTGTAGTAAAATTTCTTTTATAAATCCATATATAACCAACTAAATTATTTCCAAGAGGAAGGGGAACAAGATTCCAAGTCATGTTCTTCATTAATGAGTCATACTTTGCAGTCATTTATTTTTCCTGTTTAGGCTTGTCTTTAGATTGACAATATGTGTAGGGATCGTCTATTGCCAAAATTTTAATCATGGGAGCAAAGTCAAATAAAGTCTATTGAGTGTTGGATGAAATACCAACCTCAGAACTTGTAGATGCAAGTGTTTTCTAGACCCAAACTGGAAGAGCATTAGTAGTGGTAACCACTCTAGTATCTTCAGAAAGGTTAGGTGGATTACTTGAAGAAATAGGTGAAATGTGATCTAGATTAGGCATATAACTAGAGGAATGGGTACTAGATATGGGGGAGATAGAATATGAAGGAAAATTCAAGGTAACATGAGGGTTGATAGTCTTAGGTGGAGGTGAGACTTCATTAAACTAAACATCTTGTCAGATTATAACACCTTGGGCAGATTGATCAAATAACGAGTAAGCTTTAGAATCCTCACTATAACCAATGAGATTTTTGAGATTTGGGCTCTAACCTTTTTTGTTTTTCATCAAGAATATGGGCCCAACATTCACTACCAAATATATTAAAGTTACTAATATCGTATTTCCTTCCACTCCATTTTTCTTCGGGAGTAACCTCAAAGTTTCTTTAGTAGGGACTTTATTCAAAATATGATTTGCACAACAAATAGCTTGAGCCCAAAATCTTTCATGTAATCCTTTATAATAAAGCATACATCTATCCATTTCAACCAAAGTTCTATATTTTCCTTTCGGCAACCTCATTTTGTGAGGTCTATAGGGAACAATCTTTTGATGTTGAACACCATGCTTAAATAAGTATGCATTAAATTCCTTTTAGTGAACTCCCCCCCATTATCAACTCTCAATGTCTTAATACTTTTACTAGATTCATTTTCAACCATGGACCAAATGGATAAAAACAAAAATACATGATGAAATCCTACCATTATTAACCCTCACTATTATTGAATCCAATCCTCTACACTTAATCAAGCATCATGTGAGTATGCACACTATCTACTGAAATTCTAGTATTGAAGTCGTTAAGCTAAGAAATTGAAAAACCAACTATTTAGGTTCAATATTTAATAGCTATATATTTAATAGAATGTTATGAACCAAAATCCCCAAAAGAGAATATAATAACCAAGAAAGAGTAATCCATCCTTTAATAATGAAGAGAAGAGATCAATAAGAAGCCTCTTCGAGGGGGAACCTACATATACATTGTACTAAATAAGAGACCAAGGGGAACCTCTTTATACACAATACGAGATTATATGATCCTAAAGCTAGGTCACCTTGTGTCACGTCCCCTCCCATCAATCCCACTCCAAGAAGGGAACATGACACTAACAATGGGATTCTCAATACTCTTAGCCCCATTCATCTTTAACAAATGGATACAAACATAATACATGTGTGCGCGGATGCATGATTAAATTTGACACAGCGGAACAAAGATTCTACTACACATACATCTAGAATTCATTCATGAGCATAATCATAAGAGTTAATAATTAAATACATTGCAGAATTAACACAAAAGAGATATTACTTATCTTGAAATGAAGTAGTCTCGAGCAACTGGATATGCAACTGCAACGTTCCACCTAGCCATAGGCCACTGTGCTCATCAATATCTCAACACAGTTTCCACCCCTGAGCTAGGCATGATTTCTAAAAGGAAAAAGGGAACAACAGACTCACACATAGCCAAATATACACCAAGAATCAGTCAAGCCAATCCACAGTTGGGTTTATCAGGATGCTAAGGCAGTAGAAAGGAAGAATTGCTAAGCTAGTGAGCTCAACCACACAGTTATCGGTACATCTACAATATCTAGCTAGCTTGCTACCCACAATACCTACACACACAACATAAGGAATGATTCCCTTCAATGCTACAGAGTCCCTAAGGCCATACCTTCCCTTCTAGTTCTCTTCAGGGTGTGCATAGAAAAGTAGCCAAATCCCTTTGATCTTTCTGTGAGGTTACTCTCTTCACTAGGTTTATCAAGCCAATTCTAATCCTCTTCCACTCCTAGTTTCTTACTCACAAGTTCAAACCAAAACAGGGACGCACATAACAACAAAACACAAGTGTTGGGAATGAATAAAAATGTTTTAATGTGGGATGCCCAAAATGTGGTTCCCATGAGTTTCCAAAATCATGGGCACCCAAAAACAAACTGTTAGAGGGGGAATCGACCCTTGTAGAGAAAAATTGATTTCACAACATGTACATAGTCATTCAAGGGAAAAAACGACCTCTATAATCCCGCAAATCATGACTCCCTTCCTCCCAGTCACTCTGCAACACAAAAATGACTTCCCGACATTGGAAAATGAGGGAAAATGAGGGGAAATGCTCAATTAGCCTAGAACGCGTGGGAGAGGAAAAATGATAGATGAATAATGGATGGGGAAGCAATTTCATGGGTGTTTTCTTTCCCAAGGAGTCAAACATAATTTTCAAAATTGATGGCTTTCCTATGCACAAAATTGGGCAGCCATACCTCTCTATTCCCAAAGCATTAACTATCTCAACCAACTCTTGGAAGAATTAAATGATTGGGTGCATAAGTCAAAATGGGTAGTTGAGGGTTTATGGGTTCTCTAATTGATACTTGGCTTGACACTATTGGCTCAAGGGTTTGAATATTTTCCCTCCCTGTTCCTTGTAAAAGTCATGCCCCCATTGTAAAAGTCATGCCCCCATACTCTTATTGCATTGCATAGCTATTTGTGGGTATTTTATTAAAATGCATAATTACATTATGTTGTAATTTCTATTGTTCCTAGCTAGCACGAGAACCATATGCATCGATTTTTAATTACCGATACATAAAATGTTAAATCGATGGCAGGGCCTTGGCCTTGAGCTCCTCACCATGATTTTAAAACGATATTTACATCATTTACAATTTTAATGCAATAGGGTCAAAATTAGAATACTATATTCACCTCTGCCTTAAATTAGCACCGTCCTTAGTGCTCTTCAAAATTGAACAAAAATAGATATGCCACTCTCAGGGCATCCTCCAGATCCCATGTATCCTCATAGGGACTGTAGTGGTTCCATTGCACCTTCACCTGTCCGATGGCTCGGTTCCAGAGCAATGTTACCTTCTTCTCTGGGATGCACAATGGCTTGGTTTGGAACTCTCCCTTGAGTTCCACCTAGATCACATCCCAATTAATCACATGGTTAGGATCATGTACATATTTCTTAATCAAAGAGAAATGAAAAAAATTATGATCTTTAGTGTTAGTAGGCAATGCAAGTCTATATGCAACTGACCCTATTCTTTCAAGCACGTGAAATGGCCCACATTATCTGGGTGATAGCTTGGAACAACTCCCAAGATTCAAGGAACTCTTCCTTGGCCTCACTCTAAGGTAAACATGATCCCCAACACTAAAATATCTATGCACCCTATGCTTATCTGCATAAATTTTCTGTCTATCTTGGGATACTTTTAAATTATGCCTAATCTTTGCAGCCTCGTGTTCCATTTCCTTAAGCAATTCTAGCCCAGCCTCGTGTTCCATTTCCTTAAGCAATTCTAGCCCAAGTACAATTTTGTTCACTGGATTATCCCAAGTCACTAGTGTCCTACACCTTCTACCATACAAAGCCTCATATGGACTCATTCCCAATGATGCTTGTTTCCCATTATTATATGTGAACTCTACCAAGTGTAGATAATCCTCCCACTTGGATGGTTTATCCATTATATACATGTGAAGCATGTATTCAAGAACATGATTTACTCTTTCTATCTGCCCATCTGTTTGAGGATGGTGTGATAAGCTAAAGTTCAACTGCATACCCATATCTACAAAAAGACCTCTCCAAAAATTTGAAGTGAACTTGGTATCCCTGTCAGAAATTATTGCCTTAGGCAATCCATGCAATCTGAAAATTTCCTTCATGAAAATATTTCCAATGGCATCGGATTTATATGTAGACTTAACTGGTATAAAATGTGCTTCCTTTGTTAACTTGTCCACCACAACCATGATTGAATCATGCTGTCTCACAGTCATTGGAAAACCTGTAATAAAATCCATGGAAATTACTTCCCATTTCCATCCTGTAATTGGCAAAAGATGCAATAAACCTGTTGGGTGTTGGTGTTCAACATTCACCCACTGACATTTCATCACTTAGAAATGTATTCAGCAATGTCCTTCTCCATCCCTGGCCATAAATATTGTTTTCTTACTGTAGCAATTGTTTTCTAATATCCTAGGTGACCAGAATATGGAGATTTATGGATTTCATCCATAACAATCCTCCGCAAGTATGCCACATTTGGAATGTAAATTCTTTTCCTATAAGTAAGAAGTTTGTCTCCTTCCAAATGACACCCTTCATACTTATTTTCAAGGTTCTGTTGCTACAATTTGTCCTTTACTACACATACATTTCATCTTCAGCAATATGGTTAACAATCTGCTACCTCAAATCTGGTTGGAAAGTACTAAGGGATGCCACATGCATTCCATGTACTTTTGTGCTGAGTGCATCAGCCACCTTGTTTTCTTTCCCTTTTATGTGTTTGATTTCAAAATCAAATTCACACAAAAATTACAACCATCTAGCTTTCCTAGCATTTAATGTTGGCTACTCAAAAAAGTATTTCAAACCACAATGGTCTGTCCTTAACTCAAATTTCTTTCCCATTAAGCAATGCCTCAACATCTTTAGAGCATGTATTATGGTTGCAAGTCCTAAATCACGAGTAGCATAGTTTTTCTCATGCTCCTTCAAATTTCTTGACTCATAGCATACCACTTGGTTGTCTTGCATAAGAAACCTCCAAGTCCTTGATTGCATGCATCAATACACAACACAAAGTCCTTTTCTGGATCTACAATTTTCAAAATTGGTGCACTCATGAGAAGATTCTTGGTGTCCATTCAAACTTTATCCCCTTCTTCTGTAAAGAAGTGATTGGATTAGCAACCTTGGAGAAACCTTCAATGAACCTCATGTAGTAACCAGCAAGTCCCATAAAGGATCTCACATCTGTCACATTCTTTGGAGTTAGCCAATTCATAATGGATTCAATCTTTTCAAGGTCCACTGATATTCCTTTCTGAAATAATGTAACCCAAATAATGAATTTTATCTTTATAAAAGTCACATTTGCTCGGCTTTGCATACAACTTATGCTCCCTTAGCAATTGCAATGCCATTCTCAAATGTATTTCATGCTCTTCTTCATTCTTAGAATAGATAAGAATGTCATATAGAAAAACAAGAACAAACTTGTCCAAATACTTGCTAGAAACACTATTCATGAGACACTCATAGTGCCCATACCTTGTTCTAAAGGTTGTCTTATGAATATATTCCCCTTTGATTCTTACCTGATGATAACTAGACCTCAAGTCAATTTTTTAAAATATCTTTGCTCCTCTCATTTGATCAAAAAGGTCATGAATTTGAGGTAATGGGTATTTTTTCTTCACAGTGACTTTGTTCAACTTCCTATAGACAATACATAACCTAAGTGTTCCATCTTTCTTTTTCAAAAATATAATAGGTGCTCCCCACGGGGACACACTTGGATTGATGTATTTCTTCTCCAACAGCTCTTGTAACTACATTTTCAATTCTAGCAATTCCGGTGTACTCATTTTATAGGGCGTCTTGGACACTTGTACAGCTCCCAGAATAAGGTCAATTGTGAAATCAATGTCTCTCTTTGGAGGAAGTCCTGGAATATCATCAGGAAACACATCATTGAATTCTTGTAGAATGCGATAGTCCTCCAACTTAGGAGTTTCATTTTCGGTTGCCTTCAAAATATGGGCGGCATACAATTGAAAACCCTTCCTACAAAACTTCTTCACCTGCATGGCTGAAACATGCCTAATATAAATCACCTTTGGAATTCCTTTTACAATCCTTGGGTTTCCTTCTTCGTCCATGCATTCAAATGTCTTGTTGTAGCAGTCAAGTTTAACTTGTGTGCTTCTAACCAGTCCATTCCAATGAGAATATCATAGGAACCAAGTGGCAGAATTTTTAGATTTGTATAAGTGAATAGCCCATCCATATATAATGGACATTTCTCTACAATTTCACTAACTTTTCTTTTGGTTCTAGTGGCTAGTTGAACTAACCATGATTTACTATGATTTAATTTCTTAAAAGCACAAATCTCAACAATTTTAGGAGTGATATAACTGTGAGTAAATCCAAGGTCAATCAAAATAGAAACATATTGCTTAGAAATATTACCTTCAACTTCAACCATAGTTGATTGATGATCTTCCTGGTGGTCCTCTAGTGCTGCATATATTCTAGTGACGGTCCTCACCACTTGACACACAGTTTCAGCTCCTTGGATGTTGTGAACTTGCTTTATATTCCCATTCCGATGTGGATAGTTCCTAAGCATATGGTCCCCTCCACATCCCCAACATTGAAGTGGCTTTCTAGGTTCCTTTGGATATCTTGGCTTGTCTCCCATCATCCTAGTGGGATTAGTCATAACCTGTGATGGTTGCCTTTGCTGATTTCAAAGATGATGTGGTTTGAAACCCTTCTTCTTTTGGTCAAACTTCTCATTTTTTTGTCCTTCCATGCCTTATGGAAATCAAGTTTTCTTTTTTGTATCATAACAATACTTGGCATTCCTTATTTCCTCCTATAGAGTTCGAGGTTCATCAAAATCAATCCTGTCTTTATATGACTGAGGTAGTCCACTTAGAAAACGTTGAATTTTCACCTTGTCATCTCGGATATACCTGACATACCTTAGCAACTCCAAGAATTTGTTTGCATATTCTTCCATGGTCAACTGTCCCAATTTCAGCTCATGGAACTCTTTGATCTTATCATCATAATACCTATCAGAGAGGTACTTCTGCTTGAAGTACTTCTTGAACTACTTCCACACAATATTTCTTTCATTTATCTTCTTCACTTTCTTGAGGTGCTCCCACCATATAGATGCTCTTCCATTTAAGTTGAAGATGGATACCATTTCCTTCATATTTCCAAAGTAGTATTGGACTTGGAAATACTTCCTCATCCCAAGAAGACAAGCTTCAACTTCTTAACCAGATTTTACCTCACCATCAAATGTAGGAGGTTTGGCCTTCTTAAATTCCCCATGTGAATTGTTCTTGTCATGCCTCTTCCTCTTACTCCTATGAGATGAAGAGATTGAACCTTCAATGGTCTCTTCCAAGTTGGACGATCCACTAGAAGAGATTTCTGGAGTATATATTATTATGTCTCTAGAAACTCTTCTTGAGCTATTGGACCTCTTGTGGGAATTTCTTCTTGAACTATTCCCACTCCTTTTTGTATTTGCTGAGTGATGCCCAGAGTTAATCATCCTTTGAATGTATGTCAAACTCTATAGCATGGCTGCATTCAACTGATTCTATTCATCTTGAGCTTTAATCAACCTTTCATTATCTTCTCTACAACTTTGCAACGCCACCATTAGGCTCCTCATGGTGGCTACAATATATGGGGGAGTCTCTTGATTTCTTCTCCCATTGGATTTTGTTTCAACGTTCTCAACTTGTATGTTCTCCCCCATAGCATCTGTCTCAGTTTCATAGGGATCTTGTGCATCATCCATTATGTTGATCTTCATGGCCCACCCAAGACCAAAATCTTCCAAACTGCACTATGTGGAATGCTTTGATTGCCTTTGTTGTGACTATGATTATGCAAAATGTGTTCATAAACACAATTGTTAGTTGCATTATATCTCAGAAATTTAGAAATTATTTTCATGCATTTGGGAAAATCTCATATTGAAAATTTTGTCAAATCATAGAATTTTCTCACAATCAATGACTGTCTCAGGGGGACGACGGCGGTCAAGGGGGCTTAAATCTGGGCATCACTCAACCCGGTGCATAAGTTCAATATGGCACATAATTTCAATATGGCGCAAAACTTTCACACAATCTGGCACATAAGTTCAATGCCATTTTTTTCATTTTCTGATTCGTAGAAATCTCCCTGGAAAAACTACTTAATTTCCATGTTTCGGTGGACTTTTCCATTTTTCTTCGATCTGTTTCAGTGGACTTTTCCATTTGTCTCCGATCTGTTTCAGTGGAATTATCCTTTTGTCTCCAATCGGCGCACTTTCTGGTTTGTTGCCAACCTATTTCAGCGGACTTATCATTTTGTCTCCGATTGACACATTTTATGTTTTTTCGCCGACCTGCTTCGGCGCAAATTTCATTAAGTTCCTCCGATCAACACATTTTCCATTTTTTATGCCAACCTGTTTTAGCATAAAATTTGGTGAAATTTTCATTTTCATGCCGAAAATGCCATTTTCGACAACTTTTTGATTTATTGCTAAACGTATCAGTGACTATTCAAATTTTGCGCTGATAGTTTCGGCACTCTTTCCAATTTTGCACTGACACATGCTTAGACAAAAACTTGGAAATTTTTTGAAATTTTCCTACTAAGCAGTGGTGATCAAGAAGCCATGTTACCACTGCAAATTTTTCAATTTATCCCATTTAGGCCCGATGTTGTTACCTGTGGCTCTGATACCACACTGCCACATCCCCTCCCATCAATCCCACTCCAGGAAGGGAACATGACACTAAAACTGGGATTCTCAATACCCTCATCCCCATTCATCTTTAACAAATGGATACAAACATAATACATGTGTGTGCAAATGCGTGATTAAATTTGACACAGTGGAATAAATATTCTACTAAAAATACATCTAGCATTCATTCATCACCATAATCATAACAGTTAATAATTAAATACATTGCAGAATTAACACAGAAGAGAGATTACTTATCTTGAAATGAATTAGTCCCGAGAACCTGCTTATGCAACTACAATGTTCCACCCAACCATAGGCCACTGTGCTCATCAATCTCTCAACACAGTTGCCACCCCTGAGCTGGGCTTGATTTCTACAAGGAAAAAGGGAACATCAGACTCACACATAGCCAAATATACACCAAGAATCAGCCAATCCAATCCATAATTGGGCTTGTTGATGTATTTGTAACTTTGGAAGATATTCACTTGTATATTTTATTTATACTTTATTGTATCCCCAACGGAGATGTATTATTCCTCCGATTGGAAGTGTCATCAGTTGTACTTGCATGTGTTGCAAGTTATATTGTAAGTGTTGTAACTTATACTTGATGGGTTATTAGACCACCTTGTTGGGGTCGGCCCTGTATGAGTCATGTGGGCCAAAGGTTTATTAGACCACCCTATTGGAGATCATCCCAGTCATCATTATGTTATGTGGTTAAGTTGGGGCTGACCTAGTTGAGTAAAGGTCAAGTGAAAGTAAGTGTATAAATAGAGAGTGTGTCTCTCTCATTTTACACATTCTCTTATTCACTCACTCCGCTTTAGTGAGAGAGAGGAGGAGGGCACACAAGTGGAAGAGGAGTATCTGCTACAGCAATCTATATTTTGGGGATTCATCTTGATGATCATTGTATTGGTGCTTATTCTATCTCTGAGGAAGTTGCGGGGTTTTTCACCTTCTTGGTTTTCCCCGGTGAAATTTTGCGTGTCTCTTATCTCTTGTCTCTTATGCTTGTTATGCTGTACATGTTGTTGCTTCAGTTAAGATCCTAGATCATATTGAATTAAATTCTGAAAAACTAACATGGTATCATATCTAGCCTGAAGGAAGGCAGGCTATGGCATTTATGAGACTTGTTGCACTTGAGACAAATTGGAAGCTAGGGCTTGATATAACAAAAACCAGTCATTGTGGCACTTTCGCTATAAATATATTTTGGCATAGGTTCAAGTTTTAAAACTTCTACAGGTCGTAGAAAACATCTCCATGTACCTTGTGTCCGAAGCATAGCATCTAATTCATTGTATTTTGTGATTTATGATCCGTACAAGTTAGGGTTTCTGCCTCTTCCAAATCTCAGTCATAAACAGGTGACCTAAGAAACAAGGTCACAACTTGGGCTAGGAAACTCCAAATGAAATTTTGTAAAACGTGGCAGGTAGGGAATGGACTGTACTTTCACAGGCCAAAGGTTCAGAGGCCAAAGTTGAACTAGTGACATGTGGCATGTCATACAAGTTTGCTCTCTTTTTTTATCCCATAAATAGGTCACGTTGCGACACTTGGCATAAATCTCTCTCTCAGAGAATCCAATTGAGGTCATATATGTGGGGTTAGAAAGATGACAGGTCATGCTACCATGGGCTGAAGTTTTAGACCCTATGGATTCGTAATTTCTGAGTTACACCAGAAACAATCAGGTGCATATGTCTGTCAAAACAGAATTGGATTTTGAGCACCTTCATCCTTGGCTTATCACTGCTGCGGGAATTTAGGGTTTCGGAGAAAGTTGGAATTCTTGGAATCGGAGACCAGGGCTGAATGCTCCTCATCAAAATCGAAATTTAGAGACCAAGATCGAATTTTTTGGTTGGGCAGAAGGCCAGGCTTGATCAAACCCTAGTTTGAGATTTTGATTGGAAAGGTGGAAAATTAAGGCTTCTGCAAAAGTGGGAATTTTTGAAATCTGTGACCACGGCTGGATGCTCCTCAGAAAATCAAAGTTTAGAGCACAAGATCGAACATTTTGGTTGGGCAGAAGACCGGGATTGATTAAATCCTAGTTCAGGATCCTGTCCAGAAGATCCGAAAGTTTCAAAGGCAATTTTGAGGGGTCAAATTTTGCAGATTTCAAAATTGAAGTATACCAGCTTGATCAGCTCAGCAAGGTGCATCTTTTCATTCATTCGGAAGTTTGAATTTTTAGGGTTTCTCTGACAAACCCTAATTTAGCTCCAGATCCAATTTCTGTAAATCGAAGTGGATTGGGTTAATCCTAGAAGATAATGGATTGGACACCTGCATAAGTGAAGAAGTTCCAATTCAGAGGGAAATGAGGCTAAGGCCTTACATAAGAAGACTACAAGCAATCTGACAGGTATGAATTATAGGTATGTTTTGAAATCTGTTCATGATGATATGTTTGTCTTCATTTGAGGTTAGTACAATCTTGATTAATTATAGACTTGTCTTATCACCTTAGTAAAAAGTATGAATGCATGTGAATATTCATTGATTAGGGTTATGACACTTATGATTGTATAAATGCACTGTGGTGTTGTATGAGGTTGATGTTGTCCACTAACATGAAAGGTACATCAAGAAAGACAAATCAAGTTCTAGAACAAGAACATATGACGATGGTGACATGAAGACGAAGACTCATCCATAGCCATTATAGAAGCTCTACTTACGAGGTATGTATATTTTGGTTCTACAATGGTTAACTTATGATTTATGTAGGTTACTAGCACAAGTCATTGAGAAGACATTATGTGGGTATGTTAGACATAACTAGCAAGCATGATAATCCATGTATGTTTTTCCTATATCAAGTTAGAATCCTTGTGTTAGGATATTATACTTTTGTATGAATGATAATGTTTTTTCTTGAAGTTAGAAGTTTAAGTAATCAAGAGTTTATGCATATTATGTTTCTTACTTTGATTGATGATATGACTAACCAGAAGAGTCCTATGGTCAAATAAGAATATGCATGAGTAAAAGAAGTCTTCCCTGAAGCCTTGAATACTAACGCTTATTACCTATGTATGAAATGATCATGACCATACATATTTAAGATTATTTAGAATCATAATGTTTTGATTGTATTGAGATTATACTAATGAATGTATGATTATGTATGAGATATTGAGGATGACACAATGATGACACTAGTGCACACTCAAGCATGCACAGTGGTCTAGGATGGACATAAGTTCAAAGACAGATAATCAAGGAAGCAAAGATCAAGAGGGAGTTCACTCCAGTAGTTCCTGCAAGGAAGCAAAGATTGAGAGGGAGTCCACCCTACAATTAAACAAAGATAAGTATTTGAATTGTCATTTCTTATGATTACTTAAATGATGATTGTTTAGTCATGCTTATGTTCCTAGATTTAAGATGCATATTATGCATTTTAGAAAAGTTGCATTAATGAACAAGATACTACTAATATGCAAGTAATGGGTAAGTGTCCTATGGTATTGTACAACATTCCATTGCTACTCATCTAGAATGAAACCTCTTTGCTAACATGTTGGGAGTTGTGCACACTCTTAACAAATGTTCTGGTAGAGATGGAAGGCATCTAGAAAGTTACCGTGTGAATACGGGATATGGAAAAATATTGTATTGAAGCATTGGCTAAGATAATTGCATGACTGTATGACATATATTCTTATGTGTAAGAATTTGTTTTGTAAAACTATGATAAGTTTCTAATCATGCAATTGAATTTCACTTGTAGGAAAGATCGTGTACAATCACCTACAAGGACAACAACATTTGTTCCAACAACGAAGTTCAAGAAAACTATCTATTAAAGATA
Source organism: Larix kaempferi (assembly GCA_027924585.1). Lineage (NCBI taxonomy): Eukaryota > Viridiplantae > Streptophyta > Pinopsida > Pinales > Pinaceae > Larix > Larix kaempferi. Next base: position 22,353,491 of record BSBM01000223.1, on the reverse strand, counting down.
TTGAAGAATCTAAAGTTCCCAGGATCTAGGATGAAGTAATGAAAGGATGTCATGATCAAGGAGTACCAGTCGATCATGAAGGATGATGTTTGGGATGTGGTCCCGAGACCAGATGGGAAGTCTGTTGTGACTTCCAAGAGGATCTACAAGATTAAGCATGCTGCAGGTGGTAGCATAGAAACTTTTGCTCCTGTAGACCAGATACACTTCCATCAGAATAGTACTTGCTCTGGATGCAGTGATGAAATGGAAGATACACCAGATGGATGTCAAGACAGCTTTCTTGAATGGTGTAGTCGAAGAGGAAGTGTGTGTGGAGCAACCACTCGGTTTTGAGACAAATAACAGGGAGTCATATGTGTGCAAAGTGTAGAAAGCCTTGTATGGATTGAAGCAAGTTCCTAGGACTTGGTATGGTAGGATAGACAGCTTCCTATCCAGTTTGGGGTTTACCGAGAGTAAAGCGGATTCCAACCTTTACTACAAGGTTGAGGAAGGAAATCCTGTGATACTACTCTTGTATGTGGATGACTTGTTTGTTACAGGTGAGGATGGGTTGATTTCTGATACGAAGAGGAAGCTTTCTTCCGAGTTCGAGATGAAGGAATTGGGGATGATGCTTTACTTTCTAGGCATGGAGGTGTGGTAGAGTGCAAATGGAATCTTTCTTGGATAAGGGAAGTATGCAGTAGAGATCCTAAAGAGGTTCAGGATGATGGACTGCAAAGCCATGGCCACACCTATGTCATCGAACTTGAAACTTCTATGTGATGCTTCATCTGAACCAGTTGATGTCATGGTGTATCGTCAGATAATTGGGTCCTTGATATACCTGATGAACACGAGACCAGATATTTGCTTTGCGGTGAACACATTGAGGCAGTTCGTTACGGATCCGAGAGGTGTTCACCTGGTTGCTGTAAAGCATATTCTGAGATTGGGTAGCCAGTGTTGCAGATAGGAAGAGCACTTTAGGGTGCTGCTTCAGTATGGGATCAGGTGTGATCTCTTGGTTTAGCAGGAAGCAGTCCTGTGTGGCACTGAGTACAGCCAAAGTAGAGTATGTTGCAGCTTGTTCAACTAGTTGTGAGGTAGTATGGCTTAGGAAGCTACTGTCTGAGTTATTTGATCTCCCATTGGATGCTACCTGTATCTTCTGTGACAACCAGAGTTGTGTGAAGTTGTCTGAGAACCCAGTGTTCCATGACAGGTCGAAGCACATTGAGATAAAATATCACTATATCAGGGATATGGTGCAGAGAGGAGCAGTAAAACTCTTGTATGTTGCAACTGACGAGCAGATAGCCGATGTGTTGACCAAGCCGCTAGCCAGAGTGAATTTTGAGTACTTCAGAGAGAGACTTGGTGTACTTCAGATCGAGATTCCTTCCAAAGGGAATTTATGAGTCTGGAGACATAGATGCACACGAACCATTCTCACACAGTGGTAGGAAATTCCTCCTATGGTGTAGATGTAAGGGCTGGGGCCATTCTCACATGGTGGTAGGAAAGTCCTCCCATGGTGGAGATGTAAGGGTCGAGCCATTCTCACATGGTTAGAGGAAAGTCCTTCCATGGTCGTTCATGTAATTGCCATGTCTTTTCTGACATGGTTAGAGGAAATTCCTTCCATGGTCATGTTGTAATTGTCGAGCTTTTCCGACATGGTCAGAGGAAATTCCTTCCATGGTCGTGATGTAATTGATGTATCCTTTTCGACATGGTCAGAGGAAATTCCTTCCATGGTTGTTGATGTAAGTGCTGAGCCTTTCCCGGCTGGTCAGAGGAAATTACTTCCATGTCGGTGAGTGTAAGTGTTGTGATAAGTGTGTGCATCTGGGTTGTACTCCATGGACTATGAGGTGATCTGAAGATGATGATGTGACAGTTGGGTACACAGGTTTTGCAGAGGCATATAATCAGTCCTGAGATTCTCTTGCAGGTTTTGCAAAGGCAATATAATCAATCCTAGGAAATCTTGCAGGTTTTGCAGAGGAAGTGTAATCAGTCCTGAGTTGTACCTACTTGATGGCTTGCTCACAGAGATGATGAAGACCTACATGGAGGCTAGGCCTACAACCAACATGAAAAAGGGTTGGCTCTATAGAACTTCCTATGACGAGAAGAATTGATAGATAGCACCAGTGATCGAGATGACGAGTACAGCAACAGTGACGATGATGCTCCGTGATCCAGTGACGATGATCCAGCTCCAGAATTGAAAACTTGTTCCTATATGTATTGATGACTTGTGTCAAGAGAATACCTTCCTAGTTAAGAAGGAGTGTTTATGTATTTGTAACTTCGGAAGATATTCACTTGTATATTGTATTTGTACTTTATTGTATCCCCAACAGAGATGTATTATTCCTCCGATTGGAAGTGTCGTCAGTTGTACTTGCATGTGTCACACATTATATTGTAAGTGTCATAACTTATACTTGATGGGTTATTAGACCACCTTGTTGGTGTAAATTTTTATGAAAATTCAGGATGTAAAAATGTGGTATCAGAGCTCATGTTCAGACTCTAGGCCTGAAAAAGGTCCAAGAACACGCAACAGAAAATTTTATTACAACAAAAAATCGTACTAATTAAAATTTTAACTATGGTGTTATACATAAATTATTTTAAGTTACAGGTATGGAGAACTTAGCTGAACAATTAGAAGAAAGATTTCAACCAAATAGCCATAGCACGAGACAGCACTATGTAGAAGAAGGCCACAGTGAATTGAATGACATTTCGCCAGAATTGTTAGATGCGTTTCAGGAATTAAAGGTGGAAATTAGATCTGTGAAACAAGACATTGAAAGAATTCTAAAGGCACAAGAAGAGTTAAACCAAGTGTTGTTTGAACAGTGCCCAATTGATGAGCAGGAGAGAGATAATGAAGATATCTCCAAGGTTGAGGATCTGCCTCATGGTAACAAAAGTAAGAAAATGAAAACCGATGATGTGAACAGCAATTCAACATCATCAGGAGATGCTATTGAAGTACGTAAAAAGAAACGTAACTATTCAAGCGATAGTAGTAAAGGAGATTACAAACCCAGAAAGAAAATCCATAAAGAGTATGAACAGATTTCTGGGGAGTTCAAAAAGATTAGACCTCCAACTTTCAATGGAGAAACTGAGAAGGGCGAGACAGCTGAAGCATGGTTGTCCGGCATGAAGAAATATTTTTAGATTTATAACTATTCAGAATCCTTGAAAGCAAAAATGGCTATATATAACTTGACCAGAAAAGCGGATATTTGGTGGTAGGACATCAAAAGAGTAAAGGGTATCAAGGATAAGGATGTAAACTGGAGTACTTTTAAACGATACTTCAAGAAGAAATTTTTATTTGAACAGTACTATGAAAAAAAATCCAAAGAATTCTATGATTTAAAGTTGGGAAGTATGAATATGAAGGAGATGAACAGTAAATTTCTGAACTTATTAAGATATGTGTCATATCTCGTGAAAGAAAAATCGAAGATTCAAAGATACTTGAGCTGTCTACCTTTAAATATTAAGGACAAAATCGAGTATGACAGTCCAAAGACCTTGGAAGAGGCTATGAGGAAGGTTGTTTTCTGTTATGACACTAATCGGAAAAGAGAAGGAATGTCAAACTGGAAAAGTCATAAACCCAACAATCTTGGCTGAAAAAGAGAAATTTCAGGTTTAGTGGGAATTCCGGTTTCCAAAAGAAAAATTTTCAGAATCGGAATTTTCAAGGAAATAATTTCAAAAACAGTCAACAGCAGAATTCTACAGCACCCAGAAATGCTCCCAATCATACCAGGACTAATGAAAGAAAAGCACCTATCAAATGTTTTGAGTGTCAAGATCCTCACTATGCATTAGAATGTCCCAGGAGGAAGCGGATAACTAACAACATTCACTCTATTCAGACTGAACCTACAGTTGGAGATGTGGCGAGGGAAATGCCCAGAATCAATGCAGCACTCGACAACAGGCAAGCATATCATCAAATCTCTATGGTAGAGATTGAAGGTATGCTACAAAATCATCCTATTACTATTTTAATTGACCTAGGTACTAGCTTAAGTTATATATCACTAGATATTGTGGAAAGTCTTAAATTAAAAACATAAAAGTTCAGTAAATCTTGGTTAGTTAGACTACCAACTGGAACAAAGAGGAAAGTATCAGATTTTATAGAAAGTTGCTCTTTATCCATGAATTAGTTAAAGACACAAATCAAGTTGAATATTTTACCTTTAGGATCCTATGATATTATAATCGGAATGGACTGGTTAGAAGCCCATCATGTCATTTTGAACTGTTATGAAAAAAGTTTTACGTGTTTAAATTAAGAAGGAAAAACTGTAGAAGTAAAAGGTATCCCAAGAAGGGTAACCCTTAGACAGATTTCAGCCATGCAAGTTAAGAGGTCAGTTAGGAAAGGATGTCATTTGTTTGCAGTAAATGTAGTAAATGATGAGTTTATTTGTATAGAGGACAAACTAAAATTAGAAGACATACATGTCCTAAAAGATTTCAAGGATGTTTTCCTGAGGAGATTCCAGGATTAACTCCTAAAAGAGATTTAGATTTTACCATCGAGTTAATACCAGGAGCACTACCAAACTCTAAAGCTCCATATAGGACGAATATACTGGAATTAAATGAATTGAAATCACTGTTGAAGGAACTGATTGATAAGAATTATATAAGACCCAGCGTGTCTCCTTGGGGAGCACCTGTTATATTTGTTAAGAAGAAAGATGGAACCCTAAGACTGTGCATAGATTATCGCCAACTTAATAAGAAGACAATCAAGAATCGATATCCATTGCCCCGCATAGACGATCTATTTGATCAGCTACGTGGAGCAACGATATTTTCAAAGATTGATCTAAGGTCAGGATATCATCAAGTGTGGGTTAAGGATGAAGATATTTTCAAGACAGCTTTCAGAACTCGATATGGACATTACGAGTTCGTAGTCATGCCATTTGGCTTTACTAATGCCCCGGCTGTATTTATGTGTTTGATGAACAATATTCTGTACAAATAATTAGATAAGTTTGTTGTTGTGTTTATATATGACATTTTAGTGTATTCTAAAAGCAAAGAAGAGCATGATGAACATCTACGGATTATCTTACAAGTTCTGAGAGATCATCAACTATACGCTAAGTTTAGTAAGTGTGACTTCCACAAGGACAAAATTCAGTATTTAGGACACATAATTTCTAAAGAAGGAATCTTGGTTAACCCTGATAAGATAGAGGCCATTAATGACTAGCCGGTTCCTAAGGATGTGTCGGATGTAAGATCATTTATGGGCATTACTGGATATTACAGAAAATTTATAGAGGGTTTTTCAAGAATTGCCAACCCCATAACTTCCTTACAGAAGATAGGGAAGAAATTTGTGTGGGATCAGAAATGTACAGACAGTTTTAAGAAGTTAAAGGAATTATTGACTACAACACCTATTCTGAGGATAGCGGATCCAAATAAGGATTTTATAGTGTGCACAGATGCTTGTAATGACGGACTCGGTGGAGTTCTAACACAAGAAGGCCATGCTGTGGCATACGAATCTAGAAAGCTGAAAATACATGAGAAGAATTACTCTACTTATGATTTAGATTTATTAGCAGTAATTCATGCTTTAAAAATGTGGCGTCACCACCTTAGTGGCAGAAAATTTACCTTATTGATAGACAACATGGGTCTGAAATATTTATTAGATCAGACAAATCTGAACGCTAGACAAGCTAGATGGTTAAATTTCTTAAGTGAGTATGATTTTGAAATTCAACATATTAAAGGGAAAGAGAACAAGGTTGCAGATGCATTGAGTAGTAAAGCAAAAATGAATTTTATTTCAGCCATCAATACTTACTCAACAGATTTAGAAAATCAGATCCTTGAAAGGAGTGAAAGAGATGAAGAATACAGAAAATTAAAGGAAAAGATAGCAAACAACAGTTCTTAAAATTCTATGGCAGATTACAGAATGAAGGAAAATGGACTATTGCTATACAAAACCAGATTGTATGTACCCAACATACCAGAGGTAAAAATTTTAATTTTAAATGAGATGCACAAAAGCCATTACTCTGGCCATCTAGGTTATCAGAAAACCATTACTATGTTAAGGAAATAATACTATTGGCCCAAAATGAAGGATGAAGTAGCAGAGTACATGGTTAAATGTTTGGATTGTCAAAAAGTGAAAGTTGAACACCAACATCCTGTCGGATTGTTGCAACCATTACCTATACCGAGTTGGAAATGGGAAGTGATAAGCATAGACTTTATTACTGGACTACCCAAAAATCAGAAACAAATTGTCTCTATCATGGTGGTAGTAGACAAACTTAGCAAAGCAACACACTTTATACCTATGAAGACTACTCATAAGGCTCCAGACATTGCAGAAATATTCATGAAACAGATTTTTCAACTACATGGTATACCGAAAGTGATAATTTCAGATCGTGACTCTAAGTTTACTGGAAACTTTTGGAAGTCCTTGTTTAAAGGATTGAATACAACCTTAAATTTAAGTACAGCATTTCATCCACAAATGGATGGACAAACAGAAAGGGTGAATCAAGTCTTGGAAGACTTACTAAGAATGTATGTTAAGGATCAGCCTCGTAAGTGGGAAGACTACTTGCATTTAGTAGAGTTTGCATATTAAATAACCATTATCATGCATCATCCATACTTAGCCCATTTGAAATTCTTTATGGTAGGAAATGTAATACACTTGTTTCTTGGAATGACCCAGTAAATAGAGTTGTTTTAGGACCTGAATTGTTGCAGGAGTTAGAACTAATTGTGAAACAGGTACAAGGAAATTTAAAAGCTTCCCAAGATAGGCAAAAGAGTCAAGTAGATTTAAAAAAGGACTCATAAAGAGTTCCAGATTGGTGAACATGTGCTCCTCAAGGTAAGACCGAAAAAGAGTTCATTGAAATTGGGAAGTTGTGCCAAGTTGGCACCCAGGTATTGTGGTCCTTTCGAAATATTGTCCAGGGTTGGACCAGTGGCATACCAACTGGCTTTGCCACCAAATTTAAAAATACATAATGTTTTTCATATATCATTTTTAAAGAAGTATGTACACGATGCTACTCATGTTGTAAACTAGAATGATGTACAAGTGGGAAAAGACATCGATTTTCAGGTGGAACCGGATTGTATCCTCGAAAAGAGGGAAACTCTACTCCGGAATCGCACCATTGGGCAAGCGAAGGTGCAATGGAAGCACCCTATCCCAGAAGAGGTAACCTGGGAGTTGGAGATTAGTATGCAGGCAGCATACCCAACTTTGTTTTAGGAACACTCAGAGAGTGATTGACCAACACCGAGGACGATGTTGAGACTTAAGGGGGGGTGTATGTCACCTACCCTGTTAAATTTTCAGAATTTACTTCAATCTGATCTAGGATCTTAACTGAGAGAACAACATGTACAGCATATCTACAGCATATCAATCATGGAGACAATAATGCAAGCACACAAGAGACACAAAGATTTACTTGGGGAAAACCATAAAGGTGAAAAACCCCAATAACTTCCTCAGAGATAGATAGAGCAATGATACAGCCAACCAATAGAGATAGCCATAACCTAGCAGCAATCCTCCTCCTCCATAAGTGCGCCTCTCCTCCTTGAGAGCATGTGTGAGAAGTGAGTGAGTAAATAGAGTGCCTCCCGCACTCTATTTATACTTGACTTGACTTGCCTTTTTACCTAACTCATGTAGGCTCGAACTTAACCACATAATATAATGCTGACTGGGCCGACCCCCAATAGGGTGGTCTAATAACCCTTTGACCCACATGGCCGACCCCCAATAGGGTGGTCTAATAACCCTTCGACCCACATGACTTATACAGGGCCGACCCCAAACAAGGTGGTCTAATAACCCATCAAGTATAAGTTACGACACTTACAATATAAATGACGACACTTCCTTATAGAGGAATAATACCATCTCTATAGGAATACAATATACATATATGTGAAATACATTCCGAAGTTACATATACATCAACACTCCCTCTTAACTAGGAAGGTATTTCTCAGCACAGTTCTTCTAGCACAAGTCATCTTCTCTGGATCATCGTCACTGGATAATCGTCATCGAGTCATCATCATCGTCACTGCTGCTGCTATCTCAATCAATCTCTGAATCTACTCGTCATAGGAAGTTCTACAGAGCCAGTCCTTTTTCATACTGGATGTAGGCCCACCACCTGCAGGTCTTCATCATCACTGGCCATACTGTGGAATCCTCAGGACTTATTACGTGCGTCACAAAACCTGGCTGCAGCATCCCAGGCTATTACGAGCACACAGCTCTACCTGTAGGATCTCCCAGGAGCACATTACATGTGACCCATCACAAAACCTGGCTGAAGCATCCCAGGCTGTTACGAGCACACGGCTCTACCTGTCGGATCTCCCAGGAGCACATTACATGTGATCTCACCACAAAACCTAGCTGAAGCATCCGAGGCCTTTTTCATCCTGTCCAGATCTCCCAGGAGCAAATTACATGTGGTCATGGCAAAACCTGGCTGAAGCATCTGAGGCCTTTTTCATCCTGTCCAGATCTCCCAGGAGCAAATTACATGCCATAGGACAAAACCTCGCAAGAGCATCTGCCAGATATCCCAGGGCACCGAATTACATGCCATAGGCAAAACCTCGAAAGACTATCTGCAGATCTCCCAGGGCACATATTACATGTCCTTCCAAGCAAAACCTCGCAAGAGCATTTGCCAGATGTCCCAGGGCACCGAATTACATGCCATAGGCAAAACCTCGAAAGACCATCTGCAAATCTCCCAGGGCACAAATTACATGCTTTCCTGCACAACCTGATCCACGGCCACAAAGTATCATCTGATACTCATCAAACATCATCCTGATGTACACATGATCATCCTGATCATTATCACTGCAACATCCTGCTGCATGTCATCTGGAGAAGCTCGTCATCCACGATCATCCTGATCATACAATGCATCCATCTGATGCACACATAGATACATGATCCACACAATGTATCCATCAATTATACATGATCTACCTGATCATACAAAGATACATGATCCACACAATGTACCCATCAACATACATGATCTACCTGATCATACAAGGATACATGATCCACACAATGTACCCATCAACATACATGATCTACCTGATCATACAAGGATACATGATCCACACAATGTATCCATCAACATACATGATCTACCTGATCATACAAGGATACATGATCCACACAATGTACCCATCAGCATACATGATCTACCTGATCATACAAGGATACATGATCCACACAATGTATCCAATAGCATCCATGATCTACCTGATCATACCCAGCATCCAACATGATGCGTACATACATAAATGATCCAACTGATCATATCCAGCAGAAACCAGAACATCATCTTGATGCCCATTATCCAGCACTTACATCCACAGCCATGTGAAGGATCCTCCTTCCAACATGCTTGGAATGGCTTCAGCAAATGTGTCCATCACTTCTTCCTCGAAGTGTCCTCGATCTGAAGAACGCCAAGCCTCTCTCTGAAGTACTCGAACTTCACTCTGGCTAGTGGCTTCGTCAGCACATCTGCAATCTGCTCGTCCATCGCAACATACAGGAGCTTCACAGCTCCTCTTTGCACCATATCCCTGATATAGTGATATTTGATCTCTATGTGTTTCAACCTGTCATGAAACACTGGGTTCTCGGACAGCTTCACACAACTCTGGTTATCACAGAAGATACCAGTAGCCTCCAACGGGAGATCAAATAACTCAGACAGTAGCTTCCGTAGCCATACTGTCTCATAACTAGCTGAACAGGCTGCAACATACTCTGCCTCAGCTGTACTCAGTGCTACGCAGGACTGCTTCCTGCTAAACCAAGAGATCACACCTGATCCCATACTGAAGCAACACCCAGATGTGCTCTTCCTATCTGCAGCACTGCCAGCCCAATCTGAATCAACATAACCCTGCAGGTTAAACTTTTGATTCGCCTCATATCTGAGCCCATAATCCACTGTACCCTTCAGGTACCTCAGAACATGCTTTACAGCAACCAGGTGAACACTCCTCGGATCCGTCAGGAACTGGCTCAATGTGTTCACAGCAAAGCAAATATCTGGTCTCGTGTTCGTCCGGTACATCAAGGACCCAATAATCTGACGATACTTAGAAACATCAACTGGCTCAGATGAAGCATCACATAGAAGCTTCAGATTCGATGCCATAGGTATGGCCATGGCTTTGCAATCCATCATCCCGAACCTCTTTGGGATCTCTACTGCATACTTCCCTTGTTCAAGGAAGATTCTATCTGCATTCTGCCACACCTTCATGCCAAAAACAAATAGTGCATCATCCCCAAGTTCTTCATCTCGAACTCGGTAGTAAGCTTCCGCTGCGTGTCGTCAATCAATCTATCTTCACCATACCAAGTTCTGCACATATATGATTTCCTATCATGTGTCTCAGAACCAAGTGGCTGCTCTACATACACTTCTTCTTCAACTACACCATTCAAGGAAGCTGTCTTGAATTCATCTGGTGTATCTTCTATTTCATCACTTTTATATTTTTCAATGCTGCCATCTGCAACATGCTTGATCTGATAGTTCCATTTGGAAGTCATAGCAAACTTCCCTTCATGTCTTTGGGATTACATCCCAAACATCATTCTTCATGATCGACGGATCATGGCATTTCATTTCTTCATCTGTGATGTACCTGCAATAATTAATTAATACAAATACACAAGATATCAGAAATAATAGAACAGAATCGCTTTTATATTGATCACGGGCCACTTCGAGGGGGCAACCTCCTTTGAGCAAGCTCAATACAATTAACTTCACGGTGCCTTCAATGACCTCAACACACACTTATATACTAAGTCTATGCCCAATACTATGAGTCAAAACCATGGGACATATAATACTACGGGACGGCTTACAAAGCATATGCGTCCAATACTATGGGTCAATACTATGGGCTAATATAAACTACGGATCAACAAATACTACAGGACGACTTACAAAGCATATGCGTCCAACAACAATATACTAACATAGTAAAGAGAAGGGTTGACATAGGTTCCTAACATCCCCTCTCCCTTAGAAAAAGCTTTGTCCTCAAAGCTTTGGTTGGAGAAATTGCTGCAGAATCGGAAGGAGTGGTTCCCCAGTAGCATCCTCAGGTTGCATTTCGGCCACTGACGCCTTTGGAGTGTCAAGGAGGATTGCTCGGAAGGCTGTAGATGAAGAAGACCCCTGTCAGCTGCGTGGAAAATGCGCTCAGAACGGTGCTAATTGGCTTGTTGTTCCAGGCGAATTCTGGCCAGGTGAAGATTGTCCTGTAGAATGAGAAGAATCTGATCGCGGGTGCGAAGAACCGAGTCAATTTCCTGAACTGGAGAGCTGCTAAGGGTGTATGGAAGAAGAACTGGCGGTGGTTTTCCAGACTGCTTCATATGGTGTCCTTTGAGATGTGGTATTGTACCACCAGAGTGCTGCTAGGAAATCCATAGAAAGAGTTGGCCAAAGCTGTGGAGGGATGGGAAAGGGTTTGAGCAATCCCGAATGGAGTGTCGTTTCACCCTTGTTGACTTGGAAAGTATCATCGTCAGCCACCATCTGTTGAATTTTCATTTTTAGTCCCTGCCAAAAGAAGTTATGTTGTTCCAGGTCAGACATTGTGTAGAACCCAGAGTGCCCTGTTGATGAAGAAGCATGGAGTTCATAGAAGAGAGAGCCTTGTTGAACATATTGCAACCAATTTGGAACAAGCAGAGAAAGAGTTGTAAGAGAAACTGGGTCATCAATTGTGCGAGAAGGAGCGTCTTCCATCATATTGTCCTTACTCTTCTTGTAAGTGATCACATAGGGATAACCCATGAGTTGGATAACCCATTTCAGGTGTGTTGGGGAGGAGACCCATTGTTCCAGAAAATTTTCCAAACTCTGGAGATCAGTCTTGATGCAGAAATAATTCCCTAATAGGTATGGCTGCCACTTCTGTACAGCATGCAAAATAGCCATCATTTCCTGCTGAGAGGTAGATGTGGCTAAATTTTTACCGAAAAGGTCTCTTGAAGGCAGCAAGCGCATTGGTTCAACAAAGATACCTGCATATCTATCCAAGGAAGTAGTGGAGATTATTGATGGGTGCAGCTGAATGGAATTGAGCTGAGCGATGACACCATGTGAATTCTTCTTAAGGATTTTTTCCAGGCGATGTGAACTAATGATGCAGAGAGACCTTGGTTGTAAGCCCATAAATTTGTGTTGTGCCCCATTGACTTTAAACTGCATCCAAAATTCAGTAAAATCCCATAACATGGGGCCAAGTGTGCGTAACCATTGAACGCCCAAAACCACATCACATCCGCCTACGGACAAGGCAAACATGTCAGAGCGTAGGTTATAATCTTCCATAGAGATACGCACATTGTGAAACTTCCCCTTGCAAGGTAAGGTGCTCCCATTGGCAACCATGACTTCAAAGTTGGAGCAAGTATGGACAAAACAATCAGCCTGTTTGGCAATCCGAGGGTCAATGAAGTTATGAGTGCTACCAGAATCAATGAGTATGGTGAGAGGGAGCTTCTTGAAGTATCCCCGGACCCGCATTGTTTGTGGGGTGGTGGCGCCGATTACAGCATGGAGAGAGATCTCGGGTGGGTCGTCCTGAGATGGGGTGTCAACAGGTGGGTGTTGAATGTCGACCTGATCATCTACTGTATCTGTAGCTCCTTCACCAAGTTCTAAGGCAGGCGAAGAATCCACATCTAAGAGATAGAGCTTTTGTTGAACACATCGATGTCCCCGAGTGAATTTCTCATCACAATTACAACAAAGCCCTTTTTCTCGACGTGCCTGCATTTCTATTTCAGACAAATGCTTGATAGGAGTTGGTTGAGGAGAAGGCGTGATGGGAGGTCGTTGGGAACCCATATTTCTTAAGGGAACAAAGGTGGGTTTGGAGCGTTGTTGAGCTGCGATCTTGTCCTCAGCCAGCTTAGCCAACCCTAGGACTTCCATCATTGTGTGGGGACAAAACATTTTGACCTCTGAGCGGATTTCATCCTTGAGACCACTGATAAAACAACTCTTGTAGAATTCATCGGACAATCCTTCTGTGTGATTGGCTAGTTTCTCAAATTCCGTCTGATACTCTCTCACTGTGCCAGTTTGGTGAAGTTTAGTGAGTGCTCCTGTGAAGTCCTCAAAAGAACCAGGACCAAATCGTGACAAAAGGAGTTGGCAAAAATCTGTCCAGTGTGGCTCGGGATGAGCTTTGATGTACCAACGGTACCATTGAAGGGCTTCCTGTTCCAAATGAAAGGATGCAAATGGAACTCTCTGAACATCAAAAGTATTATGCAGACTGAAATATTGTTCTGCTCTGTATATCCATCCAGTCGGATCCGTACCATTGAAGCGAGGAAAATCAAGCTTCGGCCTATGAAAACTGCTGGAAGAAGAGAACCCGGTGGCTACAAAAGATTCTGGCTGTCTGGTATTGTTCATGGCTGAATGCTGAGGATGGAGGCTGAGAAATTTTTCATCCAGATCTTGGAGTTTGGTTTGGATGGCTGCAAGTGCTTCCTCCATGGTGTGTGCTCCTGCACGGGTTACAACCATAACCAGGGTTTTTTTTTTTTCCTAAATGGATCGGCAACAGCGGCGCGGAAGGGATCCGCAACAGATGGATCTGCAGCGACGCGGAAGGGATCGAAGACGGCTGGATCTGAAATGGCGATTGGATCTGGAACAACTTTCAGAATAGATCTGAACGGCTGGATCTGGAGCAGAAGTGATCGGCAACAGTTAAATAGATATGGACCCCAAGTGTGAACGGCTTCCTAACAGTTCAGGTGTTTCACTCGGCCACCAATGCTGTCTGACGGCTTGCGTATTGGGGCAGTACCCCTCACTCCACGGCTCAGGTAAAACTGATAACCGCTTCGCCACAAACGACAGCTCTTGGTTTACCTCACGGGTGGGAACTAGTCAATCAGGTAGGGGTCGTTGCCCTTTTCGCTTGGCAGGTCCTCTCAATGGCCAGCTACTTCGGGGTTCCTGTGGTACTCCTCATAATGAGTTTTAGGGCTTATGCCCAAGTACTTCCCACAGTTAAGCGGATAGGGATTATTCCCAGATCCGAACCTGCAACAGAAAAAATTTGGGCAGAAATTCCACCCAATGTTCAAAAACCGGATCTATATTGCTCAGAATCGCTATTATAGCATGTTTCCGGAACTGGAACAACCACTCTGCTTCTACCCATGAAAGCTGAATAGAAATCTGGGCACTCGGTCAAAAGATTTTCTCGCCGCAATTTCCGCGGCCGTCACCGAAATTCTGAAAAATTGCTGATTTTAAATCCGCGATATCTCCACTTTTAGAACTCCAAATGAGATGATTTTTTTTTTGAAACTGCGTATTTTTGAAAGAGGAATTCAGATATGTAATCGGTTTCTTCTGATTTTGTGCAGAAAGTTTCAGAAATTGATCTGAAAGTCGCCACCCAAAAAAAGAAAAAAAAATTCCCACTTGTGCCAAGGAAAGTGCTCTGATACCAGATGTGATGTACCTGCAATAATTAATTAATACAAATACACAAGATATCAGAAATAATAGAACAGAATCGCTTTTATATTGATCACGGGCCACTTCGAGGGGGCAACCTCCTTTGAGCAAGCTCAATACAATTAACTTCACGGTGCCTTCAATGACCTCAACACACACTTATATACTAAGTCTATGCCCAATACTATGAGTCAAAACCATGGGACATATAATACTACGGGACGACTTACAAAGCATATGCGTCCAATACTATGGGTCAATACTATGGGCTAATATAAACTACGGATCAACAAATACTACAGGACGACTTACAAAGCATATGCGTCCAACAACAATATACTAACATAGTAAAGAGAAGGGTTGACATAGGTTCCTAACATCATCCCAAATCCTGGGAACTTCAATATCTTCAATATCTTCAATAGATATCTTTGTTGCTGGAACAAATGTTGTAGTTCTTCTTTTGTAGGAGATGGCATATGATCTTTCCTACACAACAAGTTAAATTGCATGATTAGAAAACATCTTATAGTTTTCAGAACAAATTCTTACACATAAAGAAATATGCCATACAGTCATGCAATTATCTTAGCCAATGCTTCAATACAACATTTATCCATATCCCGTAACTTTCTAGATGCCTTCCAATCTCTACCAGAACATTGTTAAGAGTGTGCACAACTCCCAACATGTCAGCAAAGAGGTTTCATTCTAGATAAGTAGCAATGGAATGTTGTATAGTGCCATAGGCTACTTACCCATGCATATTAGTAGTATACTGTTCATCAATGCAATTATTCTAATATGCATAATACACAACCTAATTCTAGGAACATCAGTATATACATTATTGAACAGTATTATTTAAGAAATGACAATTCAAATACTTATCTTTGTTTGTTCGTTGGGTGGACTCCCTCTGAGTCTTTGCTTCCTTGCAGGAGCTGCTGGAGTCCTAATCTGAGGTAGCTTCTTCTACACCTTTCTGTTGTGAAATGTAGAGAGATGATCAACTCCCTCTGAATATCTGCATCCTTGCAGAAACTACTGAAGTGTGCTCCTTTGCTTTCTTGCAGGAACAACTAGAGTGTGCTCCTTTGCTTTCTGGCAGGAGCAACTGGAGTGTGCTCCCTCTTGATCTTTGCTTCCTGAATTACCTGTTCTTGAACTCATATTCATCCTTGGTCCCTATGCATGCTTATTAGTATCATGAATGTGTTATCCTTGTGATCTCATATAAAATCATACATTCATTAGTATACTATTAAAACACAATAATCTCAAGCATGTATAGTCATGATCATTTCAAACAGAAATAATAAGCATGAGCATTCAAGGATTCTTATGGTTAGTCAAATCATAAGAAACATAACATGTCTAAACCTGTAATTACTCAAGCCTATGACTCTTCAGGTTAGTTGAATCATCAATCAAGATAAGAGATATAAAATGCATAAAACCTGTGATTATTCAAGCCTATACTTTCATGATTCTTCTGGTTAGTCATATCATCAATTATAATAATATACATCCAACCATGATTATTCAAACCTATGACTTCATGAATAATTATTATCAACAACAGTATAAGATCCTAACACAAGGTAGGATTTTAGCTTGATATAGGAAAAACATACCTGGATTAGCATGCTAGCTATTTATGTCTAACATACCCGCATAATGTCTTCTGGTTCTCTTTAGTGACTTGTGCTAGTAACCTGCATGTCTCATAAGTTAACCATTATAAAACTAAGTTATACATACCTCGAGAATGGATCTTCTATGAGATCCATGGCAATGGATGAATCTTTGTCCTCATGTCATCATGATCATATGTTCTTGAACTAGAACATGATTTGTCTTCTTGGTGTACCTTTCATGTTAGTAGACAACATAAAACTCATACAACATCACAATGTGTTAGTACAAACATAAGTTTCATACTCCTAATAAATGAATGACTTCTATCATGCATTCATAATTTTATTAAGGTGATATGACAAGTCTAAAATCAAGATTGTACTAATCGTGATAATATGAAGACAAGCATACCATAAACTTAATTATGAACAAATCTCAAAACATACCTCGATGAGTCACACCTGTCGAGATCACTTGTAATCTTCTTATGTAAGGCCTTATCCTCATCTCCCTCTGAGACAGGAACTTCTTTCACTTATGCAGGTGATCAATCCATCTTCTTCTAGGATTAACCCAATCCACTTGATTTGCAAGAACTGGACCTTGAGATGGATATGGGTTTGTCAGAGAAACCCCAAAAATTCAAACTTTGAATTTCAACCTTCCGATAGGATAGGAATATGCGCCTTGATGAACTGATCAAACTGGTATATTCAGAATTTGAAAACTGCAAAGTTTCACTCCTCAATTTTGCCTTTGAAACTTCTAGATTCACTGGACATGACCCTGAACTGGGGTTTGATGAAGCCCACTCTTTTACCCCATCAAAATGTTTGATCCAAAGCTCTAAGCTTCTATTTTTCTGAGGAGCTTCCAGCCGTGGTCACAGATTTCAAAAATTCCCATTTTTACAGAAGCCCTAATTTTCCACTTTTCTGATCAAAGTCCCGAACTAGGGTCTAATCAAGCCCGGCCTTCTGCCCAACCAAAAATTCTGATCTTGGTCTCTAAATTTCTATTTTGATGAGTAGCATCCAGCCGTGGTCTCCGATTACAAAAATTCCAACTTTCTCCAAAGCCCTAAATTCCGGAAGCCATGAATGAAGGTACCAAAAAATAATTCTGTTTTGACAGAAATATGTACCTGATTGTTTCTGATGTAACTCCAAAATTTTTGATCCACATGGTCTAAAAAAGTTTCCTGAGATAGCCTGACCTGTTAGCTTTCCATCCTGACAGGTCTGACCTCAATTGGATGTTCTGAGAGAGAGTTATGCCAAATGTCGCAACGTGACCTGTTTTGGGAAAAAACAGGAGAGCGAACTTGTACGGCGTGCCACGTGTCACTGGTTCAACTTCGGCCTCTAAAAAACGTTTTCTGAGATAGTGCAGACTGTGTACTACGTGTCACTTTTTACGAAATCTCATTTGGAGCTTCCTAGCCCAATATATGACCTTTTTTCCCAAGGTCACCTGATTTTGACTCAGATCTGGAAGAGGCAGAAACCCTATATTGTACAGATCATAAATCACAAAGTACAACGAATTAGAGGTTTTCCTTTGGACACAAGATACCTGGAGATCTTAGCTTCGGCCTGTAACAATTTCAGATCCGAAAACTTCGCCAAAACGGATTTATAGCGAAAGTGCTACGATGACTGGTTTTTGCTATATCAAGCCCTAGCATCGTAAGTGCAACAAGTGTCATACATGCCATATCATGCCTTCTTTCAGGCTAGCTCTGATACCATGTTAAATTTTCAGAATTTACTTCAATCTGATCTAGGATCTTAACTGAGAGAACAACATGTACAGCATATCTACAGCATATCAATCATGGAGACAATAATGCAAGCACACAAGAGACACAAAGATTTACTTGGGGAAAACCATAAAGGTGAAAAACCCCAATAACTTCCTCAGAGATAGATAGAGCAATGATACAACCAACCAATAGAGATAGCCATAACCTAGCAGCAATCCTCCTCCTCCATAAGTGCGCCTCTCCTCCTTGAGAGCATGTGTGAGAAGTGAGTGAGTAAATAGAGTGCCTCCCGCACTCTATTTATACTTGACTTGACTTGCCTTTTTACCTAACTCATGTAGGCTCGAACTTAACCACATAATATAATGCTGACTGGGCCGACCCCCAATAGGGTGGTCTAATAACCCTTTGACCCACATGGCCGACCCCCAATAGGGTGGTCTAATAACCCTTCGACCCACATGACTTATACAGGGCCGACCCCAAACAAGGTGGTCTAATAACCCATCAAGTATAAGTTACGACACTTACAATATAAATGACGACACTTCCTTATAGAGGAATAATACCATCTCTATAGGAATACAATATACATATATGTGAAATACATTCCGAAGTTACATATACATCAACATACCCAAATTCTAAAAATATTATTGCATTCACAAAAATGTAAAATCTGAATCACAGCAGAACCTAGCTACTATGGATTCCTCACTAGTGAAAAGATTGCAACACATTTACAAGCATTAGCATAAATCTGTAAAGAATGAAGAACAATACACATGAAATGGGTGAATAATGTAAATATTATTAACTGTCCCACCCCAAAATAGGTTTAAAACATCCATATATACAAATCTGGAACAATTCGAATCCATCTGGAGTGTTCACACTGATCTAGCTTAGAAATAGCTCAAACCCCCCTATGTTGACCAAAATATCCCAAACCATCCCAAACTGGTTCGAAACTGCTGTGTGAATGCTGGGAATGACTGGACAGACCCACGTGACCTCACACATGTGGAGAATCTGGTTGGTTAGAGGTTAGGTAGCTAGAATTGGCTAATGAATGGGAAAAGGAGGCAAGTTTGTCCACATTCTGAGCATGTGCACCCTTGGTCAAAGAGAATCCCACAAAACAAGGAGCAAGAGCGCCCTAGGCATGCAGGAAGCAATAAATGACTGGGAGGGTGCACCCAATCGTTAGTTTGATTTAGGACAATGCTCAGTTTGTTCACATTGCCAATTGGTTTAAGCTAAATGACCATTTACTCACTAACCAACTTGGGGATGCAATAATTAAGTTGTTTGGTACTAATTAACCATCAATTAATAAATGATTAATGTACATAGGTGTAATAATGTTCTAACACCCCCCCTTAAGCTATACTTAGTGAAATATCAAAAATAAGGCCTTGGCAACTAGGCTCAAGTCACCTTTTACATCATAAAAATTTATTTGTCCATGTAACCAAGGTAAGGAGGAAAACCACATGGGAAATAAAACCTCCCCTCTAAAATGGACATGTGGCATATATCAGAATACACCAATCATCACCATGCATCACTCACCCCAAGAAAAGATCTAAGGTGAGTGAAGGTCTTCTCGGTAAAACACTTGGTGAAGATATCAGTCGTTTGCTCACTGGAAGGGCAATACTGCAATGCTATGGTCCGGTCATGCACCAAACCCTGAATGTAATGCATGTGTATCTCTATGTGCTTGGTTCTTTGCCTCTAAACTGGATCAGTATAAATCTTGATTGTACTTTGATTATCACACCAAAGAGTAGTGGGTGAATCAAAAACAATCCCGAACTCTGCAAGAATACCTTGCAACCAAACACATTGTGTGGCTGCATTAACTGCTCCCCTGTACTCGGCCTCAGCTGAAGATAAGGAAATAGTGTTTTGTTTCTTGCTTGACCAGCAAATAGGTCCATGTGCAAGCATAAAAACATAACCGGAAGTTGATTTCCGATCGATACAATCACCAGCCCAATCAAAATCTGTAAATCCTACTAGTTCAAGGGATGAACCAGCAGCATAATGGATACCAAAGGACTTAGTACCCTAAACATAATGAAGGATCCTCTTGGATGCCTTCCAATGGATCTCATGAGGTTCTTGCATGTGCCTAGCAACAGCCCCAACAGCATATGACAAATCTGGTCTAGAATGAGTAAGGTATAGCAAGCTTCCAACAAGTTGCCTATACAACGAGCTGTCAACTAGTGGAGAAGAACCCCACTCATTTAGCTTAAATCCTGAAAGAAATGGAAATTTTGCAGACTTACATTCAGCCATCTTAAATTTCTGCAGCAAATCTGAAGCATACCTTAACTGAAATATAGAAATTCCATTCACAGTTTGGTCTATCTCCAAACCCAGAAATTGTTTTAGCAATCCTAGATCGGTCATGGAGAATGCACTGTGCAATGCTCTCTTAACCGAGACAAGTTCTTTGGTGCAGCTACCAGTGATCAAAATATCATCAACATACAGTACAATAATCAATATCAGATCAATAACATGCTGCATATAAACATTTGGATCAAACTTACACCTCTCAAACCCCAAAGATAGCAGAAAATTGTCCATTTTTGCATACCATGCTCTAAGAGCTTGCTTGAGCCCATAGAGTGACTTGTTCAACCTGCAAACAAGTGTATGATCAGAAATAAAACCTTCAGGCCGCTGCATATATATCTCCTCATTCAGATCCCCATGAAGAAAGGCACTTTTTACATCCATGTGATGAACCTCCCATCGCTTGAAAGCCCCAATGGCCAAAACTAGTCTTATGGAGTCCATCTTTGCCACTGGTGCAAATGTCTCTGTATAGTCCACTCCTTGGACCTGAGAGTAACCCTTAGCCACCAACCTTGCCTTATACTTCATATCAGATCCATCAGATCCAACTTTGGTTCTATAAATCCATTTGCATTGCACTAGTTTCCTCTTGGGAGGAAGAGGGACCAAATCCCAAGTTTTGTTCTCATGGAGTGAGTTCATCTCTTCTTGCATGGCTGATTGCCACCTTGGGTCTGTACATGCTTCTGAATATGAAATTGGATCAGATCCAACCATCAAATAACATGCCTCACTCAGATCAGAATTATCACATGCAAAGGAATTGTGAAATTGAGATCTAGTTTTCCTAGCATCTTGGGGATCTCCCACAAGCTCTCCGGCACTTTGAATTGTTTTCTCTGCCCACTTGGGCCTTGAGGGAGGGATATGTTCAGAATCCATATCAACATCATCTTCAGCAATATCAGAAGAAGAATCACTACTTACTTCATCATCAAGACAAGGAAATGAGCATTCCCCATCACCTTGTTCACTAGCTTGCAAAAACTCTTCTTCTTCGAATTTGACACTTCTTTTGATGAAATTTTTGAGAGTGGATGGATCAAAGAGCTTGTAGCCCTTGGAATCCTCTACATACCCAACCATGATTGACTCCTTGCTTTGGGTCTGCAAGGCCTTTCTCTTCTCCGGTGGAATTCTGGCCCAAGCCCTTGAGCCAAAAATTCTGAAATGTGAAACATTGGGTTTGTGGCCCATCCATGCTTCAAATGGAGTAATTCCTTGCAATTCTTTGTGTGGTGCTCTGTTTTGAACATATGCTTCACAATTCATAGCTTCATCCCACAATTTAGGAGACAAATCCCTTGCTTGCAACATGCAAGTTGCCATCTCTTTCAGTGCTCTATTTTTGTGCTCTGCAACACCATTTTGCTGTGGTGTGTAGGGCACTGAGTGTTGCATCTGAATGCCATGCTCTTGACAGAGCTGCTGCAGATTCTTATTGACATACTCTCTGCCATTATCAGTCCTCAAAACCTTCATGGCCTTCCCACTGAAGTTCTCAACTATACTCTTGAAAATTTTGAAACATTCAAAGACTTCAGATTTTTGCTTAAGGAAAAATAACCAGCAGTACCTTGAGTAGTCATCGATGAAGGTGAGCACATATTTGTTGAAGCCATAGGAGGGAGTGGGGAGTGGACCTATCAGATCAGAATGCACTATCCCAAGTGGCTGATTAGCCCTCCTTGCCTTCCCTTTGTCATACTTCTTTTCAGGATGCTTCCCAACCATGCAACCCTTGCATGTTCCATTGGAAAAACTGATTTGTGGCAGCCCTTCTACCGTTTCTCCTTTGCTCAAAGCTTGAAGATATATGTAGTTTAGGTGACCATACCTTTGATGCCATAGCTTGCTGGTCTCATTCTCATGTGACAGAAGTACACTTGGTGAAGAGAACTCGAGAAAGTGGGAGAACTTGTACATCTTCATATCATGGTCTGCAACACCCATTGCAACAATTTTTCCGGTGGAGATTTCTGATATCTCCACATCATCTTGAGTGAAGACAAATTTCTTTGCTGCTCCAATATGTGTCATTTGATATACAGAGAGCAAGTTTTCTGCAAGATTTGGTACATACAGCACATTGGAGAAGAACCCATTCTCCATAGAGATTTTCCCAATGCCATGAGCAGGGATTTCTGAGTCATCTCCCATTCGAATGGAGAGACCACTGTAGGGTGCAAGTTCAGAAAATGAATGTCTTGAAGAAGCCATGTGCCTTGAGGCACCTAAACCAATGATGAACAAGGGTGAATGAGATGAACAAGCCACCAAAGCATGGCAACTCTCCTTGTCTTCAGAAACGCACTACTTCTTCTTGGAACTTTCAGGAAGAGGAATATTATTTTTCTGTAGGAGATGGGTCATGATGTCTATGGTTTTCTTCATGCATGAACTCTCTGGGTGAAAACCCCTTTGACAGTAGCTACATTTTGTCTTCTTATCCTTCTTTCCCTTGTTCTTGATAGGATTTGAAACCCCCTCAGAGGATTTGGGCCTCTCATGCTTCCTCTTCTTCTCTTGAGGTTTCGGCCCCTTGGGTTTTTGTTTGCCTCTTCCATATTTCAAATCTCCAGTTGCAAGAACTTGGTCTTTTTGCTTGATGGAGCCCATCAAGACCAGCTTGTCTTTCTCTTGAGTTAGCATTTCCATGAAGTCAGCCAAAGATGGCATCTTCCAACCTCTAACTGTGAGCCTTGTGGATTTGAAGGAAGACACAAAAACTGAGTATTCAGAACCCAGTTTGGAGAGAATGGACAACACCAACTGTTCTTCTTTCTTCTCTATGCCACATTGTTTGATATGCAAGACCAAGTTCTTGAACTTGGTGAAGAAGTCCTGGATGGAATCGAAATTCCCTGGGCTTAGTGAAACAAGCTCATTTTCGAGCTGGTGGCCTCTCATCTCATCAGTCTTTCCAAATAAGGTCTCAAGCTTGAGCCACACTTCATTTGGAGTAGCTAGAATTTCTACATGAAATAGGAGGTCTCTTGAAATTTTGAGACAAAGGAGGCCAAATGCCTCATCCATTCTCTTATAAAACTTGGATTTCTCCACAGCTGAGTTTGGCTCAACCTCAGTGCCCATCGTAATTCTATAGAGACCCTTAGATCTCAGCAAAATCACCATTTCTGCCTTCCAATCGAAATAGTTGAAGGGAGTGAGCACATTTGGGTGAGATGGCTCCATTCTTCTCTGCTACTCATGCACTTGCTGACAATGTTGATCTTCAATACCTGCAAACAACTCTCAAATCACTCTGGAGGGATCTACACTAACAAATTCGAACCCTATTTGATAGTGGGTGCATTCAAGAGAGCGTCACACCTAAGAAGAGCCACTAGATTTCTCCAATGACTCAATGCAATGGCCTCAGGAATTCTGTGGTTTCTCCACTGCTTCTGGAAATCCACTAAAACAGTCTTGCTGGTTCGAATTCTAGCTCCAAGAGCTATTATACCATGTAAAATCTAAATCATAGCAGAACCTAGCTACTATGGATTCCTCACTAGTGAAAAGATTGCAACACATTTACAAGCATTAGCATAAATCTGTAAAGAATGAAGAACAATACACATGAAATGGGTGAATAATGTAAATATTATTAACTGTCCCACCCCAAAATAGGTTAAGAACATCCATATATACAAATCTGGAACAATTCGAATCCATCTGGAGTGTTCACACTGATCTAGCTTAGAAATAGCTCAAACCCCCCTAGGTTGACCAAAATATCCCAAACCATCCCAAACTGGTTTGAAACTGCTGTGTGAATGCTGGGAATGACTGGACAGGCCCATGTGACCTCACAAATGTGGAGAATCTGGTTGGTTAGAGGTTAGGCAGCTAGAATTGGCTAATAAATGGGCAAAGGAGGCAAGTTTGTCCACATTCTGAGCATGTGCGCCCTTGGTCAAAGAGAATCCCACAAAACAAGGAGCAAGAGTGCCCTAGGCATGCAGGAAGCAATAAATGACTGTGAGGGTGCACCCAACAGGTAGTTTGACTTAGCACAATGCTCAGTTTGTTCACATTGCCAACTAGTTCAAGCTAAATGACCATTTACTCACTAACCAACTTGGAGATGCAATAATTAAGCTGTTTGGCACTAATTAACCATCAATTAATAAATGATTAATGTACATAGGTGTAATAATGTTCTAACAAAAAACACTTTATGTTAAATTTTAACTACTAATTTTTGTAATTATGACCAAGTTTGGTAAAGGATGAATGTAATTACTGATTATTATCATTTAATAGATAAAAGTAGGAGACAAACAACCAAGGGAACATTTAAATGAATGTCCACTAACCCACTAGGAGGAATGGAAGTTGTTAGAAGGCATGGGACAGATGACAGCAATTGCACCTCACCACTAGCTATTGGTTATGGGACAACTACCCCTACAAATGTGGCATTATCCCCCAGGTGGAGGGAGTGAGCAGGAAGCTCATTTAATGACCAGTTAACAACTTAAAGGCCTAGGCATCCTACATAAGGCAAATTCAAATTGAGTAGGTAGCTCTTACACAATATTTTCTGCAAACATATTCCTCATGTGCATCAAGTGATCACTGAGAGATTTGAATAAGGAGGCTATGTGAGAGTGCAATTATAAGTCTACAAATTCTTCTGAGAAGGAGAACCAGAGGTGCTGGTACAGGTCCCTTTGACTGCTAAGTCTTTAAGACTGGATAACTATTGCTACTGCAAGTGGAGGTCCTAAACTTCTAAGTTTCTTCCTCCTGGTGGTTCAGTGAACAGGCTCGGGGGTCCTAAGGCAAGTACTTGGCTGTCTTCAAGAATTGGTTGAGTGGAACAGTCTCCTTGGGCTATTTGTTTCCCTACAGATTAACCAGGTTTTGCTATTTCCTATTTGGTTTACAGTTTTGTATTTATGTTTAATGAAAATTATCAAACTCTGTTTTGTAAAGGAATTTATTTTCTGATCTTTGTTTAGGTCTGAAGGATAAATATTGGTTAAAGATCTGATTAGATAACCATCTCTATATTTTTCCACATGCTGTTATTTGCATCGTACTCTAGTATAGAGAAGCAAATTAAATAATATATGAGAGATAGGCAGATTGCCATTGATTAGACAAATAATTACAGTAAGTGCTATGATTACAATTCTGTCCTATATCTAAACATAGTAAAACTTTACTGTATAGTATCGATAGTGATATAGGATTCTTTTGTTATTTCATGAAAAATAAATATAGTTTAACTTCTATATAGTCATATACTCCTTTCTTATCTCTATTTATTTTAAATAGCAAACAAATGCAATTAAACTTATATATATCATGTTTTCCAAGCAATAGTATTCCCAAGGATTTTAACAGCTACAAGAAATTATCAATATATAGTTTTCTTATCTTTACACATACTTTATTTCTTCACTAATTTCCTGTTTGATTTCATGTATCAATTATTTATTTCAGTAGTATCAAAACCTAATACACTGTAAACCCTAACTCTATATTTGAATATCATAATTTCTATCTCAAAGACAAATTGTGGACATTATTCAAAGCATGATAACTTTATGACTTATTAAAACCTAGTTATTACTTTCCAGAACCATATTATCTTATTTATATAGTAAGTTACTATCTAAGAATCATTTAACAGTTAGCCATAGATACAAATTACATATTCATGTTTAAACCATAGCTTATAACCCTAGTATCTAAACACATGCAATATTGAAATTATTTTGTCAACGATTTAATTTTGGATATAGACCCTAGTACAAGCCCAAAAGCTTATTGGAGATTACAAGTCAGATATCCTTTGTAAAAATCGAAAAACTAGAACATGGGGCATAGCCCTTTTCGAAATTATTTAACAGTCGAAACTACCTCAACGTTTTTCCAAAATTGAGATTATCAACAACAAGAACTAAGTACAGACATACATTATGCAAACCATAAAACCCTTGGACAAAGACAAATATCATGGCTCTGCAAACGTTAAACAATTTATTTTACACAGTGATCTCAACGATTTGTTTAAACAGAACTTTCCATTACAAGAAATGAACCATGGTATACAGAGATAAACGAGCCCTCAGCTCTGAGTTCCATACTCAACAGAAATAACCAAAAACTCAACAGAGTTCACATTTTGGACCTATCAAGGTTCCAACAGTACGAAGAAGCTTATCAACAAACATCAGACAAGATCACATTATCCAAAAACTACACAAGGTTATACCCTTGACATCTAGCATTACGAAAACGAGTGTTAAAACTCTTATCAACGACGAGCTAGGCATCAAAACGGCCAACTAACAATATAAACATTCGAGGGTTACCCTCTGTACAATTTTTATGTCAACATAAGACCTTAAAGAAAACTCGATAGACGGTCATCGTCGAAAACAAGGTTGAACCTTTTTGACTCTCGGCAACAGAATCATCATCAAACCAAGTCCAAAGGCACCTACGAGGATTTGAGGACCACCAGAGCTTACCAGGAATTGGATGCATGCATTCCATTTCCAAACCCTTGCCAAGAAACTTCTTTCGAAACCAGTGCCTGCCAAAAACATAGTCAAGAGTTTAAAGACAAGAAAAACGTAAGTATGAAAGTTAAACACAGCAACATATTCTTTGGGTGAGTGCTTACCTTTAGAATCAACATTTTGAGTCTTGTACATTACACCAGCAAAAACGATGAGCTCGATGGATTGGACCGAGGCTATGAGATTTTTACAGAATATTTTCTTCCACTAACTAAAGGAATCAAGCTACAATTTCATAAATCAACAGGAGTAAACCGAACACAGCAAACACTAACTATATCATATCACCATGGCACCGAGGGTGAACCTGCAACTTTTAAGATCACACCTACAGGTCTCAAGGTCAAAACCTCTAAGATACTTTGTCTAAACCCTACTTTCCAACATCCTGTTGCCTCATCACTCAAAACACCAGCGTAGCAATGAAGACCAAGAACTCTCCATCAAACACTTACAACGAGATGCTAGGGTTAGCAAATCAACGATCCAGATCTAATACAATCAACGAGTAAGAGAGTGCCAACGAGCTACATTGGAGGTCAGGAAACCATAACATTTATTGCTTCATAAATTACCACAACAACGACAGTTCCTATTAGATTTTGAGCTTTAATTCAATATGCTCTAGGATCTTTACTGAGAGAATAACATGTACAATATATTAGCGCATATCAATCATAGCAAGCATGCCAATCATCATAAGAATCAAAAGATAAGAGACAATAGACACACAGAGTTTCCGTGGAGAAAACCCTAAGGTGAAAAACCCCACAACTTCCTCAGAGATAGATAGAGCAATAGTACAACCCAAATACATAGAGATAGTCTTCTCCTAGCAGTTGATCCTCCTCCTCACATGTGCGCCACTTTCCAAGTGATGGAAGAGTGAGTAATGAGATGATCAAAATAGAGATCTCCCGATCTCTATTTATACTTGTCTGACCTACCTAATAAACTAGTGGGCCGACTTGTCTAACTCAGTCTAATAACCCCAGGTTACATTAATCCAAGCCAACCCCTTGCTAGGTGTTCTAATAACCCATCGGCAAGTTAACACACTTGTGACAATTGTCAATACAAATGACGACACTTCCGTATAGAGGAATAACACATCTCTATAGGGGTACAATAAATATATATATGAAATACATTCTGAAGTTACATATACATTAACACTCCCTCTTAACTAGGAAGGTATTTCCAGACACGAATCATCTAGCACAAGTCTTCTTCTCTAGATTATCATCATTGATGCATCGTCCTTGAGTCATCATCATCGTCACTGCTGCTGCTATCTCAATTGATCTCTGAATCTACTCATCATAGGAATTTCTACAGAGCCAGCCCTTTTTCATGGTGGATGTAGGCCTAGCCTCCATGTAGGTATTCATCATCTCTGGTCGTACTGTGGAATCCTCAGGACTCATTACGTGCGTTGACAAAACCTCACAAGAGCATCCCAGGCCTTTTACGAGCACACACATCTCAACCTATCAAATCTCCCAAGATCTTTTATATGCCACTGCACAACCTGTCCACGACCACAGAGTATCCTCAAAAGGAGGGAAACTCTCTCCGAAATCGCACCATTGGGCAAGAGAAGGTGCAATGGAAGCACCCTAGCTTAGAAGAGGCAACCTGGGAGTTGGAGAGTAGTATGCAGGCAACATACCCAACTCTGTTTCAGGAACACTCAGAGAGTGATTGACCAACATCGACGACGATGTTGAGACTTAAGGGGGGGTGTATGTCACCTACCCAAATTCTGAAAATATTATTTTATTGGCAAAAATACTTTATGTTAAATTTTAATTACAAAATTTTGTAATTATGACCAAGTTTGGTCAAGGATTAATTTAATTACTTATTATTATCATTTAATAAATTAAAGTAGGAGATAAACACCCATGGGAACTGTTAAATGAGTGTTCAGTGACCCACTAGGAGGAATGGAATATGTTAGAAGGCATGGGACACATGACAGCAATTGCACTTCACCACTAACTATTAGTTATGGGACAACTACCTCTACAAATGTGGCATTATCCCCCAGGTGGAGGGAGTGAGAAGGAAACTCATTTAATGACCAGTTAACAACTGAAAGGCCTAGGTAGCCTACATAAGGCAAATTCGAATTGAGCAGGCAGCTCTTACACAATATTTTCTGCAGAAATATTCCTCATGTGCATCAGGTGATCACTGAGAGATTCGAATAGGGAGGCTATATGAGAGTGCAATTGTAAGCCTGTAAATTATTCTGAGAAGGAGAACCAAAGGTGCTGGTGCAGGTCCC
Source organism: Larix kaempferi (assembly GCA_027924585.1). Classification (NCBI taxonomy): domain Eukaryota; kingdom Viridiplantae; phylum Streptophyta; class Pinopsida; order Pinales; family Pinaceae; genus Larix; species Larix kaempferi. The sequence continues at coordinate 22,324,241 of BSBM01000223.1, read as the reverse complement.
TTTGACTGCTAAGTCTTTAAGACTGGATAACTATTGCTACTGTAAGTGGAGGTCCTAAACTTCTAAGTTTCTTCCTCCTGGTGGTTTAGTGAACAGGCTCGGGGGTCCTAAGGAAAGTACTTGGTTGTCTTCAGGAATTGGTTGGGTGGAACAGTCTCCTTGTGCTGTTTGTTTCCCTACAGATTAACCAGGTTTTGTTGTTTCCTATTTTGTTTACAGTTTAATATTTCTGTTTAGCGAAAATTATCAAACTCTGTTTTGTAAAGGAATCTATTTTTTGATCTTTGTTTAAGTCTGAATGATAAAGATTTGTTAAATATCTAATTAGATAACCATCTCTATATTTTTCCACATGTTGTTATTTGCAACGTACTCTAGTATAGAGAAGCAAATTAAATAATAGATGAGAGATAGGCAGATTGCCATTGATTAGACAAATAATTACAATAAGTGCTATGATTACATTTCTGTCCTATATCTAAACATAGTAAAACTTTACTGTATACTATCGATAGTGATATAGGATTCTTTTTTTATTTCATGAAAAATAAATATAGTTTAACTTTTGTATAGTCATATACTTGTTTCTTATCTCTATTCATTTTAAATAGAAAACAAATGCAATTAAACTTATATATATCATGTTTTCCAAGCAATAGTATTTCCAAGGATTTTAACAGCTACAAGAAATGATCAATACATAGTTTTCTTATCTTTACACATACTTTATTTCTTCATTAATTTCCTATTTGATTTCATGTATCAATTATTTATTTCAGTAGTATCAAAACCTAATACACTGTAAACCCTAACTCTGTATTTGAATATCATAATTTCTATCTCAAAGACAAACTGTGGACATTATTCAAAGCATGATAACTTTATGACTTATTAAACCCTAGTTATTACTTTCCAGAACCATATTATCTTTTTTATATAGTAAGTTACTATCTAAGAATCATTTAACGGTTAGCCAAAGATACAAATTACATATTCATGTTTAAACCATAGCTTATAACCCTAGTATATAAACACATGCAATATTGAAATTATTTTTGTCAATGATTTAATTTTGGATACAAACCCTAGTACAAGCCTGAAAGCTTATTGGAGATTACAAGTAAGATATCCTTTGTAAAAATCGAAAAACTAGAACATGGGGCATAACCCTTTTCGAAATTATTTAACAGTCGAGACTACCTCAACGTTTTTCCAAAATTGAGATTATCAACAACAAGAACTAAGTATAGACATACATTATGCAAACCATAAAACCCTTGGACAAAGCCAAATATCATGGCTCGACAAACATTAAACAATTTATTTTACACAGTGATCTCAACAATTTGTTTAAACTGAACTTTCCATTGCAAGAAACGAACCATGATACACGGAGATAAATGAGCCCTCAGCTCTGAGTTCCATACTCAACAGAAACAACCAAAAACTCAACAGAGTTCACATTTCGGACATATCAAGGTTCCAACAGTACGAATAAGCTTATCAACAAACATCAGACGAGATCACATTATCCAAAAACTACATATGGTTATACCCCTGACATCTAGCATTACGAAAACGAGTGTTAAAACTCTTATCAACGACGAGCTAGGCATCAAAATGGCCAAGTAACAATATAAACATTCGAGGGTTACCCTCTATACAATTTTTATGTCAACATAAGACCTTAAAGAAAAATTGACAGACAGCCATCACCGAAAACAAGGTTGAATAGTTTTGACTCTCGACAACAGAATCATCATCAAACCAAGTCCAAAGGCACCTACGAGGGTTTGAGGACCACCAGAGCTTACCAGGAATTGGATGCATGTATTCCATTTCCAAACCCTTGCCAAGAAACTTCTTTTGAAACCAGTGCTTGCCAAAAACACAGTCAAGAGTTTAAAGACAAGAAAAATGTAAGTATGAAAGTTAAACACAGTAACATATTCTTTGGGTGAGTGCTTACCTTTAGAATCAACATTCTGAGTCTTGTACATTACACCAACAAAAACGACGAGCTTGATGGCTTGGACCGAGGCTATGAGCTTTTTACAGAAGATTTTCTTCCATTAACTGAAGGAATCAAGCTACAATTATATAAATCGACAGCAGTAAAACCGAACACAGCAAACACTAACTATATCGTATCACCATGGCACCGGGGGTGAACCTGCAACTTTTAAGATCACACCTACAAGTCTCAAGGTCGAAACCTCTAAGATACTTTGTCTAAACCCTACTTTCCAGCATCCTGTTGGCCTCATCACTTGAAACACTAACGTAACAATCAAGACCAAGAACTCTCCATCAGCTAGGGTTAGCAAATCAACGATCTAGATCTAATACAATCAACGAGCAAGAGAGTGCCAACGAGCTACAATGGATGTCTGGAAACCATAACATTTATTGCTTCATAAATTACCACAACCACGACAGTGCTTGTTAGATTTTTAGCATTAATTCAGTATACTCTAGGATCTTTACTAAGAGAATAACATGTACAGTATATCAGTGCATATCAATCATAGCAAGCATGTTAATCATCACAAGAAGCAAAACATAAGAGACAATAGACACACAGAGTTTCCGTGGGGAAAACCCTAAGGTGAAAAACCCCGCAACTTCCTTAGAGATAGATAGAGCAATAGTACAACCCAAATACATACAGATAGTCTTCTCCTAGTAGTTGATCCTCCTCCTCACATGTGCGTCGCCTTCTGAGTGATGGAAGAGTGAGTAATGAGATGATCAGAATAGAGATCTCCCGATCTCTATTTATACTTGTCTGACCTGCCTAATAAACTAGTGGGGCCGACTTGTCTAACTCAGTCTAATAACCCCAGGTTACATTAATCTGGGCCGACCCCTTGCTAGGTGGTCTAATAACCCATCGGCAATTTAACACACTTACGACACTTGTCAATACAAATAACGACACTTCTGTATATAGGAATAACACATCTCTATATGGGTACAATAAATATATATATGAAATACATTCCGAAGTTACATATACATTAACACTCCCTCTTAACTAGGAAGGTATTTCTCAACACGGATCATCTAGCACAAGTCTTCTTCTCTAGTTTATCGTCATCGATGCATCGTCCTCGAGTCATCGTCATTGTCACTACTGCTACTATCTCAATCGATCTTTGAATCTACTCGGCATAGGAAGTTCTACAGAACCAGCCCTTTTTCATGCTATATGTAGGCCAGCCTCCATGTAGGTCTACATCATCTCTGGTCATACTGTGGAATCCTCGGGACTCATTACGTGCGTCGACAAAACCTTGCAAGAGCATCCCAGGCCTTTTACGAGCACACACAGCTCAACCTATCGAATCTCCCAAGATCCTTTATATGCCATTGCACAACCTGTCCACAACCACAGAGTATCCTCGAAAGGAGGGAAACTCTACTCCGGAATTGCACCATTGGGCAAGTGAAGGTGCAATGGAAGCACCCTATCCTAGAAGAGGCAACCTAGGAGTTGGAGAGTAGTATGCAGGCAGCATACCCAACTCTTTTTCAGGAACACTCAGAGAGTGATTGACCAACATTGATGATGATGTTGAGACTTAAGGGGAGGTGTATGTCACCTACCCAAATTCTAAAAATATTATTTTATTGGCAAAAATACTTTATGTTAAATTTTAATTACAAAGATTTGTAATTATGACCAAGTTTGGTCTAGGATGAATGTAATTACTGATTATTATCATTTAATAAATTAAAGTAGGAGACAAATAAGCAAGGGAACTGTTAAATGAGTGTTCATTGACCCACTAGGAGTAATGGAATCTATTAGAAGGAATGGGATAGATGGAAGCAATTGCATTTCACCACTAGCTGTTGGTTATGGGACAACTACCCCTACAAATGTGGCATTATCCCCCAGGTGGAGGGAGTGAGCAGGCAGCTCATTTAATGACCAGTTAACAACCGAAAGGCTTAGGTAGCCTACATAAGGCAAATTCAAATTGAGCAGGTAGCTCTTACACAATATTTTCTGCAGAAATATTCCTCATGTGCATCAGGTGATCACTGAGAGATTCGAATAGGGAGGCTATGTGAGAGTGCAATTGTAAGTTTAGAAATTATTCTGAGAAGGAGAACCAGAGGTGCTAGTGCAGGTCCCTTTGACTGCTAAGTCTTTAAGACTGGATAACTATTGCTACTGCAAGTGGAGGTCCTAAACTTCTAAGTTTCTTCCTCCTGGTGGTTCAGTGAATAGGGTCGGGGGTCCTGAGGCAAGTACTTGGCTGTCTTCAGGAATTGGTTGGGTAGAACAGTCTCCTTGGGCTGTTTGTTTCCCTACAGATTAACCAGGTTTTGCTATTTCCTATTTTGTTTACAGTTTAATATTTCTGTTTAGTGAAAATTATCAAACTCTGTTTTGTAAAAGAATTTATTTTCTGATCTTTGTTTAAGTCTGAATGATAAAGCTATGTTAAAGATCTTATTAGATAACCATCTCTATATTTTTCTACATGTTGTTATTTGCATTGTACTCTAGTATAGAGAAGCAAATTAAATAATAGATGAGAGATAGGCAGATTGCCATTGATTAGACAAATAATTACAGTAAGTGCTATGATTACAATTATGTCCTATATCTAAACATAGTAAAAATTTACTGTATAGTATCGATAGTGATATAGGATTCTTTTGTTATTTCATGAAAAATAAATATAGTTATTAAAATTATATATATCATGTTTTCCAAGCAATAGTATTTCCAAGGATTTTAACAGCTGCAAGAAATGATCAATATATAGTTTTCTTATCTTTACACATACTTTATTTCTTCACTAATTTCCTGTTTGATTTCATGTATCAATTATTTATTTCAGTAGTATCAAAACCTAATACACTGTAAACCCTAACTCTATATTTGAATATCATAATTTATATCTCAAAGACAAACTGTGGACATTATTCAAAGCATGATAACTTTATGACTTATTAAACCCTAGTTATTACTTTCCAAAACCATATTATCTTATTTATATAGTAAGTTACTATCTAAGAATCATTTAACAGTTAGCCAAAGATACAAATTACATATTCATGTTTAAACCATAGCTTATAACCCTAGTATCTAAACACATGCAATATCGAAATTATTTTTGTCAACGATTTAATTTTGGATACAGACCCTAGTACAACCCCGAAATCTTATTGGAGATTACAAGTAAGATATCCTTTGTAAAAATCGAAAAACTAGAACATGGATAGCCCTTTTTGAAATAATTTAACAGTCAAAACTACCTCAACATTTTTCCAAAATTGAGATTATTACCAACAAGAACTAAGCATAGACATACATTATGCAAACCATAAAACCCTTGGCCAAAGACAAATATCATGGCTCGGAAAATGTTAAACAATTTATTTTACACAGTGATCTCAACGATTTGTTTAAACGGAACTTTCCATTGCAAGAAATGAACCATGGTATACAGAGATAAACGAGCCCTCGTCTCTGAGTTCCGTACTCAACAGAAATAACCAAAAACTAAACAGATTTCACATTTCGAACCTATCAAGGTTCCAACAGTACGAAGAATCTTATCAACAAACATCAAACGAGATCACATTATCCAAAAACTACACAGGGTTATACCCCTGACATCTAGCATTACGAAAACGAGTGTTAAAACTCTTATCAACGACGAGCTAGGCATCAAAACGGCCAAGTAACAATATAAAGATTCGAGGGTTACCCTCTGTACAATTTTTATGTCAACATAAGACCTTAAAGAAAACTCGACAGACGACCATCGTCGAAAACAAGGTTGAACAGTTTTGACTCTCGTCAACAGAATCATCATCAAACCAAGTCCAAAGGCACCTACGAGGGTTTGAGGACCACCAAAGCTTATCAGGAATTGGATGCATGCATTCCATTTCCAAACCCTTTGCAAGAAACTTCTTTCGAAACCAGTGCCTGCCAAAAACACAGTCAAGATTTTAAAGACAAGAAAAACGTAAGTATGAAAGTTAAACACAGTAACATATTATTTGGGTGAGTGCTTACCTTTAGAATCAACGTTCTGAATCTTGTACATTACACCAGCAAAAACGATGAGCTCAATGTCTTGGAACGAGGCTATGAGCTTTTTACAGAATATTTTCTTCCACTAACTGAAGGAATCAAGCTACAATTTCATAAATCGACAGCAGTAAAACCGAACACAACAAACACTAACTATATCGTATCACCATGGCACTGGGGGTGAACTTGCAACTTTTAAGATCACACCTACAGGTCTCAAGGTCGAAACCTCTAAGATACTTTGTCTAAACCCTACTTTCCAGCAGCCTGTCGGCCTCATCACTCGAAACACCAGTGTAACAATGAATACCAAGAACTCTCCATCAAACACTTACAATGAGATGCTACAATTAGCAAATCAACGATCCAGATCTAATACAATCAATGAGCAAGAGAGTGCCAACGAGCTACATTGGAGGTCGGGAAACCATAACATTTATTGTTTCATAAATTACCATAACCACGACAGTTCCTGTTATATTTTGAGAATTAATTCAATATACTCTAGGATCTTTATCGAGAGAATAACATGTACAGTATATCAGTGCATATCAATCATAGCAAGCATATCAATCATAGCAAGCATGTCAATCATTACAAGAAGCAAAACATAAGAGATAATAGACACAAAGATTTTTCTTGGGGAAAACCGTAAGGTGAAAAACCCCACAACTTCCTCAGAGATAGATAGAGCAATAGTACAACCCAAATACACAGAGATATTCTTCTGCTAGCAACTGATCCTCCTCCTCACATGTGCGCCACTTTCCGAGTGATGGAAGCGTGAGTAATGAGATGATCAAAATAGAGATCTCCCGATCTCTATTTATACTTGTCTGGCCTACCTAATAAACTAGTGGGGCTGACTTGTCTAACTCAATCTAATAACCCCAAGTTACATTAATCCGGGCCGACTCCTTGTTAGGTGGTCTAATAACCCATCGACAAGTTAACACACTTGCGACACTTGTCAATACAAATGACGACACTTCCATATAGAGGAATAACACATCTCTATAGGGGTACAATAAATATATATATGAAATACATTATGAAGTTACATATACATTAACACTCCCTCTTAACTAGGAAGGTATTTCTCGACACACATCATCTAGCACAAGTCTTCTTCTCTGGATTATCGTCATCGATGCATCGTCCTCGATTCATCATCATCGTCACTGCTGCTGCTGTCTCAATTGATCTCTGAATCTACTCGTCATAGGAAGCTCTTCATAGCCAACCCTTTTTCATGACGGATGTAGGCCTAGCCTCCATGTAGGTCTTCATCATCTCTGGTCGTACTGTGGAATCCTTAGGACTCATTATGTGCATCGACAAAACCTTGCAAGAGCATCCCAGGCCTTTTACAAGCACACACATCTCAACCTATTGAATCTCCTAGGATCTTTTATATGCCACTGCACAACCTATCCATGACCACAGAGTATCATCCTGATACTCACCATACATCATCCTGTTGTACATCATGACATGATCATCCTGATCATCGTCATCTCTGCGAGCAAGCCATCAAGTAGGTGCACCTCAGGACTGATTACACTGTCTCTGCAAAACCTGCAATATCTCCCAGGACTGATTACAATGCCTCTGCAAAACCTGCAAGAGTATCTCAGGACTGATTATATCCCTCTGCAAAACCTATTTACCATACTGTCACATCATCGTCTTCAGATTACTGTCACCATCCATGGAGCACAACCCAGATACACACACAGTACTTATATACATTGGCAATGGAGGACCTACCTACCACCATCCAGGAATGGCTCAACACTTACATCACGACCATGGGAGGACTCTCCTACCACCATGTCTCCATGGGAGGAACTACCTGCCACCATGTATGAAAGGCATAGCACTTACATCATGACCATGGGAGGACTCTCCTATCACAATGTCACCATGGAAGGAACTACCTGCCACCATGTCTGAAAGGCACGGCATTTACATCAACGACCATGAGAGGACTCTCCTATCACCATGTCACCATGGAAGGAACTACCTACCATCATGTCGGAATAGCCCGGCAATTACATCAACGACCATGAGAGGACTCTCCTATCACCATGTCACCATGGAAGGAACTACGTACAATCATGTCGAAAAATCCCAACAGCCCTTACATATCACCATGGGAGGACCTACCTACCACCATGTGAGAATGGCCCCAGCCCTTACATCTGCACCATAGGAGGACCTACTTGCCACTATGTGAGAATGGCTCATGTGTATCTGTGTCTCCAGACTCATCACTTCCCTCTAGAAGGCATCTCGATCTGAAGTACACCAAGTCTCCCTCTGAAGTATTCAAACTTCACTCTGGCCAGCGGCTTGGTCAACTCATCGGATATCTACTCATCCGTCGCAAGATACAGGAGCTTCACTGCTTTTCTCTGCATCATATCCCTGATATAGTGGAACTTGATCTCAATGTGCTTCAACTTGTCATGGAACACGGGGTTCTCTGACAACTTCACACAACTCTAGTTCTCACAATATATACAAGTAGCACTCAACTGGAGATCAAACAAATCTAACAGTAGCTTCCTAAGCCATACTGCCTCACAACTAACCGAACAAGCTACGACATACTCAGCTTCGGCTGTACTCAGTGCCACACAAGACTGCTTCCTGCTCAACCAAGAGATCACACCTGATCCCATACTGAAGGAGCACCCCGAAGTGCTCTTCCAATCAATGGCACTGCCTGCCCAATCCGAATCAACATAACCCTCTAGGTTAAACTTCTGATTCGCATCATACTTGAGCCCATAATCAACTATACCCTTCAGGTGCCTTAGAACATGCTTTGCATCTATCAAGTAAACATGTCTCGGATCTGTCAAATTTTGGCTCAAGGTGTTCACCACAAAGCAAATGTATGGTCTCGTATTCGTCAGGTACATCAAGGACCCAATCATCTGACCATACATTATAGCATCAACTGGCTCAGATGAAGCATCACATAGAAGCTTCAGGTTCGATGCCATAGGTGTGGCCATGGCCTTGCAGTCCATCATCTTGAACCTCTTCAGGATCTCTACTGCATACTTCCCTTGTACAAGGAATATTCCATCTGCACTCTACCACACCTCCATACCAAGAAAGTAGGGCATCATACCCAAGTCCTTCATCTCGAACTCGACAACAAGCTTCCTCTTCGTATCGAAAATCAAACTATCCTCGCCTGTCACAAACAGGTCATCCACATACAGCAGTAGTATCACTGGATTGCCTTCCTCAACCTTGTAGTAAAGGTTGGAATCCACTTTACTCTTGGTAAAGCCCAAACTGGGAGAAGCCACGAGATACAAACCTAGATTTGTATTTCTCTATGCTGCCATCTGCAGCATGCTTGATCTTATAAATCCATTTGGAAGTCACCATAGACTTCCCATCTAGTCTTGGGACCACATCCCAAACATCATTCTTCATGATCAACTGATACTCTTCGATCATGGCATCCTTCCATTCTTTCTTTTCCACTGATTCTTCATAATTGGAAGGATCTTTATCCATAATGTCACAGAGCAAAGCAACATAACTGGTATGTGATCTTGTCCTTTTCCTTTCTCTGTGTTCTTCTTCTAGAATGCCATATCTTTTTGCATCTTGGATGAGCTCTCTAGCCCATGTTGATTTCCTCTTGTGAGAGTTCTTCTCACGAGGTGGATCTACAGGTTCTTGTGGATCTTCCATTTCTTGGTCTTCTTTAGGAGTTGCTTCATTCATAGTATTGTCTTGTGTTCTGTATCTTTTGGGTTCTTCATTGTCTTCAACAGGTGTCTTTCTTGATTTGATGTATGCTGAACCTTCATCAAATGCTACATCTCTACTGATGTCAATCTTCTTGAATCCAGGAAAGTAGATTCTATAAGCCTTCGAGCTTTCACTGTAACCCACAAATATGCCCTTCTTTCCTGAAGGATCTAGCTTTGACCTCTTTTCTTTTGGGATGTGAGTGTATACTGGACAACCAAATATTCTGAGATGGCTAACTTCTAGTTTCTTACCAGTGAACACTTCTTCTGGTGTTTTGTTGTCAAGTATCTTATGAGGTGTTCTATTCTATACATACATAGCCATCCTGGCTGCTTCTGCCCATAAGTGCATCGATAAATCTTGGTCATGAAGCATTGCCCTTGCTGCTTCCATGATTGTTATATTCTTTCTTTCTGCAACCCCATTCTATTGTGGATTGTAAGGAGTGGTCAACTCCCTCTTAATCCCTGCATCACTACGTAGTTTCTTGAAGTCTCCTGAAGTAAATTCTCCACCATTGTCAGATCTGAAGATCTTGATCTTTTTTTCAGTTTGATTCTCTATCAAGGCTTTGAATTCCTTGAACTTATCAAACACTTCATCTTTGTTCTTCAAGAAGTAAACCCAAGCCTTCCTAGAGAAATCATCAAAGAACGAAACATAGTATACACACCCACTCGGAGAACTGGATGACATTGGACCGCATACATCGGAGTGGATGATTTCCAAGATTCCTTTTGCCTTGCTTTTGTTGCTTGGAAATGTCTTCTTTGTGTTCTTTCCTTTTGGACAACCTTTGCAAATGCCTTCATGATTTGTCTGCATTTCAGGAAGACCTTCCACTGATTTGCTTGCAATTGGTAGTGCTCTATAATGCATGTGTGCAAGCCTTTTGTGCCAAAGTTCACTTGGATCTACTGAGTCATGGCTTGTTCTGGTTGGCCCCTTAGTTTGTACAATCCTCCCTCTTGTTCTCCAATCACAACTGCATCATCTATAGTTTTACCCTTTGGCCACATTAGGACTTGGCCATCTATAAATGCAACCCTCTTGCCTTTTGCATCTAATGCAGATATGGAGAGTAGATTCTTCTTGAGACCTAGAGCATATAGTACATCTTTCATCTTCATGGATTTTCCAGAGTCTAGCTTATAGGAGGCTTCACCACTTCCTTTTATGGGATACTGGTAGTCATCCCCAAGTTTCACCTTGTGAGGTGATTCATGTTCAGATAAATTCATGAAAGATTCCTTGAATCCTGTCATATGCTTGGAAGCCCCACTATCAATAAGCCAATCATTACTTCCATGAGTAATGGTACCAGTGAGGGAATAAATTAAAACATACTCTTCATCACTTGAACAATCTTCACTTTCTTCCCTAGCCCTCTTCTTGGGAGGTTCATCATCCTCTGTAGTGTGAGCATGATGTTTTCCATTGATGTTCTTCTTTCTTTTCTGAGAACCATCTTTATTGTTTCTAGGACAATCCTTGGCATAGTGTCCCTTTTCATCGCATGTGAAGCATCGGTCATGTGATGTGTTTCTTCGAAATATAGAGCTACCCCTCTGATTCTGATGGTGGTGCTTTTCTTTCCCACTGTGGTGATGTCCCTTCTTATCATTATGTCTTTTGGAGTGTGCTGTGAGAGCTTGGTATTCATTCCCCATCTTCTCTTCTTGAGCTACAATTCGAGCTTCTTCCTATGAGCATTCTTCCCACAGCCTACTGAAAGTGATAAGTTTCTTCCTAGCACAAATTCCTTGGATGAAGGAATCCCATGACCTAGGAAGGCCATTAAGAGTGGTCATCACCACTTCTCCATTCTCTATATCTTCACCCATAGCTTCAAGTTGTTCTTTTATCTATGAGACCCTTGAGAAATATGACTGCATAGTCTCTACATTCTGGATCTTGATATTCTTCAATTGATTCCTCAGGGTCATCTTCCGATTTATATTCTTCCCTTCAAATAGTTTGGTCAAGGAATCAAACATCTCCTTTGGTGTCTTTAGGGATGACACATGAGGTATGAGATGATCTTTGATAGAATCGGCAATGATCCTCTTTTCCTTGACCAAGTTCTTCTTGTGAAGAGCCTTATCCTCTTCTCCCTCTGGGACAGGGACCTCTTCACGTATATAAGTGTCCAACTCATTCTCTTCTAGGATTAACCCAATCCTATACTTCCATGCTCAGAAGTTATCATCCCTTTCAAGCTTATCCTCAAGCTTGGTGTGGTGAGACATCCTTAAAGAGTACTTCAAATGGAAATAGAAAATATTTAGGTCTTACCACTTGATTTGCTAAAAACTGGATCTGGTGCCGAATTAGGGTTTGTCAGAGAAACCCTAAAATTTCAAACTTTGAATTTCAAAATTCTGAAAGGATAGAAAGATGCACCTTGATGAGCTGATCAGCTTGGTATACTCAGAATTTGAGATATGAAAAGTTTCACCCTTCAGAAATGCCTTTTAGTCTTCCCGGATTCACTAGGGAGGACCCTGAATTAGGGTTTGAGTTTCTCGGAGATTTACCTAGCCAAAAATCTCGATCCAAAGATCTAAACTTCGATTTTTCCAAGGAGCTTCCAGCTATGTATTCAGATTTCAGAAATTCCTATTTTTGTGGAAACCCTAATTTTTAGGGTCAAAACTGAAACAGCTCAGAATTGAATTCTGATTAGACAGATAGATTCACCTTGTTGAGGAGAGTCAATCTATCATATTACTTTTCCAAAATCTGTAAACCCAAAAACAAGAAGCCCTAGCTTCCGCAACTACACAGTGTCTTCTTCTCAGGTTAGCTCTGATACCATGTTAGATTTTGAGCATTAATTCAATATACTCTAGGATCTTTACTGAGAGAATAACATGTACAGTATATCAGTGCATATCAATCATAGCAAGCATGTCAATCATCACAAGAAGCAAAACATAAGAGACAATAGACACACGGAGTTTCTGTGGGGAAAACCCTAAGGTGAAAAACCCCACAACTTCCTCAAAGATAGATAGAGCAATAGTACAACCCAAATACACAGAGATAGTCTTCTCCTAGCAGCTTATCCTCCTCCTCACATGTGCACCACTTTCCAAGTGATGGAAGAGTGAGTAATGAGATGATGAAAATAGAGATCTCCCGATCTCTATTTATACTTGTCTAACCTGCCTAATAAACTAGTGGGGCCGACTTGTCTAACTCAGTCTAATAACCCCAGGTTACATTAATCCGGGCCGACCCCTTGCTAGGTGGTCTAATAACCCATCGACAAGTTAACACACTTGCAACACTTGTCAATACAAATGACGACACTTCCGTACAGAGGAATAACACATCTTTATAGGGGTACAATAAATATATATATGAAATACATTCCGAAGTTACATATACATTAACAGTGCCAGCATTGCTTACTAAGGATCATTACCATATCCAGCACGAAGGAGAATAGATGTGGAAACCACGCACAGTTAGATTTATAGTCATTTAATCCACCACGTTGACGTGGATGGTATTACGTGGAGTGCCAACAGCACTTTCCACTACGTAGTTTGGTCTGATCCATTAATGTAGGGATGGGACACCATCAACGCCAGATTGAAATGCATGCCAAGCACTAAGCTTTAGAACTCCTGTCAAATCGAAATTCAATACAAAGTTAGTATCAATATATATATATTTTGGTATAGTTTCAAAGTTAATATTCACGCATCATAGTATTAGAGTTTATGCTATGTCAAGTTACAATATTTACATCACAGTCCTTGGCTTGTGTACAAGTCACATAGGTAAGGCTTATACATTTGTATATTAACCAAACCTTGTCAATTGTTGGTAATTGGAGATTATAGGTAGATATGATTATTTATTTTATACAAATTATAATGCTAGCAATATATTCTTTATATTTTTCATACATTTTTTTAAAATTGCAAACAATTGAAAAGGGTAGGATTTGTGTTTTGTTCTCAAGCTAACTAATTCTAATTAATTAGCATAAAAACCATGATCATATTATTTACGTCACACAATAGTTTTATAGTGCAAAGTATTTGATGAATTGGTAGTACAAATACTACATCTACAACATACATGTAGAACTACCTTAAGACAATGGTAAAGCCACTCAACATTAATGACGATAGTCATGATAATAAACTTAGCAACTGTTAGAACTGTAATCCACACTTAGTACCATAATCCATAAATTTTTATTGCTCATGTGCTTAATTAAACCATAGTTTGGACTAGGTGACTACAGTTGGTCAAAAACCCACTTTTGAGAGTGTTCACACCCACTTCCAAGCAAACCAGTTCACCCAGCCTCCTGTTTTGTCCACAAGTGCACCCTCATTAATTGCTGGTGCACCCTCTCTCCTTGTTTTGGGGAATTTTAGTTGACCAAAGGCGCTAGGGTGGATTTTTGCCCATTTTTGGCTAGATTTGGAGCATTTAATGCTCCCTTGGGCCCCCCAACCTCCTCTACTTGCTCACCCACGCCTGCCTTGAGCTCATTATTGACCCAGCATGCTTCAGCCACCTCCACACCAGAATTCGTGGCTGTTTGGGGTGATTGGGATTGAGTTGGACCCACCTAGGGGGGATTGAGGCCAATTTGGCATTGATGACTTGTACACTCAGCTTGAGCCACCTAATTCTCTCGAATTTCTCATGGATGTAATAAAAACCTGTTACTAACATTTTCACATGTTAGACATTCAGTTAATCAAAGGTTTCAGCATACATTGTGTGTAAAATTATCTCCTTTTTCAAGTTTTTCCACTGTTTTTGCAAACTAATTCGATTTTGTGAGGTTCTCCATAGCTCCTAGATCTTCTGTGATCAAAATACTCACATGGTATCAAATCCATCGTGGATTTAGTGAGTTGCAGGTCAATATTGAGCATTGAACTGCATTCTAGAGAGGATTTCCAGACAAAAATTGAGTGTTTTTTGCAGGTGTTTCAGTAGTTTTCTCACCATTAACACAGCAGTCATGGAAGCAAACCAAATGTTGCTCACACCCTTCAATTTTTTCGATTGGAAGGCTGAGATGGTTATCAAGCTGAGATCTAAGGGTCTCTATAGAGTAACCATGGGCACAGAAGTGGAGCCAAACTCTGCTGTGGAGAAAGCAAAGTACTACAATCGACTTGATGAAGCTTATGGATTGCTATGCCTAAGCATTTCAAGGGAACTCTTGTTTCATACAGACAGTTTGACAACCCCCAATGAAGTATGGGTGAAGCTAGAATCACTCTTTGGGAAAACTGATGAACTGAGAGGCCACCAGCTTGAAAACGAGCTCATTAGCTTGAGCCCAGCGCATTTTGAAACCATCCAGGAGTTCTTCACGAAATTCAAGTCACTGGTGCTTCAACTGCAACAATGTGGAATTGTTAAGAAGGAGGAACAACTGATTCTGTCCATCCTTTCGAAGCTAGGCCCAGAATTCTCTGTATTTGTCAGCACATTTCACTCAGCCAAAATGACCCTTCGAAATTGGCAAATTCCATCACTAGCTACCTTCATGGAGTGTCTCACTCAGGAGCAGGACAAACTAGTTCAGATGGGTACCATAAAATCAAAGGACCAAGCATTGGCAATGGGTGTTTCAAGTGCCAACAAAGGCAAGCAGAAAGCCAAGAATTCGAAGCAGCAAGAGAAGAGGAAGTCTGACAAGACCAAGTCTGCAGATGGGGGTTCGAATCTGTCAAAGGAGAAGGACAAGAAGGGAAAGGAAAAGACCAAATGCACCTATTGTCATAGGGGATGGCATCCAGAGAGCTCATGCATGAAGAAAACCATTGACTCAATGGCACAGCTGCTGGAGAAGAACAACATCCCAGTCCCTGAGGGCGCAAGGAAGAAAGAGAGCACCTCAAATCCTGACAATAAAGAGAAGTGTCATGCTTTGGTAGTAGGTACTTCGAATCCCTCTTCCTTCATCATTGATTCAGGAGCTTCCAGACATATGGTTTCATCCAGAGAGCTCTTCTCCTCTATGCATTCGAATGGTGGCCCAACAGTTCGAATGGGAGATGATTCAGAAATCCAGACCAAGGGGATTGGTAGGATTGACATGGAGCATGGCTATTTCAGTGATGTGCTCTATGTACCTTCATTGGCTGCAAATTTGCTATCAGTCTATCAAATGACCCATACAGGAGAAGCCAAGAGAGTAACATTTACTCCAGATTTGGTAGAAATCTCAGAAATTTCCTCAAATCAAGTTGTGGCTGTAGGGTATGCTAATCATGATGAGAGAATGTACAAATTCTCAAATTTTATTCCAAATTCTAGTGACCATGCTCTTGTCTCTCATGCCAACGAGACCTCCAAGTTGTGGCATGAAAGATTTGGCCACATGAACTACAAATATCTCTAGCAATTGCACAAGGACGAGATGGTGGAAGGACTTCCAGAAATCAGATCTTCAAATGGTGCATGCATTGGGTGTGTAGTTGGAAAGCATCCTGAGCGCAGCTATGAGAAGGGAATGGCAAGGAGAGCCACTCAACCACTTGGATTGGTACACTCAGACCTCATTGGTCCTCTTCCCACTCCATCATATGGTGGATCAAGGTATGTACTTACATTCATAGATGACTACTCTCGATTCTGTTGGGTTTACTTCCTCAAATTGAAGTCAGAAGTGTTTGAGAAATTGAAGATTTGGAAAGCCCTAGTGGAGAACCATAGTGGTAATAAGATAAAGATCCTTAGGACTGATAATGGAAAGGAATATGTGAATAATAACATTCAGCACCTTTGTGAGGAATGTGGCATCCAAATGCAACATTCAATCCCCTACACACCTCAGCAAAATGGTGTGGCAGAGAGGAAAAATAGATCTCTCAAGGAGATGGCTACTTGCATGATTGAAGCTAGGGATCTAAGCCCTAAGCTATGGGCTGAAGCCATCAATTGTGCTGCTCATATTCAGAACAGAGCCTTTCACAAATCAGTCAAAGGAAAAACCCCCTATGAGGCATGGTTTGGCCAAAAACCAAATGTGTCAAATTTCAGGATTTTTGGGTCTAGAGCATGGGCTCGAATTCCATCAGAAAAGAGGAAGGCTTTGGAGCCACAGAGCAGGGAATGTATCATGGTTGGATATGGTGAGGACACAAAGGGATACAAGCTCTTTGACACATCCACACTCAAAACTTTCATTGAGAGAAGTGTGCAATTCGAAGAAGAACCAATTCCAGATTTTGAGCTTGCACCGGGGGAAAGCTCCTCTCCTCCACACCTTAATGAAATTAGTGATGATTCCACCTCTGATTTTTCTGATATTGCTGAAGATGACATTGCTGTACATGAGTCACCATCAAGGCCCAAGTGGGCTGATAAAATCATACAAGCTGCAGGTGAATTGGCAGGCAATCCCCAAGAGCCTAGGAAGACTAGATCTCAAACAATCAATGCTTCCTTTGCAAATGAAAGTGAACTTGCTGATCACTGTTATATGATGATTGGATCTCATCCAACATCATATCAGGAAGCTCATCATGATCCAAGGTGGAGAGCAGCAATGCAAGAAGAATTCCAGTCTCTCCAAGAGAACAAAACATGGGATTTGGTGCCTCTTCCTCCCAAGAGGAAACTTGTGCAATGTAAGTGGATTTTCCGAACCAAACCTGTTGCTGATGGTTCTGATCTGAAGTATAAGGCTAGGTTAGTGGCTAAGGGCTACTCACAAATCCATGGTGTGGATTATACAGAGACCTTTGCACCGGTTGCAAAGATGGACTCAATTAGACTAGCTCTAGCCATGGCAGCTAGTAAAGGTTGGGAAGTTCACCACATGGATGTCAAAAGTGCATTCTTGCATGGTGAGCTACAGGAAGAGATATATATGCAGAAACCTGAAGGATTCCAAGAGGATCCCACACTTGTATGCAGGTTGAAGAAGTCACTCTATGGACTCAAGCAAGCCCCCAGGGCTTGGTATGCCAAAATGGATGCTTTTTTGCTCTCAATTGGTTTTTGTCGATGCAAGTCTGATCCAAATGTTTATTTGCAGCATTGTGATGATAATTTGCAGGTCATTGTACTGTATGTTGATGATGTCTTAATTACAGGGAGCTGCACCAAACAAATTGGCTCAATTAAAGCTTCTTTGCACAGTGAATTTGCCATGAGCGACCTAGGATTGCTAAGGCAATTTTTGGGTTTGGAAATTGAGCAATCTGAGAGAGGTATATTGCTGAGTCAACCTAAGTATGCTTCAGACCTGTTATTCAAGTTTTAAATGGCTGAATGTAAGGAAGCCAAGTGCCCATTCCTTTCAGGCATAAAACTAGGTGAATTTGAAGACTCTCCATTGGTGGATTGCACACTCTACAGGCAGCTAGTCGGAAGTTTGCTGTACCTTACACATACAAGACCTGATTTGTCTTATGCTGTAAGTGATGTAGCAAGTTATATGCAGCAGCCTCATGAGATCCATTGGAAGGCATCCAAAAGGATCCTTCAATATGTCCAAGGAACAAAGAGCTTCGGGGTACACTATGCAGCTGGTTCTTCACTTCAACTAGCTGGATTTTCTGATTCCGATTGGGCGGGAGATCCCATCGATAGAAAGTCCACTTCATGTTTTTTGTTTATGTTTGCTGAAGGTCCCATTTGCTGGTCAAGTAAGAAACAGCATACAATTTCTCTTTCATCAGCAGAGGCCGAGTACAGGGCAGCAGTGAACGCAGCCACACAGTGTGTTTGGTTGCAAGGCATTCTTCGGGAGTTTGGTGTTGCTATTGATTCTCCAACCAATATTTGGGTGGATAATCAAAGTGCCATCAAGATATCTACTGATCCAGTATAGAGGAAAAGAAAAAATCACATTGAGATCCACATGCATTACATTCGGGGCTTGGTGCATGACAGGGTGATTTCACTGCAGTATTGCCCATCCACCGAGCAAACTGCAGATATTTTCACCAAGTGCTTTACTGAGAAGACCTTCACTCACTTGAGAGCTTTGCTTGGAGTGAGTGATGGATGGTGATTGCTGCAATTTAATTGCAGGTTCAGCCCCATGTCCATTTTAGAGGGAATTTTTTATCCCATGAGGTTTTACTTCTTTTCCTTGGTTCATATGGACAAATAAAATTTTTGTTTGTAATGAGGTGACTTGAGCCTTTGTTGCCAAGGCCTCCCATTTATCTTTCATGAGATGTACTAAGTTATGGTTAAGGGGGGGTGTTAGAACTGTAATCCACACTTAGTACCATAATCCATAAATTTTTATTGCTCATGTGCTTAATTAAACCATAGTTTGGACTAGGTGACTACAGTTGGTCAAAAACCCACTTTTGAGAGTGTTCACACCCACTTCCAAGCAAACCAGTTCACCCAGCCTCCTGTTTTGTCCACAAGTGCGCCCTCATTAATTGCTGGTGCGCCCTCTCTCCTTGTTTTGGGGAATTTTAGTTGACCAAGGGCGCTAGGGTGGATTTTTGCCCATTTTTGGCTAGATTTGGAGCATTTAATGCTCCCTTGGGCCCCCCAACCTCCTCTACTTGCTCACACACGCCTGCCTTGAGCTCATTATTGACCCAGCATGCTTCAGCCACCTCCACACCAGAATTCGTGGCTGTTTGGGGTGATTGGGATTGAGTTGGACCCACCTAGGGGGGATTGAGGCCAATTTGGCATTAATGACTTGTACACTCAGCTTGAGCCACCTAATGCTCTCGAATTTCTCATGGATGTAATAAAAACCTGTTACTAACATTTTCACATGTTAGACAGTCAGTTAATCAAAGGTTTCAGCATACATTGTGTGTAAAATTATCTCCTTTTTCAAGTTTTTCCACTGTTTTTGCAAACTAATTCGATTTTGTGAGGTTCTCCATAGCTCCTAGATCTTCTGTGATCAAAATACTCACAGCAACATAAGAATTAAATAGGCGACGCTTTTTCATAAAACATTGATGAGTTTGCAAGTCAGCATTTGAACCAGTATCAGAACTAAGTATCCGTACCTGCAAGTAACTTGTTTCGCAAAGGAGTTCATAACATTTTATTATTACATCGACGTTGAATTGAAATACACACGTACTCTTAAAACATGCGGCCGTAGAACTTCTTACCTGCTGTCTGCACATAGAAACATTTCAAATGCCTTAGCTTTTGCAGCTAAGTAAACTCCAGGGTACCTTGTAGGACACCCTTGGACATCAAGAAAACAATTCGTCAGTTTCTTGTCAAAAGAAACATTTTGCATCATATTTCTAACCTTTCAGTTAATCTGAGCAATTATTGTAGTAAGCATGTTGTCAGAAGTATGATGTGTCATTGTTATCTAAAATGTTTTTAACTCAGTGATTAAATTATGTTTAGTATGTAATGACTTCTTAATCATTGTCTTCTTAATCAAGCATTTATTATTTCCGCAACTATAATCATCATATTTAATGTTGTTTTTAAAAGCTGTAAATTTTTATGAAAATTTGGGATGTTACAGGTCGGCCGTGTATGAGTCATGTGGGTCAAAGGGTTATTATACCACCCTGTTGGGGGTCGGCCTAGTCAGCATTATGTTATGCGGTTAAGTTGGGGCATACCTAGTTGAGTAAAGGTCAAGTGAAAGTAAGTGTATAAATAGAGAGTGTGTCTCTCTCATTTTACACATTCTCTTATTCACTCACTCCGCTTTAGTGAGAGAGAGGAGGAGGGTGCACAAGTGGAGGAGGAGTAGTTGCTGCAGCAATCTATCTTTTTGGGATTCATCTTAATGATCATTGTATTGGTGCTTATTCTATCTCTAAGGAAGTTGTGGGGTTTTTCACCTTCTTGGTTTTCCCCGGTGAAATGTTTTGTGTCTCTTGTCTCTTGTCTCGTATGCTTGTTATGTTGTACATGTTGTTGCTTCAGTTAAGATCCTAGATCAAATTTAATTAAATTCTGAAAAAATAACAGGGCTTATCAGGATGCTAAGACAGTAGAAAAGAAGAATTGCTAAGCTAGTGAGCTCAACCACAGAGATATTGGTACCTCTACAAGATCTAGCAAGCTTGGTACCCAAAATACCTAAACACCCAACATAAGGAAGTATTCCCTTCACTGCTACATAGTCCCTCAGGACATACCTTTTTTTCTAGTGCTCTTCAGGGTGTGCATAGAAAAGTAGCCAAATCCCTTTGATCTTTCTATGAGGTTACTCTCTTCACTAGGTTTATCAAGCCAATTCTAATCCTCTTCCACTCCTAGTTTCTTACTCACAATTTCAAACCAAAACATGGATGCACATATTAACAGCAAAACACAAGTGTTGAGCATGAATAAAAACGTTTTAACTGTGAGACGCCCAAAATGTGGTTCCCAAGAGTTTCCAAAATCGTGGGCACCCAAAAACGAACTGTTAGAGGGGGGATCGACACTTGGAGAGAAAATTCATTTTCACAACATGTATATGGGCATTCAAGGGGAAAAAACAACCACTATAAACCCCCAAATTGTGACTCCCTTCCTTCCAGTCACTCTGCAACACAAAAACGACTTCCCAGCTATGGAAAATGAGGGAAAACGCCAAGCTAGCCTAGAACTCGTGGGAGAGCAAAATTGATGGATGAATAATGGATGGGGAAGCAATTTCATGGGTGTTTTCTTGCCCAAGGATCCAAACACGATTTTCAAAATTGATGGATTTACCATGCACAAAATTGGGCATACATACCTCTCCATTCCCAAAGCATTAACTACCTCAACCAACTCTTGGAAGAATTAGGTGATTGGGTGCATAAGTCAAAATGCGTAGTTGAGGGTTTATGGGTTCTCTCATTGACACCTGGCTTGACACTATTGGTGCAAGGGTTTGAATATTCCCCCCCTCTATTCCTTGTAAAATTCATGCCCCCATACTCTTGTTGCATTGCATAGCTAGTTGTGGGTATTTTAATAAAATGCATAATTATGTGATGTTGTAATTTATATTATGCCTGGATACCACGAGAACCATATGCATCGATTTTTTATTTCCGATACATAAAATGTGAAATTGATAGTAGGGCCTTGGCCTTGAGCTCCTCGCCATGATTTTATAACGATATTTACATCATTTATAATTGTAATGCAATAGAGTAAAAATCGGGATATTACACCTTGGTATATATATATAAGAAACCAAGGGCACAATTATAATTCTAGTGTACCCCACAATTACAATTAAGGTCCTAATTGGCCAATAAATAAAATACAAATGTAACAATATAAATGTGATGTTACAATTCATAGCGCTTAATATGACCCTCCCCTTCAAACAAGCGTCGTCCTCAACACTTAATTAATTCTGGATGTTTCTGCTTGAAGAACTCATCTTCCCATGTTTCCTCTTCTATTGGAAAGTTCTTCCACTTGATGAGGTACTTAGTAATTACTTGATTTCATAGCTTCTTGGTCCTTGTGTCAATGATTGTTTCAAGTTCTAGTACAAATTTCCCTTCTTTATCAATCTATAGTAAAATAGACTAGATTGGAATCTTGTCACCAATTACCTTTTTTAAGCAAGACACATGGAAGACTAGATGTGTAGGTAAAGATGGAGGCAACTCCAATTTGCAAGCCATACTTCCAATCCTCTGCGAGACCTCATAGGGACCATAGTATTTGGGTGCTAATTTATTGTCGTTATTTTGATGCTTGAGGGACATCGACTTCTATGGTTGTAGCCTCAAAAACACCCAATCCCCCACTTGAAATTTCCTTTCACTGTGATGTTGATCTTCTTGTTGTTTCATCCTATTTTGTGTTATAGCCAAGTTATCTTTTAATATTTGTAGAACCTCTTGTTTCTTCTTTATGTGATCCTCCACTGCTTGGACCTTATATTTATCTTTCAAGGATGATGTTATGGAAGGAGGATGATAGCCATAAAGTTACTCAAGTGGTGACATTTTTTATGAAGTATGGAAAGATACATTGTACAACCATTATGCTAATGGAAGCCACTTGATCCATTGTGTTCATTTATTAGATGTAATGAAACAGATATACCCTTATAGGTATTTATTCACGATCTTAGTTTTCCCATCAAATTGAGGATAATAAGAGGATTTGTGAGCCAACTGAGTGCCCAAACAAGAAAATATTTCCTTCCGAAAATTACCAATGAAAATTGGATCTCTATCACTTACAATTATCTTGGGGATTCCTTGTAGCTTTTGAGTTGTTTCCATGAATGTTGCAGCTACTATACTTGTTTTAAATCGATGAGAGAGAGTAGAAATAGGCATATTTTGTGAGTCATTCCACTACTACCATGATGATTGTCTTTCCTTTTGACTTTGGTAGACCTGTGATAAAATCCATTGATACCCCTTCCTAACTTGGATTGGTATGGCTAAATATTGTGGAAGACCTAGTGTCTTAATTGTCTCTCCTTTTTTTAATAAGCAAACCAAACCTTCTACCACAAACTTTTGAACAACACTTTTAAGACCTTCCTAGAAAAAATCCTTCTTGATCATGTGATACGTTTTCAAGAACCCTAAATGCCCTCCTATAAGAGAAGTGTGCATTTCCAAAAGGACCTTCCATTTGAGTTGAGAATTCTTACATAAATATAGTCGATATTGGTACCATAGTGAATCATTCTTCTGCACAAATTTATCTAGTGAACTAGGGTCTTCTTGTAGTTGTTGAACTATCTTGCATGCATTATTATCTTGTTTCCATTCTATCCTTGCTTCTTCTACCCAATTAGATTGGATGATGTAAATAGCACAAAGTAAGCCCTCAATGTCATCTTCTTTTCTTGAAAGTGCATCTACCACCACATTTTGTTTTCCTTTTTTGTAGATAAATTCAAAGTCATAACCCAACACCTTTGTAACCCATTTTTGTCTCTTCCAAATATAATCTTTGTTCCAAGAAGTACTTAAGAGTGGCATGATTTTTTCTTACCCTGAAGTGTATTCCTATTAGGTAAGGACGTTGTTTCCCAATTGCATGTAATTGTTGGTTAATTTAATTTCTTAAATTAATGACATAAATTATCAATATGGGATGTTACCATTCTCTAGCATTACAACCATTCTCTAACATTAAAACCATTATAGCCTGATTCTATTACCTCCAGAGACTTAAGCTTATCCCATCCCCCACACATTCTCTTCAAGTTATTGCATCCATATAATATCGTGATAGTCTTGAGAATGGGTAACGGTGACTCCCCCTCTCCCAACCCTCCACTTCCACTTTCTGTTTCCCTTGCCCCCCGACACTCCAATGACCCTAACCCATCAAGAGTCAACTCCTATAGCTTTGGAAAACCCATCCCCAACTCCAACTCTTCCAACCTATTGCATTGAAATACGACTAGCTTTCTCAAACGTGGCAATTCTTGCAACTCTGCCGGGAGCTCTTTCAACTTCCCACAATCCCAGAGCCCATGGTATGCTAGCTTTCGTAATTCACTAACCCAACTAGGCACTCGCTCCACATCGCATCCTTTAAGGAAGAAATATTCCAGATCTATCATCGCCTGCATATCCTCCAGAAGGTAATCTTGATTGGCATCCCAAAATTCCAGCCTTAGATACCTCATCTTCGACCAATTTCCCATAACCCCTTCCTTCACTGGCAATTTCATTATTAGCCATCAAATCCTGAGGCGGCGCAAACTTTGTAGGTCCTTTAAACAAGCATTCTTTCTCTCTGCATTTGCGTCCTCCTCGAAATCCAATGAAATGATGCCACCTATCCTCAATCTTTCCAATGAAACCAATTCTAAGACCCCACAACTCTTGGCATCCCAGAATGTCGAGGGCCCTCGGACATTTAAGTTCAGATATCCTCTTTGGAAGGCACCGTAGTTGATCACAGTAACTAACGTTCAAGAGCTGAAGTTCCTCCATCTCGCCAATTCTTTTCGGCAATTCACATATGGCCATGCGTTGTAGATGGAGGGAGGCAAGATGCTTCATATTTCCCACACAAGGCGGCAGAGACGTTATGCAATTATAACTGGGATCGAGGACCTTCAATGAAGACAACTTGCGCAGGAATCTTTTAATAACTTCTTTAATACGATGATTTCCATTTAGCAGCATGCGAAGGTTTTCAGTCGGGAATGTAGATGCTTATACACGAGTGACATTCTTTCCCAACCCTTCCCATCGACTTCTTTAGCGAGAAAAACAATGATGCCCTGCCCGGATTTAAAATAACACTTGTGCTCCTTCTCCACAATCCGAATCGCCAGATCATGAAGCACATCATGTATTTTAACCTCTGAAATCCTTTCCACTTCATCAATCTCTACCACCTCAATCAAACAATGATCTCGGAGGAAGTTGATAAAACTGTGCGCAGTGTCAGGAAAATAGTTGTCTCCACTGCCTTTCACTAGGCCTTTTGCAATCCAGTTGTCTATGAACTCTTGACATTTGATTTTACTATCTTCGGGATAAGCTGCAAAAGATAGAAAACAAGTTTTCAAGTAATTTTGCAGACCATTGTAACTCCATTGTAGACGTTGAAATAGTTTTTCCTCCACTTCATCGTGCATGCCATAAAATGTCTCGTCAATGCTTTGTATCTGACGTAAAGCATGCTTCCACTCATGTTGATAAGTATGGTTCCTCATTGCAGCAACAATTACCTTTATAGCCTATGGCAGACACTTGCATTCCCCTGTGATTTCCCTGGCAATGTCTTCTATTTCCTGTGGAACATTTCCATTTGGAAAATCTCAGCTACAAAATAGCTGCCAACCCTCCTCTTCAAACAGGGGTTTCACTTCTATTATCTCTCCCGCTTCCATTCTGGTACACACTTGTTTCATTTGAGTAGTCAAAACAACTTTAGAGTCTTCCACATATCATCCAATATCATAAGAAACCTTTTCTCTCTTAAATAAGAGTTCAACTTATGTTCTCTCTCTTCCAAAGTACTGGATCTAAATTTATCTAAATCTAATCTATTAGTAATGAAATCTTGTAGATTTAAGATATCGTAGTCTTTGGAGACCATTAGCCAAATGATGAGATCAAATGAATCGCGTACATTGAGGATGTTATTGATTGTTTGAAGTAGTGAACTAATATTTTTAATGGTATCAATATTTTACACATTGACATTTTTCTTGTATTCTTCAATGATTTAACCAAGACAACATCTTTATGCCATCTCCTCTTAAGTTGTAAGTGACTTTTAATGCAATTTGTACATTATCTACTTTTTCTTCTTTTTTTCAAAAGAAAAATGCAATACCATTATATAAATAGTATGATGGGAAATACAGAGAATAAAACAGATACAAACAATGTT
This sequence comes from Larix kaempferi, assembly GCA_027924585.1. Taxonomy (NCBI): domain Eukaryota; kingdom Viridiplantae; phylum Streptophyta; class Pinopsida; order Pinales; family Pinaceae; genus Larix; species Larix kaempferi. The sequence continues at coordinate 22,298,113 of BSBM01000223.1, read as the reverse complement.
TTTCAAGGGCAACATCCAAAGAGCACAAAAAACTTCCAAACCTGGAAAAGGCCAAACCAAGGGACCAAAAAAAACCCAAAAAGGACCCCAAAGACCAAACAGAGGCCTGCTGAAAAGGATCCCGACAGCTGCAAAAACCACAGCCACCCATGTGAGAACCAAAAAAACCCACTAATTGTGCCACCAAAAAAATGCCCATAACAAAGCAAAAAAACAGGCCCAAAAACCGAAAGATGGGCATCCAAGCAGGTCCAAAAAAAACCCAACAAGATGTTGAAGGAGAGCCAAAACTATGGATCAAAAATAAAAATACGGGAGCCATACTCTCAATCTAGAAAAAATTATGCACTTCATTATAGCCATACTCTCAATCCAGAAAATATCAACTTCTATGAGGATAGGATAGGGAATATTTCATTTAATTTTAAGGTTTTGAATTATAAAAGACAAACGTCCACCCCTTAATATTGTAAGATTTTGGATATGCACACACAGTTAATGTTAGCATACCAACGAAATTAATGTTCCCTTATACCAACCTGTCACATTGTAGATAATTGTAATCATTTCGAACTCTAACGTAATGAATCCATTGTATTACAAATATGAATAAGGTTAGGAGTGCTAGGGTTGGGTACTTGTTAAGAATGGCTATTGTATATTAGGATTTTCTATGTAGGAATAACAAATTGAAGCTTAAAGCTCCCTATGGGTATAGGTATTATAGGATACATAAGGAGATTGTATGACATATTTTATGGATAGTAATGGAAATGAATGTGATGTGATTACCCCTCTCATATTTTGATTATCTTATGTGTGAATGCTTGAATGTTTTATGGTTAAGTTATGGCATATTTTGTTTTCTTTAATAATTTATATATGTATGTAATGTTGATTAGTGCTTCAAGTGAGACTCTACTCTTCATCAAGTGTAATGACTCAAAAGCCAAAAATAAATTTTTAGTTTTTTACTTTGTAAAACGATGAATATCATTTAAACACAACAACATATTCCATGATGCAAGATAAGACTCCTATGAATCTATATGGATTCTTCATTATTAACATGATAGTGTTTATGCTTGTCCTGACACTCAGCAAAAATCTAAGTCATGTAGTATTCATTCAATGATTAACGAGGTTATAGTTTTCCCATTGAGGTTTAATAATAAGTCTATAGAACTTTCTCTAAGTAAATATTAATCATCTAATTTAATACACTGACCCTTTATTAATTTACCCCCCCCCACACACACACATATATATAAACCATAGATTATAATTTTGTTTTAATCTAATTAATTCAAATTATAATGAAAACCCATTATAAAACATTATACAAACTTTATACAATATCTAATCTATAAACAATATATTAAATCCTCATTACACTCACCTTACAAGCCAACAACTTGCAAGTCATGGCATGATTACCACGGCATATCAATGTTAGTATATATAAAAATGAAATGGCATACAAGTGAAACCAAATGACTATGCATAGTCATGCTTCCCTTACAACATCCCACTAACATATGCTATGGTTCGCAAGTTAAAATGCAAAGGCGCATTCGAAGGTATGAATGGTGTCATGAGGAGGGTCGTAGGGATTACTCCCTAGCGACCTCACTCTTCATGGTCATGATAAACACTTAGCATTGTTGTGGAACCGTAACACAAACAATACCAAAATGGGGTCTACATATTCCCACCATTTGATTTAACCACTGAAATAAATGTGATGGGGACTAATAGTTGTTTGATCAGTTGAGGTGTGCGACATGCATTGTTAGTAGCCTATGCAATGTTAGTATCCTGCATCATCTTTCATTCACTGTGCAATGTTTTTATAAGTAAAGCTAACTTGAGTTAGATTTCCTTCATGGTGAAATGTATTTGATGGTAATGCGATACACTGTCATGGTGCGTTAGCTTTCATTCACTGTGCAATGTTGTTAGAAGGAAATATAACCCGAGTTAGATTTCCTTCATGGTGCAGTGTATTTGATGACAATGTGGTTGTGTTAGATGGAAAACTACCACATGAAATCTAAAACACATTAGCTTCCATTCATCCTGCAGTATTGTTAGAAGGAAAGCTAACCCACATTAGATTTCCTTCATGGTGTAATGTATTTGATGACGTGTTAGATTGAAAACTGCCATATGAAAGCTAACCCGCATTAGCTTTCATTCACTATGCAATGTTGTTAGAAGGAAATTAGCTAACCTGAGTTAGATTTCATTCATGGTGCAATGTATTTGATGACAATGTGGATGTGTTAGATGAAAAACTACCATATGAAAGCTACCTAATAACATAGCAATTTGTTTCCTCTCTTTGGAAGACCAAGGTCCTCTTAGGTGTTAAGAAAGGTCTAGTGTAGTCTAGTAGTGGCATATTCGATCCCTATAAGAAGAAAGGTATCACCCAAAGCATGATGCCAAGACTAAAGGTAGGGAGATAGTTTACAGAATAGGGTTTACCATTTTACTTATGAAATTCAACATTAAACATTAATCTGTAGTAGTCATTTGAGATTGAGGTAGACACCTAAAAGTATGCAATAGATGGTGTTGTTTCCCATTATGGACATATGGTTTCCTACCATAGCAAAACATAGTTTGCATTAAATACCCCACATATATCAAGGAGATCTACTCCATTTCTAAATGATTATGATAATCTAAGCACTGCATTATGGGCAAGTAGACAATTATACACATCGACCACAAGCTATCCAATTTATGTAGACACAAGGAAAATTGTGCAATGACCAAGACCAAAAGTGGTACATCATCAATTGTTGAATCGACCAATTGCTAAACTCTTGTGGACATGATACTTTAGGTTGGACCCAATTGTAGGGCATGGATTCTCACTTTGTTGATACATATAAATAGATGGTTGTAAGAAAACATTTTCTCAATTTCACCTATAGGATGGAATTCCATGCCATCTAGTCCATCTTTGTATTCCTTAAATGGAACATGAGAAGATTATTTGGGAGAAACATTCTAGTTCGGTGGCAAGAAATTTTCAGGCAGTTCCAGACCTGTCAAAGTACTTCTATTAGCCCAAGCTCCACGCAGATTAATGCATACATCATATCATGTACTACTATTGCCAAGCGAATGACCAAGAATAAAATAACAATACTTCTATTAGCCCAAGCTCCACAAAGAGTAATGCATACATCATATCATGTATTATCTATGCCATTGTCAACCCAATGACTAAGAATAAAATAATGTTCACTCATAATGTGTTAGATGGAAATTTGTTGCATAACATTCTACCACAAACTTTTGAACAACACTTTTAAGACCTTCCCTGAAAAAATACTTCTTGATCATGTGATATGTTTTCAAGAACCCCAGATGTCCTCCTATAATAGAAGTGTGGGTTTCCAAAAGGACCTTCTATTTGATTTGAGAATTATTACATAAATATAAGCGATCTTTGTACCATAGTGAATCATTCTTCTGCAGAAATTTATCTAGTGAACTAGGGTCTTCTTGTAGTTGTTGAATTATCTTGCATGCCTTTTTATCTTGTTTCCATTCTATCCTGCTTCTTCTACCCAATTAGATTGAATGCTGTAAATAGCACAAAGTAAGGCCTCAATGCCATCTTATTTTCTTGAAAGTGCACCTACCACCACATTTTGTTTTCCTTTTTTGTAGACAATTTCAAAGTCATAACCCAAAACCTTTGTAACCTATTTTTGTTTCTTCTGAAGATAATCTTTGTTCCAAGAAATACTTAAGAGTGTCATGATTTGTTCTTACCTTGAAGTGTCTTCCTATTATGTAAGGGTGTCATTCCCCAATTGCATGTAATTGTTGGTCAATTTAATTGCTTAAATTAATGACATAAATTATTAATCTGGGATGTTTGTAAACTTATGAGATGCCGAAAAAATATATGCAGAACTAGGCAGCTAAACTAATGCAACTTTGTTGAATAGATCATTAAATCCAGAATTCAAGATTAAACATTGAGGATGTATTTATTTAGTTCACTCAATAGTTCAAATAAATATCGTAGATCTATCATGCATCAAATCAAATTTAAATAAAGCTTGCAAAATTAAATCCAAAAATCTCAGACTTGTTAAACTAAGCCTTCTAGCTTTCATTTTATGGAGTTCCTATAATAGCAACTTATTAATATTTCTAGTAGCACCAAAAGCAGTACTTAACACACATGCAGAGATTTAAAAGCATGAAAAATAAAGTAAAGGAATAAACAAATTAAACCATCACACCATACTTGCGAAAATAAATGAAATTATTTAAAATAAATCCTACACAAAATAACAATTTGTTCTCCGGTCGTGGGCCATTTCTATCGTAGGACAAAATGTTACTACTAATTGTCATGTCCCCGATCACCTCGGTTCCCTTTAGAGGCAATGGGAGACAACCCTTGAATCACCTGCTAATTGTTTTTTCCCAAGCAATTCAAAGGTCCTGCAACTCTACACCCGCAATGGTCTTCGATCCACAATCTGCAAACTACCTTGCTGCAATCCGCAATCCACAGTCTGAATGAAGAAGTTAGATTGCCAAATTTACCTTTCCGATGAGACCACGCTCCCAACTTCCGCAATCTGCAGTGCGGGACTCGAAAAGGCGGAACCACAACTTCCACTACTCCAGAAAACATCACTTCCGCAATCCGTAATCCACATTGCAGGACTCGAAAATGCGTAACCACAATTTCCATTGCTCCAGAAAACTTCACTTCCACAATCCGCATTGCGGAAATCAGAAATGTGGAACCACAATTTCCACTGCTCCAAAAAACTTCACTTCCGCAATCCACATTGTGGAACTCGGAAATGCGGAACACCAAACTCCATCGCTCCGAAAAACTTCACTTTTGCAATCCACAATCCGCAATGCGGAACTCGAAAATGCGGAATGCCAATGTCACAAATACGAAATTTACCTTCCCAATTTCCGCAATCTGCAACCCGCCTTGCGGAACTCGAAAATGCAGAAGCCCAACTTTGCAACCCCGACGATTTTACCCTTTCGACTTCCGCAATCCACATGCAGAACTCGAAAATTGGAACTACCATTTTTCAACCCCATCGAAATTCCCTTCCGACTTCTGCAATCTGCAATCCGCATGCAGGTTCAAAAAGTCGGAAGCTCCCGCTGCACAACTTCTCCAACCCATAACTTCTTCATCCTAAGTCCAAAATTGGGAAAATCCAGTACCATTGGAAAGCTCTTGGAGAGAACTATACAGCTACAAGGTCTCCATCCACTTCTAATAAAATTGATCCTGCCCCTCTTCCACTCCAAAAGATGGCCTTAAACCTCGTCTATGCCTCCTTTCCTATTCTATGAAGGGTTCTAATCCAATCTACCATGTTCTATCCCCTTCCTCCGATCCACAAAGGAGATAGGAACACCACCGGGGGGGTGTCTACTCCTTTCCCCATAGCCCTGACTGAATTATTTTGTAGATTTACTAGACTTAGCCCTATTCATCAAGGCATAAGGTCATATAAGTACATGGATAAATACAAAGATGCAGATGTGCAGGAGCATGATAAATAACTCATGTAGGCAGATTCATACATCAACAAACACAGGGAGATTGAAACATTATCCCCTCACACATCTAACATGTATCCAGTATATCCATAACAATCTTTAACTAGTTAAATCAATGCAAAAGTGAGATAAACAACAGACTTAAACACCATGCATAGGCATATAGACCTATTCATCAATGGACCATTAACATAAGCAAGTAGATGCATGCATATACTCAACAACTATAGCTGAAGGCAACATCATATACACACAATGTGTCATGCATTCATCAATCAATAACATGCACAACAGAATGAACCATAATTCATGGGATTCCAGCCCTATTAATCAGTTGGATCAACTATGCATTCAAACATAATTAAATACACATGCATGGATATAAAATGGGCACAATCAAGCACAGGGAACACTTATCTCTTTATTGAAATACCCAAGCAAAATGGATATGGACTGCAACGTTCCAACCCAACCATAGGTCTCTTCCCAGCCTATATTATTTCAGCACTTAGAGACCACCCCCGATATGGGGCTATGTATCCACTAAGGAGGGATAAATAGGCTCTCTCACAGTCAGGGCTCCACCCTAACTCAAAGCCAACATATAGTTGGGTTATCAAGCATATCCAATCTCTATCTAATCTTCTTCTTTGTTATTCTAGCTAGAATCTTCTCAAGGTTGTGACGGAAGCTCTATCCCACAACTCAGTCCTTTGCTATCAGATCCAGGTGTTTTCATGGGTTCTCTAAGCCGCTCACCCTATGTAACTTATCCCCAGATTCTCATCCATGTATATCCCAATTGATTTACTTCCTACGCAGGGTTTCTATGTGCTTTCGGCTCTACCCCTTCAGGCTTACATAGGATCTTGATTTTCTTTCTCTTCTCCCCTTTCCTGCTCTATTTTTACATGCATGATGAATGAGGTTGTTGGTCAACAATGGGTCAGGGATTAGGGTGTGCGAATTCCCAGGAGGTAGAGTAGCTTAAGGGGAAAGCAAAACAGAGGCATACCCTACCATACAAATTACAGGGATGCTCCATACTCAATCAACCTCGTGAAAAGTGTTCTTCAGTACTTACCTTATAGCAGCATTCAGTGGCAGCTAGGATAGTCAAAGGGGTTCTCAAGGTGACATATGGAAGCCTAGGGTTCCATCCCATAACCCCCTCACCACTCCCTAGTGGATACACATAGCCCCCTCATTTAGTTGCATCCTTAGCCATCCCTTGGTATTTTATTTACATGGTATCATTTGCATGATTTACATTTTCCATGGCTTACTAGCACATGGTTACCAAAATACCAAATAATTGCCTTTTAACTAAAACCTGGACATCCTCTAGGAGCATTATATGTATACAATATTTGCATTACATCCAAAATATCCTAAGGGTCAAAATGGGAGACATTATAATCCCCTCCCCTTACAATAACACCGTCCTCGGTGTTCCAATACTTAGGAATACATATACAATCTACACATGTCCAAAATTACAAAAATGTTGTAGGTTTGTCCTGCATTGCATCCTTTACTTTGAACTTTAGGGACCAAGTCCTTTGGCTTCCACAAGCTGCCCCAACTGGCTTTAATCTTCTAGCCCTGCCGGTGGGCATTGCTCCCTAGCAATCCCTTCCTTTTCTTTACCTTCTAGTTGATCCACAATTATGGAATCTATATGGATGCTAGCTTTCTATTGTCCTTTATTGGGAAGTTGCGGAAGAGATGATTTCCTCCACATTCCCAACATTTCAGTGGTTGCCTTCTCTTTACCTGCTCAATTTCCTTTGAGTTTTCCCACCTGGAACGTTTCTTAGTGGGCTAATTGGGTGAAGGCCTCTTCACTCCTCCATTGTCCTTTCCACTGTTGATTTCTTCCAAAATGATTTTTACCTCCCTTTGCAAACAAATAGAGTCCCGCAACACATTGTGGTTCATCTCATTCTGCTACTTTTCTAGCCTGAGCATCTTTCCAAGGTTTTCTTGGGTCTTGTCAATTGTTTGAAGAATATTTTTAGCCAAATCCAGTAGCTTTTGGTCTACTGCCATGGTCAATGTGCACAGTTGCATACACTTTGCTTGCTATCACCATTGGTCTTGTAACAACTGCAACCAATTGATTTCAATTTTCTCACTTGTGAAATTCATCATTGCAAATTTTGTTAGGCCAAGCATAATATAAACATTAAAATCACTCTGTTATTTGCCCAATTGACATGGAAAGTCCATGCTTGATCCATGGGACTTCCACATTTTTTTTCATGCTTTCCCAACATACATATGAGCTCATTCATGTTCTTCCTTTCACAGGCAATTAACTATTTCAAAATTCACAATTATTTCAAGCAAATAGCACAATCAACTTTCAACCATATCATGCATTCAACAGTTTTATTTTTTTTTAAATGCATCAATCAAAAATGAAAGAGAAGAGTAAGATTTTTTTCCCCTCTTAATCTTGCTCCAATCTTGAGCCACACCACCATTTTGGTTCTATTCTCCTTAGCCTCTTTCACTTCAATGTGAATGCTTTACTTTCCCTTTCTTGTTTTGGCGATGACACTTAGTGTCTAAGGTCTGTCCAAGGCTTTCTCCATCAAGAAACCCCTCCCCATGGTTTGTCCATAGAACCTTTGGCTGCTAGGACCCACACAAGTCCACTAGAACCATTCTTCCCATTGTTGCTCATACTGAGTTTTCTAGGATAGTCACATTCCCAATAGCATCCTTAGGATTCCTTCATAGTTCTAGCTTCCTACAGTAACCTAGGTTTCCAACAAAGGAACAACAGTGTGTTAGCTTGGTTGTTATAAGACTTCTACTTGAAATTTTCATTATTCAAAATGAGAAATAGATGATAATTGAATACGTATTTGTATTGGGCATTTACTCTCTATTCCATGGGTTCCTTCTCTACTTTACAATCCTTGGGTCACCTATGGAATGAATGTTTCTCCAACACACATGCTGCTCCACAACATCCAAATAGTCAATGACAAGTCAGTACACTGACTGGGCTTATCAAGCATATAACAACCCTTCACCAATACCTCCACAACATCCAAGTAACCAATGTCAAGCCATCACACCGACTGGGTTTATTAGGCATACAACAACCCTTCACACACACAACAACCCTTCATACACACAACAACCCTTCACACACACAAACACCCTTCACATCAACCCCTCATAACAACCCCTTCACTTTGTTTCTTTAGTGTGCAACACCGATTGCATCTATTCAAGCTAGCAACACCAGATGGATAAGCAAGCTCATTAGTATTGCTACTCTAAAATTGTAACATATTTCACAACATTCACTATCAAATATTGAAACACCAAGAATGCATCCATTCCCTTACGGTGTAGTCAATATTGAAAACCCTATCATAACCCAGCACCAAAAAGGTGTGCTTCCCTTTTTGATGTGAGCCATGTAGGCCCTAATCACACTTCAAGCAATCTAAAATGATAATGAAAATAATAAACATGTCCTGCATATTAACTCTAGTAACTAAACATGCATATTCATAGCTAGGGTTACAGAACACTTATCAATTTGCAGATGTATTCTTCCTTCATTTGCGAAGAATGGGGGCTCCCTTATCTGAGTCAAAAGTCCCTCGGTTTTCCACTCCAATCTTTTCACGTTCCATAGCCCAAATATGCCCTCTTGACATAATTTTACCATCTCACTCACATGGTTTACCAACATGTAGTGCAGATGAGACATCTTCATATTGTTTGGCCCTTGTAAGTGGCACCACTCTATCCATTAGGGTTTTATGCTTGCTTCCATAACACAGCCATCCACTTGCAACATGTCCATTGACACAATTTTCGATTAGTCACACAGTCATTAGCAATTTTTGCAAAATTCCAATTCTGGGATTTACAATCTCTTTTCCTACAGAAATTAATTTGCAGCCATGAGATTATTCTCATAAACTTAAATCAGAGGGTATCAAATCTGAAATGAACAATATGTGATGTTCATAAATTTAATCTTACAACCATGAGACCCTTCTCATAAGGTTCGGCTCTTGCAGATGGTAGATTCCAGCCTTGATCATGGGATTACCCACATTGCCATGCCCAAGACAATCTACCTAAAATATGAAATTTTAAATCAACCAACCCTTCCAACTGTTAGCATCTCAATATCACCAAAACACATTTACTTCATGTGAATCATTATCATACTAAAATTGCATGGTACAGTGACAACATTTATGCAATTTAAATGAAACTTTAAACACTCATTACTTCACAACCATATCATTTATACAGCTCTACCCTTCCACATAACATTATGGCAGCCCATCAAACATGGCTACCTTCCTGAAATATTTCTTTTACATTCATAGTAGCTCATGAAATGATTCCATAATTATCATCAATGCATCATTTCATCCCTTATTTAATTTGCAATGAAACATACACATCACAATCATGCATTCACACAATGCATCACAACATGTGTAACTACATACATGCATGCACATTCACAACACTTACTCAAACTTTTCATGTGAATTCACTCAATGCATAACCACAAGATTTACAAAATATTTTTAATGTACCTTTACCCAATGCACCCAATGCACTACAACATTGATCAAGAACATCCTTCTGCCTACACAAGTTTCCTACCATGGTAAGTTGGACATTCTAGCCAATGCTCCAAAACCATGCCCAACCATCTCCCTAATAACTTGGTGGTCTATTTGATGTCTTCCTTCTCCACTCACCAACATATCATGATTTTTATCACTCCTTGGTTGTTGGAAAAGAGGTTTCATCCTAATTTAACACCAATAGGGAATTCATGGGTTGCTTGTGTAGCAGTAAAGCACTACCACAACAGGACTATAATTCCTCACTTGCTTGGTTATCGACCCATAACCAACATACACATGGTATGATCTACTTTCACATGAATGCATTCTAAATTTTTAAACAGTTATATGGTATGAAGCCTCTTTCCTTACTTCCCATACTCTACCATACCATGGTGGTATCGTATTCACATAAATGCATCCATCTTGCATGCATACCATTTTACAATTATTAAACATGGCTCAAGGGATTCTTACCCCATTCCCATTCAACACTTGTAAAATTTTCACAAAGAACACATACATGCATGGCTCCCATTAGCATCTTTGGTGTTACCTCATCAATCTGGCCTCGTACCAAGGACTACACAGTCCTTCCATTAGTCCTCATGATCACATATTTGTTGCACTAACCTTTCTCATAAGGTTGTTGGTCATATGAAACAACATCATGTGCATTTTAGCCATGCTTTTGTTGTCTTTGGTCCTACACCCATACCAACATCAATAATGATCATTAACCACAATGATTGTTCAAAGTAGCTCACTGCATATGCAAAACTCCACTAGCTTTACCAACATGTAACATCATATACATACACAACATCTTCACATGCATTATGCAATACCTAGCAGCATGCCCACTAGTGCATATGTACTTCAACTATCTAATCACTTGCATTTTTGGCATTCTCATGCCCTAATTTTCTATACATAAATCTCACAAAACATAAATACAAGAACATGGCAGGGGTTAAGGAGTTCTCCCCTTCCAATCCCTTATCAAGCATGGGATTTTCTCTTCCATATCATAGCTGGTCCAATTCCTGACTGTTCCAATTGCCTTCAGAAATTGTGGTCAAGTCCAACTTGGCCCCTCTTGGACTTCTCTGCACTTATCAATGCTGTCATTTTTTCAACGTTGATGCCTGGTAAAGGCTATATGTTTAGTTGGAACTGAATCGGCTTCTCTGTGCTGATCAGATAGTCCCTGTTGGTTTTTGGGTGTCACATACCCATTTTTACCCTTGTAATATTTTGGGTTATAATGTAAATATTGTACGCATATTATGTATGATTCCTAGAGTGGAGCTCAAGACCAAGGCCCCGCTAGTGAATGCTCGATCTTGAAGAGAAAAGTATTTGATATTATGCTACTCATGTGATAGTGAACCATGGGAATTGTAAATATGCATTTTAATATAAATGTCCACAACTAGCTATGCAATGCAACAAGAGATGGAAGCATGATATTAACAAGGAATTGGGAGGAAAATATTCAAACCCTTGAGACAATTAAGTCAAGCCAAGTGTCAATGAGAGAACCCATGAACCCTCAAATACCCATGCTGACTTTTGTACCCAATCATTTACTCTCCCAAGAGTGGGTCAAGGTAGTTAATTCCATGGGGAATGGAGAGGTATGGTTCGTCCAAATTCGGGTATGGGAAAGCCACCCTTCATGGAAATTCATGTTTGGATTCTTGGGCAAGAAAAGAGCCATGAATTTCTCCCCCAAGCCATTATTCACCCATCATTCTTGCTCTCTCAAGAGCTAAGAGCTACCTGGGCGTTTTCCTTTATGGTTTTGTTGTTTTTACCTTCATTTTCCTAGCTGGGAAGGGCATTTTTGTTGTGGCTAACAGTGGGGAAGGAGGGGAAACGATTTGGGTTTTTATTGAGGCCATTTTGGCCCACTAAATGCTGATACATCTGTGAGAGAAATCGGTTTTCTTCCCTGGGGTTGATTCCCTCTCCCCATAATTCATTTTTGGTGTGCCCATGTTTTGGGGAAAATCCATGTCCATCTAGTTTCTAAGCCTCTTTGCTGAAAGTGTGTTCCCAAGCCCATATTTGAGTTTTGTGTGCAAGAGAATGCTGGGGTTGAGATGGGTATCCATTGATTTGGGATGTGCTGTGCTTAAGGGTCCCCTTTTCCTTGTAGATATCATGCCCAGCTCTGGGGTGGTCTCTAAGTGCTGAAAGAATATAGGCTGAGCAAAGACCTATGGTTGGGTGGAACGTTGCAGCGACATAGCTAGTTGCTTGGGACAACATTACACCAAGATGAGTATTCTATTGTGTTTACTTATGCAATGTTTAATTGTTGGTTATTTTTTATGTGTTGGATGAGTATGAATTGTGTGTGGATGATGTCTTTATTCCGCTGTGCATGTTCAATTGAATTGCATTTGCACACATATGCTTTCTACTATAATGTCATATCTTTTATTCATGACGAATATGGCTAAGTAGTTCTAAAAGCCCAGATTGTAGTGCCATGTTCCTTTCCCTACATTGGATAGATGGGTGGGTATGTGACAGAATGGTATCAAAGTGATGGTTGCAACATTGGGCCTAATGGGCCAAATCAGGCAACATGCAGAGATAAGTATGTTTCCTGTTCCGCACAGACCATTAAGAAAAATTTACAAAATTTCAAAATTTTCAAAAAACATTTTAAGTGTTTTGCTTAACTGTTTCAGCAAGTCTCGTGGAGTTGAGCCGATGTGTTTCAGTGAATCTCGTTGAGTTGTGCCGAAGTTGCCGGCGAGAACTGGCGAGTTTCCACCTAAGTTGCGGCGAAACTTGGTGAGTTGCTTCGCAACGAATCGATAGAAAATCTATAAGTTCACCGAAAAAGGAAGGAAAATTTCGGCGAAAAGTTATGAATTTTGGACCAAAACAGCGGAAAGAGTTGGTGAGTTTTTGCCGAAATGGAGGAAAGAGTTGGCGAGTTTTTTCGGAAATGGTCGGCCAAAATTTTTTAAGTTCTCCAACTAGAAGAACTCGGCAAGTTGCTCCGCAACGGGTCGGAAGGAAAAGCTAAGTTTCGATCAGAAGAACTCAGCGAGTTTCTCCGAAATGGTCGGAAGAAATGGGCGAGTTTCTCCGAAATGGCGGAAGAACTCGGCAAGTTTGTCCGAAAAGGAAGAAGAAATCGGCAAGTTGGCCCGAAACAGCGGAAGATTTTTCTAAGTGTTTTTTTCGGCGTCAAAGAGAAAATTTCAGTAGAACTCAGCGGGTTGGCCCGAACCGGCGGAAGAACTCAGCGAGTTGGCCCGAACCGGTGGAAGAACTCAGCAAGTTGGTCCGAAACGGGTCAAAGGAGATCAACGAGTTTACCGATCAGAAAAAATGGATGAGTTGCTCCGCAGCAGATTGGAAGAAATCGGCGAGTTGGCCCGCAACAGGTCGGAGGAGAAATGATAAGTCCTCCGAAACAGGGAATTTCAGTTGTTTTCCAGGGAGATTTTTCAGGTGCCAAAAGTTGAAAAATGCCATGGAACGTATGTGCCAGATTGAGCAAAATCGAAGAATTTACCAAAAAAAAAAAACGAGGGAACAACACAAGGGGGCCTCCTTGACCCCCGTTGTCCCCCTGAGATGCCGTCGATGGTGAGAAAGATCCTATGGGAGTAGTAAGGCAACGTTGATGAAAAGGCAATTCCTCACCTTAAACTATTTATGTTTATAACATAAGAATTGCATGTTTGGAAAATAGCAAGAATGAATGTTATACACACATATATATATATATTGAATTGCTAATTCGTGAGAAGATCATAGCTAATGATTGTGTGTTTGGTAGGAAATCCCATGAAATTGGATCAGCTATGATGTGGAAGAAAAAACCCCATGCTACAATGAGAAAATTGGAAAGGGGGGAATTCCTTAACTCCTCTCTTGCTATTGTTTTTGTATTTAAAAGTTTTTATGCATAAAAACTATGGCATAGGAATGCCGAAAATGCAAAGGATCATATAGACGAAGTAAACGTGCACTAGTTGGCACATTAATAGATATTGCATAGTGCATATAAATGTGAACATGATGTTGCATATGGGTAAAAAGGTAGTGAAGTTACACATGCAATATCCCATTAATGGTATTGCCCATGGTTGATGACAATTAATGTTGCTAATAATGGTTGTGGGAATCAGGCCATAAAAGCATGATTGAAAATACAAGAGATTGGATAAATGAAGTAAATATGCACTAGTTGGAATACTAATAGACATTGCACAATGCATGTGAAATTGCTTGTGTGTGTGTGTGTGTATATATATATATATGATATTGCATATTAGTAAAATAGTGAGGTTTTACCTCTGCAATGAACCACTCAAAATAATTATTGTGGTTGTTAATAAATATTTGTGTTCGCATTGGTTGTAGGACCAAAGACAACCGAAGCATGGCTAAAGATGTGAATGGTGATTGTTGCATAGGACCAACAACCTTATGAAGAAATGATGGTGCAACAAATCTATGATCATGAGGTTGGAAAAAGGACTGTGTAACCTTGGTGAGAGGCCAACTGATCAGGTAACATCAAACGATGTTAATGACAAACATGAAGGTAATGGATATTTGTGCTTAAGCGCATGGATGTTGAAAGAGGATTTGGTAAGATCCATTCAACTATGTTGATTTGGTTTGTATGCGGTATTGAGTGCTTGAATGTGAATGTTAACCTACCGAGTATGGTGAGGCGTGGATAAGTGAAGGAAAGGAGCCTTATACCCTATAGTTTCTTAGAAACCTCAATGCATTCATATGAAATTATAACATGCCATTTGTGTATGCTGGATTATAAGTTTAAATAACCAAAGAAAGTGAGGAACTTATGGCCCTGTCATGATAGTGCATTCTATGTGTGGTAATCATAGTTAGGCCATAATATGTTGAATGCATAGTATTCATAAATTGTTGCAAGGTTGCATTGAGGAGATGTGCATTAAAATATTATGTACAATCTTGTCGTTATGCATTGAGTAAATGCACATTAAAATATTATGTGAGTGATTGAATGTGCATGCATAGGTATAGGCACAGATGTTGAGATGCATTGTGTGAATGCATGATTGTGTTAATAAATGAAATGCTGAACTGTTTTCAATCCTAAGAGCATTTCATAAGATGCTGTGAATGCAAGAGAATGATTGCAAGAAGAAGGTAGACATGTTGATGGACTACCAAGAGTGCTCTGTTGAAAGGATAGAGTTGCATAAAATGATATGGCTGTGAAGTAATGATTGCATAAATGATGTAGCTAAACCATGCAACTCTAGTATAGTAATGATTCACATGAAGTAAACGATTTTGGTGACATTAAGATGTTAACAACTAGAAATATTTGAATTATGGAGTGTTATAATGCTTCAGTGACTGTGGCAACAATGAAATCTTATATGCATAGAGACTTACAAAGAGTTTGGCTTATTGAAGTTTCAGATTTAAGGTAGATTGTTTTGGGCATGGAAAATGTGGATAATTCCATGATGAAGATTGGAATCTACCATGAGAAAGAGTCAAACAATATGAGAACAGACTCATGGCTAAGCAAATCAATTTCTATAGAGGATAGAATTGCAAATTCATACCTGAATTTAATTATTAATGCCATTGACTAACTAGGGAAATCATATTTGAATTTTATTGTTAAATGCTGCTAACTGTTTGGCTATTTGATAAATGTACCAGGAAGACACATTGCAGGAAGACCATGTGTGATGACCTGCAGAAGCCAAACTCCATGGGAAGGACCCCATGCTTTGGAAATGGGTTTCAGGTGAAACACCATTGCATATTTTAAGAATGACATCTCAACTAAGCTATATGTTGGAAAACCATGAGAGTGAGATGGTAAATTTATGCCAAGATAGCATGTGTGGATTATGGAATGTGGAAATATTGGGGTGCAAACCGAAGAACTGATGACTCGGAGAAGGGAGCCCCCATTCTTCGCAAATGAAGAAAAGATACATCTGCAAAATGAATGAGTATTCTGTGACCCTAGATAAGAACATGCATGTCTAAATTATTAGGGTTAATATGCAGAGCATGCTCTATTTTGTTTATTTATACCATTTCAGACTGCTTGAGTATGATTAGGGCCTACATGGCTCACATCAGAAAGGGGGTGCACACCTTTTCTGGTGCCGTGTCATGATAGGGTTGTCAATATTGACTACACCCTAAGGGAATGGACGCATTCCTGGTGTTTCAATACTTGATAGTGAATGTTATCGAATGTGGTTACAATTTTGAGGAGCAATACTGATAAGCCTTCTTATCCTTCTTGTGTTGTCAGCCTACACAGATGCAAATTGGTACTGCACATTATGAGGCAAAGTGAAGAAGGGTACGCAGAAGGACTGTATAGGAATTGGTAACCTTTCTATGCTCACACTAAACAATACTAGGAGGGATGGATAGGCCCAAGGAGCTGTGTAGTGAAAAGGGGTATCATCCTTGTGTGAGTGGGGCCATGATAACCTGTAGTCAAGAAAGTCACCTATAAAGTTCCTAAAAGGAACCACCGATTTGCACAAGAGAAGGAGTTGCGTCCTTGTATGAATGAAGAGTTGATGTGTGTGTGAAGGGTTGTGGTGCGAGAAGGTGTGGTGACATTGGTGAAGGCATAAAATCTCTATTGGGTCAGCAGTAAGAGGGGGTGCCAAGACTGACTGGAAACCCTAAGATTCATATGGCTCCATAGTAGAGCCTTGACCTATAATGGTCGGTGGTGAAGTTTCCTTCCATTTGTCGATGACCCAGACGAATGTGCTAGCTCGACATTGGAGAGGGCCAACCAGGTATGGGACTGGTTGGGCACCACCAAATGCTTGGTAAATCTAGTTGGCGTGAAGGTGTAATGGTTAAGCATTAACTACATCCAAGTCCATAGGCAATTCCAAGGCTTGCAAAGAGAAGCAGGACCCTATGGACCAGAGGGGAAACATACAATACAGATAAGTATTCGTTTTCATTTATGTCTTGCTTGGAATAATGAAGATTTCAAGTATAAGTCTTCTAACAGCTAAGCTGATACACTATTGTTTCTTTGTTGGAAACCTTGGTCATTGCAGGAAAGCAAGACCTTGAAAGAACCATGAAATTACTGGTAAATCCAGAGAGTAAATGAGTGGGCGATATAAATTATTGATAAATCCAGAGAGTAACTGGTTGGGCATTAACTACTTAATATTGTGAAGCAGCGTGTACACTGGCCCAATATCCCTTAAACAATTGATAAAACCCAGTCAGCGTACTAGCCTGGCATTGCCTATTCGAATGACTGTGGAGTAGCCTGCATGCCATCCCAACATTCGTTATTATACCATGGGAAATCCAAGGCTTGTAAAGCAAAGAAGGATCCCGTGGAATAAAGTGAAGACATCCAATACAGATAAGTATTTGATTACCTTTCAGCTTCTTGCTTATAAATATACGTGTGTATATGATTTGGTTATGATTTCCTAAACTCTTGTTTAGAGATAAACCCCATGAAAATAAACTAAACATGTGAATTGATTCAATGTTTGAGTGTAGGTATTGTTGGAAGCAAGGACCAGGAAGGCATCATAGGGATGCATATGGACATATGACTATCCTAAAGAGCTCAGTATGAGCAGTTTTGAAAGATGGTGCTAGTGGACATGAATGGGTCATAGCAGCCAAAGGTTCTGTAGGCAACTATGGAGGAGGGTTCCTTAGTTGAAAATCCTTAGACAGACCCTAGACACTAAGTGTCATAGCCAAGAAAGGAAAGTCAAGCATTCACATTGAAGTGAAAGAGACTAAGGAGCATGAAACCATAGTGATGGTGTAGCTCCATAATAGAACAAGACTAAGAGGGAGAAACTCCTACTCTTCTCTTTCTTTTTGATTGATGCATTTATAAAACAAAATATTGTTGAGTGCATGTCATGGCTGAAAATAGATTGTGTCTAATTGCTTGAAATGAATTGTGAATGCTGAAATAGTAAATTTCATATGAAAGGATGAACATGAATGAGTTCATGTGTATGTTGGAAAGCATGAAAGTGTGGAAGACCCATGAATAAAGCGTGGAAATTCCATGTCAATTGGGAAAATAATTGACTAATCTTAATGTTTATGTTATGCTTGTCGTAACAAAGAATTTCCATGATGAATTTCACAGGTAAGAAATTGAAACAATTGGTTGCAGCCGGCACAGGAAAGTGTTTCTAGTAAGAAAAGTGTGGTCAGTTGTGCCCAGTAACCATGGTAGCAAACCGAGGGCTATTAGAGTTGGTTGAAAGTCTTCTTCAAACAATTTCCAGGACCCAAGAAAATCTTGGAGAGATACTCAAGCTACAAAGGCAGCAGAATGAGATGAACCACGAGGTTTTGCAGGACTCTATTCATCTGCAAAAAGAGGTAAAAAGTATTCTGGGAGCAATCAGTAAGGTAAACGAAGGTGGATCAATGAAGAAGCATTCATCCAATCGGCCGATTAAGAAACGTTCCAGGTGGGAAGACTCAAAGGAGTTTGAGCAGGGAAAGATAAAGCAGCCAGTGAAATGTTGGGGATGTGGAGGAAATTATTGCCGCCACGACTACCCAACAATGGATCATCAAGAGAGTAGCCACCATAAATTTTTCAGACTTGTAGATCAGCGGGAAGGTAAAGAGAGGGAAGGGATTGTTTTGGAACAATGCCCTCATGCAGAGCTAGAAGGTCCCAGCCAACAAGAGCAGTTTGTGAAGGCCAAAGGACTTGGTCCTGAAAACCCAAGTAAAGGCTGAAATGCAGGACAGACCTACCATATTTTGTGAATTTGGACATGTATAAAGCGTGTATGTACTCCTAAGTATTGGAACACCAAGGACGGTGTTATTCCAAGGAGAGGGGTATGTCACATACCCATTTTTACCCTTGTAATATTTTGGGTTATAATGTAAATATTGTATGCATATTATGTATGATTCCTAGCGTGGAGCTCAAGGCCAAGGCCTCGCTAGTGAATGCTCGATCTTGAAGAGGCAAGTATTTGATATTATGCTACCCATGTGCTAGTGAACCATAGGAATTGTAAATATGCATTTTAATATAAATGTCCACAACTAGCTATGCAATGCAACAAGAGATGGGGGCATGATATTAACAAGGAATTGGGAGGAAAATATTCAAACCCTTGAGCTAGTCAAGTCAAGCCAAGTGTCAATGAGAGAACCCATGAACCCTCAACTACCCATGCTGACTTTTGTACCCAATCATTTACTCTCCCCAGAGTGGGTCGAGGTAGTTAATGCCTTGGGGAATGGAGAGGTATGGCTGTCCAAATTCGGGTATGGGCAAGCGACCCTTCATGGAAATTCGTGTTTGGCTTCTTGGGCAAGAAAGAGCCATGAATTTCTCCCCCAAGCCATTATTCACCCATCAGTCTTGCTCTCTCAATAGCTGAGAGCTACCTGGGTGTTTTCCTTTATGGTTTTGTTGTGTTCACCTTCATTTTCCTAGCTGGGAAGGGCGTTTTTGTTGTGGCTAACAATGGGGAAGGAGGGGAAACGATTTGGGGTTTTATTGAGGTTGTTTTGGACCACTGAATGCTCATACATCTGTGGGAGAAATTAGTTTTCCTCCCTGGGGTTGATTCCCTCTCCCCACAATCCATTTTTGGTGTGCCCACATTTTGGGGAAAATCCATGTCCATCTGGTTTCTAAGCCCCATTGCTGAAAGTGTGTTCCCAAGCCCATATCTGATTTTTGTGTGCAAGAGAGTGTTGGGTTTGAGATGGGTATCCATTGCTTTGGGATGTGCTGTGCTTAAGGGTCCCCTTTTCCTTGTATATATCATGCCCAGCTCGGGGGTGGTCTCTGAGTGTTGAACGAATATAGGCTCGGCAGAAACCTATGGTTGGGTGGAACGTTGCAGCGACATAGCTAGTTGCTTGGGACAGCATTACACCAAGATGAGTATTCTATTGTGTTTACTTCTGCAATGTTTAATTGTTGGTTATTTTTGATATGTTGGATGAGTATGAAATGTGTGTGGATGATGTATTTATTCTGTTGTGCATGTTCAATTGAATTGCATTTGCACACATATTCTTTTTATTGTAATGTCATATCTTTTATTCATGATGAATTTGGCTAAGTTGTTCTAAAATCCCAGATTGTAGTGCCATGTTCCCTTCCCTACATTGAATAGATGGGTGGGTATGTGACATCGGGTCTCACCCAGCGAGATACTACATGGTCGTTGGCCTCGATCTCTTTTATTCCGCATCTCTAACACTGCTGCAAGATTCAATTTCAACCCAAGCATCCCCAATGTTGCAACTTGGGATCTGATAACAATTGTCATGTCCCCAGTCACCTCAATGCCCTTCAGAGGTAATGGGAGACAACCCTTGAATCACCTGCTATTTTTTTTTCTCCCAAGAAATTCAAAGGTCCTGCAACTCTGCACCCGCAATGGTCTTCGATCTGCAATCCGCAATCTGCAATTGGCCTTGCTGCAATCCGCAGTCGGAATGCGGAAGTTGGATTTCCAATTTTACCTTTTCGACAAGACCACACTCCCAACTTCCACAATCCGCAATCCGTAGTGCAAGACTTGGAAAGGCGGAACCACAACTTCCACTGCTCCAGAAAACATCACTTCCACAATCCGCATTGCAAGACTCGGAAATGCAGAACCACAAGTTCCACTGCTTTGAAAAACTTCACTTCCATAATCCGCAATCCGCATTGTGGAACTCGAAAATGCGGAACCATAATTTTCATTGCTCCAAAAAAATTCACTTTTGCAACCCACAATCTGCATTACGGAACTCGGAAATGCGAAACCACAATTTCCACTGCTCCGGAAAACTTCACTTCCATAATCCGCAATCTGCATTGCAAAACTCAGAAATGAAGATCACCAAACTCCATTGCTCTTGAAAAATTCACTTCCACAATCCACAATCCGCAATGCAGAACTCAGAAATGCGGAACACAAAAGTCACAAATCTGGAAATTACCTTCCCGACTTCCGCAATCCACAACCCGCCTTGTGAAACTTCGAAATGTGGAACTCCAAATTTGCAACCCTGACAATTTTACCCTTTTGAATTCTGAAATCCGCAATTCGCATGCGGAACTCAAAAATTGGAACTACATTTTTTGCAACCCCATCAAAATTCCCTTCCAGCTTCCGCAATCCACAATCCGCATGCAGGTTCGGAAAGTTGGAAACCCCACTACACAAATTCTCCAGCCCATAACTTCTTCATCCTAAGTCCAAATTGGGAAAATATGGTACCGTTGGAAAGCCCTTGGAGAGCACTATGAAGATGTGGGGTCTCCATCCACTTCTGATAACATTGATCCTTCCCCTCTTCCACTCCAAAAGATGGCCTTAAACCTCCCCTATGCCTCCTTTCCCATTCTATGAAGGGTTCTGATCCCATCTACCATGTTCTCTCCCCTTCCTCTGATCCAAAGAGGAGATAGGAACACCACCGTGGGGGTATGTACTCCTTTCCCGACATCCCTGACTGGATCATTCTATACATTTACCAAACTTAGCCCTATTCATCAAGGCATAAGTTCATATAAGTATAGGGATAAATACAAAGATGCAGATGTGCAGGAGCATGATATATAACTCATGTAGGAAGATTCATATATCAACAAACATAGGGAGACTGAAACATTATCCCCTCACACATCTAACATGTATCCAGTATATGTATAACAGTCATTAACTAGTTAAATCGGTGCAGAAGTAAGATAAACAACATACACAACAGACTTAAACACCATGCATAGGCACATAGACCTATTCATCAATGGACCATTCACATAAGCAAGTAGATGCATACATATACTCAAAACCTATAGTTGAAGGAAACATCATCCACACACAAGGCGTCATGCATTCATCAACCAATAACATGCACAACAGAATGAACCATAATACATGGGCTTCCAACCCTACCAATCAGCTGTATCAACTGTGCATTAAGACATAATTAAATACACATGCATGGATGTAAAATGGGCACAATCAAGCACATGGAACACATATCTCTTTATTGAAATCCCCAAGCAAACTGGCTATGGACTGCAACATTCCAACCCAACCATAAGTATATGCCCATCTCGTATTATTTCAGCATTCAGATACCACCCCTGAGCTGGGGCTATGTATCCACTAAGGAGGGGTAAATAGGATCTCTCATAGTTAGGGCTCCACCCTAATGCTAATCCAACATATAGTTGGGTTATCAATCATATCCAACCTCTGTCTAATCTTCATCTCTGTTATTCTAGCTGGAATCTTCTCAAGATTGCGGCTGAATCTCTATCCCGCAACTCAATCCTCTGATATTAGATCCAGGTGTTTTCATGGTTTCTCTAAGCCGCTCACCCTACGTAACTTATCCCCAGGGTTTGATCCATGGATATCCCAATCGATTTACTTCCTACGCAGGGTTTCTATGTGTTTTTTACGCTGCCCCTTCGGGCTTACACATGATCGTGATTTTCTTTCTCTTCTCCCCTTTTCCTATTTTGTTCTTCCATGCGTGATGAAAGAGGTTGTTGGTCAAAAATGGGTCAGATATTAGGGTGTGCAAATTCCCAAGAGGTAGAGTGGCTTAAGGGGCAAGAAAAACAGATCCATACCTTGCCGTACGGATTACAGGGTTGCTCCATAATCAATCGACCTCATGAACAGTGTTCTTGGGTACTTACCTTGCAGTTTCATTCAATGGCAGCTAGGACAGTCAAAGGGATTCTCAGGGTGACATATGGCAGCCTAGGGTTCCATCCCATAACCCCCTCACCACTCCCTATTGGATACACATATCCCCCTCATTTAGTTGCATCCTTAACTAGCCCTTGGTATTTTATTTACATGGTATCATTTACATCATTTACATTTTCATGGCTTACTAGCACATGGTTACCAAAATACCAAATACTTTCCTTTTAACTAAAACCTGGACATCCTATACCGGGGCCTTGGCCTTGAGCTCCACACGAGGGAAAACACACATTACATGTATACAATATTTGCATTACAACCAAAATATCCTAAGGGTCAAAATGGGGGACATTACATAATCTATGACATAATAAACCAAATTAAAACATACTATTTATACTAAATCAAAAATACTATTTATAACACTAAAGAAAGAGAAACTATATAAAGAGAAATATCAAAAGGCTTTACTCTATTCCATCATAATTTGAACACATGTTCCAATACTCCTCTCTTTAGAAAGAAGAAGGAACTCTTATTTATACATAATTTTCTTTGAGAATAGGATAAGAAACTAATAAATTCAGATCCACTTTTATCTCACGTGATTCAACCATTTGCTAATAATTAAATAATAATTATCTCTACAAATCCTCTCACAAATCTCTAATATATTTAATAACAAAAACTTCCATGATTCTTCTCCACCAAATATTGTTGAGTGATCATCCCAAATCTTCCTCAAATCTTCAAAATTTGAAGAGAAAATTCGAATTTAAGGATGAATGGTAAATTTTGACTTTGTTTAAATCTTCAAATATGCCTCTAAACATCACAAAACTCATCCAACTTTCAAGGTTAAGTAAAAACATGTTATTTTTCCAACATGTAATCATAAATTCAATCAAAATGCTAAAATAAATGCTTTGGAAAATAATAAGTCTAATCTCACATATAAACATTAAAATGGTCTTAATGCATCATTATGGGAGAGTGGGAAATAGTTGAAAGTATGGGGAAAAAGAGGTGAAAATATGACATTTTGGTGACTCAGCAGTAATATGGCCAACATTTCATTTTCAAAATTTTGTTTTAGTAAGTTTGTTCTTTAATCTGGCAAATTTCAAAGGCAAGTGACCTTCATTCTTGCATTAAAATTGCACCAATGCCATGCTCTAAGGCATCACATTCCACTATAAAGGTTTTTGTGAAGTCAGCTGTGGCTAAAACCGGAGTTATACACATATCCACTTTAAGCTTTTCAAAATATGTGGTTGCTTCTTGAGTCTAAGATAATGCTTCATTTTTCAATACCCTTGTTAGGGGTGCTACTATTTGACCATAATTTTTGACAAACTTGTGGTAGTATCATGTCAATCATAAGAATCCTCTAAGTTTCTTCAAGGTTTTGGGAACTGGCCATTCCATGATAGCCTTAATTTTGTCTGGGTCCACTTTGAATCCTTTGTGAGATACAATATGACTCAAATATTCCACTTATTGAACCCCAAAGGCACACTTAGAAGGCTTGGAGTATAATAAGTGCTCCTCCAATAGTTTTAAGACCCTTTCAATGTGTTGTACATTCTCCTCTGAATATTTTCTATAGATTAGTATATCATCAAAAATTACTAACACAAATTTTCTCGAGAAGGCTTTAAAAATAGAATTCATCAAGATTTGAAATGTGGAAGGTGCATTAGTAAGGCCAAATGACATCACTAGATATTCATAATGACCTTGATGTGTGTTATTCAAATTATAAGGTAATAATTTATGTTACATTTATCATCAATCTGATTTTTGTAAAATTATGAGGTGCAAGGAAAAATATATGCAAAGATAAGTCCCAAAGTGCTTCAAAAACTATGAAATCAACTCACCAATCATCACTGGAAACTTACCACTGGTCATGCATTTATGGCCTCATTATTAGTTAGTTCGTGAATCACTAAGGTAGAATTGTAGTTCTAGTACATATCTTGTACTTGACAGTACTCTGTAGATTTCATTTGGTTGAACTATTAGGGAAACCAAACCCAAAAGTGAAACTATTGAAAGAAAACCTTGCAAATAGAAAGCAATCCAATTAAATCTAAGATGTTGTGCAAGATTGACTAAGTTCCATTGTGAGCTCCTAAGGTAGGAATGCAAGCCAATCATATTTTATATGACCAATAGTACTCCATGAGTCTCACTTTAACAAATTTAATCAATGCTTGAAAACATCTAAGAAACCAAATATGAATATAATCAAATTAATTACAATTGTGACCTTTTGAAATTAATACTATCCAACTATGAACTTTAAAGTAGAAAACCAGGTTGATATGTATCCCACATCCACAATACTATGCAAGTTTCTTCTAGTTGATACTAAATTTAGGACACATAAAGTAAATCACCATGCCATTCAAATAACTTATCCAATAAAATCATAGAGACGTAATCTATACGAAATGAAAGCTACATGAAAATAAACATTGTAGGAAATAAACGTTACAGGAACATAGCATATCTTCTACAAGAATATGTAACACGCTCTACGCATAGGAAATAACATTTCACATGAACACACAACTCTATAAATGGAAATAAATACACACACACAAGGGTGATGTTTCTGAGAGGAGGGGAGCCCTTCCTTCTCCCAGAAACACACCCACTACTCTAAGTAAAACTCAGAAATAACAGTCAGGAATGCATAAGAAACCAAATTCAATTAATCATGATAAAAAAATACAATAAGTTTGAACCTTTGCTCTTGTCTGATCTCCAAGTCTAATAGCTTAACCTCCTACTATCATATCCATTAGTACTTATAGATGTTTACATTGCAAAAACAATGTACTACAGAATTAACATTGTAGGAGTGTGCTATAGGAATAATTACATGAATTGTGCTTCTAGATTACAATGCAAAACCACCTTAAGATAACCTTGGATTAGGAAGTTACATTGAGATATTATGTTGGATAAACATAGCAAAGGAAATGGTTCATTTTTGTCATGAGATTTCATCACTGAAAGCATGAAATCTGTCTTCGATATTTCGTGCCGCAGGAATGGTTAACTGAGCCAAAGATCTTGAGTTGACGGTCTTCTGGTGATGATTTAAGATGATGTAGACAACACATCACCATCTTAACATAATTTCCTACGAGATCCATGTTTCCTTTTCGGTTCATAAAGAATGGAGGTACTTTAACCAATGAGGCCATTACCGAAAATGGAGGGTGTAACCGAAAATAGACAGCTACTACCGAAACCTAGTCCTATAACCTCATCAACCATAACAACTTAAAATCCAAATATTCAAAATAAATAAAGAAATTATGAGCATAGGCAAGGTTTTGTACTTCTGAACTTGAGATGAAACTTCTTAGGAAAAATGTGGAATATTAGGATATTAGAGGTGGCAAAATAAGGTAGTTTATAGAAAATATGGCCAAAATAAGGGTTCACGGATACTCCTAGAACACCAAAATAGGAACCCTACAATATGTTCTAAAGGTAATTTTTGGACTATCTTGTTTCCTCATTATGATTTGATGATATCCATTAAATTTTTTTAACCTATTTATTTTGCAACAAACATAGATATATCAAACTTAATTTGTTAACCTAACCATTTTGTAATAAACACAAAGAGTTGCGAAATATGTTTCTTTTTTGCAAATTCATGATATATAAACTAATGAAAGACAAGACCCTTTGGTGCGACAATCAAAGTGCCATCAAGCTTGCCAAAGAACCAGTGAAACATATCTCATAAGTGCTATAGGGTTGATACATTAATGTATAGTCTACTTAATTGCTATTGTCATAAACTAGTAAGGTAATTAAAAATATTGTTAGCTCCAAACATGTAGTGATGCCTTAAGAGATGTGAATACACACCAAAGGCATTCTCCATTGGAAAAAAATGCATCAAAATATGTACTAGTGCCCCAAAGGTGGACTACTATCATATGTACATGGCGGTGTTCGGGTACACAGGGTACTACCAAAGGACCGAACACCAAGAGCAACCACTTCACACAAA
This sequence comes from Larix kaempferi, assembly GCA_027924585.1. Lineage (NCBI taxonomy): Eukaryota > Viridiplantae > Streptophyta > Pinopsida > Pinales > Pinaceae > Larix > Larix kaempferi. The sequence goes on along the minus strand of BSBM01000223.1, from coordinate 22,271,135 downwards.
TAGATCACAGATCAACACACCGATGTTTTGACGTGGTTTAAACCCTCTTGAGGGAAACACTCCACGGCCCCCGGCCAAATAGATTCTACGGGACAATTTATTATGCAAAGAAAGAAAGTTACAAATGAGCTTCTCATAATCGATCAACTAAACAATGACCCTCCATGCTCTTTAAATAGAGATCATGGACCAATCGGGTGTTAAGCCACGTATCAAGGTTAGGTTTGATCTAAGAGAAGTTGAGCCGTCGGATCACTCTATGTCGAAAACATATCGTGACCGTCGGATTAAGTATTTACAAATGCATACTAATGCATACTAAAGAAACACACTATCCCTAACGGATATATTACACAAGTTGATCTTAACTAACTCCTAAGTGTCTAAATATCCTAACATCCCCCCTTAAGAACAACTTGGGATAGGATTGAAGGATTTACAAAAGTGACACTATTAGGAGAAGGAAGGAGGCATTAGAGCCTATCCCCCCTTAATGACAAGTTCCTGAACTCCTAACATAGATCGAAGTTTAGAAAACTTCGCTTCTGTAAGAGACTTGGTGAAGATGTCTGCAACTTGATCATCTGTAGGGCAAAAGAGCACTTCAAGAACACGATCATGAACAAGATTTCTGATGAAGTGCATATGTAGCTCAATGTGTTTGCTGCGTTGATGTAGAACTGGATCTTTGGCAAGCTTGATGGCACTTTGATTGTCGCACCAAAGTGGAGTAGGCTGCTACTGCTCGAATCCAAACTCTGAAAGGATCTGTCGAAGCCATAAAGCTTCCTGACTGGCATTAACTGCTGCTCGATATTCTGCCTCTGCTGAAGAAAGAGCAAGAGCTTGTTGTTTCTTACAAGCCCAAGTAATAGGTCCAGAGCCCAGACTGAAAACATAACCTGTAGTAGACTTTCGATCATCAGGATCGTCGGCCCAATCTGAATCAGTGAAACCAACCAACAAAGGTTTCCCCCCCTATACTGTAATGAATCCCAAACTGAACTGTACCTCGAATATATCGAAGTATTCTTTTAGCTGCTTTCCAGTGACTTTCATGAGGTGTCTGCATATAACGGGCAACTCTACCAACGGCAAAGGAAAGGTCAGGACGGGAATGAGTCAAGTATAAGAGACAACCAACAAGCTGACGATACAAGGTGGCATCGACTTCAGGTGAAGTACAAGTGGCAGAAAGTTTGACTCCGGACTGGAAGGGAGAAGGGGCTGGTGTACAATCTTCCATGTGAAAGCGACGAAGAAGGTCACAAGCATACTTAGACTGAGAAAGAAAGATTCCTTCTTTGGTTTGTAGGACTTGGAGACCAAGAAAATAATGCAAATGTCCTAAGTTTGACATTTCAAAATTTTGTTTAAGACTGGATTTCACATGGGTTATAAGCTTAGGGTCACTACCAGTAAGAATAAGGTCATCAACATATAGAACAAGTATGATGAGATGGTTTCCTACTTTCTTGGTATAGACATTGGGGTCAGAATGGCATCTAGAAAAACCAGTGTCAAGGAGAAAGTTATCCATTTTGGCATACCAAGCTCTAGGAGCTTGCTTAAGGCCATATAAGGATTTCTTAAGGCGGCAGACAAGGCTAGAGTTATTCTGAACATAGCCAGGAGGTTGTTCCATGTAAATTTCCTCCTGTAAATCACCATGTAAGAAGGCAGACTTGACATCCATTTGATGGACTTCCCAGTTGTGTAAGGATGCAAGGGAAAGAACAAGGCGGATGGAGTTCATTTTGGCGACGGGAGCAAAGGTTTCATTGTAGTCAATCCCTTCAACTTGGGAAAAACCTTTGGAAACTAACCTTGCCTTAAGTCTTTCAACACTTCCATCTGATGCATACTTAGTTCTGTAGACCCATTTACATCTGACAAGTTTTCTTCCTTTTGGAAGAGGTACAAGATCCCAAGTATCGTTCGCCATTAAGGAACGATATTCTTCATCCATGGTTGCATCCCAATCTGGATTCCCTGAAGCTTCTGCAAAAGTTTCTGGATCATGATTCTCGGAAACTTGAGCCAAAAGAGAAGAGGCTCGCTGAAACTGAGAACGTGTTCGACGTTGATCTCTAGGATCACCGGCAAGATCACCAGCTGCTTCACATGTTGAACGGACCCATCGAGGAAGCACTTGTGCTGGTGCAACTGGAGGAACATGAGCAGGCGGAGGTGGATTTTCATCCTCACTGTCATCATCAGAAACTGGAGTTGGAAACCTGTCAAGGAAGTTGGAAGAAGAAGAAGAAGGCACAAACGCCGAATCAGGCTCGCAGGCCAAAGATGGCACACTCGCCGAGTTAAGCTCGCAGGCCAAGATATTTTCATCAAATTTAACATCTCTTCTAATGATTATAGCATGAGAAGGTGGTTGAAGAAGTCTATAACCTTTTACATCTTCAGAATATCCAACAAATATGCACTTTTCACTTTTAGGCTGCAATGCTTTCCGTTTTTCATCCGGAATGTGAGCCCATGCTTCACTACCAAACACACGAAAGTGACTTAGATCATGGACCAATCGGGTGTTAAGCCACGGATCAAGGTTAGGTTTGATCTAAGAGAAGTTGAGCCGTCGGATCACTCTATGTCGGAAACATATCGTGACCGTCGGATTAAGTATTTACAAATGCATACTAATGCATACTAAAGAAACACACTATCCCTAACGGATATATTACACAAGTTGATCTTAACTAACTCCTAAGTGTCTAAATATCCTAACAGGCGGTACAAGTATGGATCCAAATATGTGAAAATAACAAAAACATCCTCAAACATGTGAAGAAAAAAGTAATAACATGGATATCCATCACTATTGTGAATCCCCTGCATGGTAAATAAGATGATTCTTAAACCAGATTTTGAATACCATGCTCATGACTTGTACCAAACTCCCAAAGTTCACATCTCTTGGTACAATGCTAATTAAAAGAATGCCTTTGAAAATGTGAAATGAACCTTGCATTTTCTAGACGGTGACTTAGGGTACCCTCCTCCAATATCACGTATGGCTTAACCAAGAAACCACATCTTTAGTCAAACTTCTTTTGAGACTTGAGTGAGTTGCAAGGATGCTTGACGTAGTGATAGGAAGCCTTTCATTCTTCATGTGCCTATATATTAAGTATATATTAAGTACTTGATAATAGCTTTACGCTTAATGGATGGAAGATCCACTTGTAATAGGTGGATTGGGTAAGGTGTATTGCACTTAACTTTCAAGTTATTTATTATAAACTGCTTTAGATTTAGTTGATTTTCCTCTAAATTTATCTAAAAATACTACACTCCGAACCTTACATTAATATAGAATGGCTAGGGTAACAAATGTATCAAAGAATGCCTTCTATTTTTACCAAAACCAAAATTGTGCAATTTTATCATTGTTTTTAAGACCAAAATAAGCTAAATCCAACCTCCATTGGTTGTTTTCTCAACACTATAGTTCCAATTTAGCTTGTGATGAAAATCAATTCCAAGATACTTATAAATTTATGGACTTATTCCAGGTTGTTATTATTGCATCAATACGCGCTTTCTATAGCCCGGTATGAGGGAGAAGTGTAATTCAATGCTCAACATGGAATTGACACATGGCGCTTTAAAAAAATAATAAAAATTTTACAATCTCGACCTGAACCTAAAACGTAAAAGTGAAGCTGAGAGATGGCACTCTAATAAAATAATAACACATTAAGTATATAAAAATTTTACCATGATGACTCTAACTTAAAATTCCAAACCAAAGAGAGATACATTCCAATTAATTAAAACTAAAAAAATAATGAAAGTTGGATACTTCTTGGTATGTGATATAGGAGTTGAGTCATTATTAAACCATGATTCACATATGAGGGATTTACATATTAAACCAGTATAGATCCATCTTAACTTTGGATATACTAAGCACAGAGAGGGATCAAATCCCTTCAAGTGAAAACTTTAGTGCAAATGTTGAGGATAAGTTTGCACTTCAAGGGATTTGATCCCTCTCGGTGTCAAAGTTAAGATGGATCTATATTGGTTGTAAGAAAAACAAGGGCATGTGATTTGTTTTGATTTAATGATCATTACCTTAAATTTATTTTTTGTTTACAAACATCACAATGAGAGTACATACATATTTAAGGATGTTAAGTTGTTTATGAAGGTTAGAGTGACTCTTTGCTAAAAGGAAATATCAACTACATATGGAGGATGATGACTAATCTTGTTGGGTTCATTTTTACATAACTTTATTCATCCAAGCAATCTTCTAACTTATCAATATAAATATAAAAAATAATAGGTGACACCTAATTGCTTAAAACCCCTATATTAGAATTAATAGTCTTCCAAAATAACTTATAAATGTCATGTAAATGACATATACTATATCTATCATCTCAATTAAATGTACAATGTTTAATTTGAATAGTGTTTTTCCTCTAATATATTTTTATAAACAAAGTAATAAAAAATACTAACACTCCATTAAATATATTTAAGTTATTTACTTTACAATAAACACAAATTTATTTTTAACTAAATTTTAAAAATTAATAATATAATTTCAATTAATTATAATTAATTATTTAATGTTAAATTTAGTAAAACAAATAATATTATTATTTTATCTATATAATTGTCAATTATACTATATATAATTTCAATATTTTAATTCACATATAATATATTTAATCTTACCATCCTCTCTTATATTAACCAACAATATGCTTCGTTTATAAAAATTACAAATACAAACCTTTAAATGTTTTAAAATTGTTAATTTATTTCGTAAGAAAGGTGGCATATACATTTTGATTACAAAATCAAAATTCAAAGTTCATAAATGGTCTCAAAGCTACAAATAACGAACACTCAAAGATATATCTATGTTCTTTTAAATCAAAATGCATTCAAAGATATACATGTGTTTTCTAAATTAAAAAATGATTTGATAATATCACAATATATTACGTTGACACCCTAAACCAATCACCACATAACCACGATCTATTACATTGACACCAACCACGATCTATTAAATTTACTTTAACCACAACAATGTATTACATTGACACCACCACATAACCACGATCAACCAATCACCGTGTAATCAGTTTATCAATCACCAATTTCTAAGAAGCACCAATTTACATTCAAGTGATGTCTTAATGGTGGGATCGTCCCATTGGATTGCATCCCACAGTAATCTGATATCAGCTTTTATTACCTCCAGACACTTCAGCTTATCCCATCCCCCACGCATTCTCTTCAAGTTATAGCATGCATGTATCGCGAGAGTCTTGAGCGTGGGTAACGGTGACGCCCCCCTCTCCCAACCCTCCACCTCCACTTGCTGCTGCCCCTGCCCCCACGCACTCCAATGACCCTAAGTTACAAAGAAACAACTCCTGTAGCTTTGGAAAACCCGTCCCCAACTCCAACTCTTCCAACTTATTGCATCCTGATAGGTGTAGCGTTCTCAAACATGGCAATTCCTGCAACTCCGCGGGGAGCTCTTTCAACTGCTCACAAGACTGGAGCCTAAGGCATGCTAGCTTTCGGAATTCACTAACCCAACTAGGCACTCGCTCCACATCGCATCCCCAAAGCCAGAATTCTTCAAGATCTTTCATCGCCTGCATATCCTCCGGAAGGTAATCTTGATTGGCACCCCTACATTCCAGCCTTAGATACCTCATCTTCGACCAATTTCCCATAACCCCTTCCTTCACTGGCGATTTTATGTTTACCTCTAAAACCCTGAGGCGGCGCAAACTTTGCAGGTCCTTGAAACAAGCATTCTTTCTTTCCGCATTTGCGTCCTCTTCGAAATCCAATGAATAGGCCGTGTAACCTATCCTCAATATTTCCAGTGAAACCAATTCCGAGATCCCACGCGGAAGATGGCTCAACTCTTCGTGTCCGCCAATGTAGAGGGCCCTCAGACGTTTGAGTTCACTTATCCTCTCCGGAAGGCACCGTAGCTGATCACAGTGACTAACGTTCAAGAACTGAAGCTCCTTCAGGGCGCCAATGCTTTCCGGCAATTCACGGATGTTTGTGTATCGTAGCTGGAGGGAGGCAAGACGCTTCAGATTTCCCACACAAGGCGGCAGAGACGTTATGCCAGTCCCACTGAGATCGAGGACCTTCAGTGAGGACAACTCGCGCAGGAAGCTTGCAGGAACTTCTTTAATACCCCAATTCCCATTTAGCAGCAAAACTGAGAGGGACGAGCATGCGGCGAAGGTTGTCGGCAGGGAGTGTAGATCATTATGCACGAGTGACATTCTTTCCCAGCCCTTCCCATCGACTTCCTCAACGGGAAAATCGCAGATGCCTTGCCCGGCTTTAAAATAACACCTCTGCTCCTTCTCCGCAATCCGAATCGCCAGATCACGAAGCACATCGTGTATTTTAACCACTGAAATCCTTCCCACATCATCAATCTCTACCACCTCAATCAAACAACGATCTCGGAGGAAGTTGATAAAACTGTGCGCAGTGTCAGGCAAATAGCTGTCTCCACTGCCTTTCACTAGGCCTTCTGCAATCCAGTTGTCTATGACCTCTTCACATTCGATTTCACTGTCTTCAGGATAAGCTGCAAAAGATAGAAAACAAGTTTTCAAATAATTTTGCAGACCATTGTAACTCCATTGCAGATGTTGAAATAGCTTTTCCTCCACTTCATCGTGCATGCCATAAAATGTCTCGTCAATGCTCTGTAGCTGACGTAAAGCATGCTCCCACTCATGTTCATAAGTATGGTTTCTCATTGCAGCAGCAATTACGTTTATAGCCAGTGGCAGACCCTTGCATTCCCCTGCGATTTCCCTGGCAACGTCTGCTATTTCCTGTGGAACATTTCCATTTGGAAAAGCTCGCCTACAAAACAGCTGCCAGCCCTCCCCTTCCGACAGCGGTTTCACTTTCATTATCTCTTGCGCTGCCATACCGGTACACACATCTCTAATCCGAGTAGTCAAAACAATTTTAGAACCTTTGTTATTCAATGGCACTCCTAAGCTGTGCAGCTCAAGAGTCTTCCACATATCATCAAGTATCAGAAGAAACTTTCTATCTCCTAAATAAGAGTTCAGCCTATGCTTTCTCTCTTCCAAAGTATCTGGAAAGTTATGTAAATTTAATCTCTTGGCAATGATATCTTGCAGACTTGAGATCTCCCAATCTTTGGAGACGGTTACCCAAATGATGAGATCAAATGAGTTGCGTACCTGGAGGCTGTTGTTGATGTTTTGAAGCAGCGAAGTCTTACCGACTCCACCCATGCCGTGAACAGCAATAATTCGAATGTTGGTATGTTCGGTTAACAGCTGCTCAAGCTTCAACTGCCCAGATTGTATTGCATTTCCAACAAAACCGGTTTTGGGGATCTCAATCGGTATCTGTGCAGCCGGAGCATGGTCCCCATATTCTCCGCTTGAAGGAAAATTATCTGAGTGCCTTTCTGAGTGGAGTTGAACAACAGTCAGTTTCCAATCTACGATATCCTTGCTGATTGTGCATCGACTGAGGCAGTTGGGGCAGCAAATGAGGCAGTTTTTGGGTTGCAGGTATCGGTTGCGAATAGATTGCGAACATTCGATGGCATTGTCCGCCCTATTGAGCCAAGCCTGCACAGTTCTTTTAGCGGCTTTTTGCTCTTGGGCGAGCTCCGATTTTATATCATGTACTACATCGTCAAGACTTTGAGCTTGAACTTCCATGTCGGTGACAGCTTGACGGAAACAAATGGCCGTTTTGACAACTTGAACACCTCTGTTCCAAAGGCCGCTGAAACAATTGTTCCACAGACCGCTAAAAACATTGCTCGCAACATTGGCCCCAAATCCGGTAACTACTTCCATTGGCTTTCACGGGAATTACACAGCGAGAATCCCAAATGAGAGATTGCTCTTTAGCACACCACTAAATCAGCAGCAAGATAAGAATTTCGCTTCGCTCAAATTGGGGTGAGGCGCTGAATGCATTGGGAGTATTAATTTATTTTCTGGTTCTGGTCCATTCGCGTACTTGACAGCTGGAAGCAACTTAGCTTTAGATGGGAGCAAGCAAAGTATTTGTTATTGGAATTTAGTGTTTGCTGCTTTGTGTCTCCAACGGGCCCAGCAGTGCTGCTTTTCTTTTCTTTTCATTCCACATGATTAGAGTCATTGGTGGCCGACAGCTGGAAGCAACTTGGCTTCTCACGGGAGCAAGGAAAGTATTGGTTCTTGGAATTTTAGTGACTTTTGCTGCTTTCTTTGAATTTCAGTGTGCTGCTTTTCTTTTCTTTACATTCCACATTATTATAGTCATCGGTGGCCGACAGCTTGAAAGCAACTTGACTCGGCGTCTAAAGAGAGTCATTCGTACTCGTACTCAATAGTTAGAACTTGGCAAAGTATTTGTCCTGCAAAATGACGGGGTCCAACTTTTTTTTTTCATTCGCAGTGTAACCGGCACCCAACGATGGATGAGGACGCCGAATCGAGCAAGGTCTCGGGGTCGAACCTGGGTGGGGACGGCCACAGCCGACCGCCCCAGCCACCCGGCCATAACGGCGGCCCCGACGGGGTCCAACTTGCAAGCAAAGTATTTTATAAAATGTAAATATATCGCAGCCGTAGAGATGGGAGGATTCTTCAGTAAAGGAGAGTTAATGCTTTCGAACTAAATAATTACACAAAGCAGCTTTAACTTGCAATGCAATTTTTTTTAACTCCATCCGTAATTCAAATGTCAAAATCCCACATATATTCCGAGTTTAGGTCGCTCAATATTTTGGAGCATTGGAATAAATTAATAATTCCATAAAATGAGATCTCAAATATTTACTTTAAATTTAAGTTGCATATATGAAGTGAAATCTCAAGTATTTAATATAAATTTAAGTGCATAAGTGCATTTATGAAGTGAAAGGCATTTTATTTTATTCTTATGGTATGGTCTTGCGGCATGTTATGATATATATTTTCTCATATGTTTATATGCGGCTTTATATTGTGCAGGCTCATAGTCTCTATCTCCAACTCCTTGTTGGATTTTTGATCCGTTTGGATTTATGCGGCTCTATACTATTTTCTATATATCTGATATTTGTGTCCAGGCCTTTGGCTGTTTTGGACTTATATTACTTGTATTTATGTCTTGGCATTTTGATACAATGCCACATGGGGAGTGTTAGTTTTGGTCATTTTCAGACGCTGGGGATTTGATGCTTTTTTTGTGGCATCCTTATGGTTTTATGTATGGGTCTTGGTATAGATCCCGGGGCTCATGATGTGCCCGTATGTGCATGGTTTGATGACATGATGTATTGGTCCTATTTACTATTTCGTGGTATTAATAGTAAGATATATTTTTCTGTGGAAAAAAAGAAGTGAAAGGCATTTGTTCTTCTCAAAATTTTATTAAACACTTTATTCAAATGCTAAATGTAAAGATACTTTTACTTTATTTTTTCAATAAAAAAAAATTATACCGAAACATTACATCCACTTCCCCAACTGAGCCAAAAACAACCAAGACCACATATTCCATGCTACACAAATTCCAACCAATCTCGATGGGCCTAAACCAAGAACCAAGAAGAATCGAGAGACAATATGAAGAAGCTGCCAGCTTCCCTAATAATATCGCCATCCCAAAGATACTTTTACTTTGTAAATTGAAGTCTAATAAAGATACTTTTACTTTGTAAATCAAAGTTGTCTAATATTTTATATAATCCTCTTTAAGTTAAATAAAAAAATAGTATCAATTCCCTAATAATATCGCCATCCCAAAGATACTTTTACTTTGTAAATTGAAGTCCAATAAAGATACTTTTACTTTGTAAATCGAAGTTGTCCAATATTTTATATAATCCTCCATGTTCTATATTGGACAAATTAGTGAGATAGGGTAATATTGTATAAAGGGTAAAAAAAAGGGTCCCTAAACAGGGAACAGATAGGGGAATAGATAAAGGGTACATAAAGGGATAGAAAAGGACATTTTTGGGGTATATCGAGGCTCATATTGAGGCTTAGAGTGAGCTGTAGCTTGAGTTTGAGGGTGCTTTTAAAGATTATGAGAAAAAGTCAAATTTGATCACTTTCTACAAAGTTCTGGCCCATTTGAGTGTAGGCTTATGCTATAGAAGGTCCTATGCGTTAATTCCTCAACTTTATAAATTACGTTGATTCTGAGGGTCTTGAATGGCCTACAAATTCTTTGTTGAAGCTTGGGGGGATAAAAATATGGGGGGTGTACTTTTTTTAAGTTAAATAAAAAAATAGTATCAATTCAAAAGAAGTGTAAGGTAAAGTTATTTATTATTTTTTATATTTTATAAAATCAAATTAGATACTCTTAAATTATGGTAGTTTTAGGTTTTAAATATTAATTTAAAAAATCATTTATTCTTTTTGTAAGTTCCGAGAAAAAATTATATTAAAATATAAAAAGAAGTACATGCACACTGAACTATAACAACTATACATGTCCAAATAGGCTGCTCACTGAACCATAACAACCAGTACATCACTGTGATATGACTGCATAAGCCCAAGGCTACATAACATCCTAAAGCTAGAGGTTTGTTGAACTAGTTTGAGTATGAAATTATTACAAAAGACCTTAAACGACATCTACTCAAAAAACTGTAGAAATTATAAAAAATGTAGAGATTATAAAAAATTTGATCTGTCTCATAGACAAAATACCACGTGTTTATCAACATGCAACTGAAACTAACCAAAAGAGAAGGAAAAAATCAACTGCGTTACTTGGACTTGCAAATGGTGTCTGCATTGTCCAGAAGCTCCTCAATGATTGGGTAGAAGTAGTCCTTGGAGCTGGAGGTACTATCAGGAATTGACTTTGCTGGCAGAGGAGCAATCTTCATGAAAATAGAGAGATTCACCATACCTTTGTCATCTACATGGTTACGCTTGAGTCCACTGGTCGAGGCTACATTTGTTTTGTCCACCGACTACTGTGTAACCTCTTCGAGCTGGGTTCCATGCTGCGTCGATAGTTTCGAGACTTGAGAGGCGACCGAAGAGGGTGATGAATGAAGTGTTGAAGCAGGAATAGGGGATGGAGAATTCCCCTACAAGAAATCATGAGATTGAAGGAGAAGTTGGGCCAAGGAATTCTTGACCATAATGCCTTCTCCTTATACAAGCTCTTTGACCAACTAACTACTGTAAAACCAATTCTTCTTCCCAATCGTCCAGAATAGTTATTGGGTCGTGAGGGATGGAATTGTCATATCCATTGTCCGCTAAACCTTTACGGTTGTGTTGTCCAAGATGACCTTTGCCTCTGCCACCACGGTAGGGGACTGCACGAATTCTTCGAGCCATTGCATGAATTCTACCTCTGCTGGTACCCAAATGAGGCCTGGATAGAGCTCGAATGACCCACAAGCCCTGAGCACTCAAAGTGAATCCAAATTCAACTGGAGAGGAACAGCAACAAGCTTAAAATAAGCTTCCCCAATGTCGTAGAGAGGAAAGTATGTCCTGCTTGCTAAAAAGAGATGCATAAATTGTGGAATTCGTTCTGTTAAAAGATGGATAGCCGGCCTCCCAAGGTGCCATTAATTCACATAGGGGCATCATCATTAACCCAGTACAACCAACAACTCGATTTAGAGCAGAGAGGACACCCTACATTAAGGAATTAAACATTGGAACGAGGAGCTCTTAAATGAGCTTGGTTGGAGTTTCTAGAAGCAGCTGCATGGAGGGAAGATGTCACCTCCATGTCGGGTGTCTCATGCATCGGCAAATCACTCGCATCCATGGAGTGCTGGTCTGCTTTAGCCAAAGTAAAAAAAATCCTTCTTGAACATGGTACTAGGAAGTTGAGTGGGATTCAGATTGTTAAAGGATTGGTTTCTCATGACACCTTCGTTGGCCAGCCGATCAACTACAGCATTGGCTTTCCATCTGATATGATGAAAGGTGATGGCACCCAACATTGGGAGGAATTCAGCTAGGCGGGATAGACCATAGTTGAGCCTCCAATTGGGTGAGAGCTTGCTGACTTGAGAATCGTTCTGAATTTTCTTAGCCAGGGACATAATTAACTGAGAATCCCCTTCGATCACTAGAGGGAGAAGGGACCACTTAATGGCAATTTACATCCCATGGATGAGAGCTTCCAATTCCGTTGCATTATTGTTGTCATGGCCTAGATTCCCAAAATAAAGGCGAGTAATCCTACCCGGGTTGTTTCTAAATCATTTATTCTTTTTATGATTTGATGTTAATTTTATTGGATAATTTGATATTAATTTTAATGGATAATGATCTGTTTATAACAATTATTTTTCTTTTTTGTTGTTTCTTATTATAATTAAACTTAGATGTGTTATATTTTTAATGGTATCAATATTTTACACATTGATATTTTTTCATTACTCTTCAATGATTTAGCCAAAACAAAACATTTGTATGCCATCCCCTCTTAAGCTGTAAAATCAATACAATTTCTACATTATGTACTTCATTATAACCATACTATTTCTATGAGGATAGGACAAGGCATATTTCTTTTAATTTTAAATTTATAAATTATGAAAGGCATTATATTGTAATATTTTGGATAATCACACATACTTAATGTTAGCATACCAACGAAATTTTCCCTTATACCAACATGTCATCATGTTAGCACGTTGGGATCAACCACATTTTAGATAATTATAACTATTTGGAACTATAACGTAATGGCTTTATGGTATTACATATATGAATGAGGTTAGGAGTGCTAGGGTTGGGTACATGTTAAGGTTGGCTATTGTATGTTAGGATTTTCTATGTAGGAATAAGAAATAGAAGCTTGAAGCTCCCTATTGGTATTAGAGGAAGCATAAGGAGATTGAATGACTTATTTTATGGATAGTAATGGAAATGAATGTGATGTGATTCCCCCTTTCATATTTTGATTATCTTTTATGTGTGAATGCTTGAATGCTTTATGGTTAAGTTATGGCATATTTTTGGGCTGATTGTGCATCGACTGAGGCAGTTTTTGGGTTGCTGGTATCGGTTGCGAATAGATTGCGAACATTCGATGGCATTGTCCGCCCTGTTGAACCAAGCCTGCACAGTTCTTTTAGCGGCTTTTTTGCTCTTGAGCGAGCTCCGATTTTATATCATGTACTACATCGTCAAGATTTTATATCATGTCCTACATCGTCAAGTCAAAAAAAAAATAGTATCAATTCAAAAGATGTGTAAGGTAAAGTTATTTATTATTTTTTATATTTTATAAAATCAAATTAGATACTCTTAAATTATGGTAGTTTTAGGTTTTAAATATTAAATTAAAAAATCCTTTATTCTTTTTGTAAGTTCTGAGAAAAAATTATATTAAAATACAAAAAGAAGTACATGCACACTGAACCATAACAACCAGTACATCACTGTGATATGACTGCATAAGCCCAAGGCTACATAACATCCTAAAGCTAGAGGTCTGTTGAACTAGTTTGAGTATGAAATTATTACAAAAGACCTTAAACGACATCTACTCAAAAAACTGTAGAAATTATAAAAAATGTAGAGATTATAAAAAATTTGATTTGTCTCGTAGACAAAATACCACGTGTTTATCAACATGCAACTGAAATTGACCAAAAGAGAAGGAAAAAAATCAACTGAGTTACTTGGACTTGCAGACGGTGTCTGCATTGTCCAGAAGCTCGTCAATGATTGGGCAGAAGTAGTCCTTGGAGCTGGAGGTACTATCAGGAATTGACTTCGCTGGCAGAGGAGCAATCTTCATGAAAATAGAGAGATTCACCATACCTTTGTCATCTACATGGTTACGCTTGAGTCCACTAGTCGAGGCTACATTTGTTTTGTCCACCGACTGCTGAGTAACCTCTTCGAGCTGGTTTCCATGCTACGTCAACAGTTTCGAGACTTGAGAGGCGACCGAAGAGGGTGATGAATGGAGTGTTGAAGCAGGAACAGGGGATGGAGAATTCCCCTACAAGAAATCGTGAGATTGAAGGAGAAGTTGGGCCAAGGAATTCTTGACCAACCAATAATGCCTTCTCCTTATACGAGCTCTTTGACCAACTAACTACTGTAAAACCAATTCTTCTTCCCAATCGTCCAGAATAGTTATCGGGTCGTGAGGGATGGAATTGTCATATCCATTGTCCGCTAAACCTTTACGGCTGTGTTGTCCAAGATGACCTTTGCCTCTGCCGCCACGGCAGGGGACTGCGCGAATTCTTCGAGCCATTGCACGAATTCTACCTCTATTGGTACCCAAATGAGGCCTGGATAGAGCTCGAATGACCCACAGGCCCTGATCACTCAGAGTGAATCCAAATTCAACTGGAGAGCAACAACAACAGGCGTAAGATAAGCTTCCCCAATGTCGTAGAGAGGAAAGTATGTCCGGCTTGCTAAAAAGAGATGCATAAATTGTGGAATTCGTTCTATTAAAAGACGGATAGCCGGCCTCCCGAGGTGCCATTAATTCACATAGGGGCATCATCATTAACCCGGTACAACCAACAACTCGATTTAGAGCAGAGAGGACGCCCTACATTAAGGAATTAAACATTGGAATGAGGAGCTCTTAAATGAGCTTGGTTGGAGTTTCTAGAAGCAGCTGCGTGGAGGGAAGATGTCACCTCCACGTTGGGTGTCTCATGCATCGGCAAATCACCCGCATCCATGGAGGGGTAATCTGCTTTAGCCAGAGCGAAAAAAATCCTTCTTGAACATGGTATCAGGAAGTTGAGTGGGATTCATATCGTTAAAGGATTGGTTTCTCATGACAACTTCATTGGCCAGCCGATCAACTACAGTGTTGGCTTTCCATCTGATATGATGAAAGGTGATGGCACCCAACATTGGGAGGAATTCAGCTAGGCGGGATAGACCGTAGTTGAGCCTCCAACTGGGTGAGAGCTTGCTGACTTGAGAGTCGTTCTGAATTTTCTTAGCCAGGGACATAATTAACTGAGAATCCCCTTCGATCACCAGAGGGAGAAGGGATCACTTAATGGCAATTTCCATCCGATGGATGAGAGCTTCCAATTCCGTTGCATTATTGTTGTCATGGCCTAGATTCCCAAAATAAAGGCGAGTAATCCTGCCCAGTCTGTTTCTAAATCATTTATTCTTTTTATGAATTGATGTTAATTTTATTGGATAATTTGATATTAATTTTAATGGATAATGATCTCTTTATAACATTTATTTTTCTTTTTTGTTGTTTCTTTTTATAACAAAACTTAGATGTGTTATATTTTTAATGGTATCAATATTTTACACATTGATATTTTTTCATTACTCTTCAGTGATTTAGCCAAAACAAAACATTTGTATGCCATCCCCTCTTAAGTTGTACTATCAATACAATTTGTACATTATGTACTTCATTATAACCATACTATTTCTATGAGAATAGGACAAGGCATATTTCTTTTAATTTTAAATTTATAAATTATGAAAGGCATTATATTGTAATATTTTGGATAATCACACATAGTTAATGTTAGCATCCCAACGAAATTTTCCCTTATACCAACATGGCATCATGTTAGCACGTTGGGATCAACCACATTTTAGATAATTATAACTATTTGGAACTGTAACGTAATGGCTTTATGGTATTACATATATGAATGAGGTTAGGAGTGCTAGGGTTGGGTACATGTTAAGGTTGGCTATTGTATGTTAGGATTTTCTATGTAGGAATAAGAAATAGAAGCTTGAAGCTCCCTATGGGTATTATAGGAAGCATAAGGAGATTGAATGACTTATTTTATGGACAGTAATGGAAATGAATGTGATGTGATTCCCCCTTTCATATTTTGATTATCTCTTATGTGTGAATGCTTGAATGCTTTATGGTTAAGTTATGGCATATTTTGTTTTCTTTAATCATTTATATGTCTATAATGTTGAGTAGTGCCTTGAGTAAGACCCTACTCTTCATCAAGATATTGAAAATGCTAATTACTAATGGATTATTATTGGCTTGAGTCCCAAACCTAGGTTCTATTTCTAATAGCACCAATAATCGGTTATGTTGTCGGGTTAGTACTAAATTTTACAAGAGAAAATAAGGGTGTATCTTGGAAACCATCATGACGGGAGATATAAGATTGGATTACCAAAAAAGAGATTGAGTTTGCACAAAGAGAAACACAAAATATACACATGGATCTTAAATGGTGAAATGACGAGCATATATATTATGATAAGTACAAAATTTTATTTGTTGAATTCCATAGTCTATTACAAGAGTGGATAAAAAGACAATTAAAAATTAACACAATACAGCTCTCTCAAGTACATATAATTTGCGATCATTAAATGATTAAAAGACTTAAGATATTAGATAACAATTGGATGTTGCCATGCAATTTAATTATTAGTTCAACAAATGCAAAATATTGCATAACAACACATTTAAACTCATTTGGTGCATTGTAAATAGTAACACACAGGTGTGCTTATAAGTTTACGATGCAACATTTAGAGTTCGTTTATAATTAAAATAAATCATGTGTTTCCTACAATTTAGTTATAATGACTTTTGGGGCACATAGTTATAAATGCACTAGTGTGCTATATATGTTAGCATGTTAATGCATTTTATACAATTTAAGCACATCAATTAAAAAACCTCCTACTGCTTACCTTAGCCTACATCCTCTGCTATAAACGAACAAGAAATAATTTTTGGGGAGAGGTTCAACAAAAGCCTCTGCTAAAAGGTGTTTCCCTTGTAGTGACATCATTATTCCAACAAACAATATTATGGGCAAGGATGTGAAAAATGAAGGAAAACCATGGTGGAATTGTATCAACATCCTTACTACCAAGAGAGTTGGAAAGGAATACATGAAGGTCCACATCGATGCTACTAAGAATGTAGATTACAAAAGCAACAACATTAATGGAATGTGGCATCAAGGAACAATTATGTGATAGGATATTACCAAGGATCAACATGTGCAAGCAATTGAAGAATCTACAACAATGCATGGAATCAAAGGGAAATAAACTATGTGACATCAAATAATCAAGGATTGATGTCAATAATAATTGTATATGGGTGGATATAGGATCTTCTAGATACTTCGCATTCATATGTAAATATGATTGAGATCAGGGATAATTTTAAGGACCCACACCTATATAAAAGTGTATAAACCTTGGTGAATCTTACCAATTCTTAAAATGTCAACTTTAAAATATTTGGCGATATTTTTCTAAAATTATTTAAATTTCTAAGGATTTTATATAGTTTTCATAATAGTTTGGCGGGTTTTCGAGTAAAAAAAGTTTATCCCATCAAAATTGGGCGAAACGGGGCTTCAAAAAATTCAAATTGGCAAATATTTTTCTTGAAAAAAACATGGAAAAATAGCCCATGGGCTAAATTTAGCCCCTAAAATTATCCTTGATTGAGATGCATCCAAAAGATCCTATATCCACTTGAATTGATCACAAAAATATTAGAGAAGAAACTGTATATGGATCAATAATCAACAATGGCAACAAGGGAGTCAAAACACATGGAAACCCTATTACTTGGTTTCATCACATGTAAATAGCTCACGTTCTTATAGTGATTTGAAATGGATCACAATTTATAATTTATCATTTTTAGAGTGGAAAATTGGAGCCATGGACTTGCAAAGCCCTTGTTATAAGCTAAATCCATTTGTGAGGATAGATCCAACCTATACGGCGATCGAGCCAGTTACAAACCTATTTGGTAGCTCTGCACGAGGAAAAATATACCTACACCTAATATGATCATATGTCTAAGGTGTAAAAGGGATAAGAAGTGACGGATTCATAAAAAAGCTCCCTTCGGATTACCCAGAATGGGTTTTGACCTCTAACAACATTTGTGATGGCCCAAAGGTCGATAAAATGTGATGATGGGTAGGATAACAGGAAAAATAGCTTTCTAATTTTTGGGGACCAACAAACAAGAAGAGTGGACAACAAATAGAAAACCCACTTTAGGTGTAAGAAAAAAATCAATATTTGACTCCCAGGTCAGTCAGGGTTTGGGAAACTTACCCGGGTAAATATTTGAGTAGTACACTTGCAAGGAAATGTTTAAAATCACCTATAATAGCTACAATATTGTGCATTTTAAAGGTTTGTATGTGCGAACAGTGAGCTAGAACACTAGAATTTATTAGTGTTTTACCTTTAAAACAACTCCTAGGAAGTCTAACAGCCACCGAAAAATGAGCCAAGTGAAAGGTAATAAGGTTGGTCACAAAATTTGTTTCAGGAATTTTAATTTTCAGCCTTATAGGAGGCCACTGCATCCATGAAAAAATTGTTATTTTAACTGTATGAAACCCTTGGCATGGTCATTATGCTATAGAAATTGATTTTTGAAAATTCATGCACATGTGACAATTCAAAATGGTTCAAGGTGTGGGGAAGTGAGGACTAGTGATAGGTTGGCTCAATTAAAATATTTTATCAAATTTTAAGCTGATTAATCATGTATGCAAAATACAACCATACCTTTTGAAGGTCATCTAAAACAAGCATACACCTTCTATCTCGTTAAGGTACCTACTAAGTGTAAGAGGAGTAAGTCAGCACATGTTGGTGCATAGGAAGACCCAAGGTTCAACGTAAATCACACCAACAAAACCCCAGACACTAGACCTTTCAACATCAGCTGCAAATAGATGACATCTCACCCGAGGTATCAAAGGGGATAGCAGGAACCAGGTTTCTACAATGTTGAAGGGATGTGAATCATACATTTGACATATCCATTATTCATTCATTTAATGGGCGGCATATCATTACTTAATAGTAACAGAAGTAACGTTCATAAAAACATCATATGGAATTAACTATGGGCAACAGATACAAGCATTCATCACATTGAACATAAACATAGAGTACTGCAACCATATTTTCTCAATTGTATTATTATTAGAACAATTCTACATAGCTCGTGCAGAGCGCATCGATACTCTCAACAACTACCCAACATTACAAAGTCAACAAAATAGCTACTACAAGCTCTCCAAAGAGGCACACTCCCTACCCTTAGATATCCTACATATTTATACATCAAAACATTGGAAGAGCTCTTTACAAAGTGGACACAACTCCTAAATAACTTCCGCCTTCTACGTGATTTTGGGCCAGTTGTTGAACTATCACATGGTCCATCTCTAACACGCTGCTTCCAAGGCATGTCCAAAACCCACTCCAACATGCCCCCAACACTCATCCATTCCTCGTCCCGAGCAACTTCAACTGTTGTGTGAACTCCTTTGAGAAGTATTCTTCAGTATAGTAGCGTGAGTAATACTGCATAACACATTTCTAACCAGAGTTTTTACTTTCTGGGAACTGTGTTCTGATCCTCAGTTTGAGTCGAGTTCCAACCATCACTCGACTTTGAAAAAATTATCCTCTCAGCTCTTAGCCATGCTTCAAAATACTGGATATTTTCCTTCACATTATCAATGGTTCCCGAGCTCGCAACCTTCAATGTTCCCTTCTTGCCAACACGATGGTCGGTATTCTATTGGTTACTCTAGTTGCTCCTCCCTGAAGAAACACATATTGCTCGTTAGGGTTCTCTCTCTATTGTCAATCCTCTTTTCAGCAAGGCCATGACTTTATGTAACAAATTTACTCCGGATATTTTCTTAGTGTCACTCTATTTCCTATACTGCCTGGCTATTTTTGCTTCTTGACACCTTTGCTTCACCTCCCGACGTTGCATTCTTATACTCAAACTTGTAGCCTTAACTCTTCAAAATTAAACAAAAATAAACTTAATTGTTTTGGTCTACCTTCCATTTCCCCTTATATAGCCGATCCCGACATACTCCGCCTTACCTCAAAATTATTTACTTATGCCGTCAATCCATACTTCGGGATCAGATGCTGATTCGTTATCCTTCCAAAATTTTGGCGGTCGATTTCCTTTATGATGGCCACACATGCTCTCTAACACACATCAATTCACGCCTTCTTTTGCATTTCCTCCATTGTCTTCGCCAGCTTCTGAATTGTTTCCTTAGCCTTCACAACTTGCTCCTTTTCCTGAGTTTCATGATTTATGATGCCTTCTATTATCTACGCATCAAGTGGCTTTTGCAGTTGCTGCTCTATTTCACGGATCATCTGCTTGATGACTTCTTGGAATGCAGTGATATTTTGTATGACTTTGTACGCTTCATCCTATAGTACCTCTAGCTTCTATGTGATGTCTTGCTACTTGATCCTCAACTAACTAATCTCCTATTGTTGTTTTCTATTTTCAACTAGTGCTTTTACCTTCTCAGCTGCTGGCAAAGTGTTCATTTCTTCCTTCATATTTTATGCCTTTTATTGCGCTCCTCGTATCTTTTGCTTTATTGTTCGTAGCTCAGTATCCTCCAGCAGTTGTGTCCAGACCCGCATGCTTTCTTTACATAGCTTCATGCATTTCTCCTTCAAGGTCTTAATATTTTCTACCAAGGGAGTCACACTAGCTCTTTGTTCTCTTTCTTTCCTTTTCTCTATTGGTGTACTTGGAGTTTCTTTCGCATCCAGGTCCACAATATTCACTTGGAACCCTTTGATTACTTTCCCAAATTTCAAAAAAATTTCCTCAACTGGAAGATCCACCTCCAATTGGTCTTCCAAAATTGTATTGTACAGCCTTTCCAGCGCTTGCTGTAAATTTTCATTTTCTTGAACCACCTCTTCTTTTCTCTTCTCAACTTATTTTTTCTCTTTATGTGCTTCTTATTGGTCTCGACGCAACTTGTCATTTTCTTGTTGCAATAGCATCTTTTCTATTATCCCATTGGACTTCGCAACTAGCGTCACAACTACGTGCAACTGAATTTCTCTTGTTGTCCATGTCTACAATATATTAATCTCATCATCTAAAATCTCAAGAAATATTAATTTGACAAAACTTACCACAGCTGAGCTTTCTTGTAGTTCCCCTGAAGGTAACTCAATGGCTCCTGATGCTATCTTCACAGTTATTCCATTGTTTATGGAACTAATCGCCGAGGAACCATTTCTCTTGGTTATGAACTCCCTCTGCGCTCTTCTCCGGGTCTCCTAGTTGTAACTTTCGTTGCCTCTACTGCCTGTTGCAATGCAGTTAACTGCTCCTGCGTGCTTTTTTTATTTCATCTTGATTATTCACTACTTCTTCCCATGTTTCTTCTACTACTTCTCTTACTTGTTCTCCTATTTTAACCATATCATATTCGGTCAGTGAATGGACCATTGGTTCCCTTATGAGCTTCCTCTTCTTTCTCTGCATGGAAGTTCCTTCCTCTGTCTTCTCCTTCCTCTTTTATCCTACCTCTAGTGGTGTCTCTTGCACTTCGTTGCCTGTTCCATCTTCTTTTTCAGGTTCAGTATCTTGTTGGTCTTCTTCTCCGTTGTCTTGTTCTTCATTCGTTTCATCTTCCAAATTCTCATTATATGCTTCATATTGATTTTTTTGTTCTTCTTCCGTTAATGGGACTCTCCACCCATCCTCCCAATCATTTACAATTAGACTAATATCTTCCTCTGTCAGTCTGAATAATGTGGGAAACCATCTCTTTTCTAGATCCCGCCTTGCCTGAATATACATGTGATGTATTCTAGCTCCAAAACGTGCAATTTTTACGTACATCTCCACCACCTATGGCTTGATGTGCAACATTGTCTTGATAATTTGTCTTGTTATCAATATTCCTCCTCTTATTCTTTGTAAATCGTAAGTTAGCATACTTAGCTACCAAACACGTTTTACGCGCAACATCCAAAAACTGTGAATCCCCTGGCTCCCTCCATTCAAGTAAGGAAATCCATATCAGTAACCATGCATAATGGAATGGTTTCCCCTTTTCTTGTGCTTCTATACAGACCTCCAGAAATTCATTTACTAGAAATGTTTCCCAATTTATTTCTATGCCTTTTGCACACTTCTCTGTCACTTTTATGATTCATGTTGCAACCTGGTCCTTCTGACTCTTCCTGAATAGTTTGCAAGATAACACTTGTGTTACAAACCTCACTACATCATCCTTGATACTTGGCACATCTAATCGCCGTGGGACCCTATGCGTACCATACTTATGCTTCATCCTTTTTGGTATCTCCTTCTCTTGCTTCTTGTTTTTAAACAGTAGCATGGGATCCTCCCTTGTTGTCGGTAGCCCCATTATCTCTGCAATCAACTCACTATCAATGGAAACCGCCATGTCCAACCATAGAAAACCCCCATGCACACAACTCAACAATAATTGTGCACAATTCTTTACTTTTGTCGTTTTTCCAAAGTGTGGGATCTCTAGCAGATTAAATATGCCTACTCGTTACAATCTAGTCACCCATTGTTGTGGATCTAGTATAATTATCATTGAGTTTGGACTAGATTTCCACTCCATATAGCTATCCTTTATCATCCCCAAGAACCGCTCGGTGAGATTAATGTCGTGATTTGGATACCTTAACATCTTTATGGCTCCTAAAAAATTTCCCCAAATCGGTACACCTTCAGAATCTCTAGTGTATCTATGGGGTACCGCGACTTCTTCTGTAATTTTATCAATTTCAAATCCATATTCCTTGGAGGTATGTAATCCCTCTGATTGACAATGGAGGTTTATGCTTCCCTACATGTTCTTGAACTTGATGTCGATGGTCTGATAGTTTATCTCATCGCTCTTATTACCGATACCTCCTCCTCTATCACTACCGATGCGTTCTTTGTTCACGGCTTCCTCTGCACTGGTGTTGGCACTAGTACTTTTGGTTCCATCTTTCTACTTCTCCTCGGCTACACTCAACTTGCCTCGGCTTTGCTCACTTCACTTTTAACTACTTCAGTTCTAACTATTCTCAACTTGTGTCAAGAACCCATCATTCTACTCATGCCTTTAAACCCTACTTTCAATTGTCTTAACAACCTTCATTTTCACTCATACATTCAATGATACCCTAGATTCATGCATCATTTCCTAGATTTAGTCTTAACTCAAATCGATATTTGATCCTCTTTCTAATTCTCACCAGTGACCTCTTGCATTTATTACACCACGTCCCCTCACTTCAACCATTACTGCTCTCTTTAATGTTTGTGACTTGCGAAATGTGTACCTTTTTCCTTGACTTCTTTCCTACGATATCCATCTTCTTTGTGCTAGAATTTATAGCAGCATAACCAAGATCACTAAAAGAATGGAAAAGCACAGAAACAAAATGAGTGTGGAGCTCGTTTAACCACGATGATAAGAGCAATCATCTCCCAACCATAGACAAAGCTATTTGTCTCCCCCAAGCTTACACCTTCCAATAGAGAATGATGTACATCCAGATAGTAGTAGCGCAAACCCAAGAAAAATAAGAGAAAAACTTCTCCAATAGTGGAGAACCCCAAAAACTAGTCTCCTAGCTGCAGTAGTGAACCTCTCTTGACTAGAGCGAACTTGCTTGAGTGAATGACCAAATGAGAGGTCGAACTCTCTATTTATACACATCAAAAAGTGACTTTTTCCCTTACTGGGATGACCTAACTTTCCCTAATTGGGTCGACCTAAATGGGGCATTTCTGCCCATTGTTTGGGGCATACTGCCCACTGTTTTGGGGAAGTTTACCCACTGGGCCGACTTGTCTTGTGGGAATACAAAAATTACATTTAACAAATATTTTCTTTTTGATTTCACCCCGAGGCTTACATTGATTCTTTCAAGGGTTTTACATGATCAAATACATTGATATCTTCTCCGGTAGGAGGTACAAGAATAACTTCTGAAGTTGCACTATTTCCAACACTCCCTCTCAACAAGGAAGATATTCTTCGGACACAATATTCTAAATTTATTCTTTCTTGGGTTGACCTATGAGGTGATGCCTCACGCATATAATAATACAACACTCCCTCTTAGCCAGGGAGGCATCATCAGTATTATCATACAGGAACACATCTGGATATCATCTGTACATCATGGTTATCTCTGACCTCTCTATATCATAAGAAAGGTCTTCCAACACAATATTAGTCCATCGAGAAGTGTCAACAAATCAATCTTCGTGCATCAGCTCAATCTAGTCCATAGAAGAACGTGCACTATCTCCACGACTCTGCCCTATCCATAGGGGAGTCACTTGTGCCTCAGCTCGACCCAGTCCATCGGGGAACATGCACAAGGAAAACATGCCTCAACTCAACCCAGTCCTTCAGGCAACATGCACCAAATCAACCAGTCCTTTTGTGAGTCCTAGAGTACCAGTGTGCATCAGTGTGTACCAGTCTCTCCATCCCATCTCAGGATGTCTAAGAGATATCCTCACTCTTTTTAGAGTGATCTGGAGAATGCACTAGATCTCTCCATGAAGTCCCATGATGTCTGAGAGATCTCCCCACTCTACTGAGTGTCCAGGAATGTGCGCTAGCCTCTCCATCCTATCAGGATGTCCAAGAGATATCCTCACTCTATCCTAGAGTGGTCTGGAGAATGCAGTGGCCTCTCCATCCTATCTGGATTTCCGAGAGATCTCCTCACTCTATCCTAGAGTGATCCAGAGAATATAGTGGCCTCTCCATCCTATTTGGATGTTCAAGATAGCTCCTCACTCTATCCTAGAGTGATATGAAGAATGCAGTGGCCTTTCCATCCTATCTGGATGTCTGAGAGATTTCCCATAAGATTCACATGACCTTCTACTACTTGTATGTCTCTACATTCGATGGGATCCTTCCATACCTGGATGAGAACCTGAACGAGTAGAGGTGCATGACCATCTACTACCTTTTTGTCTCATATTCCGATGGGATCCTCTCATACCTGGATGAGAACCTAAACGAGTAGAGGTGCATGTCCATCTACTACATGTTCATCTCATTTGCCGATGGGATCCTCCCATATCTAGATGAGAACCTGAATGAGTAGAGGTACTTGTGCAAGCTTCACATGACCATCTACTACTGTGTAAGCTTCACATGACCATCTACTACTTGTTCGTCTCATCTGCCGATGGGATCCTCCCATAATTGGTTGAGAACCTGGACGAGTAGAGGAACCTGTGTGGAACCAAACTTCACCCAACCATCTACTACATGTATGTCTCATCTGTCGATGGGATCCTCCCATACCAGGATGAGTAAAGATACCTGGGTGGAACCAAACTTCACTAGACCATCTACTACATGTCCATATTATCTGTCGATGGGATCCTTCCATATCTGGATGAGAATCTAGATGAGTAGAGGTACATGGGTGGAACCAAACTTCACCTGACCATCTACTACATGTCTATCTCATCTACCGATGGGATCCTCCCATACTTGGCTGAGAACCTAGATGAGTAGAGGCACCTGGGTGGAACCAAACTTCACCTGGCTAGCTACTACCTGTCCATCTCATCTGTCGATGGGATCCTCCCATACCTGGCTGAGAACCTGGACGAGTAGAGGTACTTGGGTGGAAACAAACTTCACCCGACCATCTACTACCTTTATGTCTCATCTTCCGATGGGATCCTCCCATACCTGGATGAGAACCTAGACGAGTAGAAGTACCTGGGTGGAACCAAACTTCACTCGACCATCTACTACCTGTCTGTCTCATCGGCCGATGGGATCCTCCCATACCTAGCTGAGAACCTGGACAAGTAGAGGTACCTGGGTGAAATCAAGGTAAAAATATCCATGTCATCTTTCCCTCTCAAGGAGGGACACGTTCTCTTCCACTCCAAGTCTTCTACGAAATTATTCAACTTTTTCCTGGGAAGAGGCTTGGTATGAAAATCTATAGTTTGGTCATCTGTCGGAACATACTGTAACTCAACCACACCTTTCTACACCATATTAAGAATGTAGTGATACTACATCTCTATATGCTTCGACTTGTTGTGGGATTCACTATCACATGCACACAACTCTGGTTATTACAGTGAATCACAGTTGGCCTTCGAATATGGACAACCAATCTCGCAAGGAGTTTCTGAAGTCACACAAATTCCCAAGCTATTGCACTAGAAACAATGTACTCGGCCTCTGCAGTACTAAGAGATATTGAGGTTTGCTTCCTGTTACACCAGGAAATCACTACAGAACCCAAGTTGAAGCAACACCCGTAGGTGCTCTTCCTATCTGCAGCACACCCGGCCCATTTTGAGTATGAAAATCCCTGCAATCTCAAGTCACATTCTGAAGCATATATCAATCCATATCCCACAGTTCCATGCAAGTACCTCAGCACATGTTTTGCAGCAACCCAATGAATTTGTCTCGGCTCGCATATGAACTAGATGAAGAGCATTCACTCCAAAAAATATATCTCGTTTGGTGTTCGTCAAGTACATCAAGGATCCAATGTGCTGGCAATACATATTGGGATCAATCAAATCTGAATCGAAAGCAGAGTCGCTTAGCTTCTTCAAATTTACATCCATCGGTGTTCCCATAGACCATAATCAACTCCCTCTGTGCTAGAGTGTCCTACTCCCTCTGCATCTGAGCATCCTACTCCCTCTGCATCTAAGCATCATGCTCCCTCTCACGAGCTATCTACAGAGTGTCCTTCTCTCTCTCACTTCAGGTGCCAATCTGAGCACCAACTTTCACAGAGTAGAAGAGCACAGTTGCTTACTAAAATGTAAGTATCCATCCTAGTCACAACCAGGTACATCAAGGATCCTCTCAATTGTCAGTATGAATCTACCAGTAACACTATCAGTGTAGCCAGGTACTCATAGTCATCATGTTGGATCTGCTCAAGATCTCAATTGTGTCCTTCCTTATCCTAGGAAGATATCAACACATAATCAATAGGCCAAGGTCCTCAACTCAAGGGCTAAATCCCTCTTAATTGTTTTTGGGGGGGGATGATCTCATCTCCTTACGATCTATCATCTCCTCATCCTCTCTCTTCAGATCGGATCCTCTAGGCATGTGGGTCATGTATTAAATATAGCTGAATGTGTTAGGTCCTTGTCTGTTTGCATGACTTCCATCTAACTGATTTGTCTAGGATTCATCCTTCTAAGTTGAGAATCATTCTCCTAGAAGCTTCCCGCCCTTGATTAAACTGAACATCATCAGGATTCATGTTTCCATTACTTGTTCATTGGAACAAGTCTCACCATACTTTTCTTATAGGCCATATCATATGGTCTTTTCCATACAAGTCCAATCCTGTCATATGGTTACCATAATCAAATTTAATCAATCGTTCACAAATGCTTCAACACAAAATATATATCGAACTATCTTGATGTCTGATATCTCTATTAGAACATACTACCAAGAGTGTGTACAACTCTAAGCATGTTAGAATGAGATAGGTTCATAAAAGTTTTGTAGCATTATTGCTATTTACCCAATCATATACATAAAAAATACTATTTGATCCTATTGTTCATCAATAAAAGAATTATAACACATTGCAGAGGGGATCACCTCTAATCCCCTCTGCTGCCATTTAACGACCAATAGTGGGCAGTCTTTTGTCGCATGATCTAATTGTCTACAGTAAGTACATGTCGTTCATGAATTCTGGCTATCTTGCACAAAGTGTCTATTTTTACCACAATTATAACATATTATTGGTCCTTTTCCTCTTCCAAATCCTTTGCGCCCGCAGCCTCTAAATCCTCTGCGACCCCCTTGGTTAAATCTCTCGAAGCATTATTCTCATGAGTCACATCTTCCAATGCAACTTCTCCTTGCATTCTATACGCATTTGATGTGTGCTCTTTCATTAAATCCAATGTGCGCCATTCGTTTTCATCATGCCCCACAAATTTGCAAAAGTTACAAAACAGACTCCTTGGGGTACTCACATATTGCTATAAAGTGGGACAAACCTAGGGAGAATGGGGTCCTTTAAAAATATCACACAATACACCTCCCCATGTACGCAAGGGATTTGGATTTCCCATTTCCAAATAGTCTCTAAATGTCGGGCACTTGTTCTTATGGCGACCCTCAACCTACACCTCGTACATCATACTTATTCGTGCTTCTCTTTCCCCTTTGTAATTTCTTGCAATTGAACCGTCAATGCAACAAGCTGCGTCTGGACTTGAGTTATCCTCGTGCTTCTCTCTCCTACTGGGGATGCTTCCATCTTCATAGCCATTTCCAATGCATCCATTTGTGTTGTAATCTTCTGGTGTGTCACAGGGGCGTGTATATGTGGCAACAACTCCATAATGAACCACTCTTTTTGTTGCTCCTCGGGGATATGGAATATTACCTTATCCATCAATGCTTTGAATCTTTGGTCAAATTCCCAGACTGAATTAGTTGACAATTGTTTTTCCTTTAACTCAGTGATATACTGTGACTCAGACTTTGGCTTCTTAAATTCCTTTTATCAGTGCAACCTTGACGCCTCCAAAATTTATTTTTGGTACAGTGGTCTGGTACTTCATATACCATGTCATTGCATGATCCTTGAAAGTGGTTACCAACTACACTAGCTTTGTAGCATCATCTTGGACTTGCTTCGTCTGCCAAATAGCTTCACATACAAACAAGTACTAACTTGGATCATCTATCCACACCTCGTGGAAAACAAGCATCCTCAATGTGGGGTATGACATCGGGTTTTGTGCAGTAATGCTACTATTCGTTGTGGGTTATCTCTGACCAGTTGACTTAGATTTGCTACTATGTCTACTGTTTCTATTAAATGAAAATAATATATTTGGACTTCTTACCTTAGTTTTTGGGGACACGCGTGGGGTCATGGGTTTGATGAAAATCCTGAAATGGATAGGATACCTCCTTCAGATGGTTTGAGTTGTCTTCCTTCTTCTTCCTCTGAGTGCAACAATCCTTTGAACTGGACCACTACATAGAAATCTCTTTCTTGATACTCACTGCACTGCTTCTCCACCTTAGTTGCAGTCCTCTTCCTACTGTCTTTCTGAAATATTTCTCCTCCATGCTGCAATCATGTCTCTTCTAATATCACATCTTCTTATATATTCAGCATCCTCATCTCATTCCTTCCTCATTCATTCCTTTTTCATCCATATCATTCCCTAGTCAACCCACAGTTTCCATTTGCGCTCATAAGTGTTTAACTGCTATGTTGGTCTGATTCCAATATCAACATTCCCTTCTCACAAAATAGCATATTAACCCAAGTACTAAATGACTTCAAATATATTCCATGCTAACCCTTAAAGAAATGCCTCTTGGATATGTTGTAGGACGGAGTATAGTATACGAAAAACTCTACAACATACCCCTTCAAAATACTATCCAACCAATAGTCAACTACACATGATATAATGTTATTCACATATTTAACTAACTGGATCTCTTCCAAATTCCATTCCCTTGGACCATCATATTTATATTTTGGGTTTGATCCAACCAACCTTATCAACCAATATGTCAGAAGTATAGGAAATTCACAGAAGAAAAATTCATACAAATCCTGATAGACCTACCTCTGTAACCAGTCTACTTCGTTGAATTGTGGGTTCTTATTTTTTTCTCTAGAAAATTGGTACTCCTTTTGTTTCATCCAATCTTCTATTTCTTCTCTCGTTGGCCTCTAGAAAATCATAACTCAAATCTCACATCCCTTCAAATGGATACCCTTGTTCTGACAACATAGCCATTTGTTGGTGCACCTACAAACCCAAGGTTCAACACAAATCACACCAACAAAAACCTAGACACAATCCCTTTTGACATCACCTTCGAACATATGACGTCTCACCTGAGGTATCATAGGGGACTGCATGAACCAATTTTATATAGTGCTGAAGGTATGTGAATAAAAAATTTGACAGATCCATTATTCAATCATTTAACGTGCAACATATCATTACTTAAAAGTAGTAGAAGAAACATTCATAACAACATCATATGAAATTAACTATGCACAATAGATACAAGCATTCATCACATTGAACATAAACACAGAGTACTGCAACTGGAGTTTCTCAATTTTATTATCATTAGAACAATTCTACATAGCTTGTGTAGAGCGCATAAATACTTAGTCAACAACTACCCAACATTACAATGACAACAAAAAAGCTACTCCAAGCTCTCCAAAAAGGAATACTTCCTACCCTTAGATATCCTACATATTTATACATCAAAACATGGGCGGATCCCTTTACAAAGTGGACACAACTCCTAACTAGCTTCTAAATAACTTCTGCCTTCTACGCGGTTTTAGGCCAATTGTTTAACTATCACATGGTCCATCTCTAGCGTGCTACTTCCAAGGTAGGTCCAAAACACACTCCAACAACACACAACCAAATGGTCATAACTTAGAGTACCCCATGTAATTCAAAGGGAGAAGGACTAGCCCTCCCTCATCACTAGAGATTTCGGGCTCTTGAAGTTGCCCCCAAAGAGAGAAGGA
This sequence comes from Larix kaempferi, assembly GCA_027924585.1. Classification (NCBI taxonomy): domain Eukaryota; kingdom Viridiplantae; phylum Streptophyta; class Pinopsida; order Pinales; family Pinaceae; genus Larix; species Larix kaempferi. The sequence continues at coordinate 22,240,746 of BSBM01000223.1, read as the reverse complement.
TTCCCACGAAAAGGAAGAGTTCTAAGAACCCCCTAAGGGATTTTGGCCAGAGTTACCTAAGCGGAGAAGTATCTCAATTGAGTCAAGCTAGTCACCATTCTGAGACAGTCAATTTGAGAAAAAATACTGAAAACAAATACCCACTCCTCTGACACTTAAATGACCTATAATGAGGGACCCCTAGTTAAGTATTCCTTGGCTGTGACTCTTAGTATTCTAATAATTGAAAATTGCTTGAAATGAAAAGGACCAAGCCAACCATGTGGCGAGATCACGTCTTTCTTTCAAAAGCATGTCCCTTGGTCAAACAAACTATGCATGTGTATGTTTTGGGTTTTATATCATGTTTTTGTTTGGCAGTCACCTGAAAATAAATATTAATGTAGCTACATACAAATGAATAATGTCTGTCCACCCTCCCTACTAAACTTGGCATTAACCTTATCAAGTATGATGGCAGGAGGACCCAACCATCACCCAATATTTGGGTTATGCTCCTTTAGCCTTTGAATCGGGTGTGCAGTACTAGTAAAAGAAAAATGAAATACTACTACAACTAATCTATTCACAACAGTTCGAGGAATGGGGTTGAAGTCCTTTGCGGGATGGTAGATCCACCATATGCAAGAAGAACATCAAAGTTCCTAGATTAGTGGACTAGAATTTAAATCCTACTTGCTCAAAATAAAATATAAATGATATACAACAATGAAATTACTCTAAGATAAAGAAACAAAATTGAAATATAAACAAGTATTTGAAATTTTTTGTACTTTGATAACTAAAATAATTGCGAGGTGTGTGAGACAATCTTAGCAACCCATGTGTAACATAACAAATGAAAGCTCAAAATTACTGATTTTTGTGAGGTTATCTAACACTTTTTGTTCCCTTCCCTATTTGTCCTAATGCCTCAAATAGGTCTTGGGGTGGTTCCCTAATGCTCGGGAAGAGCATAAAGGAAAACCGAGTAAAGGGAATTTAATTATGCAACAACCTTTTGTATTTTAAGTACTAAAAAAAGGAAAACGAAAGGAATTTTCACATGCATGAAATAAACGCACAGCAAGGACTATGTTTGTCCCCAAGAATGCAAACTAACACAAAATGGTCAACTTGCTATTTCAGGGCTGCCATAAAATATACATGCAAATAAACAAAGTGAAGGAGGAAGAGGTTGACCACTTAAACCAACAAGGATAGGGTGACTTGAGGGCTTTCCTAAACTGCCAACAACAAGTAGACAAGTGCTCCTCCTGAATCAGAAAACTTGCACAAATATTCATACAAACAAAAGCTACAATTGTTAAGAGTTAGGAAATAGCAAATAAACCCAAGGAAACAACAAATAACACCTAGTTAACTAACCCAATAACATATAGCTAACAATAAGAAACTATAAATGTCCCTCAACCCTTATCATGCATACAAACTAATCCTAACAGCTATAAGTGAAAACAAGCAAGTGTATCCTAAGACCCCAAAGAAAAACCAACAATACTTAGTTATATCCCTTCAAGTCCTAACCGATTAAAATGAACCCCTCCTCCTTTTATAAATATCAAGGAGTAAGGATTTACTTTTCAAAACAAAATGTCACCTCAAAATGTGACATGTGTTACAAGTCAAATGGGTTTTGATTTTCTTTCAAAAGTGACACCCAACTTTTACAAAAATAATATACTTTCCCCTTTTTTCAAAAATTAAATTTATTTGAGAAAAAATAGAAGGGGGGGGGGCTTAGAGGCCAAGTGGAAAGATTCTATGTCATCACTGAGTGGAGAATTATTTTCCACCTTATGCACTTGAATTTATTGATTGAATCTAAACCCCTATTGTATCCTCCCAAATGGTTCTCTTTTGGATTCAAAAAAATTGATCCAGAAAGTTCCCATTTAAAGCACTTTGTTGGTTGGTCTATGGGGCCCAAAACAGGGGTTACTTATTTTGGGCTGAATTTCTAAGTGGGGTCGCTATAACATCAAAGTATACTTTTCCACAGTCCCATATATTTGGGTGAAAATAAAAGCTGGACGAGCCTTTTGAAATTATGCAATTCATTTTTTGGTGAGATTTTTATTTAGAATGATGAATAATGGAATTTCCTTATGTGAAAATGCTTTTCCCATCTACACCACAATGTTTTGAAACATCCATATCGATTTCCTTCACCTCCAACTCCTTCCTAATTCCTCCTCCCCCCAATGAATCCCTAAAATATATAAAAGTATTTCCTTCTATTAAACCAATGTGGTGGTCTTTCATTCATTCCTTGCCAGTTATTATTTTATCAAGATATGATCACCCCACTCTCCACCCCACCTATACTATATTCTTCCATATTTTATCCACCAAGAAAAGAAATGCAAACCCCTAACATGCTTTATCCCTATTTTAGTTGCAAGTTCTATGAAGGAGTCACCAAGTTTGAGGTCTGTAACTTCTCTCAAGGGTTCCTAATAAACTCCCCTTTTATGTGTATAAAAATCTACTCTCGATGGTTCCTAAAATATGTTAATATTGTATATATGCCTAAATTTGAGAATTGCAACTTTAATGTAACTGTTGGCTAGACGTTTTTTTTTGTTTTGTTTTTTTTGGCAGAAGAAGAAAAAGAGTTTCTTGATATTCATATATGAATCAAAGAGAACTACACAATTTTTCTTGTCCCTCAGACAAAGGTCTTGTTGACCTATAATATCTACCAAACAAAAACAAAAATGATTTTACATTGAGTTCAAAAAGCATGCTAAGGATAGCATATATGTCTAGTTCTAAACTTGGTCCCTATAATAACATTACATTCTTGTGAATCTATAACAATATACAAGAGTGTAATCTAATAAATACAAAACAAGTTGTATTCTAAACATAAAAAAAACTTTAAAATATATATAATATAAATATCCCGACATCAATAGAGTTGTACCAATTCTTCCCCTGTAAGAATATTGTTATGATAGTAACCAATGTGTGCCCATCCTTCTTCAAGCTATAGCCCTTTCTTTGATATATTATCAACTCTCTCATTGTAGGACCTGAAAATGTGGGAAAATTTTATATCCTCAAAATATTTAATGGAGTCCATTACAAGTTGTTTCCAATATATCAAAATTGGAACATGAAGAGCCTGTGTCCCCGACACGCAATCTATAATGATTGAGGAATCACCATATATCAAAATCCTCTTGAGCTTTTCCATTTTTTCTAGGTGTAAAATCCCCCATAGGGAAAGCAGTTTTTCCCAGTTGTTGCTATCGCCACCACAACCAAAATGCATCTCCAAAAAATGACCCTGGTCAATAATGATAAAGCAACCAACACCACATCTGTCTACCTGGGACGCTCCATCAAAATAGCCTAAAGGAAATATAGTGGGATTAACCGGGATATTCCTGGATATCGAGCGACAAACCGATTCAATTTCTGTGTGTTGTGTAACAAAGTGTGTTATGTATGACACTGCCCCGATCAGTGTAAAGGTAGTATCCTCGAAAATAATGGTGTTTCGATATCTACACAAGCCCCACAGAACGAAAAGGGGAAAATATATAAGCTTACTGTGTCTGCAGTTCCAAAGTGACAAACAGGAATTTAATGACCCAAAATACCACCTGCCAGGGACTCTGAAGCAAACCGTGATCTCATCCCAAATCTGGAGTAGAACTGAGCACTGGGCGAACATATGTTCTGACATTTCTTCAGCCTTGATGCATAAAGGGAAGCACGAGGGCCAATGCCACCTTGAGGTGATAAACCTCTTCAAAAAGAAAACTATTATTCAAAGCCATCCAAGTGAAAATATTGATTTTAACTGGAACATTCCACTTCCATAGATTTGGAAACACCTCGTATGCCATCCACATGGATACGTTCCCATCGCCATTCCCATATGACCAAAATAATTGATCCAATTCATAATTTAATGTGATTCCAGCATGATAAATATTTTTAATATAAAGTTGCCACTCAGATGTTGCATCATCAGTCAAGTTTAAATCGCTAGAGTTAAGCCATAAGCCTATGTAGACCGTTGGGCCAATCCACATCTTGCATTATTTAGGAAAATAACACCTTTTTGATGTAGTATCTGAATCTTAATCTCAGAGAGACCTAAAATGAGTTGTGTCCTGAGGATAGGATCCACTCCAATCCTAATTTGAAATCCATTTCCCACCCACCAAGAAATCCAATGATTTAGTAGTGGTAAAACTGCCATTAACCCAAACCAAAAAGCATAGCAAATTTTCACAAATTTATCCTTAATTCTAATCCAATTAATCACTACTCTATGCTTTGACTATTTTCCCCTGACAATTAAGCCCCAAAGGCGTAGATCGGTCAAGTTGCGCCAAAGACTCTTCAAATGAAGAGAATAGTAAACCCAGAAAATATTTCTCACACCCCATCTACCTCTATTTTTTGAAGAAATATGTTCCCATCCAACCAAATGTAAGCCCTGAGTTACAGTAGATCCATTCCACATAAAATTGAAGAGAAGCATTTGAATCCTTCCAATGATGGTTTTGGGAACTTTGGCTAAAGTGAACCAATAAACCGACATACTCGAGAGAACTGAATTAAGAAGTGTTTATCTACCACCCATTGAAGCTTCCAATGTAACCAAGAGTGGATCTTCTTTTCAATCTTGGTAAGCAACCATTGCTAGTCCAAGATCAAGTATGAATTAGGTTTTAGAAAAAAACCTAAATACTTAAATCCACAATCAATATGCATATATGAAAAGGGGAAGAAATTATTGATCTAGATGATCATAGCCTCCTTAATGTAGTGGGTATGGAAACTAGACTTAGGCCGGCTCAACTCCATACCCGAGGCCAAGCAAAATAATTTAAGTATAAATTTAATTGAAGCCACTCTTGAACGTCCCCAATACCAAATATAATAACATCATCAACAAATAACAAGTGGGTTATGTGATGATTGTGAGTTATCTTAATACCATTGATTTTGCGAGCTTCTTTCGCATGCAGAATAAGACAACTAAGTCCTTCTACGACCAGGATGAATAGTAGGGAAGACTGAGGACACCCCTGTCTAAGTCCCCTCTAAATTTTAAAGAAGTATTTAGGGCTACCATTGATGAGGATGAAGAAATTGGTTGTCGACACACAACCCATGATCCAACGTGTGTTATTATAGTCAAGGCCTACATTCAATAATAAGAGTTGCAGAAAAGGCCAATCCACTAGGTCATATGCCTTAACTAAGTCTAGCTTAAGGATAATGGTTCCCAATTCTTTGTTTTTGCTGGATGTATAGTCTCTTGCACCACCCCAATTGCATCAAAAATCAATCTCTGATTTAAAAATCTGAATTGCTCTTTTGAGATACCCAGTGAAAGTACCAGTTTGATTCTATTTGCAATCGTCTTCGAAATAATTTTGTAAATAAGGTTGCACAGGGCTATATGTCTGACATCCTGAAAGGACGATGGGTTTGATACCTTTGGAATCAAAGATAAAAATGTGGCGTTTAATCCACTAGAAAGTTTCCATGTCAATCGAGCCTCTTCTACCAATCGAACCAAATCAGGGCCTAGCAAATCAAAAAACTGCAAGAAGAAATCCCTGGTCCAACCATTCGGGCCCAGGATCTTTTCATTCTCCATATTTCTTAAAATATTCTCAATCTCAGGTAAAGTAATAGGTCTTCCAATAAAAGTGCAATCCTCATTAGAGAATAGTTTAGGAATTACCTGAATGTAATGTCCCTTATTAGGAATTTTATTAAAATTGCAATTTTCCACTTTTTTCCTTGGTTCGACCTTTGACTAGTTTCGATCTCTAGGTCCCAAATTTGCCCCAAATGATCCCAAATATTCTGAGAAGGTATATGAATGATATTAGAACATAAATATGTGTTTCAGGGATGCCTTTGTACCTTTAAAACACTTCTGCAAATACTCTTTCAATTCTGGTCAATGTAGGTAACTTTACTAGTGATTTCCCTTTGACTAGTATTGGTCTCTAGGTCTCAAATTGACTCCAAATGCCTTCAAATATTCAAGGAAGGTTTATGAATGATATTAGGAATTGAATATGATGTTCATAGAAAACATATGGACACCTAAAGACCTCTTCAAACTCTCTTAAGATTCTGGACCAAGTATGCAATTTTACTAGTAATTTGGGGTTCAAATCCCCCTAAGGTAAGTACTGAAAATGGCTTCCCAAATGCCTCCAAACCCACTCAAATTTATGAACAGAGGTATGTAATGTGTTAATTATGTTATTAAGGTCTCATATGCATCATTAATGGTTTATTACAACTGTTCTCACCCTCTCCCATTCAACTGCAAAAATCCCCAATTCGACCCTTGGGGAAATGGCACTATTTCTTCTCCCAATGCAATTAAACTGAGTAAAAATGCTTCAAATGCTCAAGTACAGTACATGAAACTTGTATAATATATCCATGGCAGTATATTTATCACAAATATATCATAGAATCATCCATTCATTTGAAATCATCATCAATACATTGGCTCACAACAAGGTAGTGGGGAAATGGCATTGTTCTTCCATTAAAAATGAGATTTATACATTTCTACTTGGAATTTAGACCTGAAACTCTTTGGAGATGAAGAATAGAGTATTTAATTCATATTACAAAAGAAATGGGGCATTAGAAGCTCCCCCAAAGAGTACAATAGCTCACCAAAAACGCCCTCCCTCAAGGATCAAGAATATGCCATCAAAATTGGAAATGGTTGAAGGAGCGAGCTGCAATAGAAGAAACCATGAGCTTCCCTGTAGCTTGCACCTGAACATAAAGAATCCATTAAAGCTCCAAATGAAAGGTCTGAATGGCCTTTCCAATTGCCAACTTGGATGGGAATCTTTCACCCTCGAAATTGGCTAAGGCAAGAAACTAGTCATCCACTAGCTCTCCCTCTTCACAAATGCAATTGCAAATTCTACAAATGATCAAAATCCGGTTTCATTCTTTGTTATTGACATTTATAAAGTTCTAATGGCCTCCATGGGTCGAATTCCTTCCAAGAGACTCATTCCAACTCAAGTTGGGAAGAGATTCCAAAGAACGCCACTTGTACAACAATTCCTAGTCTCCCACTTCCACCAAATCACATGTGGAAGCATCTTAGCTGCCCTAACACCCTTGAGCGCCCTCTTGGAGTCTATTTTTAGCCCTGACATGTCATATATGTCATATGTCATCCTTCAGGTCTGATTTGTGTCATAGGTGTCATAGCATCTTCATCATTGTTGTCATAGAGCTAGGGAATCTAGCCCAAGTGTCTCACTAGCTCCAAATTGCCTCTTCCTCTTCCATGGGAGTTACTCTTCCTCTATATTTCGACCTTGGATGAGTCATGCCATGAATAATACTTTTTGGACTCCCCCAAATATGTTACCATTCACCTTGAATTCGAATTGGTGAGAGAATGATGCCAAATGTAGTGGGGAAATCTAGCCATATGTGGGTCCCACTTCCTCCATGTGTCTTCATGATGAAATGCCACTTTTATTTTAACTTGTATATATTTATTTAGCTCATTTATTAAATATTTATGCCATTCTAATGTTCAAACATCATTTATTATCCCCATTATTCCAAATCCCAAAGCTTCCACCCCAAACCTAGGAAACTAGTAATTTTCCTCCTTGGCAATTATTTGACCTTTGGCATCAATTTGACAAACTCTAATGAATAGGGCCAATGTGATTAGGCCATTGTGACCCAATACCAAATTTGGGACATGACACTGAAGTACCTGTAATTGTGCCACCAGGTTATTTGTCTATGGTTTCTTCAACAGATTTGAAAAATACTCCAATGCCAAAGCTACAATTCCCTGAGAGGTAGTAACTTTCACCCCAAGGGATCTCTCAATATCCCATATAACTTTTTCTTATTTCTTTAATTATAAAAAGAGTGAAATAATTTCGTATTCAAATCACCATTAGCAAGCCACAATGCCCGGATTTTTAGTCTCCACAAAGTCTCATCGATCTTAAGCAAATTCTTTTTTTGTTCTTCAAGAATATTGATTTCCTCCGAGAGGGGTGAAGAAACAATATATGCGAAAGGAAAGGAGTAAAGTGTAGACAAATTAGCCTCGACTTCCATCAAAGATGAATGTAAAAGCAATTTTTTATGCCGACTCCATGGTACCACTACATCTTTTAGAGAATGGAGAAAAATAAACAGAATGTACATAGTAGGACCCTTGTGCTTTTCTAAAAATGACTGCCAATGTTTTCTAACCAGCCTCTCGAAATATTGCTCATTATATCAAAGGGGGGAGTATTTGAAAGGATATTTAGACTTAAATTTCCATTCCCTCCTTCAAAACAATAGGATAATGGTCATAAATGTTCACATTATCAATCCATGAGAAACAGAAGTCTAAAACTGAAAGAAAATATTCGATAATCAAGAACCGGTAAAAGAGTTTCACCACTACATCCTCCCCTTTGTGACCATTTCACCATGTAGGTAAGAAAGGCTTTGGCTCGATATCCACCATCCCATGTTCTTCGATCAGGTTTCGAAACCAATCAATGTTTGTAGGAATTTGAGCCTTTGTCCCCCAAGACTCACGAACCGCCATTGTAAAATTAAGGTTGTTACACCTAAATCTGGCTACCCCGAGACTCAGTGTAAACATCCCTGAAGATTCCCTTGACTAAGTCATTAACCTGGAAGAGATGCAAATCCTTTATTGCTAGGTTTTGAGAGGTCGTCGCTGGTTGTCCTCATGCAACCTGCTACGTCGCAGCTTGTCCTCTTGCAAGCTGCGACTATGTCAGTTAATGGACAAAAATAGTTCCTTCGAGGCCATTCTCGAAGCTAGTTGACATGGATCACTATCCCTAACCTTGTGGGAGAGTTGGCATTCGGTTCCTAACCTCTTGGAGGGATCCCCTAACTCACTCCTACCATATCTCAACCTACCCTATCCACTTAGTCCTATATAAGTGAAGCTCCCCCCCATTCCAAAGGGAGGAAGTCTATAGTGTCTACATGCTGGTGAAATTATCCTAAAGAGATCCCTACTCATCTATTGGGAGACTCACACTTCCTTGGGATGCTTTGGCATTGACTTGAATCGGTGGAGGATTGCCACGTTAAGTCATCGGTTGTAATCTTCTTATCCTACGTAGTTCTCTATTCAATACAGTAATATAAATGCTTTCCACCAATCTCGTTGTATCAATGATGTATTGTGTAGTTAGCCTACTTAACTGCTTACTTAGATCTATTATTGTATAGATACGTTTTGCTCGTTTTGTTGTCTTGTTGTCTTGACAAGTTTTGCGGCTTGGATTCAAAGATCATCAAGCTTGGAGCAGCATTCGAGGAGAAAAGGATTAGCGTTCTATAAGGTAAACGTATCTAGTTCCTTCATCCTTAATTAGATCTAGGCAAGTGATTTATATTCTGTCCTATTTGTTCTAGACTCGCGTTGAGCTAGGGAGATCACACCTTGAGTCCACTCTTGGTAGATTGTCCGTCAAACAAATCTGGCGACCATACTGGGGAATGTACATTGTTGTAGTTTTCAATTTGATTGTCATTTTCAATTGATTGCTTGCATAAGCCATTTCTTTGCCTCTTTAGCCATTTCACCATCAGATCTTCATTGTGAAGACTTTGATTACCTTCCTCTGAGTCTGCATTGTCATTTTCTGAGCCACTTCATTGTTAATTTCTTTGGTATTTTTTTATCCTAACATTTGGATCTCGCCCGTCGCACCTAGGCCATATACCTAGAGCACCGATCATATTTTCTTGCATTCTAGCTCTTTGTCGTCTGTAGCTAGGGTTTTACCCCTAGCTTGTGCAAATGAGCACCTACTAAGGAGAAGAGACTCCTTAGTAGCAGTTCAGTAAATGGAAATTAAAATGCTAAAACAGAAATGTAAACTAGTCTAAAACACATGCATGAAACAAAAAGAACAAAAGATAAATAATGGTTTTTGTATTGATATTACCTCCAATGTGGAGGTTGATGAAGCTCTTGCAATGTCCAAGAGGGTTGCTCCAAGCTCCAATGTGCTCCTTCTCTTTCTCCAATGGTGGAAATGGGCCAAAAGGGGCTCTCAAGGTGAAAGTGGCTCAATGGTGAGCTAGGGTTTCAAGAGAGATTTTGGCAGAGTAAGGGTATACTTGATTGTGGATGTGGAATAAGGGATCTCCATCACCTATTTATAGTTTTTTGGTGGTGGAGTGTTGACCCATGGTTTTGGGAACCATATGGTTTAGGGCAGCTGTATAGGGTTTTTTTCCTCCTTTTCCTCATTATTTTATATTTTTATTCCCTTTTTAGGGGGTTTTTGCTATTTCTAGAGGAATTTTGGATATTTTTGGAGAAAAAAGGGGTTTTTAGCCTTTTTTAGGCTTTTTTGAGGGTTTTGTGGCCTTTTGGAGGCTTTTTAGTGGGATTTTCAGGGTTTTCAAGGGAAATATGGTAGGAAAATGGACAAATGAGCCATGTAATGTGGTAGATGAGGTAGTGAACACTTTTTGGGTGTTAACAGATTGCCCCCTGATGTGCGAGGGCAAGAGCTCATCGTATGGCCGATGGACATCATAAGTCATATATGGTTTCCTGGGGTATGGAGAAGAGAAGAAACAAACTGAAGCCCGGAACAACGATCCCGAACAAACTGCAAGAACTAAAAGTACATAACCTCAATAATGGATGAGGAATCATCTGATCATGTGGACGAGGCGGGCATTCCCATGCTTGTATCAGGATATAACATAATAATAACAATGGGGTCCAAAATATGGGGACCTGAAATATACATGGCCTCAAAAACTGAATGAGGCAGAATCTCAATATATGGACGAGGCGGGCATACCCATGCTCGTATCACGATACATAAAAAGAACTGTGAGGCCCGAAAAGAGGGACCTGAAAGATACATAGAGAACCACTGTGTACATCATAAGGGTCCAGAGGGGACACAAATCTGGGACATACTGCTGGGCTGACCATGTCTGAGCTGAGGAACTGATACATTGGAATGACAACAGTGCTACTGAATGTAGTACCAAAGGAACTAATGAGCTGCTGGATCAGAGTGACAAGGGGTACACTCGCAATGGTACACTGAACTGGAACTGATCTGGGACTGAACTGGGTACTCGAGGAAGCATATAACTGGATGGCTTCCGAATACAATCGCCAACGCAGCCCGGACATCCACAGGAACATACAACTGGGTGTTCCGGAGTGACTCACCAATGTGCTAGAGTCGGGGGAAATCCGGGGTCTTCGACAAATAATGGTAGGTATGTAAATCCTGCGCGATTCTCAATGATGCGATCAAGGTGCTGAAGTCGAGCATGTGAGAAACAACCATTCGGAGAGGCAATGATGACTCCTCTCAAAATGGTCCGTAGGCACTCACCACAGATGGTGATGGGTCCAAGGCGCAGGGGCCTCTGAGTCTATCCTCTAGAATAGAGGGGCTGTCGTCGACAGAGGGAGACCTGCAACTATCAAGGCAATGATGTTTCCTTGATAGGAGCACGAGGCGGAGAACCGAAATGTGATAGTACTGATGGTAGGACTGACAAACTGGGGGGACAACTGGGCAAGTAGAGTGGGTGGACTCAAACTTCCTTTGTTCAGAGTATGATAACGGGGATGATCGGGCAGCATATGAAACTGACTGATGGGAAAGGGATCATAGCTGTATTGGATCTGGGAAGGTGACTGGGCTGAGGGAGACTCAAGCTGGGGTAATCTGGCAAGAGACTGCAGAATACTCTGAACAAAGGCGACCTGATTGGGGGTGCTGCCGAGATGATCGATCATAGTGCTCGAAGGTACGGGATGACTTCTTCATGGGTTAAGGAAATAGAAGAAGTGTGTGTAAAATGGCACTGTCGTGTGGATTGAAACGATCCCAGGACAGTTCATGCTCATGGTTGCTTTCAATTTTAAGGAGTCTGAAAGCGATAAGAAGACTCTGAAGCAATGGAATGGTACTGTCGTGTGGATTTTACGAGCCCAGGACAGTTCGTGCTCGTGGTTGCTTTCAATTTTAGAGAGTCTGAAAGCAAATAAGAAGACTCCAGGGGGTTGCTTTTTCGTATATTTAGTCTCCAAGGCCCAAAGAAGCATAAAAGGATACAATGAAGAACTCTTCTAGCCGGTGTGACTAGAGTATTCCTTTTTCGTAATTAGTCTACCAGGTCTGGAAAAGGGGTAAACTTATACCAGATAGACGCCCTTTCAGGTACTTTAACGAGCATGAAAGGAAGCAAGATTGCTTGGCGATTTTTTCGTTGTTTTAGGAGTCAGAAAAGAGCTTAACAGAAACTCCCTAAGTGCCTTTTTCGCAAAGGACTTGTCCGGCCCGAAAAATGGATAAAATTATACCGAACAAAAGGAATGGCCAGGCAAGGAGGAAGGGTTCAATCGAGGAACATGTGTGATGACCAAGAACAAGGGTGGGGGGGAACACTGATGGGCCTCCTTGCGGGGTGAATGAGATGGTGGAAAAATAACGAAACATTTGCAGTATGACAGGAGTGGATGGCTCATGTGAATGTGTGGAACAATCCGATGGCGGTCGATGTGGCGCGCAAATCGAGGAAGCAAGGTGTTGGGACACAATGTTGAAATTGTACCAGGTGAGAGCGAGAAATGATCTCAAGCGTCATCACGAGCTCGGAAAAATGAATCCGACGATATAAAGAGTGTCGAAAACGGATAACGGCCGATGTGGCACGTAAACCGAGGTGGGGGGCATTTTTTGAAAAAAAGGCCCAAAAAAACTGGGGGTGAGAGCGAGAAATGATCTCAAGCATCATCACCGGCTCGAAAAAATGAATCCGATGGTATAAAGTATATAAAAAACAGGCTACGGTCGATGTGGCACGCAAACCGGGGCAACAAGGTGTCGGGACACAATGTTGATATTGGTCCTGGTGAGAGTGAGAAATGATCTCAAGCATCATCACGAGCGCGGAAATATGAATCCGGTGGTGCAAATGGTGCTAAAGATGGAGGTCATAAGGACTCCGTAATGGTCAAAGGAACTAACTAGGTTACAAAATGGTTTCAAATAAAGGTGAGTTCACCAAGCCAAGGATGCAGTGGTGGGGAGAAATGATGACCCGTGGGGGAAGAATACTAGGTGTATCAAATCAAATCAAATCTACAAGTGATATGTGACCTCAAAAATGGTTGAGATCACAAGTGTGAAAAAGTGAGCAGGGTTAATGACCTGCCCCCATGCTATGTGCATGGGGTTTGTGATTGTGGATCACATATGTGTGGGTTTGAACAATGGGTTCATTGACGTGCTGAGATAGATGTGATGGGGAAGGTTCAAAATGATCGATCATGCCTCCTATCCCAGGGTCGAGGGAATCTATTATGCCCCTTGACTCAGAGGTGTCAAGGTGGTGCTCTATGATGGCGGGGTCAAGACTGGGCACTTTGGTATAGGACCAGGCAAAGACATCACGGAATTCTTGGAAGAGTTTAGTGTATTCCTCAATCTCTTGCTTACTGCAGAAGGCTCCTAAAGTGATGAGTGCAGGGGCACTCCCAGGGGCAGCGATATCAATTTGGATGACAGGTGAGATGTTAGCCATGTTACCCTCCTCGAAGGCATCAGGAGCAGGAATAGGGTCCTTAAACCAGTCGACCTTGGTGGGAAGGAAGTCTTTGGATTCAACCGCAAATTGGGTAGCAGTGCTAGAGGAAGATGCTTCTGGGAGGAAATACGAACGATGGTGCATGTCATCCCAGGGATACTCCGGGGCAATGAGTGCCTCAAGAATCTCCTGATCAGTACGGAAAGTTTGGGCCGTCAAATCGGTTGACGTGGGAATGGTAGTGGAAGAGATCATGTAAATGGTGTTGACCTCCCCGGATGGGGGTGAGATTGGGGGGTGAATCTCCTCAATAGTGGTTGGTGCCGCCTCAAGATCTAGATTGTTCATATCATAGAGAGCCACTCTGTAATCTGGGAGATCAGGACAATGATGTGAGTAGTTCCCGTAAACACCGCATATAGCATAGGGGTGATTGGTACGCATGGATTTATCTTTAGGCTTTGGGGTGGGGTTGAGTTTGACAACCGGGATGTTGGGGTCGTCGTCGAGCATCTGCATGTGCTTCTGTAATGCTGGTAACTGTGGACACTGATGATTCGCATGGCCTAACTCGTCGCACAATGAGCATTTGGGAGGAGCACGAAATACTGGGGGTTTTTTGACTGTCTTGGGAGGTGGTACAGTAGTGTAAGGTTGGGGACCTCTGCCCCCAGTGGGTTTGGGAGTAGGAGGAGGAGTCGTGGAGGACGAAGGGGTAGAGACACCGGGGGGTGGTTGAGTGGTAGTAGCCATGGGTTGCACCGGTTGGAGGACGACATCTGGTGTTGGCGGGCGAACGGGAGGCGAAAGATACCATACGGTTAATCCCAAGGTTAACCCAGGGAGGCTAAGGGTAGCCATAACCGGGGCGCTTACTACTCCCGAAGGAGGGACTAGGAAGGGGATTGTGTGGATAGGTGTAACACCAATGTGGCTAGGTACCAGTGGTGGTTTAGGCAACAAGGGCGGCTGACTGGTAGTTATTTGGTTATCGTGGGAAAGGGTACATAAGTCAGACACTTCGGGCGTAGATGACGGGGGCGAAATGGATTGGAAGGTGGATGTCATCGGCGGGTCTGAGTAAACTCCAGGTCCCAAAGAGGAAACAAATGAGGTAGCAGCACCACTGACTGGTTGTTCAACCATGGGGAGAACATTTTTGGGTGCAGCGGGAGCATTTGGATCATAGTAAGTGAGTTGGTCGATCTTAACCACGCGTCCATCATGGGAGAACATCATGGTACGAAAGACAGAGGAACCGACCGCCTGCATAAGATACATGTAGATGCAACCGAGTAAGAGGTTGTAATCAAGCTGGGCATTGGTGACCTCAATATCGATGAGGACGGTTTTACCACCTAACTGGACAGGGACATTGGCTAGGAGACCTTGGGGCTGAGCCGAACGACCATCGTAGGCGCTTAACGCAGTGGTGGACTGCTGGAGGGTAGGGGATCCCAACTTCTGCCATACGAATGTAGACATAACGCATGTGGAGGCACCCTCATCGATGATGCATCGATGGATGACAAGATTCCGAACGGAAACAGAAACTTGGAATGCTAAGGTGGAAGGCAGGCGTGGTTTAGACTAGTCCAAATCAAATGCCATCAAATTCGAATCATTTGGGTCAATAGCCCCAATGGCTGAGAGTAAAGTATTGCGCTGGGAAGGGCAGTTCTTCAAGACTTCTAACGCAGACATGGCTACGAGATATTGGGCTAGGTCGTCTACAATGTTGTAGTTTGACGCAGCGCGCGCATTGGGGTTGTTGTTGATACGGCGAAGTGGGAAACGAGCTGCTTTGGAAGCGCCATCTACTGGAGGGGGAGGAATATGTAACGCTTGATCAGTGGGATGAGCATTAGTGGTTTTATTAGTGGGAGGGACTTCGGAGGTGGAGCCATATTGGTTCTGGCGAGTCTGAAGGTTGACATCAGCGGAAGACATCATCAACAAGTGATGGGTACCTGAGTCAAACATGGGTTGATCAGGAGCAGCGTATGTGATCTATTTTTGTTGGGGTTGCGCGTTGGCTTGAGGGGGGGCCAACGGCTGAGTATTCACCACGCCTTGGGTTGGTAAGGGGTTTTGCAGCACCAAAGGTGGCTGCTGAGGTTGTGGGGGGTTGGGCGGTGCTTGAGGAGCCGCATGCCCTTGGCGATGGGCATCATAAACCCAAAGTTGCCGAGCTCGCTCCAAATGTGGGAAAGTATGTGTGTAGTGGCCATAGACCCCGCAAATAGAACAAGGATGGTTTGTTCGCAAATTGGGGTTTTTAGCCTGCTTGGGAAGGCGATCAGGGTTTTAGTTAGCGGGGGCCGCGTTGTTGTTGTCTGGGGGATTAGCCGGTTGACCACCTTGGTCTGTAGGTTGGTTGTTCCCACGATTACGGCCCTTACCGCGGTTTTGTTGGCCCTGGTTGCGTTGGTTGTTCTGGTTTTGCTGCGGGTTGTTTTGGGCGTAAACTTGCCCTTGAGCAGCAGGTGGGTTTTGAGGTTGTGCAGGTGCAGGAGCAGGCTGCGGTGGGTGATATGTAGGTGGAGGCTACGCAGGTGCGGAACCTTGAGGAGGCTGCTGATATGTCTGCGGAGCAGGTTGTGGGTTTGCCGCAGGGGCTGCTTGTGGCGGGTAATAAGCTGGTTGGGCTTGGGAAGGCGCAGGAGCTGGTGTAGCTTGCTGGTGGTAATAAGTGGGTTGGGCCTGAGAAGGCGCAGGAGCTGGTACAGCCTGCTGGTGGTAATAGGGCCGAGGCGTGACCGGGGGGTTGTAAGCAGGGGGCGCATGACCAAAGCACTGAGGTGGACAGGTGGGTCCATGGGAGTGATGGTGATGTGTCATAGGAGCATATGAGTTGGTGGCCCCAGACTGTGAGGTGGCCCACGAAAGGTCGGGGCCCGGGGTAGGACATGCTATGGAAAAGGGTTGGGGATGCGAAGAAACACGACCAATGATGCCGTCTGCAGCGTGGGATGCCCCCGGCGCATCGTGATGGGAGGAATCGCCGCGAGGGGCGTCAGGTATAATGGTATAGAGATAACCAGACTGGGCGTAAATGAGGTCGAACTATTGTGCCTTAAGGATGGCCTCTTCTTCAGACTAGGGTCTTTCGGAAGCTACATCCTTAGCAATAACAGGAAGAAGGGACTTGAAGAACCAATCTAGGAAGATACAGTCGTCTAATTTGATCTTGCATAAGCTACGGCATCTACGCCACACATGAATGTGGTCCGTGATGTGGGTAGCCGTGTTTTGTCGGCAAGATAGGAGTATCTCAACGCCTGCGTCATAGCGGACAGGTAACTGGAAGAACTGCAGGAAGGTCGAGGCCAGGGAAGTAAAGGTGGCATGGGTCCCATGGGGTTGCTCGATATACCACTTGGCTGCAGAGCCAGTGAAGGTGTGCTGTAACAGACGGAGGCGAATAGAGTCATCCACTATGGAGTTGGAGGAACACCATAGATGGAAGGACATGATATGGTTTTGCGGGTCCTCACCCGCCTTGCCCTCGAATTTAGGAATGTCAGAGGGGAGCTTGGTAGGCATGTGAGGCCATGCTGGGTCGTGTCGGATAGGATTGTTGGTCAGTCTGGATAGGTCGGGTAGGTTGAGGCTAGCCATGAATGGCAAACTGGAAGAAGGATGTGACATAGGAGTGGGTTGAACCAAGTTGGGGCCCATGCCCCCAAGTAGAGGGGCAGGGTTGGGAATGTTGCCCCCAATTGGGGGAACTAAGGTAGTATAGGATGGGCCTGCACCACAATGGGTAGTGTGAGTCACTGCTGGAGTGGTGGTATGTATGCCAGCTACAGGAATAGGAATGGTGGCTGGGATGGTGGATGTGGCCCCCATCGAGGGCATTCCCAGAGCAGGTGTGGTAACTAGTGTAGAGGTGGATGTGCCACCCGTGGTCCCTACAACGAAAGGAGTGGAAGTCACGCTAGCCATGGGGCTAGTAGGGGCAGTGTAAATAGGGTTCTCAGACTCTTCTTCAGAATCAGAGGTAAAGTAAGGGGCGTCAATATCTGGTGACAGAGTCCTATGTCGTTGACGAGTGGAGTCAAGTGACAAGGCTCTAGATCTGTGATAAGTGGTATCAAGTGATGATGATCTGTGGCGATGACGTGTGGTGTCAAGTGAACGGTGCTGTGGGGGCTCGCCCCTGAGGCACCAAGAATGTCTCGAGGACTCAATGGTGACAGATGGTGTCGAATCTCTGTGGGTTGAGGTGAGTAGAAAACAGCTCAAAAAACCCTAATGCAACCGAGTGTGCAGAAGGAGAGCTCAAAAAACAAGGCACTCAGGCCAACAAACAACTCAAAACACCCACTGTAACAACTGTGCTACAATAGGTGGAATGTCAACAAAGTGGTCAGAATACCAACAAGCAGCAGGTTTCCTAAAAATGAAAAATGGTGAACTCACTAGACCAAAGGGAGGTAATGGAGCATGCAAACACCTAACTAAAAGGTATTCTGACTCAACTAGACATATCCTCTGAAAGGTGATGAAATCCAAGTCAGACAATATGAATAGGAAAGCCAAGTGGCTAAGATGTCCCCCTACCGGGAGGGACACCGGGTAGTCAATCCTAGAAGAATGGCAACTAAGATACCCCTTTCATGACACGTCCAGAAAGGTGAATCTGCCGTTTGGTCCGTTTACCGCAATACCCCTATACAGGGATATCCCGCAAACTGCGAAAGGTAGCCCTTCGGTTACTGAATGGAGTGCAGTATTCCACTCAGGCCTCTGGAACCAGTCTCCCGACTTCAACCCTCCTAAGGGAGAGGCCCTCTAATAAACTGGTCGTGACCGTGCCAAAAAGTACTAGGGGATTTTGGTTCCCTATTTGGACAACAATTATGTCTCAAGTGTAAGTAACCGAGGGGTGTTATTGGAAGCCTATCCCCCCGATCCTACCTAACTACAAAGATTCTTTTGTGTTCCCCAAGTGGGGTTAGAATATTGGTTGAGTTAGATAGTTTTTTAAGGCTCACTTGAATTATGTGACAGAGTGTGTGCTCGTGAGATGGTGATGAACCCAAGTAGAAAGTGCCACTAGGGAGGGCAACTTTCTATCTAGCAATAACAATACAGAAATGAACTTTTAAAATGCACAATTTTCTTTTTCCAATGTAAAGTGCTGAAAATGTAAAAATGATTCTGTAAATGGAACAGAAAATAAAACACTGCAGAAAAATGCTGTAAGGAAGGGTGGCTGCAGTAGGACAGAGGGCTGTGCTGGTGCAGAAAATAGTTCAACAAAGTTCTGGGCTCAAAACTGTAAAAAAAATGCAGAAATCAGACCGCGAGTTTGTGGCGAAACTGAGCAGTCGGACCGCGGGTTCGAGGGAAACAGGCCCAGACAGGACGCAGGTTTTTGGCATACAAACGCAGTCGGGACGCAGCAAAAGGGCTGAAAGTCGCAGTCAAGACGCGGGAAAGACGCTGAAAGGCGCCGATGGGTTGCGGGAAACTAGCCGAAAGCCGCAAGCGGGACGCAGGAAAGACGCCTGCGGGTTGCGGGAAACTGGCCGAAAGCCATAGGCGGGACGCAGGAAAGACGCCGGCGGGTTGCGGGAAACTGGCCGAAAGCCACAGGCGGGACGCTGAAAACAGGGAAATAGTCGCAGTTAGACTGGATCAAACAGGCTAATAGCTGCGGCCGAATCGTAGGTAACAGACTTAAAGCCGCCGGCAAGTCGCTGAAAACAGTCTAAGAGTCGCGGTTAGGTCGCAGGTAAGTGCCTGAAAGACGCGGTCGGCGCGCGACTGTGGGGGGAAAAAACGCGGTATACGATGGCCGAAAGGGACAGCCGAACAGAAAAAATATTTAAAAATCGTAACTAGAAATTCAAACTTAGGGGAGTCGCCAAAAACTGTAGCTAGGATTTTACCCCTAGCTTGTGCGAATGAGCACCTACTAAGGAGAAGAGACTCCTTAGTAGCAGTTCAGTAAATGGAAATTAAAATGCTAAAACAGAAATGTAAACTAGTCTAAAACACATGCATGAAACATAAAGAACAAAAGATAAATAATGGTTTTTGTATTGATATTACCTCCAATGTGGAGGTTGATGAAGCTCTTGCAATGTCCAAGAGGGTTGCTCCAAGCTCCAATGTGCTCCTTCTCTTTCTCCAATGGTGGAAATGGGCCAAAAGGGGCTCTCAAGGTGAAAGTGGCTCAATGGTGAGCTAGGGTTTCAAGAGAGATTTTGGCAGAGTAAGGGTATACTTGATTGTGGATGTGGAATAAGGGATCTCCATCACCTATTTATAGTTTTTTGGTGGTGGAGTGCTGACCCATGGTTTTGGGAACCATATGGTTTAGGGCAGCTGTATAGGGTTTTTTTCCTCCTTTTCCTCATTATTTTATATTTTTCTTCCCTTTTTAGGGGGTTTTTGCTATTTTTAGAGGAATTTTGGATATTTTTGGAGAAAAAAGGGGTTTTTTAGCCTTTTTGAGGCTTTTTAGAGGGTTTTGTGGCCTTTCGGAGGCATTTTTGGCCTTTTGGAGGCTTTTTAGTGGGATTTTCAGGGTTTTCAAGGGAAATATGGTAGGAAAATGGACAAATGAGCCATGTAATGTGGTAGATGAGGTAGTGAACACTTTTTGGGTGTTAACATCGTCGCATTGTCTGCACAAGTGACCTGGGACAGCGTCGCACTCCTCATGTTAGTGACCTGCGATGTCGCTCTGTGGATACACACAGACTGCGCCGATTTGTTGGATTTGACCTAAGGGTATCCCTTCCCCTCCAATTTTTGATCTGAGTGTTGGTTTAGCTTGCAGACCTCTCTATGCTGCATGATCCAGTCAAAGACCTTGTTTGATTTGTGTGTTGAGTGTTTGGTTTCATTGGATTGATTTTGGGTTCCATTTTGGACAAGTCTAAGATCCAGTAGTGGTGGACACTTTGGTCTCCCTCACCTGCATCCACTCACCCTTGCATTCCCTTCTCTCCATAGTTGATCTGATTACTTCATTGGATCAACTCCTAGACCTCATTTGCATGCCTTCTTGAGCTTTGCTTGCTACTGATTGATTTTGAGTGCTTTTGTGTATTTTCAGTCCATTAGAGTGCTTGTCTTTTCTTGAGACTTTCTGAGTGTTCTGAGCGCTGCGAGTAGTGTTTTCATTCCATTCATTTACATCTAAAAGCATAGTTGTTATTGAAATAGTCTTTTGATGCATCCATTGAAAAATTAAAAAGTGCTTCTTTCCTATCATTTTTTCAAGCATTTTTGAATAAATCGTTTATGCATTGGAATGTTTTGTTGAAAATATTTTGGGAAAATTGAATGAATGTTTGATTATTTGCATTTTTCTCAAATCATGAATCACTCATTTTCTTGAAAAATCCAAGTATATATATATATATATATATATATATATCAGTTTTTGCAAAAGTAATTCCATGCTTGGGAAAGTTAGATTCATTTTTTTTTTTTATGCTCTTAGATCATCATTGTGAAATTGGAAAGCTTCCATACTCCATTGTAGGAAAATATCTCTTTTCATTACTTAGCATCATTTTCATTTTGAAAAGACAAAAGAAAAGGAAAAACATGTTTTGATTTGGAATAGTAGTGTTGTCATTTTTTGCGTTTCCTTTGAAAAGAAAAGAATGTTTTCATAGTCAAATTTGATAGCATTGGGAATTGTGTTGCATTGTGTTGTTTCGGCAATATCATTAGAAAAATATTTCTCCCTCCCATAGTTAGAATTCATCAAAAGAAAAGTGTACTTTTTGCATGTAGCTAGGGCTTGCATTATGCTTATGATTATGTACTCACTCCATGCATTCACCTAATCGTCCAGATAAAATTAACCGTAGAACTAGGTAAAAAAATTTAGTAACTTTTGTGTAAGTTAGAGACGTGTTCCGGTGTCATTAAGCGTGGCAGCTATTGTTATTTTCCAGCACTATATCCCGAGGGTATTGTAGTCTTCCACGTACTTATCGGTATATCGAGCTCCTTCATGTACCCACCAAGTGCTACACGTACTTGGCGTATATTGAAGGGCATATCACGTACTCAGTAGTATATCGGAAGGTCCCTTTCCGAATGGTTGTGCATCAGATAGCACCACTACATATTTGAGCTCCCACATACCTTGCGTATATCCAGAGACGCCACTAGGATTCCTGAAACCAATTGAGTTAACCATTTGGCCGTCTTGGAAAAGAAATACATCGAGAACAGCACTCAGGGAGCTACTACGCATGTACTATCAAGTAGTTGGGTTATACAGTCAGGGGTACAGTCCTAATCCTCCCTGGTTAGTGCTCTAAAAAATTGGGCTGAGTATAACTGTTGGACCCTGGAGTATATTGTGAGTCGCGATGCCTTGATAATCCCGTGAGGTTCCAGACTATGAATCCACTCTTGTCACATAAGTCTGCTTGTTGCCTTAGTTTGTGTAGTATTTTTCTGGACTGCTTTTCCTTTGTAGAATACCTTTAGGAGAAACTATGTTTCGTCCATTCTAGCTGATCCGCCACAGAGGAGGTCCCGCAGGATCTTGAACTTATCACCCGAATATCCCCTTAACCCAGAGGTTATTTCGAGGGTAAGAATGGACCCATGCAATACGGCCGTGGTCACTGAAGTGGAAAACCCCACGTTTAATGTTGGCGGAATTTTGTTCCCCCATACACCCCCAGACTCACCTGTCTCCAACCCCCCACAGGGTGAAGAGGTAGGCACTTCTACTTCACAAGACAATACCCTCCGGTAGTAATACCGGGAGAACCTGGCTCTCGGGAATGGTTCAATTCCCTCCAGGACAACCCTGCACCAGCCGTCGGTCCTTCGACAGCTTATTGGACTTCATCTCTGGGCCACCCAGTGGCTCATTTTTCCATTGCATCCCCACCTAACTGGACTACTCTAGAACACACTCTACCCAGCATGTGTCCCAACCCCACCGATATTTTTGGTCCCATTCATGATTGCTTAGCACAATTATGCATTAGGGGTGATGATCTTCGAAGACAAAGTCTCGAATGGAGGGCCGGGTATAGAGAAATCCTGGTTCACTTGATGTCTTTTTCACTAGAACCATCCCTTCATGACTTGACCATCCATGAGACTGGTCAACTCTCATAAGAGTCCAGCCCTATCCCTCAAGTTACCCAACCAGTTGAAGGACAACAGTCCAACACACCTGTTACTACCACGATTACCTTGCCAACTCCTCCCCCACCTCAAAACTTGAGGGGAGGATACTCACTACCCCTTACCTTTTTTATGGGTAACATTCCTACCGCAGTAGCTACTCAGCAACCTACGTTGGGTCAACCTTTGTATAATGGTCAGCATGTTGTAGCTGGGGGGAAACCCCTGTCTCTTAACCAGGACATAGGTAGAGGAGACCCCAACGGTCCTTCTGTTGGACCTGCCCAACCCACTGGACCATCCACCATGGTATTATCTCATGTTGGGGGGGCGTCCAATGTAACTCAACCACCATGGAGTCAAGCATATCCAGGTCATTTTAACCCTCTGTCAGGTCAATCTAATCCCAGAAATGCACTCTACGGGATACCTTATCCCGGAAACCCTTACACTCTATGGGGACATCAAAATGTTTTACAACACAAACCCCAACTGACTATCCCTCTAGTACCACCACAACCCATTGGTCCACCCCCACCTCCTACTGGAGGCGGAGAACCTCTACCTTCTGGTGGAGGTCCATCTCATTCCACCAACAACGATCCCCACCCCTTCGGAGGTGGCGGGAATGGTCCACCACCCCCCTTGGAGGAGGTAGTGGAGGGCCACCCTATTACGTCGGTGGCAGGGGAGGACATTTCCCTTCAGATGGTGGCGGTGGTCCACAACCCCCTCCAAGAAGAGGCGATGACGGATCTAATTCTTATGGTGGTGGTGGCGGAGGAGACCCCCATCCTTCTAGTGGCGGCATTGGTAGGGGCCCTCATCCTTCTGGTGGCGGAGGTGGCCCACCACCCCCTCCAGGTTGAGTCGGTGGCAAGCCACCTTATTATGGTTATGGACCTCCTCCTCCTCCCGGCAGTGGCGAAGGACCTCCACCTCCTCCTGGTGGTGGAGGTGGACCCCCACCTTATGGTAATGGACAACCTTACTATGGTGGCGGACCTAATTTTGGTCCGGGCGGCACACCCCCCTACGGTCAGCTTCCTTCGTGGACACCTTATAAATAGTCGATACCAGGTCCGACCGGTCCTTACATGCCTTATCAGTACTATCAGTACCCGCAACCAAATCATCAGCTGCCCTTTTTGGCTACTTTGGACCTACCTGACCTATCTCACCTGACCAACGACCCTATTCACCATAGAGCTAACTAGCCACCGGTTTCGGTGAAACTTCCATCAAACATCCCCAAGTTTGACGGCAAGCCGGGTGAAGATCCCAAAAACCATGTGATGAGATCCCATTTATGGTGTTCATCCAACTCTTTGATGTGCGACTTGATCCATCTTAGATTATTTCAATGGAATATCACTGGTTCGGCTGCCAGGTGGTATATTGAACTACCACCCCATTCCTTTCCTGACTTCAGTTCTCTCGCTATGAACTTTTTGACTCACTTCCAGCTGCCTATACATTATGACACTAGTACAAACCTTCTGACCTCCCTCCAGCAAAACACCACCACTCATATCTCAGATCATATACATGAGTGGTGAAGGAGGAGACGTTTGATTAAGGATCCTATTCTAGATCAAATCCTAGTAGATTGGTTTACGAAGTCTCTCATGCCCACCATAGCTCGAGATGTTTCCATGGGAGGTGTTGTCACTAAAGAGAAATCCATCGCTCGTGCCCACTACCTAGACTTAGTATACACTCAATCTGGCACATTGTTTGATATTCTTCTTGACGCACCCCGTAATAACTACGATCCCACGAAACCACCCAAGGGACCCCAAGCCGATGGCATCATTGGATACCTTAACACCCAGCCTCTTTCTCAAACTGTTGGATCGTCGAACCTTCATGGTTCTTCCCCATTACCAACATAGGTTGGCCACAACACCATCAAGTCATCCACTCCTGCTATCACTAAAGAGGTGAATTCTATCCAATCAGCTTCACCTCAGAAGTCTGGTGGTAAGAAGAAGAACAAAGGGAAACCTAAGAAATCTTCCACCCAGCAGAAACAAAAGAGCACTCCTGATGATACCAAACATAAACGAAAGCTAAAGTACACGTGTTTGTTGTGCGGTGATGATCACTTTTCCAAAGAGTGTCCCCATAGAGACGAAGTTCAAAAGTTTTTTAGGGTTAAACCAACACCCGCGGTTCTCAACGACCCCTTCCCTGCTCAAAATCAGCAGATGATTGCTCAACCCTCTCCTTCCCAAGGGGAGGCATCTTCTACTGCGCATGTTCTCATGGTGTGTAATGAGATGATCAATCTGAACACTCGCTCACGATCATACGACTCGGTCCCTTCGAAGGAACCTATTGGAAGTAATATTGAAAAAGCTTCCTCTTCCTTACCTGATGTCACTGTACCACCAGCTTCTCTCACCATTGAGAAGCCTTCCTTAGAATCGATATTGCGATCGCCCAAGAGCACAATTCGAAAAGTTGTTTTCAATCCTAATGCTCGGGCTGCATAGAATTACAATATCGTAGAGGACCTGGCACAAGCTCCTTGCGCCATGCCAATGCTGGATATTTTGCAGAATTGTCCCAATCAACGCAAAACTCTCCTTGCAGCTATCGGTGCAGTTGACCCAAATTCTTTGAATACCATCATGTTTAAGCTCGACTATTTCAAGCCGAGGCTTTCCCATCAGCTCGCATTCCAAGTTGTTTCAAATGTTGCTAGGAAGATTCTCCATCGTACCATTTTGGACAAGGGAGCCTCAACCTCAGTCATGTCGATCGCCTACTGGAGAGATATTGTCTCTCCCGAGTTAAATCGTTCTCCTACCACACTGAAAGCATTCGACGGACGTGGCTTTCAACCTCATGGGCTCTTACAAGCTCTCGCAGTTGAGTTGGGGGATAAGACCATAACCATTAACGTGGGAGTGGTCGCAGCCCCGTTAGATTATAATCTCTTGCTTGGTCGCAATTGGTTTTACGCCATGACTGCGGTTGTCTCTTTTGTCTTCCACGTAGTACAATTATCCCATCAGGGTCGAATTGTCACAGTAGACCAGCTAGATTTTTGCACACCAGACACCACTTCTCATCCTGGTGATCATGTCCCATCAATTGTACAATCGTCACAACATTATGAAAGTGTGGGGGTTCGCCTTATAAAAGACTCATCTCTTATGGGCATTTTTCCAACATCTGATCCCCCTAATCATGTTGCCTCGGTGAACATGATATCCACAAATATTTCATCTCGTTCCCACCTCACCGATAACTAGCTTGTACCCGATGAAGCCACCACACACTTGATTGGAGACACGATGCCTCTTTCACCCACTGAACGCATTTATGAGGCTATCCAATCAGCACCCGAGGACCACATAACCGTGGCCTCCACCTCCTATTCTCTACAACGGACATCATCTCTACCCAACCTCCTACTTCGTACTTTTCATTCAGACGAGTCCATTATGGAAGTTATGAATGTGGATGACAGTCCATGGGATGATTTCCACCATAGGTCATCTTTCCTTCCTCCGTTGGATCATGTAGAGAACAACATTCACACCATCTTTTCACCAGATATCTACCCGTTCCCTCACTCCCCGATACTTACCTGCCATACGGACACTGAGTGAAACTTGGCCAACATTGAGCCTACCACCGCAGTAGACATTTCGGTTAAACCTAGTGTATTGGAACACATTCGCATAGGCCAAAAGTGTTCCCTTGAAGAAATTGCTATTGGTACAGCCTTATTTAAGTGATTTTGAGACATATTCGCTTGGACCTGAGGAGATGCCCGGAATAGACCCCACTATTGTTTCACATGAAATAAAAACCTATCCCGGCGTCAAGCCTATGCGCCAAAAGTTGCGACCAGTTCACCCTCGGAAGACTACTGCGATCAAGGCAGATATTGAAAAGCTCTTAAAGGTTGGTTTCATCTACCCTATCCCATTGAAAGAATGGGTCTCAAACGTCGTCCCTATGAACAAAAAGTAGGGTACTATTCGTGTCTGTGTCGATTATTGGGACCTTAACAAGGCTTGTCCAAAGGACAACTACCCAACCCCTTTTATCGACCAAATCATAGACAACTGTGATGTGAGTGTCATCTTTTCATTTATGGATGACTTTTTCAGTTACAACCAGATTGAGATCCACCCAGCTGACCAACATAAGACATCTTTCATCTGTCCTTGGGGAATGTTTGCATACCGCAAACTTCCTTTCGGCCTCAAAAATGCTAGCGCCACGTTCCAGCAAGCCATGTCATATGCCTTCCATGATGTGAAAGACTTTTGGAACCTCACTTGGATGATCTCCCTGTCCATTCAAAGCAGCGTGAGTTCCACATGGATCATCTGACGACTGTTTTCCTCAGATGAAGACAGTACAATATCCGTTTGAATCCTCATAAGTGTATCTTTTGTGTCCATTTTGGATTCCTCTTAGGGTTCATTGTCTCGAAAGATGGGATCCACATCGATCCCTTGAAGGTGGAAGCCATTTTGGCCCTCCCACCTCCAACCGATGTGACGGAACTTCAAAGTCTCCAAGGGAAGGCGACTTACTTAAGGCGCTTCATTTGTAAATTTGCGGAAAATACTTAGGGATACATGAGACTGCTTAAGAAGGACGTCCCATTCATTTGGGATGATCAAGCCCAAAAATCCTTCGACAGTCTCAAATATACTATTACCCATGCCCCTATGCTCCAACTGTCGAACTACTACCAAGACTACATTTTGTATCTCGCTACTTCTGCCACCACTATCGCCATGGTTTTGGTGCAGGAGGATCAGAATTCCTAGGAGCATGTAATATACTATGCAAGTAAGGGTCTTATTGACGTTGAAACTAGATATTCACATGTCGAGAAGCTCGCTCTCGCAGCGGTCATCGCCGTCCAAAAGTTCCGCCACTATATCTTGCTCCACACCGCCACTATATCTTACTCTCATCGCAGACTTTAACCCCATGTACCACGTCTTAACACGTCAGGTGCTTGGGGGCAAGTATTCACGCTGGATCGTGATACTGCAAGAATTTGATCTTCTTTTCGAGAAAGCCAAGTCGAAAAAGTCTTTGGTGTTTGCTAAGCTTATTTGCGACCCTCCCTGTATTGATGTAGATCCAGAGCCCAATGCTCCTTTCTGGATGAGTCATTGTTTCTCATCAGTACGTCTGATCTGTGGTATGGAGATATTACATTGTATCTTCAGACCCAACGCTTCAGTCCTCAACTATCTCACGACGACCGTCATAGAATATGCCACCATGCAAAGTATTATCTGATCATCAACGATACTTTGTACGGCTGTGGTATCGATTCTATTCTCTGACGTTGTCTAACTCATGATGAGGCTGAATGCGTCTTAAATGACTGTCATGTTGGTGCATGTGGCGGTCATCTCTCTCAGATGGATACAGCCCAGAAGATTCTACACACAGGATATTATTGGCCGTCTATCTTCAAAGATTGTATTGAGGCCGTAAAATATGTCGTCCATGTCAACACTTCCATACGAATAAGCGCATCCATCCTACCCCGTTACACCTAGTTATTGTCGTTGGCCCCTTCGCTAAATGGGGCATTGATTTCATGCATTGTAAGCCTACCTTGGCCAGGGGGCATAGTTACATCATCATAGCTATGGACTAATTTACAAAGTGGCCCGAGGCAATGCGTACATACAAGAACGACGGAAAATCCGTCGCACTCTTCACGTTCAATCATGCAATAGTGCAGTTTGGAGTTCCTCAGGCGATCGTTACCGACCATGGTTCTCACTTTCAAAACCACATGATTGATGAACTAAGCGATAGATTGGGTTTTCGTAATGAAAACTCAACACCCTACTATGCAACGGACAGGTCGAGGCCATCAACAAGGTCTTGAAAACTATGGTCCAACATATGGTGGGTACACATAAGTCCAACTGGCATAATATGCTCTTTTTAGCATTATGGGCCTACCGAACTTCTGTAAAACCACCACTAGATTTACTCCTTTCCATCTAGTTTATGGATTGGAGGCGGTCCTTCCTATAGAGTGTGAGATTTCGTCCCTCCAACTCGCTGTCAAACTTCTTCCTAACACCACTACCAAGGAAGAACGATTCTTTACCTAGCAAAACTTGACGAGTCTCGTCGAGATGCCGCTCTTTCCAACGAGGCGCACAAGAAACACATCAAAGCACAGCACTACAAGTCAGTAGAACCTCGCATCTTCAACGAGGGTGATATAGTCCTTACATATGACCATAAACATGACAAGCTGGGGGCAGGTAAGTTCAAGTCCATGTGGCACGGACCTTACATTGTTAAGCGTGTTTTGGAAAAGGGAGCTTACGAGCTCGAGGACTATGACGGAATATATTTGGGTGACCCTCATAATGGGATTTACCTAGAGAGGTACTATGCTTGAAACTTTCATGCATAGACTGTTTGTATATACTATACATGGCGTGTGTGTTTTTGTGTGGTGTGACGCATTTATTTCTAATGTGTCTAGATCTTGTTTTCCGCTTCTTATACCATGTTCTTTCTACGTGTGCAGATGGAAACTTGATACGGATTCGCAGATGGCGCCAGCCGGCATACCCATAACCTTGCTTCAGAAGCCTGGGTACTGTATTCCCCAACAGGAAAGCTCATCAGCTCAGGAGGAAATTGCCTTGGATTTGCAACCAACAATGCCGCTGAGTATCAGGCAGTAATTGGAGCCTTAACCGACACTCTTTCCTTGGGTATGAACCACATTGTCATCTATCTAGATTCACAATTAGTAGTTTCTCATCTCAACCGGGTCTACGCTATCCGTGATCCTACCCTACTCCGTCTCTTCAGACGATTTTGTCTCCTTGAAAGGTCTTTTGAGTCCATTCAATACCTGCACATTCCACGAGACAGAGTTGCTGACTCGATGGCCAACTTCATCTTGGATTGGTATATTGCACACACATAATACATTTATAAAAGCATTCACAACATGTAAATCATTCATTGTATAAAAGAAACATGTAAACAAGATCACATCATAATTCATTTTGAAAACACATAATATATAAACTGCCAGAAGTGTCTGTATATATATATATATAAATAAAAAAGTAGTGTTGGTACAAAAATCTGAAGCACGATGGATTTCAGTAAGTCTACACAAAATCTGAAGCCTGACAACTTTAAGTAGTGCAAAATTTGAGGCCTCTAAGCTCTCTGTACATACACAATAACAACATAGGAGGCCTAACGCCTCGTGCGTGCACCCCTAGGTCTGGAAGCTCTAGCCTGCTGCCCGTGGAAACAATCTACTGCTCTCGCCACCTTGCGAAGCAGCACATTGAACCGCATAGATGCACCCACTGCATATCTCTGCATGGGATGTGGTAACTCATCTACCACTCGCTCTAGGAAATCCAAGGTCAACTTCCTCAGGTTCTCGTACATGTCCTCCATCTCCGTGATGGCTGCATGAGCGGTTGGGCCTGCAGCTGTGTTGATGCCTCGGTTGTGCAGGTTAGATGCAAAAGGTGTTGGAATGTTCCAAGACACTCAAAAGAGGAAGAAAATCCAAGTTGAAAGGCTTCAAAGGACCCTACGCAAGGGCAATTCTATACCCAACCTGTTTGGTGTGGTGATCCCCCATGGATATTAGGCCTCCGCTGGCACTCTAAGAGTAAAATGAGTTGACCTATGAGATCAGTTTTCCAGTAAAGGAAAACCAAGGTGTAGATATGGTAAAACAAATCTAACCTAACCTATTTTAGAAAAGGGAAACTAGTCTAAGTCAGTCCTGTTCTAAAATGAAAGCTTGATCTCGTGCAGATTAACCTTGAGTTGTGATAAATAAGTAAATTACCACCTTTCACAGAAATGCTTATAAATGTTTCACTTATTCACTTAAATCACGATTCGTTAATGAAAATTAAAAGATAATAATTCAAGTACTTAAGCCTATTCAAGATGAATCTGTAATTACTTTGCTAATTGAAAAATTAACAATAATTATTGTGCCATGAATCACTTGTAGAAATCGATAAAGAAAGTATTTAAATAGAAGAAACTCAATAAAACACTTATGAACATAAATCAATCCTACAGGGAAACCAATATATCAGATCCATACATTTAAACATATGCAAAAAGATATCATGCACTGTAGATGACAATCTGAAGTACACAATAAGAAATTCTCAAATAAACTTGAAGAATAACAAGAGATAGATCAAAAGATTACTTTACTGTATTAAAAGAGGTCTTGTACAAAAATTACAAAAATGCTCTGCTAAACAGAGTATCCCCAGTCCAATCTCCTGCTGATTTGCAACTCCAAAATTACCAACCCCTAACTACGAGAGGTATCCTTCTTTAAATAATTACAACAGAATGCCAAAATAGAGATCCCTAGAAAACAAAGATTAATAAATCAAATCCAACTATTGATCCAAGAAATCTTGCCATTTCTCATAAATGCCTAACAATTCATCTAAGTTTGGGAAATTGACAGATTCTAAAGATAACTGAGCATTGCACACGTTATTATCCATGTCATGTTTTGCCAGCTTATGCCAAGTGCGAAGATACATATGAATCTTTCCCTCCATGATGACCGATTCTCTAACTATTGGTCCTTCAACACTGGTTTTTCGAGATTGATTGCTTAATCGAAAATATGCTCGTGACACAACAAGAATTCAATCCCGACTTGCTGGTTATTGGCATCAGGTAGTTTGGCTTGTAACGAGTCTGCCATGGGAACTCCTGAATCAGGAACTTTACTTTCAAAAACAAAAAAATCCAGTAAAGGATCCACTTCAGGAGGATTCGGCAAAACATCAGGCTCTTGGTTGATTATAAAATCCCATATAACATCGTCATCACGATAATCAACTCCTCAGGAACTTTCTTCTCTTTGTCATTAAGAAAATGCATGCAGATAGACAAAGCTTCAAAATCTTCTTCCCCACTATCACTGCTTAAGTTGGGAATACCTGCATCAAAAGGTGGTGACAAAGGTTCTTGATATAGCAGTGGATAGAGCTCTTCATCTTCAAAACTGGGATTGAAGGATTTGTTACCTGTCTGCATGTTACTCATATCAGATACGTTCAGGAGGAAACTTAGCAAAATTACCACACAAAAATTTCTTCGTGAGGGACACAAAGGATGAGCTAGAGGTTTCATGCTCGTTGCTAATTTAAGGCTGACTGATAAGATGACAATAATTAGGTAGGATAAATTGCAATGATTAAAATTATACGACCGATCTATTGTAATTATCTCAACTGTAATGAAATGATCCCAAATGTGTGATACTTAGATCTAAGCTTGTGCGAAAGTAAAATTCAATTACCACTCGCAAGGCTTAAATCGCTTTTACGACCTTGTTATTAGAAGCAATTTCACATCAGCATTTATGACTTCGGGTTAATGACAAAATATAAATTATGGCTTGAAAAACAGACTGCGAAGTAACTGAAAAAGAATCCTGATTACACAGACCGAGAATTTTGCATACTTATCAAACCGAAATCAAATGACCGGATTTAACAAAAATAAATGGAAGGGTCTTGTATACCGAAATAAGCATAATGGCATAAAATCTCAAGGAGTTGAAACGAATAACGAAGAGTTACCAAAACGAAACGAGATTGTCAAATACCGAGGGTAGCAGAGATAGTAACCTAGCCAGAGGCAAAGCAATATCAGTTCCAAATGTTTTCTGCTAGGATTCAGCAGTAAAATTTTCATCGTGACGAGATAATTCTTGAAATGTAAAAACGTAAAACTAAAATAGAAAAAACCCTATTAAAAAGAAAGATTAAAAGACACTCGCGCGATCAAAACGAACGGACGGCTAAGATCGATTGAAGCGGGGTGCGGGGTTTAGTTTTATTCATTAAGTTTATTCAAGGATCCCGTAAGCCGGAACCCGACAGTATGGATTGCAGGTTGCGGGACTGATCAAATCACAAAATGGAAAGCCCATTCCCGAAAGCCACATCCCGAAATTTCGGGTTGCGGTTTTCTCATGAAAATCTTACTCCCAAAAACTTGTTAAAGGATCCCGAAAGCCGCAACCCGAAATTGCGGGTTGCGGGTTACAGGGTCGCACAACGGCAAGGTGGAAAAAGGGATTCCGAAAGCCGAAAGCCGCAACCATCGGGTTGCGGGTTTCAAGTTTACCTAAATCCAAAACTTAAAAACAAGGTCCCGTAACCTGCAATTGCGAATTGCGGGTTTCGAGACTTCTAACTGTTGGGTTTCGGGTTGATTAAAACCAAAGGTAAAATACTCAAAATTTGAGGAAAAAAAGAAACCATACAGGTGAAGATCATCCCGAAAAAGAAAAACACGTAGAACAAAAGTATGGGTAAGAGATCTAAGCATACCAAAACCAACTACTCATATTTACATTGAAAACTCACCCAAATACCTCTGTATTTATTAAAAAAAAAATGGGGCTCCCGTGCTTAAGCTAAGCATGGGATCTGTTGTGGCCACAACAAATGGTGACTGGATGGGAAGAACCAGTTATCTCTGCAACAAAATTAAGCTAGAATAAAATATGTTAGTCACATCACTTTTTCAACTTGAATTTTCCAAAATTGTTCACAAGAGAGACAATTAACGAGCATGGAACATGAAACTAATAAATCCCCATACATGATCATGTTGAAAATAATGCAAATCTGATAAGGGGGTTTGAAAAAAAACAACCGAGATCCTTTACATTTATGTAATCATGGAGAAGCAGCTTGTGTTGAACCTAGGCACATAATTGAAAATGCTCCTGGATATCCTAATTACACATCACCTTGATTTATTGGGATTTTATTTACACGCAATATTTGATGAGATTCTTCCCTTTTTTTCTCTTTTTTTTTTCTTTTTTTTAGATCTTTTCTTTTCGAAAGAACTGTGTATATAAGACCACTTCCCTGACTTGGTGATCATATATAGGCAGTGCCATTCATAGGTAAAATTCAGAAACTGATCAAGCCATCTCAACAACGAGACTCCTTGTCTTCCAGTTGTAATACCAAAAGCAACTATTATGGCTTGGAGACCATATTATGATAGTTTCAGTCCAACTAAAACCCATGATCATGGCAGGGATGGCTTGTGATAAGACCCCCCTGTCCTTATATGCACAAGCATCTTTTCTTTAAAAAAATGAGCAAACCAAATTTTATTAAGTTGAAAATTACAAGGCACTACCACGGCTTGGTGACCATATATTGGTAGCATTACTCACTGATGCTTCGCTGATCATGAATGGACCGACTTGCGATAGGATCTTCCAACTCCCAGTAAAACTGAAATTCATCTTCCAAATGTGGTAGCTTGATGTGAAGATGTCATTCTGCTTAGCACCTATGAACCTAATGGGCTGGCTTGATAACAATACCTCCCACCTTGCAATTTACATTTATTAACATGTTTATTATCAAGGTGATTGTAAAAGGATCCAGAGCAGAACAAGCTGGACAGGTTATTATGATATGCAGCTTGAGCCATGAAACATGAGACAATGGAGACTCTGCTATTCTTCAGACCCCAATTAAACAAATAAAACATGTGTAAGATAATGACCATGGTGGAGAGATATCAATTCAGGGTTCTGCAATCATTAGTTGTATGCCCTTTGTTGAACAACCTCCGATACAGGACAAAATTGTGGTTGGCATACAGTTATAAATCCCAAGCTGAAATTATCACCAAGAGAGAAACTGATCAATAGATACGCCAACTGTGTGGAGTTTAAAACAAACAACTCAAAACCAAAAACAAACCAATTAGGAAAATGAATAGTAAAACAAACCTATGTACAAGTACATCACCCAGATCAAACAAAATACTTCTTGAGGAGTGAGACATTTACTGGATAAGTGTCCACAACTCCTTCCAGTGTCTGTAATCTGATAGTACCAGTACCAATCTTTTCTGTAACAATGAAAGGTCCTAGCAATAAGCATTGAAACTTGGTATATTGGTTCTTATCTTTGTGTTGTTTGTCCCATCTTAAAACCAAGTCTCCAACCGAAAATTCCCTGTCAGATGAAGATTTTTCATCAAACCATCTTTTCACCATCTACTGGTGATGATATAATTTGTTCTTTGCTATTTCCCTGTATTCCTCCAGTTTAAGTAGTGTATCAATTCTCTGTTGGAGGGGAGAAGAATCATCTCCTTGGACAGACTGGGCCAATTGTAATGAAGGGATGGCAAGATTAGTAGGAAGGACGGCTTATTTTCCATATACTAGACAGTAGGAGAATTTCCGATTGCTACCTTTGGGGTAATTCGATCTGCCCAAAGAACATTTTCAAGCTGTGTATGCCAATCTCTATGATGAGAAGCTACAGTCTTCTTGAGAATGTTGATCAAATTTTTGTTTGAAGACTCATCCAAACCATTACCTTGTGGGTAGTAATTGGCAGAAAATTTGAGTTTCATCCCCTTTTCAAAAGCATATTCAGTTATGTCAATAGAGGAGAAATAGGATGCATTATCAAAAACTAGGAATTTTGGAGTACCAAATCGTGATAGTATGTGACTGTCTAGGAAAGAAATGACTTGGTAGGCATTACATTGCTTGAGTGGGACTGCCTCCACCCATCTGGTGAAGTAGTCAGTTGCTGTAAGAATGTATTTGTGTTGAAGGGATGAAGTAGGATTTATGGGTCCGACAAAATCCATCCCCCATTGCTGAAATGGAAACTGAACCGTGATGGATTGCAACGGGAAGGCGGGTTTCTTGAACTTCCCTGTGCATTTATGGCACGGTTCACACCTCCTTACAAAAACATAAGCATCTTTAAACAACATGGGCCAGTAATACCCAGCTCTGAGAATCTTATGAGCTGTTGTCTCACCTGAAAAATGACCTCCAGCTGGTCCTGCATGGAATTGGAATAATATGTCATCAATTTCATGTTTTTCCAAACACCTAAGAAAAACCCCATCATAGTTTTTCCTAAAGAAAACTTCATTAATAAAATGATAAGGTGTAGCCTTTAATCTTAAGGCTCTTCGTTTTTTAAAGTCCAAGGTTTCAGGAGCAAACCCATTATTCAAGAAAAATTGAATATGGTCATACCATTCCGATGTCGAGGTATCAATAGCATTGACAGAGCTTGTAGGAATGTCTTCTTCCTGTTCCCATTCAATTTGTTGCTGCTGGGGATCATTAGATTTAGAGGTAAGAAGGCAAAGGCCTTGACCTTTGACAATTTTGGCTGGCCTTATTTCCAAATCGTACTCTTGGAGAGCAGTCATCCCGTGGGCTCTTTTTTCGCCCAACTCCTTCTGGATCAGCACGTTTCTGATAGCAGAATATAGGACAATGACCTTCCTTCGAGATTTTAACAAATAAGGCCTGTAATGTTTAACAGACTTATAGACTGCGTAGACCTATTTGTCAATTTGTGAATAGTTGAGCTATGCATCCTTGAAGGTTGAACTCATGAAAGAGATTGGAATATCTGTATCGTTGTCCTGTTTCTGGGTCAAAACAGCTGCATAGGAAAAATCAGTGGCGAAAGTATAGAGAATGAAATCCTTATCAAAATCTGGGGACATGAGGGCGGGGGCTTCAGCAATAGCCTTACGAATTTCTATGAATACATCCCTTTGTTCCTGTGACCAGGTAAAATGTACATCTTTCTTACTAAATGCTGTAAAGGTTTGACTATCTGAGCAAAATTATGTACAAACCTATGTATGAAGTTGATCTTAACTAAGAAGGACTACATTGCTTTGCGCGAACCTGGTAAGCCAATCTTTGAAATTGTGTTTGTGTGTTCGGGGTCGATGATCATACCTTCCTTTGAGACGATGAAGCCTAACAGCTTTCCCTCCGTGACTACACAAATGGATTTCTTTGGGTTCAAGGAAATGCCAAATTTTCTGCAACGTTCAAAAACTTGCTTAAGAGCAAATAAGTGTTCATGTCGTTTTTTTGAAAATATGGTAATGTCATCTAAATAAACCATGACAGAATTATGTGTTAGACCTCGGAAAGCTATGTCCATAGCTCTTTGAAAGGTAGCTCCTGCATTAATCAGACCGAAAGGCATTCGCCTGTAAGCGAAAGTGCCCCAAGGAGTTCTGAAAGTTGTCTTTAATTGGTCACTAGGAGCAACCATAACCTGGTTGTATCCTGAAAAACCATCTAGGAGGGAAAACATTTTCGACCCCGCTACCTTTTGGAGAATCTGTTCCATGGGTGGAACGGGGTAGTTATCCTTTTCTGAGGCCCGGTTCAAATTCCTGAAGTCTACGCACAATCGGATTTCACCGCTTTTCTTGCGTACCGGTACCAAATTGGCTATCCATTGTGTATGCCTCACCGGAAAAATAATTCGGGCTATGAGTAGCTTCTCGAGTTCCTTTTTCACAGAAGGCTCTAAACTGGGATGCATTTTCCGCAGCTTCTGTTGATATGGCTTAACTTCTGGCTTCATGGGTATATTATGGTAGATGACGCTAGTGTCAAATGTTTTCAATTCGCCGTAGGTCCAAGCGAAGACATCTTTATATTCTTCACACAGTTTAATGATATCTCGCCTTTCTTCTGGGGTGCAATCAATTCCTAAATTGATCAAACGGGGCTCTTGCTCGGTCCCTAAATTGACTTGCTCGTAATTAAGTGAAGAGCTCTGTGTTTTGCAATTGGTTTTATGTCTAAACTTGTCTTGCAAATCATAAAATTTCTCCAAATTAATCACAGACTTCGAGATGATATTTGAGGAATCGGAAAGAGATTTTTCATGTTCACCCTCATCTGTAGCCGTGTCTTGAAATGTGTCCTAGTTTGTTAAAAAATCAAGTATCTGCTGATCATCATCGAATACTTTCCAGTTTGTCACGTTATCTGGTATGGAGGGCCTATACATCAATTCTATTGAAAATGTTTGAGGAGATAGACCCTCTGGTGGAATCAATCTGGAAGTTGTATTCGCCAACAAGTCAATATCAAAATTTTGAGACCTAGGGACTAAATTAATATTGAATGCAATAAAAGAGCTGGTGAGATCCCTTACTAATTTCTGATAATTCAACAGGCGGGGGGATAGGCAATGTATCTTATTCCTTACCTATTTCACAATGATTTATGAGTCTCCGAAGCAATGGATGATTGGTACTTTCAAGTCAATAGCCTTTTTTAGTCCCTGTATCAGGGCTTCATACTCAGCCACATTGTTAGTACAATCGAACTCTAATCTGCACGCAATCATATTTTTTGTTCCTCTTGGATCTATAAGAACACATCCTGCACCAGCTCCATCCTTAGATTTAGAGCCGTCAAAAAACAATGTCCAAGTAATGGGATCTAATCTAAAATTGGTATTTACATTAAAAACATTATGTACAATTTCTCCTGAGAATGGTACAGAAGTGAAATGAGTCACCTGAGATTCGTTCTGTGCATTCTCCTGTGGTGAAACATCAGTTGATAAATTCCCGAAAAATGTATCAAAGGTAAAACTTTCAATGTGCGTGTCGAAATAACCCACAGGCTCACTTGCATCATTCAAATCTGTAACTGTCTGTTTCATAAAAGGTTCCCTGCTTATCTTGATCTTGTTTGGCTGACCATTATAGGGTAACCACAAATGGGACCAATCAGTGGCAAAATATCCTTTTAGCTTTTCTGACCAGTCTCTACTAAGCCACATACCATATGCTTCTGGAATATCAGCAATGACTATATCAATTGTTTGATGGATTCGAGGATCGGCTGATAATGTAATTAAAACATTTTTTAGCCTTCCTACCACTCTGACTTTTGATCTTTCAAGTTGTATTATCTAAGTGGGGCAATGTTTCCATGTGGCATTCAACTTTCTGCAGACAGAAAGGGGTATCACATTTGATGAGGCACTAGAATCTATCATGCAATTATGAACGTTTCGGTTGAAAATATCAAAGGTAAGTAGAAAAGGTGGTGTCCTCTTGATGCCAGACTTTTGATCATCTGGTTTAGTGAAAGAGTCAAAGTTATTATTCTACAATTCTCTTGGTTGTTTAACCACCATACTTTTGGGTAAGGTATCCCTCATCTAAGGGATTTCCAACAATTCAAACAAAGAGATGTTTGCCTTTACTCTTTTAAGATCTTCAACTAAATTGTACTCCATCTCAGGAATGACTATATCCTTGTGGGGGATAGTCTTGCCTTTATTAGGAACAGGTGTAGAGGATGAGGGCTCTTGAGGGGATTGAGGTCTAGACCTTGTGTTATAAGGATGTTGGATATTAAACACAGTCTCAAGTTCTTCTTCTTCTCCACACATAGGAAGCTCTGAAAAGTAACTTACAGTGTTGGTTTGTGGATCCACATGCTCATTTTCCTCTTCCTGGGGGGTTTGTGGATCAGGAACAGTTTGATCATTAGGGACTTCAGGGGTGTTCTGGGATTCTGCTGCTAAGGCTCTAAAGATAGAATAAATTTCTTCATTCGTGAGGCCTTCTGTTGGATTAGGAGGTGGTGGATTTGCTGGAGGTTGATAAGGTCTCCTAATAGGTGTCCTCACAAAACCTTTATTCTGGTTTTGATTTTCACTGTTGGTTATTTTCAAATCTACCATCTCGTTTGAAATTTTCTGGATTAGCTTTTTCATGTCAGTTATGTCAAACGGATCCTTGCTTTGTGTAGTGGGTTTGGGAACACTGTCATTCTTCTTCCTGGAAGTTGAAGGCTGTTCATCTGCAATCTCTGGATTGTCCTTAAGACAAAAAATTTCCTTCTCGACTTGTATTGCTTCAGCAAACACTTCCAACAAAGTCCCCTTTTGTGCTCGTTTCACCCACATTGAAATCGAAGCAGGTAGGCCCTTTTCATAGTAGGCTATCAACAATTCTTCAGCAGGAAGGAGATTGATAGGAATTCTGTTCTTTAAATATGAGAACCTCTGGTTGAAATATTTAACCCTTTCTTTCCCTTTAATTTTCATGGAAGACAATTCCAGAACAAGATCCTGTGGTGTTTTGTCATCTCCAAACTTTTGGATGAATAATTTCTCAAACTCATCCCAAGAAACAATAGACCTTGGTGGCAGGGCAAAATACCATGTAGCTGCTTTTCCTTCAAAAGTATAAGGAAAGAGTCTGCAGACCACATCTTCGTAAATGACACTTCTAAGCCTAATAACCTGCATGAAGGTTTTAACGTGGTCCAGGGCAGGTGATTTGTCATCCGGGTTAAACTTGGGTAACCACTTCTCAGGGTTTTTGGGTAGTCTATGTTGGTCTCCAAGTACCCATACTGCATCTTGGTCAAGCCAAGGTCTATTTTGGCCTTTTGCAGCCATCGGGGTTTCTTCCTCTTCTTCTTCTGATGAAGAGCTTGAAGAATGTTCGCTGTCTGAGGAAGAGGATGAAGGAGGAGATGGTGGTGGCCCACCAGTCTCAAGTTTTGGCTGATCTTGTGTTTCCTGAAAAAGTTTGCCAAGGCTGTATTCAGGGGAACTTGATTGACCAACCGCTTCTTGATTTTAAGGTTGTGGATTATCTGTTTGCTGATGTTCAATATTGTGATCAGTTATCTGTTGGATAGTTGGTTCGCTGATCTGTGAAACTGTGTCTTGCTGAAGTTCTTGATTACTGGTTTGCAGAAAGTTTTGTAGGTTGATTGCTGCAAAACCACGTCCTCTTTGATCAACAAGTCTTTTTCTTCCCTAGAAACCCTATCGGCTGATGTTTTCAATATCTGCTCGAGTGAGAGTGTTCCTCTGGTAGGTGATACAATAAATATATTCTCTTTGTTTTCCTGTTGTGCTGCAGATACAACAGGTGCAACAATTTGTTGAGCAGGTGTAACAGGGGCGACCGTGGGTTGTGGCTCTATTGGTTGTTCAGATGTTGAAGCCCTTGATTGGATTCGAGTTTGAACCGTTGAAGTATTTGATGGAGGAGGTTTCTTAGTGGCTTGTTTAGGCATGTTGTACTATTGGCCCTCCTTCTAGCGCCATTTTTTGATGCCTCGGTTGTGCAGGTTAGATGCAAAAGGTGCTGGAATGTTCCAAGACACTCAACAGAGGAAGAAAACCCAAGTTGAAAGGCTTCAAAGGACCCTGCGCAAGGGCAATTCTATCCCCAACTTGTTTGGTGTGGTGATCTCCCACGGATATTAGGCCTCCGCTGGCACTCTAAGAGTAAAATGAGTTGACCTATGAGATCAGTTTTCCAGTCAAGGAAAACCAAGGTGTAGATATGGTAAAACAAAGCTAACCTAACCTATTTTAGAAAAGGGAAACTAGTCTAAGTCAGTCATGTTCTAAAATGAAAGCTTTATCACATGCATATTAACCTTGAGTTGTGATAAATAAGTAAATTACAACCTTTCACAAAAATGCTTATAATTGTTTCACTTATTCACTTAAATCACAATCCATTAATGAAAATTAAAAGATAATAATTCAAGTACTTAAGCCTGTCCAAGATGAATCTGTAATTACTTTGCTAATTGAAAAATTAACAATAATTATTGTGCCATGAATCACTTGCAAAAATCGATAAAGAAAGTATTTAAATAGAAGAAACTCAATAAAACACTTATGAGCATAAATCAATCATACAGGGAAACCAATATAGCAGATCCATACATTTAAACATATGCAAAAAGATATCATGCACTGTAGATGACAATCTGAAGTACACAATCAGGAATTCTCAAATAAACTTGAAGAATAACAAGAGATAGATCAAAATATTACTTTACTGTATTAAAAGAGGTCTTGTACAAAAATTACAAAAATGCTCTACTAAACAGAGTATCCCCAGTCCAATCTCCTGCTGATTTTCAAATCCAAAATTACCAACCCCTAACTACGAGAGGTATCCTTCTTTAAATAATTACAACAAAGTGCCAAAATAGAGATCCCTAGAAAACAAAGATTACAAAATCGGATCCAACTATTGATCCAAGAAATCTTGCCATTTCTCATAAATGCCTAACAATTCATCTAAGTTTGGGAAATTGACAGCTTCTAAAGATAACTGAGCATTGCACACATTATTCTCCATGTCATGTTTTGCCAGCTTATGCCAAGTGTGAAGATACATATGAATCTTTCCCTCCATGATGACCGGTTCTCTAACTATTGGTCCTTCAACACTGGTTTTTTGAGATTGATTGCTTAATTGAAAAGATGCTCATGACACAACAAGAATTCAATCTCGACTTGCTGGTTATTGGCATCAAGTGGCTTGGCTTGTAACGAGTTTTCCGTGAGAACTCTTGAGTCAGGAACTTTACTTTCAAAAACAGAAAAATCTAGTAAAGGATCCACTTCAGAAGGATTTAGCAAAACATCAGGCTCTTGGTTGATTATAAAATTCCGTATAACATCATCATCATGATCAGTCAGCTCCTCGGAAACTTTCTTCTCTTTGTCATTAAGAAAATGCATGCAGACAGACAAAGCTTTAGAATCTTCTTCCCCAGTATCACTGCTTAAGTCGGGAATACCTGCATCAAAAGTTGGTGACAAAGGTTCTTGATATAGTAGTGGATAGAGCTCTTCATCTTCAAAATTGTGATTGAAGGATTTGTTACCTGTCTGCATGTTACTCATATCAGATATGTTCAGGAGGAAACTTAGCAAAATTACCACACAAAACTTTCTTCTTGAGGGACACAAAGGATGAGCTAGAGGTTTCATGCTCGTTGCTAATTTAAGGCCGACTAATAAGATGACAATAATTAGACAGGATAAATTGCAATGATTAAAATTATATGACCAATCTATTGTAATTATCTCAACTGTAATGAAATGAGCCCAAATGTGCGATAGTTAGATCTAAGCTTGTGCAAAAGTACAAATTCAATTACCACTCACAAGGATTAAATCACTTTTACAACCTCGTTATTAGAAGCAATTTCACATCAACATTTATGACTTCGGGTTTATGACAAAACATAAATTATGGCTTGAAAAACAGACTGCGAAGTGACTGAAAAAGAATCCTGATTACGTAGACCAACAATTTTGCATACTTATCAAACCGAAATCGAATGACTGGATTTAACAAAAATAAATGGAAGGGTCTTGCAGACCAAAATAAGCATAATGGCATAAAATCTCAAGGATTTGAAACGAATAACGAAGAGTTACCAAAACGAAACGAGACTGTCAAATACCGAGAGTAGCAGAGATAGTAACCTAGCCAGAGGAAAAGGAATATCAGTTCCAAATGTTTTCTAGTAGGATTCACCAATAAAATTTTCATCATGACGAGATAATTCTTGAAATGTAAAAACGTAAAACTAAAATAGAAAAAATCCTATTAAAAAGACAGATTAAAAGACACTCATGCGATCAAAACGAACGGACGGCTAAGATCAACTGAAGCAAGGTGCGGGATTTAGTTTTATTCATTAAGTTTATTCAAGGATCCAGCAAGCCGAAACCCGACAGTACGGATTGCAGGTTGCAAGACTGATCAAATCACAAAACGGAAAGCCCATTCACGAAAGCTGCATCCTGAAATTGCGGGTTGCGATTTTCGCACGAAAATCTTACTCACAAAAACTTGTTAAAGGATCCCAAAAGCCACAACCCGAAATTGCGGGTTGCGGGTTGCGGGGTCACGCAACGGCAAGGTGGAAAAAGGGATTCCGAAAGCCAAAATCCGCAACCGTCGGGTTGCAGGTTTCGGGTTTACCAAAATCCAAAACTTAAAAACAAGGTCCCGCAACCCGCAATTGCAAGTTGCGGGTTTCGGAACTTCTAACTGTCGGGTTTTGGGTTGATTAAAACCAAAGGTAAAATACTCAAAATTTGAGGAAAAAAATAAACCATACAGGTGAAGATCATCCCGGAAAAGAAAAACACGTAGAACAAAAGCATGGGTAAGAGATCTAAGCATACCAAAACCAACTACTCATATTTACATTGAAAACTCACCCAAATACCTTTGTATTTATTAAAAAAAATACAAAAAATGGGTCTCCCATGCTTGAGCTAAGCATGGGATCTGTTGTGGCCACAACAAGCTACTCCCTCTCCTCTCCTTGCAATAAGAGAGACCCCTACCTGTTGCACGGGGCCCACTTCTGCACACACATGTTATTATTCTATCAACGCTATATCAAAAAAATTATATAACACAAAAGTAAAAATTTAAGGGTTAGTGTTCTTACTGATATCACCCCACTCTTTCCCCCCAGGAAGGACCAAGTCTGGATCTTCCCTGAAATCTAGATAATCGTCGATCATAAGCAGCTGGCCTTCCAGCCAAGTAAAGAATCTAGGACCAAAGCTAATGATAGGACCCCCGCCACCGTGGTGGGCCATCACCTCTGTCCATCGGAGCATGTGTGGATCTCTAGTGTCTCTGTCATCCAGTACCAACTACGGGCGTAGAAGGGGAACCTGCTCCAATAGAAACAAGATCACAACAGATCTGTATCCGAACTGCTTGAGCTCCCCACGCCGACACCTTGTCAGCTGAACTCGCAAGTTGGTGAGGAGTCCCTCACACCAGTTGAAGATCTTTGGAGACATGCAGTCC
This sequence comes from Larix kaempferi, assembly GCA_027924585.1. Taxonomy (NCBI): domain Eukaryota; kingdom Viridiplantae; phylum Streptophyta; class Pinopsida; order Pinales; family Pinaceae; genus Larix; species Larix kaempferi. The sequence continues at coordinate 22,196,493 of BSBM01000223.1, read as the reverse complement.
TTCGTGTATAGCATCTAAGACTTGGTAGCCATATGAGGTGCTTGGCTCCTCTCCACCCTAGTAATGGTAAAAAGTACAGCTCGCAGCGGATGGTCTTGTACCTCTTTAATGGGAATATTCCCACTAGAGGCGTGAGCATGAGGAGTACAATACTGCAGGATCAAATCATCTACGGTCCGATCACTTCCCCGTGATCCAGTGAGCGCTACATTTTCCCCTCTCCAGGATAAACTAATCAAAAAGTAGATGTCCTTGGCATCTATAGCCAAGATATGCTCCCCGATCATGAAGTGTTGTTGGGTAGCATCCCAACCATGCAGCATATGCTCTAACAACAAGATTTGGTCCCTCATGCCTTGGATATGAAATAATTTCAACAACCCGCAGTTCCTCAGTGCATCCACACATTATGGATCGTTTGCTGCTTGCATGTCATCTAACTCATGCTCTCGTTCACGCCACTCCAAGACCATTTTGGCACCCACAAACCTATTACAATGGACATTTAATCACCATTAGAACTCACCCAAACACTTAAGACTTTTTATTTCTAGCTAGGTTTTGAGTTTGTGATGGTCATTTTCATCGTCGCACCTCGCATTTGGGTACAACGCGATGTCGTCGCAAGACACTTTTGTGCCCTTTGCGACGAATCAGACTCATCCCAGTTCCCATAAGGGTGACCTGCGATGAGCCGAGGGCGCAATAACCCTCCACAAACTAGCTCAAAAACCTAAAAAATTGACATAAATTGGAAAAGTAAACCACTACATTTTTGTTGGATGAGTTCTAGAATTACCTGATTGGAACGGTTCGTGGATTGATGGCTCGTAGCTCTGGAAGTCATCAGTTGAAAATTGGCTCCAAATGGCACTTTTCTCCCTCCAAATTTGCAAATGAATAATGGTGACTATTTTTGGTTCTTTTTGCTATTTATAAACAAAAATGGAATATTCCCTTTCAATTATTTGGTACTTTTGGTTTATTTTGCTATAGTTTGGATCGATGTTATGCATAATTGACTATTTTGACCTAGTTCAAGCATGCAGGAGGCATTAATTGTCCCATTTGTACCATTTTTCACATTGCAATGGCCATCTCAGGTATGAACACCCCTTTACATTTTGTTGTTATTAGATTTAATCATGACGAGCTTACTCTTTGTTCTTTCCCATGCTCATTAAACCATGAAAATAAGTCACCGAGTTAAGATTTATCACTTTTATGGGCTTGCTAAACTCCTATGGAAAAGATTGCCAAGTGAACTTGTCACATTCACGCTTGTCAAAGTATTTGAACGGTCGTCTCACTGGTGATAGTTTACCCCTTTTTCAGACCAGGGGGCACTAGTTACGAAAAAGGAATACTCTAGCCACTCATGACTGGAAGATTCCTCTCTTGCATTATTTTACCATTTTTCAGGCGGAGAGGCTAACTTTACGAAAAAGGACCTTTGAATTCTTCTTTTGTCCTTTTCAGACTCTTTAAATATGAAATGATGCCGAGTTTACCTTCTATGGACTCATTAAACTCTCACATTGAAGGGCCCGTCATGGGACGAACCCCTCCTCTCCCAGGTTCGATAAACATTTGACACTGGACTCATATATGAGATGAGCTATGCCAAGCATCTGGTTACCCTCATCAAGCTTGTAAAAAACACACAAGGCACTCATCAGTCATGATGAGGAAAAAGGAAAGATTTTATGTTACGTCTGTTATCAAAGGCAGTATTTAGTCACTCTTGAACATGGCACTCATCTGCATTTTCATTAAGTACTTGTCCTTGAGTCTTGTTAACTTCATGAGTCTTGTCACTCCTTTGGGTCATCTGAAGAATGATTCCACCATCAGTTGCATTAGTCGTTAGCGTTAGTCTCATCATGTCAATACAGCAAGGTCATGCCATGCCCATGTTCAAGAGATCTTTTCATCACTCATTATCTATAGTCAGTACACCTTCCATCATGTCGGTTGCTCTGAGTCAGTCTTGCATGTTACCATCCGATCTACTTCACAACATCCTTTGTTGCGTTTTGTATCGATGATGGGGGATTCATCATGGCCCTCCTTTGACGGATTCATCCTTATCGACTCCAAGACATCATCCGAGGATTGAATTTAGAAACCAAGCGAGTACCTTGGGCCTGCATGCCTCAATGGCGGGTTACCTCGCTTTCAACATGAGTTTACATCATTGACTCTTGATTGAAATATTTCATCATGCGTTCGACTTCAACTCACTTATTCGCGCTTGGTGATATGTACTGTGATACCTTGGGAATCATTGAAATTAATGGTGATTTCCCTCGCGCTTGTTAACGATATACATCAATGACCAGTAATCAAGTGGTTTCTACCATGTTCGACGCCAAGACATCTATAATTACATGGATAGATTCGTATCGCTGCGGGTTGGACTTGAAGACCCTAGGGAGTCATGTTTTACCCAGGTTGCGATGGATATTGTTTTGAGTTATATTACATGGATCCACTTTTGTATTGGTCGTGGTTGTGTTATCATCTCATCATGCATATACGCTTGTGTCTAGTAGCCATGATTGTGTTCAGTTGGTCATTACTACCATGGTTCTGCATTGTATTGGTCAGTAGCCATGTCGTGCATCATATGAGACTATGTACTCAGAGTCAGTTGTACTGCAGCAATGTCCTTCATCTGACAAGTCCATTTCCATTCCTTTTGTCAAAGCATTTCAGCTGTTGTGTTTTCAACAGCTTCATGCTTTGGGGGGCATTCTGTTACACCTAAATATTGCTACCCTGAGACTCAGTGTAAACATCCCTGAATATTGCCTTGACTAAGTCATTAACCTAGAAGAGATGCAAACCCTTTATTGGTAGGTTTTGAGATGTCGTCGCTGGTTGTCCTCTTGCAGGCTGTGACAATGTCAGTTAATGGACAAAAATAGTTCCTTCGAGGCCATTCTCGAAGCTAGTTGACATGGATCCCTATTTCTAACCTTGTGGGAGAGTTGGCATTCAGTTCCTAACCTCTTGGAGGGATCCCCTAACTCAATCCTACCATATCTTAACCTACCCTATCCACTTAGTCCTATATAAGTGAAGCTCTCCCCCATTCCAAAGGGAGGAAGTCTATAGTGTCTACATGCTAGTGAAATTATCCTAGAGAGATTCCTAGTCATCTATTGGGAGACTCGCACTTCCTTGGGAGGCTTTGGCATTGACTTGAATCGGTGGAGGATTGCCACGTTAAGTCATCGGTTTTAATATTCTTATCCTATGTACTTATCTATTCAATATAGTAATATAAATGCTTTCCACCAATCTTGTTGTATCAATAATGTATTGTGTAGTTAGCCTACTTAACTGCTTACTTAGATCTATTATTGTATAGATACGTTTTGTTTGTTTTGTTGTCTTGTTGTCTTGACAAGTTTTGCAGCTTGGATCCAAAGATCGTCAAACTTGGAGCAACATTTGAGGAGAAAAGTATTTGTGTTCTATAAGGTAAACATATCTAGTTCCTTGATCCTTAATTAGATCTAGGGAAGTGATTTATATTCTGTCCTATTTGTTCTAGACTCGCATTGAGCTAAGGAGATCACGCCTTGAGTCCGCTCTAGGTAGATTGTCCTTCAAATAAAGGTCTCCCGCTATAATGATATTGTGGAGATCTAAAAGGCCTCTATATGAGAGGTCTGACCAATATTATGTCTTTGATGTAATCGATCCATAACAATTGTAAATATGAATGGAGGAGTCCAATTCCTTGCCCTTACCAGCCAACAGAATGCTTCCACAAATGCAATAAGGTTTCAAAGTGAACCGAAAAGGGTCCCATGCAGAAAGTAGGACACCATATCTCCCATAAACCACAATACAACAACACTCTCAGGAGGGAAGAATGTTAAAAAAGAAGGCCTTAGCTTTCTGGCAATTGTTGGTCACTATAATTGCCTATTAATTTAAGTTAATAAACAAAGTTCTCAATATAAATTGTTAACCTAGGGAAGTCTAATTATTTCAAAGGTAATCAATCAAAATATATGCATAAACATTTCGTTAACTGATCAACCAAACGGAAGTCACCCAATCTACCTAATTGCTAAGTCTATTCTTTGTTCACTTCTCAATCCAACTTCAATCACTAATTCAACTATCAAAGATTAAAAGAGTTATAATCCTTCTACGGTATCAATTCTGGAAATAACTACTTCAAGAATGAATTAGCTAAATTGATTTTGCAAGAATTTAAATCCTAAATCATCAACATAAAAGAGATTCAATCCACAATTGCAGTACTCAACCATAAAAGAAATCAGTCCTCCTTCTACTCTGTAAATCTATATGTCATCTACCTGTTTCAACAATTCATGAAAGGCATTAAACAACAGTAATATGCAGCAGCAGAGAACAGTTGTAATAGCAGTAATAAATAACACACTTGCAAAAGATAAACTATGCACTACTCAATCGATTGTTTCAACAAATCAGGAAAAATCTATGAAGAGGAAATCCTACACTTAATGCTCATACCATTAAGCAAACCAAGAGAAATTATAATTAAGGAATCCTAATCGTAATAATCAACTGTTGCAGTAAACCGAAAGGAAATATAATTGCAATTCCACACCAAAAAAGTAAAGGAAGTAAGCAACTACTTAAGTCAACAACTCTATGAGAAGGTGGGCCCTTGCCTTCTAATAGAGATGTTGCTAAAGGCTACCAGAACTCAGTTTACAATGGATCAGGAAAATATTGCCTCTTTCATTGATAGAATGAAATTCAATTACAAGGTTCTTCCACTCTTGTTAGAAATTCTCTTCAAAATAATCCTAACCTTTTGAACGGCCATCTCGTCTTCCTATAAATACTTAGACAAGACAGTTTAGGTCCTCTTAATTCGGGAAGCGATGAAGATCGAAGATATTCAGGCTGTCGAATCCACATTTAAAAAATAGAAACAGTTACAATAATTATTACATTGAGATGAAATATGTTTCATAATCATTTATGCTCTCACATCTCGAACTGATCCAATTCCAAGTGAGTTCCAGCTGGCCGTGTGGGAGGATAAATTGGACTACCTCGCATCAATTTGAATTGAAGCCTTGAAAATGCATAACTGTCGCCAAGTACTTCTTCATCCATGTGTATCAACAAGTTGATACACTCGAAATCCATGTGGTCTTAAATTACTTTTCATCAATCCATCACAAGTCAGCACAATTAGGAATAAAATCCATAAACACGGGCAATCTTTAAGCATTAATATAACAAAGCAATAATAAATTATAATCTCAGCCTTCGAGTTCCTTCTAGGCTTTATTGAAGGTTGAAGAAGTCAACTTGGTGGACGGGAATACTCACGAAGTCCGCAGACCCGAGGGAGTTCATATGGTTCCATACGAGACACGTGACACTAACAAAGGTGGTAAGTATACTAATAACCTCCCCGCTTAAACTCTTACGTATACTAAATAAGGTATTAAGTCTGATTTCCCTTGATTCACACAAGTCAGGAATTGGTAGGAGTCAGGGTCGACATAATAAAAAGGACTCTATTAATATTTATCACCTTTGAATGAGGAGGAATACAAACCAATCTATTTATCAAATGATTTCGAAAGCTGTTATGGTTGTATTCCGTTTACTGGAGGGTTACAATAAGCAATGGATTTGGATGCTGCCACTAGAGGAGGTGGCCGTTATGACTTTATATAAAAAAATAATAATAAGAAATAGAAAGGTAAGCATAAATGTTAACTCCCCGGGGGTTGGTCAAATAAATAGAAATAGAACTGGGGCCTAGTACAATGGGTAGGAGGTCCTCACTATACCATGCTCGGGAGAAAGCGATAAAGGAGATGAAACAAAGGAGACAACGTCCGATAACTAGGGTTATTAGAGCAGGCATACCCCTTACACCTTGTTGAAAATGAAAGTGGTGTCTTTTAATATAAGGGATCTGGGGGGCCAAAGCAAAAGATTGGCTCTCAGACAATTATAGTTATAAAAACCTGAGAGAATTATGTTACAAGAAACAATGGCTAAGGGGGATACCCTAGTGGGGATCTAAAAAAGTATTTGCTGGTTGGGATTTTTTTGCATGAAATTCTATAGTACTTTCTAGAGGCATCATTATTGGTTGGTCCCAAAGTTTGGTTCTAACAAATTAATATGCTTTCATTTCAGGCCTATGCATAGTGTTTTTTTCAGTAATAGTTTTGGTTTACCAATAACTGGACTGAACGTGTATGGACCTTATGAAGTTAAGAGACCTTTTGGGAGAATATTTTTTCTATGCAGTGTCCTCATGAAGGTATGGTTATTTTGGGAGGGTACGGACCTAAATTTCAATTTGAATAGAAGGGAATTTAGGGGCTGCAAGATTTGATAGAAATGTTTACTTCTTTCATTTTCATATTGAAGCTGTTGGTTTGGTTGATGTAAAGCCTATTACCATAAAACCTACTTGGATAAATTAAAGGAATGGTTTATATGTTCGAATCCATGCTTTTCCTTGGGAAAGATAATGACTTAGTTGCAATAATAGGGAAAAAGGGTCTCAACGGAAGTGAGGAAAAAGGGCCATTTCTGGCACCCAACATCTCTCCCCAATTATCCAATTGCAAGTCCTCATGAAACAACCTCCAGCTACTCTGAATCTGATTCTAACTCAAAAAAATTCCTGTGGAAGTTGGTGAAGTTGAAGGAAGTTTCAGGTTTCTCTCCCAAGTTCATAAACCCATTACAAGAAACAAAATCTTCCCAACACTTCTTTTCTACTTTCTTGGTCAGCTTTTATATACTCCTGTATTTCTTCTCAGGCATCCATATGACTGGGAATCTAAATCTTAATCCTAACTAGCTTGGCCCACATGTTTGCATACACTTGACATATTCTAGAACTCGAAACAAAGCATATTTAAAATTTTCAAAACAGTAAGGGTCTATTGTTCTTAAGGCCTCAGAATAAGCTTCCCACATGTGTTTGTTGCATTCCAATGCATAGGGATCTTGCTGGGAGATCATTCTAACACATGTGGATATAATCTCTTGTTGAAATACTGTCATCTGATCAACCTTTTGAGGAGAGGAGAGGTGTCTTTTATGTCTTGCAACAAGGGACATAGGGGATTGAGGGTCACCTTGAATCCAGAGAGTAGAAGTGTCCTCATTTTTTTAATAGTCTGAGAAGCATTCCACCAGTTCATATGATTGGTGACGAAGGAAGTGAATTCACTAAGATGGATATCTCCTATATGAGGAACGGGGTTAGACCGAAGGTCCATGAAGCATGCCAATTCATGTAGGTATAACTCACATAATAAATTCTACCTAGGGAAATCACTCTGAGTAAAGGCATCCAAAAACTGAGGGGTTGTCACAAATTGATAGGGCCTCCCTTCCTTCAAATATTTAAGCTTTAACAGAGTCAACTGTTCATAAAGGAATACCGTATAGGATGGTGATGGCGCTATGTAGCTTAATAGTTCTTGAATTATATTATACATTTGCTCCTTTTCCTGTTGCATGGCATTAAACTTTCTTAGTTCTTTAAGCTCTTCTTGAAGATTTTCCCAACGAAATTTCTCGAAGATTAATTATTCATCCCACCTCTCTCTGATTTATTTAATTGCTTTCCTATGTTCATGCAGGGGAACCATTCCTTCCTCACGCAAGGCAGTGCGATATATCCATTTACTTATTTCAAGCTTCATCAAAGAAAGTTCCTTTGCCATTTCCTGATTCCTTCCATCTTCTGTGTCCCTCTCATATTCTGTATCCAGCTCAATAATATCTAGAGGTTCCCGAGCCTTTGATTTATCCTTAATTTTTATGTTTGAAGGTAGGTCCTGAGTTTCAACAGCTTCTTCTTGTCCCGCCAGTTTAGGGACATCAGCAGTTTCTTCTTGTGCCACTCTTTCAACAGCTTCTTCTTGATGCACTAGTTAAGGGACCTCAACAATTTCTTCTTGTGCCATTGTTTCAATAGCTTCTTCTTGACCCACCAGTTCAGGGATATCTGTAGTTTCTTCTTGTGCCATTGTTTCAGCAGCTTCTTCTTGTCCCACCAGTTCATGGATCTCAACAAGTTCTTCTTGTGCCACTTTTTCAACAGCTTCTTCTTGACCCAACAATTCAAGGATATCAATAGTTTCTTCTTGTGCCACTATTTCAACAGCTTCTTCTTGACCCACCAGTTCAGGGACCTCAGCAATTTCTTCTTGTGCCACTGCTTCAGCAACTTCTTCTTGACCCATCAGTTCAGGGACCTCAACGATTTCTTCATGTGCCACTGGTTCTTATGTTTCAGCAACTTCTTTTTGGATTGTTGGTTCTTGTTTTTTAGCATCCTCTTTTTGGATCGCTGGTTCTGAGGCCTCAATGAATTCTTCTTCTGCCACTGGTTCTTTTGTTTCAATAGCTTTTTATTGGAGTGTTTCAGCATCCTCCAATTGTTGAGGCAATGTTTCTTTTAATTCTTGTAATCCATGATCAAGGGTCAGCATCTCATGTGCAATAATATCCTTAGGTTCTTTACCTAGTAATTCTTGATTTTCTAAGGTTGAAGGGATTGTTTCAATGTTACAATTCTACTCATCCTCCATCATTGGCTTTGCTTATGATGTCCCATTCTTTTCTTGTCTCAATTGTCCATGTCTCCAGGCTAAAATTCCCATGGTTGTGACCTTATATCCTGCATTTTTTAAAATGTCCCCACATTTTGGGCACACAAACTCATCATGCTCCATATTTTCTAAAACATAGGGTAGAATTCCCATTTGATCAACAACTTCAGCTAATGTGCTCAATCTCTGAACTGCCTGATTCTGTAGCACTTCCTTCAATTCTTGCAATTCCTCCCTGAGCACCTTTACCTCTTATTTCAGCAGGTCATTCTCTAAGAGCAGTTTTTCCAGTTGGATTTGACCATCTCTTGCAGCAGCTTCTTGTGGGTCAACATACTTCGTAATTGAAGTTGAGATACCTCTTGGTTTTCGCGTTTTGGGAGGTGATCGAGGTTTTAGAATTGGAATCTCAAAATCTGGCTCGGTCATTTGTGTTGCCTCTGCTGCAACACAAGCTCGGGTCCTTATTCTTTTTAATGGAATGGGTGACTTTTTTAGGGTACACGATCTCTTCTTATTTTTTCATGGAGCAGGAGGAGTGAAACCTTCTGGGAGTATTTCGACTTCCTCTAAGACAGAAAAAGGAGAATCATCCTTTCATGATGATTCTTCCCTCAATTGACTAGCTCCTTCTCCTAGTTCAACAGAAAATTCAACCTCCTGAATTATGACTCCTCCTTGTTCAACAGAAGACTCAATTTCTTGAATTACTCTAGTCTAGCTTTCAATCTCCTCCCTCATTTATTCTACATTGGCTTCTGTTTGGTGAACTGGGCTTCCAATAGGCTCCTGGGGGTTTATGTTTTGAGAATATTCTGCAATTACATCTTCCTCTAAACCCCTTTATTGATCATTCTCATCTCCTTCAGATTCCCTATCTCTCCCCCCAACTCTATCTAACAGGCTCTGATTGTCTTCATCTTCATTATTATCTCCTTCTTCCATGCCACATGGTCTACCACATCCCCAACAACAAATTGCCCCCAAGATTGATGTGGTTGCTCAAGGGCTCTCAATATTAGCAACTTGATGAGTCCATGGTTAGTGATAGACGCTTGAGGATGTTGAGACCCCCCTGTACAGTGTGCCATGTTTTGCAGGGTCCCCAAAAGGTAATAGGGCATATTAATTAATGTGCAGTGAAGATACTTTAGCCGTTTTAGAACTATTGCTGCAAGTAAGAAATAAAGAATTCTCTTGGTTGAAGGAGTTGGTGAAAATGAATTGGAACCAATCCCTTTAGAACCACCCCTTGCATGAAATAGAATAGAAAAAAGAGAAAGTTAAGTAGATACGTAAGTTATAAATGTAATTTAGTAGAGAATAGGAGTTGTAGTAGCAAATAGAGGTGAAAAAATATCAATAAATTTGATTTTTTTAACCACGGGAACAATAACTAATAGGGTTATTAGACTCCCTGATGGGCTCAATCAAACATCAACAATACTATATCATGTTGGGACAATATTCCAGCAAGAGTGTTGTATCTAAACCTTTCCTTTAATCATCAACCTAGGGGTTCGTACAAACTTCTGAGGTTCCTGGACAATATTTGCAACCTACAAAGAAAATTCTAATAATGCCAAGTAGTATTTAATCATAAAAAGAGTAAAGGGATTGTTTGGTAAAAAGCAAAGGAAAGTTTAATCTATTATCTAAAGGTTGCATGGGACATGGATCCCCTCATTTGACTAGGAATCTATCCTTTTATCAGTGGTTTCATGGACAAGTTTTAGAATGTTCCTCGCCTAGTTTTAGGCAAACCTTTTGAGGAAACCCCTGATCTACCCTACCATTCACACACTGAGTACAAGTATTCTGATTACACCAAATTCTAAGTAACAAAACAAACTTGGAAGTTCAATGCTTTATCAAGCTCATATGACAAGATCCCATGTGATAAAAATAAATACTCAATTGGAAATTGCAGAAACAGTAAAGAAACATTCAAACTTAATTAAAGGTGTAGAAAGAATTATTTAAAGCTAATATGTCGAAATACTGTAAATCCTCTACAAATTGTAGTAAATCTACTATGTTCTATCACATTCATGTGAAAGCGGTAAATCAAACTTAACGCATAAGCTCCTGTAATCAGCCATGGATGGGCCCTTATCCAAGGTGACACAGGAACAAAATATTACTCAATAAGATGGGAAAATAAGAGTCTTCATTTACTTCAAAATAATTGTTTCAACATCACAAATCTTAATGTCTTCTTCTCAAACTATAATAATAACTGATTTCATACAAAAATGGGCACTGCTATATAAGCCAAGCCATATTGCTTAAATATATATTTTCTAAAACTATGAAATGAATGAACTACTAGTGCCTATGCTATGACTCCATGAAGCACGTTATGAAAGAAAACACACGTAGTGGCAGTTTGGTGAGCTTTGTTTAGTCTTCAGGGACTAAGCCTCAGTTGGATGTATCTTTAGAGATCGTCAAACACTGATATTGGTGCCCAACAACTGCAGTTCTTCCTTAAATTATGCTTTTCCTGTGCAATGGTTTATACAAAACTGCTGCAATATTGGAACTCCTTTGTTTTATCTCGAGTTTCACCAACGAACTGTAAGTAGACTGCTTCGATCATCTATCATCTATCATTTAACTCTGAATACTAAGTTTTGTTCTCTGCAATGGAAAGTTTTGTTTTATACTATTCGTTTGGGTTACTGTATAAATGATAAAGTCTGTTGAACTATGTAAAAACTGTACGCATTTTCTTAGTTGATAATCTCAGTTGTTTTGGGAAAACGATGAAGTAATCTTTTGACTGTTTAAAATTTGAAAAGGGGTTGTGCCCAAACTCTGGTTTTTTCTTCGATTTTTACAAAATATGTTTCGTCTGTAAACTCCAAAAAACCTTCAAGCAACAACTAGGGTTTTTGAACTGTAGTTTGAACATGAATGTGTACATTGTGTTTTGGCTAACTATTGAAGATGATAATAAGGTCTTGGAAATACTATCTAGGGTTTTAAAAGTCATATGAATCCATGCTTTAAATATTATCCACAGTTTGTAATGAATTGGAAAATTCGATGATTGAAAACAAGGTTAGGGTTTACAATGTTTTCGGTTTCTGATACTACTGAATAATTGATAAAAGTATTCAAACAGGAAATTTGTGAAGAAACAAAGTGTGTGTGTGAAAAATAATAAGACTGTGTATTGATCAATACTTGCAGCTTATAACAATCATTAGCAATACTAATTATTTGAAGATGTGATGTATGAAAGTTTTGAATTGCATTTAATTACTATGTAAATAATAGAGATAAGAAACAAATATGTGTTCTTACAGAGGTTAAACTATATTTGTTTTTCATGAAATAATAAAAATATCCTATATCATTTCAGATACTATACAGTTGGGAGGCTGTGTAGGTAATGTATTTTTGTATTTGACACGCGGGGTCTAACTTGCAGGCAAAGTATTTGTCATGCAAAGTTGTTTGCTTTTAGTCTGTCATTCCACAATGGGGTCCTGACTCCCGTGGTAGGCGGGGTGGTTAGGGCGGTCGACTGTGGCTTTCCTCACTCTGGATCGATCCCATCCTTTGTGTTCTTAAGGCTATATATATATATATATATATAATTTTGAGATTCTAAATTATAAGTCGCATCAACTCTTTGTGATAGAGTCACATGAATAGATTTTGGTAGTGGGATAAGGACATGTGAGGGATCTAAGTTTCTGACTTTCGCTAGAAAAAAGGGTGTTTGTGTTAAAAAAAAAAGATTATAAATTACAAAAGGTTGATGGATGTTGGCACCCTATATGACTTCATGGTATTCTAGGAGACATAATTAGATTGTATGATTTACTCTATGAATTGTAATGGAAATGAATGTGATGTTGTTCCCCCTCTCATATTTTTATTGTCTCTTATGTGTAAAAACTTGAATGCTTTATGGTTAATTGAAGACATATTTTGTTTTCTTTAATAATTTACATCTATTTAGTAATGTCTATCAATGCATTGGGTGAGACCCTACCCTTCATTTAGGTATCATAAATGCTGACATGAATCCACATTATTGTTGGTCCAAGTGCCAAACCTAGGGTTTATTTATAATAGCATCAATAATTGGTTACATGGTTGGGACATGACATATTTTTATAGGAGAAAATAAGGGTATGTCGTAGAAACCATATCAACAAGAGATACAAGATTGGGTTACCAAAACAAAGATCAAGTTTGCAAAAGAAAAATTGTTACATAGAACCTACACATCGACATTGAATGGTGAAATGATAAGCATATACATCATGGTAAGAACATTTTTTTGGTTAACTTTCATAGTTTATTACAAGAGTGTATAAAAGACAAGTATAAATTATCACAATACACCTCTCTCCAAGACTTGTAATTTGGGACCAATAAAATAGGGCTACAAAGTAGAGTTTCCTATTGAATATAACACCACTTTGAACAACATTGAGAAGGATTTTGAGGTCGGGCCAAAAGGAAGGTTGCTAGAAGTGGTACCATTGTAGACTAAGATGTTCATTGTGGAAAAATGGTTGATGTCGATGATACTAGATAAAATGATAGCATAATCCTTCACAATAGGGGGCTAGGTGAAAGAGGGAGGGATGATGCGAAAGATCATAAAGAAAGATAGATCCAAAGGAACATAAGAAATCCATTAGTTGAAAGATATGAATGCAAGAAAATATTACATGAAGCAATTTAGAAAGTGCAATTATGGATAATTTGCGGAAAAGGAGAAAATACTATGTTGTAGGTGTAGAGTAGGAGAGAGAGGGATACAGAGGACGTGCCCACAGAGCATGTGGAGGAAAGAGAGGCACTAGAGGTGTGTTCCAAGAAAAGAGAGGTGCTAGAAGAATACATGAAGATAAGTGATAATAGAGTAGGAGTAGAAGATGTCAAATCCCAATGGAATATTAGAGATGAGAATGGTTTAGAGGAACTTGCTAGTGATGCTTCAAATAACGAGTATGCCCCAAGTGAAGTTGAAGATAATTACACTAGAAGTGAAGATACTTTAGCCATTGTAGAACTATTGGTGCAAGTAAGAAATAAAGAATTCTCTTGGTTGAAGGAGTTGGTGAAAATGAATTGGAACCAATCCCTTTAGAACCACCCCTTGCATGCAATAGAATAGAAAAAAGAGAAAGTTAAGTAGATACGTAAGTTATAAATGTAATTTAGTAGAGAATAGGAGTTGTAGTAGCAAATAGAGGTGAAAAAATATCAATAAATTTGATTTTTTTAACCATGGGAACAATAACTAATAGAGTTATTAGACTCCCTAATGGGCTCAATCAAACATCAACAATACTGTATCATGTTGGGACAATATTCCAGCAAGAGTGTTGTATCTAAACCTTTCCTTTAATCATCAACCTAGGGGTTTGTACAAACTTCTGAGGGTCCTGGACAATATTTGCAACCTACAAAGAAAATTCTAATAATGCCTAGTAGTATTTAATCATAAAAAGAGTAAAGGGATTGTTTGGTAAAAAGCAAAGGAAAGTTTAATCTATTATCTAAAGGTTGCAAGGGACATGGATCCCCTCATTTGACTAGGAATCTATCCTTTTATCAGTGGTTTCATGGACAAGTTTTAGAATGTTCCTCGCCTAGTTTTAGGCAAACCTTTTGAGGAAACCCCTGATCTACCCTACCATTCACACACTGAGTACAAGTATTCTGATTACACCAAATTCTAAGTAACAAAACAAACTTGGAACTTCAATGCTTTATCGAGCTCATATGACAAGATCCCATGTGATAAAAATAAATACTCAATTGGAAATTGCATAAACAACAAAGAAACATTCAAACTTAATTAAAGGTGTAGAAATAATTCTTTAAAGCTAATATGTCGAAATACTGTAAATCCTCTACACATTGTAGTAAATCTACTATGTTCTATCACATTCATATGAAAGCGGTAAATCAAACTTAACGCATAAGCCCCTGTAATCAGCCATGGATTGGCCCTTATCCAAGGTGACACAGGAACAAAAGATTACTCAATAAGATGGGAAAATAAGAGTCTTCATTTACTTCAAAATAATTGTTTCAACATCACAAATCTTAATGTCTTCTTCTCAAACTATAATAATAATTGATTTCATACAAAAATGGGCACTGCTATGTAAGCCAAGCCATACTGCTTAAATATATATTTTCTAAAACTATGAAATGAATGAACTACTAGTGCCTATGCAATGACTCCATGAAGTGCGTTATGAAAGAAAACACACGTAGTGGCAGTTTGGTGAGCTTTGTTCAGTCTTCAAGGACTAAGACTCAGTTGGATATATCTTTAGAGATCGTCAAACACTGATATTGGTGCCCAACAACTGCATTTCTTCCTTAAATTATGCTTATCCTATGCAATGGTTTATACAAAACTACTACATTATTGGAACTCCTTTGTTTTACCTCGAGTTTCACCAACGAACTATAAGTAGACTGCTTCGATCATCTATCTTCTGAGCAAAAACTGGCTTGATGTCTTGCAGATGTCAAAAGGGTATCAGTTTAAGACCTGTGTCAAAAAGATGTTGCTAATAACCAACCTCATTAGTGTCACATGTGCATTTTAGCTAGAGAAAGGAAGACTACAACATCTAGAATATATAAACTGAAGTATTTTACAATCCTAACTAGGATGCACACATCATTCACCAACTTGATATCATAGTATTCCCTTTTTGGACCAAAATGACTAACTAGAAAAGAATTTAGATTCCTTTTCTTACCTAATGTTGGGTGCCATCACTCCCCATGTTCCATGTAACTAGGAGGGATGCTATGGAGAAACACTAGTTCATGTGTGAATTAATATGGACTACAATAAGATCACAGATGAAGCACATAAGATTGTGTAGTTGGAAACCATTTTCAGGGATATAACTCTATAGTGGTACATGTAGTTGGAAACCACTTTCAAAGAAAGAAGGCTGAGTAATTAGATTCATAATTGGATGTGTTCATAACAACGGTAGCATTGGAAATGTAGTTATTATAAAAGATAATAAGGGAAGTGTTATTGTTGTTATGGACACTTTCAATAACAAATCTAATTTAACCAACCTTCTTCCCTCTTTATCGTACAAACCTCTCTCTAGGAATTCATTCAATAAAATTACTAACTCAATCACCAAATCCATAAAGTATTCCTCCTTAGACCATCCATTCAGAAGCATCTTATTCCTCATAACCCTCAAACCCTTAATATCTATGGTAAAATTAAAATTTATAAAAGATACAACCCTCTTAGACCCATAGTTAATGTAATTTGAGCCCCTACTTCTGCGTTAGATCATTTCCTTGTTGATAAACTTCAATACTTCATAAGAAAACCTTCCTCATTGATTAAATATACCTCTTACTTCATGTAAAAAAAACCATATTCATCATCTTGACATGAGCATGACATCATGGTAAGTTTTGACGTCGTTTCCTTATTCACCAAAATACCCATTTTAAAAGACCTCAACTTTATATCCAGACTTGTTGACCCAAAAAACCTAAACCTACTTAAATCTAACTCACCTCATCTTTCTTCACCTTTAAAGGAAAATGCTATGAATAAACATAAGGCACATCCATGGGTTCATTTTTATACCCAGTGGTTGCTAACATTTTTATGGAATATAAGTAAGCTTTAACCTTAAACAATTTCCATATAAAGCCTAGATATTGGTTTCAATTTGTTAATGACACCATTGTTGTTTGGAATCATGGCCCTTCTTCCCTAAATTCATTTTTTGACCACTTGAATAATATTTCTCCCCACATTCAATTCACTATGGAAATCCAAAAGAAAAACTCTCTTCTATTTTTTGATGTTCTGTCTCTCATGAACATGATGGCACCCTTACCCACCAAGTTTATTGCAAAAATACACACGTAGACATATACCTTCATCTCTAGTTCCACCATTGCCCAAATGAAAAATTTCTCATTCTCAAACCCTTGTTGCTCGAGGCATTCAACTCTTTGAGAAGCAAGGAACCCACCTCATTCATGCCCTCCTAACCAATGCTTATTATATGCCCCAAATTAACTAAGCCTTTCACTCAATCCTCCATTCTAAATTAAAAACCCCTCCTTCCATTGCCCTACCCTACCCTAAGCTCTTATCTCCATCCCCTACATCCATGGTATTGCCAATCACATTTCAAATATCTTATCCCAACAGAACATTAAAACTCTTTTTAAACCCCCCAAAATTCTTATGCAACTATTTAGAAGTATTAAAGATAAAACCAACCCTTTGTTTAGCCAATGAGTTTACCAAATTGCATACTCTTGTGGAAAATATTATATCGACCAAATTGGTAGATCCATCAAAACCCACCTCAAAGTACATATACCTGACATGATCCACAACTACATCACTTTTTAATCAAAGAACACTCTCACAAATCCAAACACTTCATTTTCTTTTACTAAACCAAAATCCTAACATCAACACCTTATTATTCCTCCTGTATCATTGGAATATCCCTTGAAATCAAAAAACATCCTAACAATTTTAATTGAAAAAAGAACTACAAACTTAACCATTCTTGATATTATACATCATCTAAAATAATAATCCTTCTCACTTATTCTAATCTAATCTTTCTTCCCCATATATTTCTATTCACTCTTTCCTACTTTTCTCTCCTCTGAGATTTTAAAGTTTTAAATATATAACCCTGGATCTTTATTTACTATAAATTATCACATTTTAGAACTTTTAATTTAAACCCTAATAGTCCTCACTATTCCTTTTGTTCTTCTTCCTTTATTTATTTTCCTCCTCTCATAATTATTCCCTCCTCCTTTCATTCTTAGCTCCCTTCCCTTTCTTCTTTCCATTTTTTTTCAATCTTATATTTTATTTATTTCTTTTTATAATTTTTAGCCTTCCCCATTTATTTTAATTATTTAATCTCTTTCTTCTATAATTTTCAACCCTTTTCCATTTCTTCTAATTATTTAAATATCCCTCTTTAACCAAACTTTTTTAGTTTTTAATAATAATTTATTTAATTTGGCTCTATACTTTTTCTTCATTTTTAAAATATTTCACACAATATATTAATAATATTTGATAATGATTAATAGTTTTTTTTAATTATATATATATGTGTGTGGATATCATTCTTAAATTCATGTAGTATTTTTTAAGTCATTTGGATATGAATTTGATTGTACTTTGAAATTTTGTTCATCAAGGATAGAACTTCATGATCGATCAATAACATAATAGAAATCTACTCAAGTACATAAGTTATTGGAAAAGCCTTATTATCATGAAAGTTAGTGTATATTGTGATGGTCTTTTGTTTATTTTTATTTGGTAACTTAAGACATGTAGGCGATCGGGTAAATAAAACGATATATTTTGTAGTTTGTTGATCAACTCATTTTTGGTAGTCGGGGATTTTGTGTTAATAGGTCAGTGTTTCTATTAAGTAAGTTGTACATATTTGGTGTACAAAAGCTTTTAATGGCATATATATCTAACGTTAATTCTAAATACCTTTTAAACAAGATTTGTGTTACTTTTCTGGAAATAGAGAACATCCTGAATCAGATGGCCAAGGACAAGAGCCCCGAACTTGATGGGTGGTCTGCGGAATTTTATTTATAGTTTTTCGATTTGTTAATTTGGACCTGAGTTTGTCAGATTAGTTGAGAAATCTCGTATCTCATGTTTGGTTTCGGGAGGGGTAAATGACACTTTCATTGCTCTCATCCCAAAATCGTCAAACCCTCATACTTTTCAAGATTATCGTCCCATCTCCTTGTGCAATCTGCTGTATAAAATTATTTCAAAGGTGATTTCTAATTGAATAAAGGGGTGTTTATCCAAAGGCATATCTAAGGAACAATTCAGGTTCCTTCTTCACCAACAAATATTTGATGCCATTGGTATGGCACATGAGACAATACATTTGGTTAAAGTCAATCATATTAAATCCATGGTATTGAAGTTAGATCTCGTGAAAGCTTATGATATGGTAGATTGGTACTTTTTATGTCTCCTACTCATTAATGTCGGTCTGAGCTATGAGGTTACCCAATGGATTATGGGATGTGTTACTTCATCCAATTTCGTAGTTTTGGGTAAAAGAGAGCCCTACTAATTTCTTTAACAACTCTCGTTGACTAAGATAAGGTTGTCAATGAGAGTTGGTCATAGAGGGGTAAATCAAGATGATTGGACAAACAAAACATGAAGGCAATATTTTTGGCATAAAATTCACCCCTTCACAGTATATTACCCATCTTTTCTTTGTGGATGATGTATTTTTGTTCGATATTGGTAGTTTGAGAGAGTGGCAACATTTTAAATACATCTTAAACATTTTATGTTTGGCATCAGGTATGGAGATCAACCTTCCAAAAATTGGTATTCATTGGTTCAATATGGAAGAATCAGAAATGGGATTGATAAAAGCTATCCTTCCATATGCACAAAAGGGTCTTGAAGAAGGAGTAAAGTACCTGGGATACTTTTTGAAACCAAATGGATATACCGTAATGCAGATTGATTATGGCTAGTAAATAAGGTAGAAAAGAAAATAAATAACTACTGCAATCATAGGTTGTCTCTGGGTGGTAGAATTACCCTTATTAATTCAGTCCTTAATAACATATCGGTCTTTTGGTTGACCCTGGAAAAATTTCTAAAACAAATTATGTCTCTCATGCACTGGATTATTTTCAATTTCTTGTGGTCTGGATCCCAATTGAAGGCTGGTATACATCTTGTTGCATGGGATTCTGTAGCATCCTTGAACTCTTGGGGGATGGGGCATAAAGAACATTCTATGGGTAAACAAAGAATTGGATATGAAAAGTTTGTGGCATGGATTGTTGGATAAGGGTTTGCGTGGGGGGATTATTAGAGGCAACTATCGAAAAAATCTCACCATTATTTATTGGATAAGGAAGGTGAACAAGAAATTCCCTGTTGCATCAAACATTTGGAGTGGTTTATCTGAATCTTTCACAGATCTGAATCGTTGGATGGCCTGGAAAATAGGTGACGGAGGGCGTTGACCCGTTCATTGGTGGAACTCAATGCATTAAACTGTCCCCATCTACTATCTGGTCCATTCACTCTAAAGGTATATATTACCTCAATCATGCAAAAAGAGCGGATTCGGACTTAGATATGAATTATTGGCTCTCGTCCAAGGACCTTCTATTAGAACATTATGAGGCTACTGAGTGGGATTCATATGTAGTGGCTTGAGACATGTAGACATAAAATTGGTGAACTCAGAAGAAAAAATCTTGTGTTCCCGGAACACTACGATGGGTCAGCTGGCTACCAAACATGCTTATGCTTCCATTGCTTCTGAATTGATTGAATATCATCCGCATTGGTGGGACAAACACATCTGGCATTGTCAGACCCCATTTAATATTTTATGTTTTACCTGGTTGGCTATAAATGACAAGATTCTGACAGGAGATAATTATTCGAGTAGAGTGGGAATGGGCTTGACTTGCTGTCCTTTATTCTTTTGGGCCGCATAATCAATCGACCATCGTTTGGTCGCCTGTAATAAAACACATGAAATTTGGGATGAAGTATCATAGAGGATTAATCTTACTGGTGGATGGAATTTTGTTTCTTTAGAGTCATGTTTATTACATTGGTTTGTAACAAGCTCACACTCTTTGTCTTTCCCTCTTTTCTTCATCTGGGATATATGGCGATTCAAGAATCTGATTCTTTTTGGAAATGACCATTATAATATTGAATCAGCTTGCAGAATCATTTTGATTCACTATTCTACTTATTCTTAGTGTCGTAAGCTGGTGAAGAGAATTATTAGGAATTCCCCCATTGTTACAGATCAGGCACCAATTGGTCTTTTTGATGGTGCATCTCAAAGGGGAGCTTGTGGAGCGGGAATTTATCTTCAATTAAATATGGAACCATACTTCCTCCTTTGGTCCGAATGTGGGATGGGCACAAATACATAGGATGAGATCCTTGGCTTGTGGGGCTTACTCTATGTTGCACTCCAAAGAGGCATAAAATAATTACAGGTATCAGGCATCTCTTTGGTGGTGGTGGATTGGATTAGTGGCAAACATCAGCTGCAGGTCACAATATTAGAACAATGGAAAGCTCAGATACTTGATTTACAACACAAATTTTCATTGATCAGCTTTAGGCATATATATCGCATTTTCAACAAGAGGGATGATCAACTATCAAAGCTGGGCATATGGCTAGAGGAAGGATTACTATACTTTAAAGAATTCAACAAAAATCAACAACTTGGAGAATGAAACTTCTTGATATACTAGTCACTGTATCTATTGGCTACAGAGTTTTATTGTCCTTTTTTTGGACTAATAAGGCCTTGCCTCTACAGGCATAATATTTGTCAGCTAGGCTACCTTTGTTTTTTTATTAGACTATGGATCTTGGATCCTTTGAAAAATCTAGTAGGCTATTAGATATTTTGTAAACATGATGAACTGCTTTTATATGTATTGATATTAAGTTCTTAGCACAATAGTAGATTGTTACAGCATTGTGAACACTATCCAAGGATAAGTACATCTTGAAGTTTCTTTGATTTACTCTATGAATAGTAAAAAGCTTTTATTCGATTGAAAAAAAAGACAAGATTTATGTTATGATTTATAAGTATTGTTTTATGAAAAATCTAAGTTCTAAACTTTGGACTATAAAAAAGTGATAGTTTAAAATGCTCTTACGAAAACCAACATAGCTCATGCATTTTTTCTTAATAAAAGTTTAAAAAAAAACCATGTTTTTTTCCTATTTATTTAAATAATAAAAATAAAATAAAATAAATTTTAACTGAAAATAAATGTGAAGTAACAAGTTTTTAAAATTAATTAAGTTCTTTAACATTCAAAATAAATTTATTATTTTTATTATTTAAATAAAAATGATTTTTAAATAAATAAAAGAACAAGTCATCAAATGTCTCATAATTAAAAAATTATCTATTAAATAACAATAATCTTTTTAAAGATCTTATAATGCAAAAGTAAAAATTCAAAGAAAAATACAATGATCTCTTTTATATTGAACTAAGTATTGGGAAGTTATCCCCTGTGTTACTATGTGTTAATTGAACGTATTTACTATTTCGCAGTATTAATAGTAAATTTATTTTTCTGATGAAAAAAAAGCTCTCATCAGAACCATATGGAAGTTATTGGAAGGGTAAGATTCGCTCGGCATCTCGTGGAAGTTACTGGAGTGCGATTATGCGAGGATTCAACAGTGACAGCTGGGAAACGTTAGGATTCCACAGAGAGTCATTGGTGCTCGACAAGTCGTACTCAACAGTTGGGAGGCAACTTGGCTGTTGTTGGTATTAGGTAAAGTTTTTGTCCTGCAAAATGGCGGGGTCCAAATTCCAGGCAAAGTTACCCCTCAATGCAATTTTTTATTCTTTTGTGGTTCAATTCCCGGGATATATTCCGAACTGAGGGTCCATAGTCTTTGAAACAACGAACATTGAAATAAAATAATGATTCAATAAAATGAAAATGAAATATGGAACACCTTTACGTACATATTTACTTGTGTAACGGAAGGCCACTTAATCTTTCCAAAATTTCATTGAATACTTTATTCCAATGCTAATGTTAAATGTATATACTTTTGCTTAGTAAATCCGAGTTTTTTATTCATGTTAATGATTTATATAATTTTCTATTTTAAATTAAATAAAAAACAATATCTATTTTAAATTAAATAAAAAAACAATATCACTTTTTAAAATAATATATAACAAAAGGTGTTTTTTATTTTATTTTGTTTATAGAATTAGATCATATGCCAATCCAATTCGAATTCGACGCTGGTTTATGATAGTTTTGCATATAAAATTGTCGGTTGCAATACTATTTATTAATATTAATTTTATTTGTTATTGATTTATTATTATTATTACTATTTTTATATTATTATATTTTTTTTAAATTTAGAGATGATAGTATTTTTAATAGTATTAATATTTTACACAATGATCTTATCCTTTATTCTCCAAAGATTTAATTTAGATTTAATATCTATATGCAATCTCATTTTAAGTTAAAGGTAACTTTCACTACATTATGGAGCAACTTTAATAAGCCTCTGTCTTTCACGTTACCTGTTTTGTGCTTGTATATTAGATAATAAACATTGTCATACTTTCAATGGGGAAATACTAACTTCTATGAGGAGGATAGGATATAGTGTATTTTTTTCATTTTAAGATTCTAAATTATAATTTTGGCTCATGGATGTTGGCACCTTATATTGTAGCATTTTGGATATGCATGCATAATCCATATTATCATGTCAAGGAAATTAACATCCCTATTGGACCAACACATTGGGATGAGCCACATTGTAGATAGTTGTAACTATTTGGAACTATAATGTAATGACTTCATAGTATTATATATGTGAATGAGGTAAAGAGTGCTAGACTTGGCTACATGTTAAGGTAGACTTGGGTACATGTTAGGATTTTGTATGGAGTAAGAAGAAATCAAAGCTTGAAGCCTCCATTGAGTATTCTAGGAGACATAATGAGATTGTATGACTTATTCTATGGATTGTAATGGAAATGAATGTGATGTTGTTCCCCCTCTCATATTTTGATTGTCTCTTATGTGTAACAACTTGAATGCTTTATGGTTAAGTGAAGACATATTTTGTTTTATTTAATAATTTACATCTATCTAGTATTGTCTATTAATGCATTGGGTGAGACCCTACCCTTCATCAAGGTATTCAAAATGCCAACATGAATGTATTATTGTTGGCCTAAGTGCCAAACCTAGGCTTTATTTATAATAGCACCAATAATTGGATATGTTGTTGGGACATGACATATTTTTATAGTAGAAAATAAAGGTATGTTATAGAAACCATAGCAATGAGAGATACAAGATTGGCTTACCAAAAAAGAGATCGAGTTTACAACTTTGCACAAAGAAAAATCGTTACACAAAACCTCCACATGGACCATGAATGTTTAAATGCTAAGCATAAACAATATGATAACCACCATATTTAGGAGTTGAATTTCATAGTTTATTGCATCAATGCATAAAAAACAAGTAGAAATTAACATAATACACCTCCAAGGACTTGTAATTTGGGACCAATAAATGATTGAAAGACTTAAGATATTATGTAACAAGTGGACACATGCAATTGATTATTGGTTAAACAAAGTTAAATAGGGCTACGTAGTAGTGTTTCCTATTGAATATAATACCTCTTTGAACAAGATTGAAATGGATTTTGAGGCCAAACCAAGAGTAAGGTTGCCATAAGATGTTTATGGATTAAGATGTTTATTGTGGAAAAATGGTTGGTTTTGATGATACCAAACACAATAATAGTGTAGGCTTTCACAATAACGCGCTAAGGGAAAGAGGGAGGGGCAATGAAATAGAGAACATAAAGAAAGATGGATACAAAGGAGCATAAGAAATCCATTAGTAGAGAGATGTGAAGGCAAGAACATATTACATGAAGCAATTTAGAAGGTGCGTATGGATAGTTTGAGGAAAAGGGGAAAATGAATACTAGGTTGAGCTAGAGAGAGAGAGAGAGAGTACGTGCTTGAGGAGCATGTGGAGGAAAGAGAGACACGAGACACGAGAGGTGTGTGCTAAGAGAAGAAAGGTGCTAGAAGAATACATCAAGATAAGTGATAATAGAGTCGAAGTAGATGATGTCAAATCCCAATGGAAGGTTAGAGATGAGAATAATTTAGAAGAACTTGTTGGTGATGCTTCAAACAACGAGTATGCCCCAAGTGAAGTTGAGGATGATTACATTAGAACTGAAGATAATTTAGCTATCGTAGAGCTATTGGTGCTAGTAAGGAATAAAGAAATCATTCGATTGAAGAAGTTGGAGAAATTAAATTGGAACAAACTCCTTTAGAACCATTCCCTGTGTGCAATAGAATTGAACAAAAGGAAAGTTAAGTACATACAAAAGTAAGAAATATAATTTAGCAAAGAATAGGAGTTGTAGTAGCAAATAGAGGTGAAACAATAACAATAAATTTAATTTTTTTAACTGCAAGAACAATAACTAATAGAGATACTAGAATCTGCATGTTCCACTGAACTAGGAGGGATGATATTGAGAAACACTAGTTGAAGTGTGAAGTAATTTGGAATACAATAAGATCATAGATGAAGCACATAAGACTATGTAGTTGGAAACCATTTTCAAAGATAGAAATCTAGAGTGGTACATGTAGTCGAAACCACTTTCAAGAAATAAGGCTGAGTAATTTAGATTCATAATTGGAAGTGTTCATAACAATGGTATCATTGCCAATGTGGTTATTATAAAATATAATAAGGGAAGTGCTACTATGGTTATGAACACTTTCGATTACAAATCTAATTTACCCAACCTTCTTTCCTCTTTATCATACAAACCTATCTTTGGGAATTTGATCAAGAAAATCACTTTAAACTTAGTCACCAAAGCCATAAAGTCTTTCTCCTTAGACCATTCCATTTATAACCGTCTTATTCCTCATAACCCTCAAACCTTTAAGATCTATGGGAAACTTAAAATTTATAAAAACATAACCCTCTTAAACCCATAGTCAATGCTATTTGAGCCCCTAATTACGCCTTAGCTCATTTCCTTGTTATAGGAAAAAACCCCTCATTTATTAAAGATTCCTCTGACTTCATGCAAAAAACCCATAATATTCATCTTGATAAGAAAGGCATCATGGTCAGGTTTGATGTCGTTTCCTTCTTCACCAAAATACCCATTCTAGAAGCCCTCAACTTTATGACTAAACTTGTTGACACAAAAAACCTAAACCTCATTGAAATCTACCTCACCCCATCTTTCTTCACCTTTGAAGGAAAATTCTATGAATAAACATAAGGATCAACCATGGGTTCATTCTTATCCCTAGTGGTTGCCAATATTTTTATGGAATATTTTGAGGCTTTAATCTTAAAAACTTCCAATATAAAGCCCAAATATTGGTTCCAATTTGTCAATGACACCTATTTTGTCATTTGGCCTCAGGGCCATTCTTCCCTGAATTCATTTTTTGACCACTTGATTAATATTTTTCCCCACATTCAATTCACTATGGCAATCCAAAAGGAAAACTCTCTTCCATTTATTAATGTTCCATCTCTTGTGAACCTAATGGAACCCTTACGCAACAATTTTATTCCAAAAATACACACATAGACATATACCTTCATGCCTAGTCCCACCACCACCCCGATGAAAAATTTGTCATTCTCAAAACCCTTGTTGCTCGAGCCATTCAACTCTTTTCTCCCATCTCCTTGGGAAATAAGAAACCCACCTCATTGAGGCCCTCCTAACCACAGGGGCTTCACTCAATAAACCGCTATCATAGCACGTTCGTTCGTGGCATATGAAACAATACCCCTAATTTCACTAAATATTGGAAAATACCTTCCAAAATCGTTTTTTTAACCCCCTCTCAATATGCCTTCCCAATTTAAAAAAAAAACCTTGTTTTCATTAGATATTGTATGTATCAATTTTTTCATTAACAGTTTTTATACCCCTTTATATTTCTACCTAGTATATTGATATGATACCCCTCTTATGACCCCACATGCATTCTACAATGCACCTTGTTTCTTTCGATGTATATTGTGGATGCACATTACTTCACCCACAATGCAATTACTCAACCACATATCATTATGATTTGAAACATCTAATGATCTAATGAAGAGATAGGAGATCACTTCTTGTATGTCACTAGAGCGAATGCACATAGTACAACATTTAGATTGCATGTTGCAGTTCCCCAATTGCTGACTAAGCCTATTGTGGGATAGGTATCCAAGCTCCCAGGGCCTGTAACAAGCTCTAGGAGGCTGACTAAACCTCCCAAGGCCTGTAATAGGCATGATTGGTTGGGTATTCAAGCCCCCAAGGCCTATCAAGGGCCTATAACAGGCCCTGGAGGCTTAGAGCCTCCTAAGGCTATTGGTAACAACTGGCTGAGTGTTATTGGTAACAATTGGTTGTCAATGACCACTGTCTCTCGACTATGATCGACTGGAAACCCACTTCACCACGAAATCCCTGGCCTCAAGCATGCCTCAAGACGCTATTTCCCCGCGTACTGGTAAGCCCGAGCCTTGCCTCAACCCAATTTCTCATCCGACCGTGATCCCGCCATCTCCATTTGGTGGACATTTTTCAGCCCGCCCATATAAAAAAGACCTCAAAGTATTTTTGTATTGTTACATTAAATAAAATAAAAACCTTTGCCCCTTAATATATAAACAATATAATTTTTAGGTTTTCATGAATATTTAATATCGCAATATGAATGAACGTGATATTATATTTCCTTCTAGTGAAGCCCCTGTGCTCCTAACCAATGTTTATTCTATCTCCCAAATTAACAAAGCCTTTTTCTCAAACTTCCATTTTAAATAAAAATCCCCTCCTTCCACTACCCCACCCCAAATCCCTTATCTCCCTCCCCTACATCCATTATATTGCCAATCACATTTTGAAGATCTTAACCAAACAAAACATTAAAACTCTTTTTAAACCCCACAAAATCCTTATGTGACCATTTAGATGCATTAAAGATAAAACTAATCCTTGTGGCAAATACTATATTTTCTAAACTAGTAGGTCCATCAAAACCATACCACCTCAAAAAACATATAACTAACATGATCCACAACTACATCACCTTGCTATGATAGAACACTCCCACAAGTCCAAACACTTCATTTTTTTTTACCAAACCAAAATCCTAACATCAAAGTCCTATTACTCCTCTTGTATCAAGGGATAATCCATCAAAATCGAAAAACATCCTAACAATTTTAATCAAGAAGAGGGCTACGAACTTAACCATTCTTAATATCCTACTATACATCGTCTAAGATAATAGTCGAGGTTCTCACTCATTCTAATCTACCTTTCTCCCATAGATTCCTATTCACTCTTTCCTACTTTTCTCTCCTCTTAGTTTTTGAATATATGGTTTTTGATCTTTGCATATTATTGGTAATCATTGTTTTTGAACTTTTAATTTAAGCCTTAATATTCCTCGCTATTCTAATTTTCTCCTAGTTCTTGCTTTATTTAATTTTCTCCTCTCTTAATTAGTCCCTCTCATTCTCAGCTCCCTTCCCTTTCTTATTTTTAAACTATTTTCCTTATATTTAATTTATTTCTATTACCAATATAGATCCATCTTAAACCCGGATCTATCAAGCATTGAGAGGGATCCAATTTCTTGAGGTGTAATTTGTTTTAATCTTTAATTTTTACACACCGAGAAAAAATTTATACCTCAAGAAATTTGATAAGATGGATCTATGATGGTTTTTATTTTTTAATTGTATGAGCCAACATGGATTTTTTTATTAACTTTTTATTTGGTTTTAAATTATTATTTTATGAGCCAACATAGATTTTTTTAGTTATTTTTTATTTGGTTTTAATTTTTTATTTTATGAACCGACATGAATTTTTTTAATTACTTTCTATTTTGGTACATAACGCTACGTTACGTGACAACATCTCCCCCACACTGGGTCGTAGAACACATCGCTACTCTCAGTGCAATAATTTTTAACCCCTCTCCATTTCTTCTAATTATTTAAAATTGTCTCTCGTTTCTTCTATATTTACCCCCCTTTTCAACTTCCTTTATTTGGTAAATTATATATTTACCTCTTTGACTCAGCCTCTTTTAGTTATTAATAATAATTTATTTCATTTGACTCTATAATTATTCTTCATTTTTTAAAATATTTCAACATTATATTAATAATATTTCATAATGACTAATAATTTTCTAATCCTATATAATATATACAAATGTTTACTCTTTTCTATCATTCTTAAAGCTTTATTTGGTTCCTTGATGATGAGTGGAGCGACTTCCTGAAATATTTTTGTAGTACATTTCTAAACTATATTACAATTCAATTTCCACAAGTTTTAAACATTATTGTGATTAACTATGGAAACCTACATGCTCAAAGTCTTATAGTGATCATATTTATGGGTATGAATTTGATTGTACCTTGAAATTTTGTTCATAAAGGATAGAATTTCATCACCAATGCATTAGTCAATAACAAAATAGAAAAACAAAGTACATGAGCTATCTTTGGCAAAGCCTTATTGATCATGAAAGTTAGTGCATACCTAGGAGGTCCTTTATTTTTTTTACTAGGACAACATTTGGCACCCAGGACGTGTAGGTGATGGGCTAAATAAAACCATATATTTTGTAGTTTGTTGATTGGCTCATTTTTGGTAGTTGGAGATTTTGCGTTAATAATAGGTCATTGTTTCTATCAAATTGGTTGCACTTTAAGCCAAGAATTTATGTGGTGTTTAATGATATTAGGGTCCAAGCCCAACATTTCCTTGTAGGGCCATGCAAAAACATCATGGAGTTCTTAGAACAATGTTTTGTAGGAAATAACTTCCTCATGGGTGCATGAAACTCCAAGATGGATGTTTTCTAGTGACACCTAGTTTGATGGAAATGTCAATAATGAATGTTTTGGAAATATTCACCAAATTTCCTCCTTAATGCATATAACATAGCTTCATGGTGTTGAATCCTATCCACAAGTCCAAGTGGAATGAAGTTTTTTCCTCTATGGTATATTAGTATGATTTTATGAGAATTATCCTGAGAAAAACATATGGTAAACAATGCAAATTGTCACAAGAACATTAAGGGTGGTCATAGTCTCAAAAAATATCTTCATTAGAATGTAAGATGTGTGCAATAAAGGGAGATTCATAAGATTGCATCATTAGATAGGTTTGGGAGGTAGATTAATCCCAAGCTTCATTATTCCCAACTCCATGGGTAAGGGAAAGAGAATAACTTTGAGTTGGTATAATACAAACTATGTATAAGAATGATGATCTCATATTGTTAACTTGGGATGGATAACCATGGTAAATTCCAAGAAAGCAACATTAGGTGCTCGAAAACAAGAAAGCAACATGACTCGACAACAAGAGAGAGTCATTTGTACTCGATAGTTGGGAGGAGACTTGAAGGTTAGTTATGCAAAATATTTTGTCTCATGAATGTGAAGACATTCTTTGGGGTTTACCTTTTCTCAACCATGGAAATGGCATATGGGTTTTAGTTAGGGAACAAGATAGAAGATAAGTAAAACTAGGTCATGGATTGGACAAGAGAGAAATGAGTGGAAAATATGGTGTTGATCATCTCATGTAGGGATTGTATTATGCTATCGTTGTTTCCCTGTAACTTACCTTCATTCCCACACTCTTGAAAGCATAAATATTACATAAGGAAAGGGATGAAAGTTTTATTTGCTTATGGTGATTGAGATCATCGTCGTCGTCATCATCGTTGCTTGGTACTGAATCCATTTGCAACATTAAAATTTGTGAAATTGTAGAATTTTATTGTCAAAATTGCAATTATCCATTGTTCAAACAATGGATAACTGCAATTTTGACAACAAAATTTTATGATTATGTAAATTTTAATGTTGCAGATGGATTCAAAGACCCCTTTAAGGAGGTCTTTGAATCCATCTACAACGTTAAAATTTATGAAATTGTAAATTGTAAATTTTAATGTTGTAGATGGATTCAGAATCCATCTACAACTTTGGGTCTCTGAATCCATCTGCAGCATTAAAATTTACATTTTACAATTTCGTAAATTTTAACAATGGACATCTTATATAATTATTAACTTAGACTGTCTAGTCATATTTTTTATCCCATAACTAAATTAGTCATTTATTTTAGTCATTTTTAGTTGTGATCAAGTCTTAAAATTGCTCAAATGTGGTCATATTTCACTTAAAAACACTGTGGTGACCAACTTTTTGGGTGGTTTAGTCATTTATTTCACTTGGTGGCCATTTTTTGGGGTTGCTTGGTCATTTATCACCCATTTTTCTACTAGTGTGAAAATGTTGACACAAATGGGTTATCGTTGGCCTAGGTGCCAAACCTAGAATCTATTTATAATGGCACCAATAATTGGTTATGCTATTGGGACATAACATATTTTTATGGGAGAAAATAAGGGTATGTTATAGAAAGCATTGCAATGAGGGATACAAGATTGGATCACAAGATTCTAAAATATAAAAAGATGATGGATGTTGCTGCCTTTTAATGTAGGATTTTGGGTATGCACATGTAATCCATTTTAGCATTCCAAGGAAATTAACACCCCCTTGGACCAACACATTGGGATGAGCCACATTGTAGATAGTTGTAACTATTTGGAACCATAATGTATTGACTTCATGGTATTATAGATATGAATGAGGTCAACAGTGCTAGAGTGGGGTACATGTTAAGGTTGGCTAATGTACGTTAGGATTATGCATGGAGGAAGAAGAAATTCGAGCTTGAAGCCGCCATTGGGTATTCTAGGAGTCATATTGAGATTGTATGGGTTATTTTATGGACTGTAATGGAAATGAATGAGATGTTGTTCCCCCTCTCATATTTTGATTGTCTCTTACATGTGAAAGATTGAATGATTTATGGTTAAGTTAAGACATATTTTGTTTTCTTTAATAATTTACATATATCTAGTAATGTCTATTAATTCCTTAGGTGAGACCCTACCCTTCATCAAGGTATCACAAATGTCCACACGAAAGGATTATTGTTGGCCCAAGTGCCAAACCTAACGTTTATTTATAATAGCACCAATAATTGGTTATATTGTTGGGACATGACATATTTTTATAGGAGAAAATAAGGGTAGGTAATAGAAACCATCGGAGCGAGAGAAACAAGATTGCATTACCAAAAAAGAGACTGAGTTTGCACAAAGACAAATTATTACATAGAACCTACACATGGACCTTGAATGGTGAAGTGTTAAGCATATACATTATGATAAGCACCAATTTTTTTTGTTGAATTTCATAGTTTGTGACTACATGGGAGTATAAAAAGTCAAGTAGAAAATAACACAATACACTTCTCCCAAAGACTTGTAATTTGGGACCAATAAATGATGGAAAGACTTAAGATATTAGAGAACAAGTGGACACATGCTATTAATTATTGATTCGACAAAGTTAAATAGGGATATGTCATGTCCCCATCTAGACCCTATCACTTTAACATTTTAAAGTGATGTAATATTGTTATGAAATCGTGGTGAGGAGCTCAAGGCCAAGGCCCCGCCATCGATTTATTGATGCATATGGTTTGCGTGCTAGCCAGGCACATTGGAACTTCAACATCATGTAATATGCATTTTAATAAAAATACCCACAACTAGCTATGCAATGCAACAAAGAGATGGGGGCATGATTTCACAAGGAATTGGGAGGGAAAACATTCAAACCCTTGAGCCAATCAGTTCAAGCCAAGTGTCAATGAGAGAACCCATCAAACCCTCAACTACCCATGTTGACTTTTGTACCCAACCATTGATTTCTCCCAAGAGTTGGTTGAGGTAGTTAATGCCTTGGGAATGGAGAGGTATGGCTGTCCAAATTCGGGTATGGGCAAGCCACCCTTCATGGAAAATCGTGTTTGTCTCCTTGGGCAAGAAAAGAGCCACGAAATTGCTCTCTAAGCCATTATGCAACCATCAGTCTTGCTCCCTCACGCAGCTCTAGCTGCCTGGGCGTTTTCCTCCATGGTTTTTCTGGGTTTCCCTTCATCTTTTACCTGGGAAGGGGCGTTTTTGTGTTGATTACCAGTGGGGAAGAGAACAACATGTTTTTGGGTCTTCCTAGAGGTCGTTTAGGCCATTGGAAAGGATCATAACCAGTGGAGAGAAATCGGTTGTACTCCCTGGGGTTGAAATCGAATTACTCTTTCCACAGTCTGTTTTAGTGAGCCACGATTTGGGAAAAACCCATGGACCCTGTTTTGTAAAATACCCTTGTTGTAAATGGTATCTATGCCCAATTTTAGTGCTTGCGGTGTGAGAAATGAGAATGTTGGGGTATGGGATTTGGGTATCCATTGCTTTGGCTTGAGCTTGAGAATAAGCATCCATGGTTCAAATGTAGCCTGATAAACCCAGCTGTGGACTAGCTTGGCTGAGATGAAATGAGTAATTGGTAGTGAACGAGCTGGAATGTTCCCTTTCCTTGTGAGAATCATGCCCAACTCGGGGGTGGCCTTCGGACGGACTCAGTATAAGCTGTCGAAGAGCCTATGGTTGGGTGGAACGTTGCATCGACATAGCTAGTTGCTTGGGGCAGTTGCAAAATGAAGATAAGTGTTTTTATGTCTATGTATTTACTTCTGCAATGTTTAATTAATGATTATTTTGATATGCTGGATGAGCATGAAGAGTGTGTGGATGTTGTTTTAATTCCCCTGTGCATAATTGATTTGTTTTACATCTGCACACTCATATTTTAATTATATGAATCTAACGAATGGGCTGAGATCATGTGAAAGCCCTGAATTTGACATCATGTTCCCTGCCTTGCATTGGATAAATGGGTGGGTACGTGACAGGATACATAGTAGAGTTTCCTATTGACTATAACACCTCTTTGAACAAGATTAAGAGGGATTTTGATGCTAAACTAAGAGGAAGGTTGCTAAAAGCGATACAATTGTGGATTAATATGTTCATTGCTGAAAAATGGTTGATGGAGATGATACCAAACACGATGATAATGCAAGTCTTCACAACATGGGGCTAGGGGAAAGAGGGAGGAGCGATGAAAGTGAGAGCATAAAGAAAGATGGATCCAAAGGAGCATAAGAAAACCATTAGTAGAGAGATATGAATGCAAGAACATATTACATGAAGTAATTTAGAAGGTGCATATGGATAGTTTGAGGAAAAGGGGAAAATACATACTAGGTTGTAGTTGTAGAGTAGGAGAGAGCGAGATGGAGGACGTTCTTGAGGAGAATGTGGAGGAAAGAGAGGCACCAGAGGTGTGTGCCAAGATAAGAGAGATACTAGAAGAATACATCAAGATAATTGATAATAGAGTAGAAGTATAAGATGTCAAATCCCAATGGAATGTTAGAGATGAGAATAATTCAAAGGAACTTGTTAGTGATGCGTAAGACAATGAGTATGCTCCAAGTGAAATTGAGGATGATTACACTAGAAGCAAAGATACTTTATCCATTGTAGAAGTATTGGTGCAAGTAATGGATAAATAATTATTTGGATTGTGGAAGTTGGAGAAAATGAATTGGAACAAACCCCTTGAGAACCACCCCTTGCATGCAATAGAATAGCACAAAAATAAAGTTAAGTAGATATAGAAGTTGAAAATATAATTTAGTAGAGAATATGAGTTGTAGTAGAAAATAGAGGCAAAACAATAGCAATAAATTTGAATTTTTTAACTGCGGGAACAATAACTAATAGAGTTATTAGGCTCCCCATGTTCCATGGAACTAGTAGGGATGATATGGAGAAACACTAGTTCATGTTTGAAGTAATTTGGACTACAATAAGATCAAAGATGAATCACATAAGACCGTGTAGTTGTCCAAACCATTGTCAGAGATAGAACTCTATAGTGGTACATATAGTTGGAAACACCTTTCAAAGAGAGAAGGGTGAGTAATTTAGATTCATAATTGGAAGAGTTCATAACAATGGTAGCATTTCCAATGTGGTTATTATAAAATATGATAAAGGAATTGCTATTGTTGTTACGAACACTTTCAATCTCAAATATAGTTTACCCATGTTTCTTTCCTTTGTATCATATAAACCTCTCCGTAGGAATTTGATCAATAAAATCACTAACTTAGTCAACAAAGCCATAAATCCTTCCTCCTTAGATAATTCCATTCAAAAGTGTCTTATTCCTCATAACCCTCAAACCCTTAATATATATAAGATATATGATCTTGATGAGCAATACATCATGCCAAGTTTTGATGTCATTTCCTTATTCACCAGAATACCGATTCTAGAAGCCCTCAACTTTCCAAACTTGTTGACCCAAGAAAACCTAAACCTCATTGAAATCTACCTCACCTCATCTTTCTTCACCTTTAAATGAAAATGCTATGAATAAACATAAGGCACAACCATGGGTTCATTCTTATCCCCAGTGGTTTCCAACATTTTTATGAAACATTTTGAGGGTTTAACCTTAAACACTTGCCATATAAAGACCAAATATTGGTTTCAATTTCTCAATGAAACCTCTATCATTTGGCCTCAAGGCCATTCTTCCCTAAATTCACTTTTTACCACTTGATTAATATTTCTCCGCACATTCAATTCACTATGGAAATCCAAAAGGAAAACTCGCTTCCATTTCTTGACCTCGTGAACTTGATGGAACTCTTAAACACAAAGTTTATTGCAGAAATACACATGTAGACATATACCTTCATGCCTAGCCCCACCACCACCCAGATGAAAAATTTGTCATTCTCAAAATTGTTGTTGCTTGAGCCATTTGTCTCTTTGCTCCCCATTTCCTTGAGAAACAAAAAACCCACCTTATTCATTCCCTCCTAGCCAATTCTTATTCTATCTCCCAAATTAAAAAATCCTTTCTCTCAACCTTCCATTCTAAAATAAACCTCCTTCCACTACCCACCCCAAGCCCTTATCTCCCTCCGCTACATCCATAGTATTGCCAGTCACATTTCAAATATATTATCCAAACAAAACATTTAACTCTTTTCAAACCCCACAAAAACCTGATGCGACTATTTAGAAGTGTTAAAGGCAACTTGACGGTCGGTACTGCAAAAGATTTTGTCTGATGAACGTGAAGTCATATCGCAGACCTTCAACCGAACCATGTGGAACTTAGTGGAATGGGAGGACTCAACAGTGACATCTCGTGCTCGACAACTGGGAAATGCCATTTGATAGACAAATGTAGGCAAACATTTGTACTGCAAAGTTTTTTAGAATTTCACTGCTTAAGATGCTTGGATGCTGCCATCCCACGTTAATGATGTCATCCCACATGGAAGTTATTGGAATGGGACGATTCGTTGAATTGAAGCATTTGTACTGCAAAGTTGCTTTTTTTAAGAAATTCATTGTTTAAGAATGGGAGGAATCGTTGAATTCAATAGTGATATCAAGAGTCATTTCATGCTCAACAGCTCATGAAATGAGGTGGGTGCAGAAAGTAAATTATGACGGTTAATGAGATGGGTGGAGAAAACAAATTATGGTGGTTAATTCAATAGTGATTTCATGCTCAACAGCTCATGGAAGTGATTGGAATCCGAGGATTCAACAATGATTTAGTCATGT
The DNA here is from genome assembly GCA_027924585.1 of Larix kaempferi. NCBI lineage: Eukaryota > Viridiplantae > Streptophyta > Pinopsida > Pinales > Pinaceae > Larix > Larix kaempferi. Next base: position 22,160,600 of record BSBM01000223.1, on the reverse strand, counting down.
CCAGAGTCATTGGTGAGGTGGGTACTGCAGAAAGCAAACTATGGCGGTTAATGAGTTTGTTCTTAGACTAATTGTTGCTTCGAGGGTCAAAAGAAACATGACTCGATGCTGAGAGAGAGATCCATCCGTACTCACTGGTTGGGAGGCAACTTGACAGCCAATTCTGGAAAAAATTTCATTCCCAAGCGACAATCGATTCTGCAAAGTTGATTGGTTTTTAGAAATTCATTGTTTAAGATGCTTGGATGCTGTCATCCCACATGCAAGTTATTGGAATAGGAGGATTCGTTGAATTCAATAGGGATATCGAGAGTCATTTCATGCTCAACAACTCATGGAAGTGATTGGAATCCGAGGATTCAACAATGAAATTCTATGCTCGACAGCTCGGAAATGTCATGTCCAGAGTCATTGGTGAGGTTATTGGATTGCAGGGAGGATTCAACAATGACAGCTGGGTAATGTCATTGGTACTCGCCAGCTGAAAAAGAAACGACGTTGACTGAGAGTCATTCGTACTCAATAGTTAGAAGGTAATTTGTCCTGCAAAATGGCGGGGTCCAACTTACAGACAAAGTATTTATCCTCCAAAGTCGCGTGTTTTTTAAATCTCACTGTTTAAGATGTGTTCCACATTACTATCAAAGCAGACCCACTTCCCACTTACATTATTGGGTGCGGTTATTGGAATGCAGGGAGGATTCAACAATGATAGCTGGGAAATGTCATTGGCACTCGCCATCTAAAAAAGAAACGACGTTGATTGAGAGTCATTCGTACTCAATAGTTAGAAGGCAATTTGTCCTGCAAAATGGCGGGGTCCAACTTGCAGACAAAGTTTTTATCCTCCAAAGTCGCGTGTTTTTTAAATCTCACTATTTAAGATGTTGTCGTTCCACTTGATCATGAATAGTGGGATGGGAGGAATTGATGTGATTTATCGAATATATATGTTGCAATTCCTTGTGGTATGGTTATAATCTTGTTTGGTTCAACTTTTGAGGGGTTACAATAGGAAGTATCTAAGAATTTGAGACAATATTTTGATCTATATTCAATATTTTAATAATATAGGACCATATTTTTCCTAGCAAGTATCTTTTCAAATTTATTTAGATATTTATCATCTTCACTTTTAGATGTTGTATAAGGGTAATATAGATGCAAAAGGAGAAGAATTAAAGGTTGAAAGATTCATGAACAAGATTGGGAAAATCTATTTGTAGGTGCAGACACTGAAGAAGTAATAAGAAAGTGTTAGGAATCCATGTCTTTACTTTGTTAGTATATTGTTGTTGGACACATGCTTTGTAAGTCGTCCCGTAGTATTTGTTGATTCATGGTTTATGTTATTGTTGTTGGTGCATATGCTTTGTAAGTCGCCCGTAGTTTTGTTGATCCATAGTTTGTATTGGCCCATGGTTTTGACTCATAGTTTTGGCGCCTAGACTTAGTATATAAGTGTGTGTTGATGCCTATGAAGGCACCGTGAAGTTATTTGTATTGAACTTGCTCAAAGGACGTTGCCCCCTTGAAGTTGCATGTGATCAATATAAAAGTGATTCTGAGTTCTATTATTTTTGCTATCTCGTTTGTTTCCATTAATTAATTATTGCAGGTTCTTCACATCTGGTATCAGAGCACTTTCGTGGGCTCACTGGGTGAAATTTGTGTCAATTTTTTTTTTTCGCATCTGTCGCAACTTCGGATCTGGGAATAATCCCTATCCACTTAACTGTGGGAAGTACTTGGGCATAAGCCCTAAAACTCATTATGAGGAGTACCATAGGAACCCCAAAGTAGTTAGTCCATTGAGAGGATTTGCCAGCGAAAAGGGAAACGACCCCTACCTGATTGACTAGTTCCCACCCGTGAGATAAACCAAAAGCTGTCGTTTGTGGCAAAGCGGTTATCAGTTTTACCTGAGCCGTGGAGTGAGGGGTACTGCCCCAATACGCAAGCCGTCAGACAACATTGGTGGCCGAGTGAATCCCCTGAATTGATAGGAAGCCGCACATACCTGGGGTCCATATCTATTTTCAGTTGAACTATTGTCGATCACTTCTGCGTCGTTTCAAATCCATTCTGAGCCCTTTCAGATCTAGCCGTTTCAGATCCATTCCGAGCCATTTCAGATCCAGTCGTTTCAGATCCATTCTGACAGTCGTTCCAGCTCCAACCGTTTCAAATCTATTCTGAAAGTCGTTTCAGATCCAGCCATTTTTTATCCATTCGGCGTCGTTTCAAATCCATCTGTTGTCGATCCCTTCCGCGTCGTTGCAGATCTATCTGTTTCCGATCCCTTCTACGCCATAGATCCATTCCTGAAAAAAATAAAAAAATAAAATAAAAAATTCTGTTTTTTCACCATATCTCCCTTGTTTTAACTCTGTTTCCCTTGAAACTTCCCGAACACCCCTGCAATCCCATTCTACATATTTCATTCCTGAGGACCTTATCCCAAATTCCTCCTCCCAAAGCCAGAAATCTCACGTTTGTGTATTTTTAGGGTTTGCCATAACTGCTTCAATTTTCACCCAATCACCCTCAAATTTTTCCACCGTGTCCATTCCCTATTTCTGCTTCTTTGTCCCTTTTTGACAAACTTTCTCATTCTTTCACCCCACTTCTGAAATCTCCATTTTTGCTTCCCTATCCATCAGAAAGTGTCCAAAACCTAGTCAAACCCAATTACCCATCCGAGTTTTTCCCAAATCCAAATTTCTCTTTATTAAATAAGCTTTTGTTTGTGTTTTTCTATCCATCCCCCCCCCCCACCAAAAAAAAAAACTCTTGGTTATGGTTGTCACCCGTGCAGGTGCAAAAACCATGAAGACAGCACTTGCAACCATCCAAACCAAACTCCAAGATCTGGATGAAAAAATTCTTAGCCTCCATCTTCAGCATTCAACCATGAATAATAACGACAGCTAGAATTTTTTGCAGCCACCAGGTTCTCTTCTTCCAGCAATTTTCATGGGTCGAAGCTTAATTTTCCTCGCTTCAATGGTACTAATCCGACTGGATGGATATACCGAGCAAAACAATATTTTAGTCTGCATAATACTTTTGATGTCTAGAAAGTTCCACTTGCATCCTTTCATTTGAAACAGGAAGCCCTTCAATGGTACCGTTGGTACATCAAAGCTCATCCCGAACCAAACTGGACAGATTTTTGCCAACTCCTTTTGCCATGCTTTGGTCCTAGTGCTTTTTATGACTTCACAGGAGCACTCACTAAACTTCATCAAATTGGCATAGTGAGAGAGTATTAGACAGAATTTGAGAAATTGGCCAATCACACAGAAGGATTGTCTGATGAATTCTATAGGAGTTGTTTTATCAGTAGTCTCAAGGATGAAATACGCTCAGAGGTAAAAATGTTCTGTCCCAAACACAATGATGGAAGTCCTAGGGTTGGCTAAGTTGGCAGAGGACAAGATCGTAGCTCAACAACGCTCCAAACCCACCTTGTTCCCTTCAGAAATATGCGTTCCCAACGACCTCCCATCATGCCTGCTCCTCGGCCAACTCCTATCAAGCATTTGTCTGAAACAGAGATGCAGGCACGCCGATAAAAAGAGCTTTGTTATAATTGTGATGAGAAATTCACTCAGGGACATAGATGTGTTCAACAAAAGTTCTATCTCTTGGATGTGGATTCTCTGCTTGCCTTTGAACTTGGTGAAGAAGCTCTAGATACAGTAGATGATCAGGTCGACATTCAGTACCCGCCTGTTGACACCCCATCTCAGGACGACCCACCCGAGATCTCTCTCCATGCTGTAACCGGTGTCACCACCCCACAAACAATGCGGGTCAGGGGATACTTCAAAAATCTCCCTCTTACCATACTCATTGATTCTGGTAGCACTCATAACTTCATTGACCCTCTGATTGTCAAACAGGCTGATTGTTTTGTCCATCCTTACTCCAACTTTGAAGTCATGGTTGCCAATGGGGGTACCTTACCTTGCAAGGGGAAGTGTCACAATGTGTGTATCTCTATGGAATATTATAACCTGCGCTCTAACATGTTTGCCTTGTCCTTAGGCGGATGTGATGTGGTTTTGGGCATTCAATGGTTACGCACACTTGGCCCCATCTTATGGGATTTTGCTGAACTTTGGATGCAGTTTTTAGTCAATGGGACACAACACAAATTTATGGGATTACAACCAGGGTCTCTCCGCATCATCAGTTCACATCGCCTGGAAAAGATCCTTAAGAAGAATTCACATGGTGTCATCGCTCAACTCCATTCCATTCAGATACACCCACCAACGGTCTCCACTACTTCCTTGGATAGATATGCAGGTGTCTTTGTTGCACCAGTGGGCTTGCCACCTTCACGACACCTTTCCGGTAAGCATTTGGCCGCATCTACATCTCAGCCGAAAATGATGGCTATTTTGCATGCAGTACAAAAGTGGCAACCATCCCTATTAGGGAATTATTTATGCATCAAGATTGATCTCAAGAGTCTGGAACATTTTCTGAAACAACGGGTCTCCTCCCTAGCACACCGAAAATGGGTTACCCAACTCATGGGTTATGACTATGCAATCACTTACAAGAAGGGTAAGGATAATATGGTGGCAGATGCTCCTTCTCGCAAATTTGATGACCCGGTTTCTCTTACAGCTATTTCTCTGCTTGTTCCAAATTGGTTGCAATCTGTTCAACAAGGCTATCTCTTCTATGAACTCCATGCTTCTTCATCGGCAGGGCACTCTGGGTTCCTACAAACCTATGACCGGGAACAATGTAACTTCTTTTGGCAAGGACTAAAACTGAAAATTCACCAAATGGTGGTTGAGTGTGATACTTGCCAGGTCAACAAGGGTGAAACGACACTCCTTTCAGGACTGCTCGAACCCTTTCCCATCCCTACATAGATTTGGACAGCTATTTCTATGGATTTCCTAGAAGCGCTCCAGTGGTACAATACCACATCTAACATGACACCATATGAAGCAGTTTATGGACAGGAACCGCCAGTTCTTCTTCCATACATGCTCAGCAACTCCCCAATTCAGGCAATTGACTCAGTTATTCGAAACCGCGATCAAATTCTTCTCATTTTACAGGACAATCTTCACATGGCAAGAATTCGACTGAAACAACAAGTCGATCAACACAGTTCTGAGTGCACTTTTCACGCAGTTGATATGGTCCTTCTTGCTCTACAGCCTTCGAAGCAATCCTCCCTGAAACTCAAAAGGCGTCAGTGGGCCGGAATGCAACCCGAGGATGCTACAGGGGAACCACTCCTTCAAATTCTGATCAATTTTCACATCTAAAGCTTTGAGGACAAAGCTTTTTCTAAGGGGGAGAGGATGTTAGGAACCCATGTCTTTACTTTGTTAGTATATTATTGTTGGACGCATATGCTTTGTAAGTTGTCCCGTAGTATTTGTTGATCCATAGTTTGTGTTATTGTTGTTGCCGCATATGATTTGTAAGTCACCCGTAGTTTTGTTGATCCATAGTTTGTATTGGCCCATGGTTTTGACTCATAGTATTGGCGCCTACTTAGTATATAAGTGTGTGTTGAGGCCTATGAAGGCACCGTGAAGTTATTTGTATTAAGTTTGCTCAAAGGAGGTTTCCCCTTGAAGTGGCCTGCGATCAATATAAAAGTGATTCTGAGTTCTGTTATTTCTACTATCTCGTTTGTTTCCATTAATTAATTATTGCAGGTTCTTCACAAAAAGGTATAAGGCTAAGCATGAATAACACAGAATTGAGAAGACATTTAAGGTACGAGATTGAGTATGGTTAAACCTGAATACAGAAAGTCCGCAAGGTCTTAGTCATAATATTAAGGATACAAGGTTCAAATATCAAGTATATATTTCAAGCTTAGGTTTCTCAATCTTTAGAAGAGAACTCCAATAAAGTAATGACTCCATAAAATGAAATATAAAATATTTACTTTAAATTTATGTACATTTTTAATTTAAATAAATTATGTAAATAAAGGCTATTTATTCTTGCCAAAATTTCATCAAACACTTTATTGGAATGCTAAATGTAAACATGATTTTGGTTTGTAAATTGGAGTTTCCTTATTCTTCCCAATGTTTGTGATGGAAAGTCATTTATTGCTTTCTATAAATTTAATAGAATCAAATTAGATGCCAATAAAATATGATAAATAATTATGATGCTTTTATGTTTTAAATATTAAATTAAAGTCATTTATCCTTCTTATTGTTTGAAATTATTTTTATTGGATAATGACTTCTTTCCAATATTTTTTTTTTATCTATTTATTTATCATATTACAATTTCTTCTTAAACTTATATGCAATGGTGTTTTTAATGGTATCACTATTTTACCCAATGACCTTTCCTCTATTCTTTGATGACTTAGCCAAGACTAAACATATTTATGCCCTTAAGTTGTAAGTGACTTTCACTGCAATTCAAAGCAATCATAAGAAGCCTCTTGTCTTTCATGTTAATTTTCATGTGTGTACATTATGTACCTAATAGAAAATCGTACTTTCAATGCAGAAAAGATCAACTTTTATTAGGAGTTGATAGTAGCTTCTATTCATATAATCAACTGCTGCAAGTTTGTTCAAAGGCAATCTAGTCATGTTATAGTTCGGCTACATTGATACCTCTAAATTTAATTTCAATATTATAAAACTCCTTTGGTCTCTTTTATGCTTTTATATATTATGTTCATATGTCTTTTTGATTATGTGCATGAAACTCTATATGTTCAAATATGTGTTATATTAAATTTGTATCCGTAATTATATAATTCATATGGTGATATTTTTATGTGTCATTACTATGAGTTGAGTAATTAAATTTTATTTTTTTAAGATTGAATGTTACCTAAATCTATGAGGCATGTGCAATTATGTTCAACCATTGGAGAGCATAGTGTCATCAATGAGATTAAGGGAGATTACAACGAGAATTTGTTTTTCATATGTATTTTATGATAGAAAGAATTTGCAAGAATATACATACATGGATGGACAACTCAATTCCACCCTCCATAGCAATGTAATGGAAGCAAATTATCTAAAATCGTGCCACTCAATATGGCATTTTAAGTTTAAATCTCGGTGAGAAAGATAGGATATTGAAGGCATTGAGCAAGGTGGGATTATATTTTGATTCTTGGTTGATCTTTGAGGATTCATAGGTTTCAAATGTGGAATTGACATTGACGAGGTCAATATTGTCATCTACAATGGGGGGACATGGTTAACCATCCTTGAAAGGATTTCCTAAACCAAGGGACCTCTAGAGCCTAAGGATAATGATTATTGTCCTTATAGGATTTTCTAAACAAGCTTCAAAATCAAAGATTAAAACCACAATGAGCACTTGAATTCACGTTTATAGATATTTTTACACAAGGCCATGAGATTCACATCCTAGAATGCTAAGTGGCCTTCCATGAGAACGACAAATCAAAACTTAAATTTTCCATTTGGAGAGAACTTGTTCAATTTGTTTTGTGCAATCATTGTATTATATTATAATTATATTAATAAATAATCAGTTGAGAAAAAGATACATAAAATTGATATATATAACAATTTTTTAACAAAGGTAGGATGTCAAACTTTAACTTTCCTAACATTTACTTTCAATTAGGTGACTTTATTCTCTATTGTGAAAGCTGCACTTTGTTTTTAATGTAAGTTGGAGAAATTGCTGCACTCTTTTTATGTAAGTTGGAAAAATTGCAGGAGTTGTATTGTATAATCTATGTTTTGATTACTTATTGCATTCTTCTTCATAAATGTATGCGCTAAAGGATTAAGTTAAAAGAATAATTAAAAAAAAGGTGTGAAACGTATGAAAAAATAAGTATTTTTGAATTTGGAAATTGAATTCAGTTTTTTTGAACTTTAGAATTGTAGAAACAACAAGAATATTCATGGGGTGATGGTAATGAAAAAAATAATGTTCATGTATGAAATTACTTATAATTATCTCTGCCATGCACTTAACTCAAAGGCTCATGGAGGTCGGTATAATGGCATTCCTCTAGGTTTGTGCATTGTAAGCAAAAGTAGCCTACATTGAATTCAATCCCATCTCAGCTTCTATGAGAGACATCAATGATGATGATGTGCATAGAGGGCATCGGAAGAGAAAGGTGGGCCTCATATACTTTGTGCTTATTATGAATATCATATATATCACATGAAGAACATAGAAAAGAAAAGGCATGATAAAATGATGGAGCTCCTTGATGCCCAACTAGAATGGCTTGACCCCTGTCTTGTGAAATTACCAATGTATCATTCATGGTTTCCAGAAAGAAGAAATAAATAGAAGCACTTTATTTAATATGAAGAAATGGACCATGCCACCACTTAGTTTCTACAAAGAAGAAAGAAATGACTCATTTCAAGTGAATGAAACTATCCAACGCCCTCCTAATTTGATATATGGTGATTCCATTTGTTTTGTGTCATGAGATGATTTACAAGTGGTAACTCCAACAATTTAAAAAATGTTTAAATATAATATCTATCCATGTTTTCTTTTGTTTGTGATGGGATGTGGTAAAAATGGGTGCACCTTGCATATAATAGTTATAGGTAAAAATGATAGTTTATAAATATATTTGAAAAATGTTCAACCAATCATGTGGACACTTCTACTATTTCTCAACATGGTTTCTAAGGTCATGCAACTCTATCTCTCAACACAATTTACAAGATAACGTAATAATCCAGTCTAATAATCCATGAGTCACGAGTCAATGTTTTGGCCTCAATGTATGTATTCTTTAATACTTACAAGATCATATAATCTATAAGATCATGGTGTAATGTGTTGGTGAAGGTATCCAATGTAATAATCAATAATTCATGAATCAATGTTGTGCCTGGTACATATACTTTTAAATTATTTGTCTTTTGTGGAAGCCTTGCAATTATGCAAATAAATTTCTCCAAAATACTTATAGGAGTTTGATCTACTCCTATATTCTTTAATGCTTACAAGATCATATAATTTATAAGATCATGGTGTAATGTGTTGGTGAAGGTATCCAATGTAATAATCAATAATTCATGAATCAATGTTGTGCCTTGTACATATACTTTTAAATTATTTGTCTTTTGTGGAAGCCTTGTAATTATGCAAATAAATTTCTCCAAAATACTTATAGGAGTTTGATCTACTCCTATCCGTCTTTGATATTTGAGAGGAGGGAGTCTTTTTGCGCTTGTAAATAGAAGCTAGGGGATCTTTTTCAAATTATGCATCATTTTTGGGAGAGATTTTTATTTAGAATGATGAATAATGAAATAGAATTATGTGAAAATTGTTTTTCCATCTAGACCACGAAAGTATCTAAAACATCCATATCAATTTCCTTTACCTCCAACTTCTTCCTACTCCCAACGAATCCCCTAAATGTATAAATTTATTTCATTCTTTTAAGTGATTTTGGTGGTAGTCCATTCGTTCCTTGTCAATTATTATTTTCTCAAGATATGATTTCCCTCTTGTCCACCCAACCTCTACTACAGTCTACCATATTTTCTCCACCAAGAAGGAAAAAAATGCAAATCCTCTAGTGTACTTTATACTTGTTTTCATTAATATTGATGATGATAGAGATCACAAAAATGGAAGGGTTTATCTTCACAATTGCTATGAGAGAGTGAGAGTGGAAAAATGAGGATAGTCATCTTCCTCATCATACACTGCAAATAATCTACAAGTCTCCCCACATATCAAAACAAAATTCAGGCATATAAGTGCCCCCTTCTATTTGTTAGTCTATGACTATTTATAGATGTATTAATGATAACATACCATTATGTTAATGAAGGAAAATATAGACATGGATAATGATACGACCCAAACTATCATACTACATGAATATTAATTAGCCATCTCGTCCCTATATTATTCCTAAATTCTTGCTAAATGAACACAACCTCACCATGAGTTTAAGAACCATGCTAAAAAATAACGCTAGTTGGATTTTTTATAATAAATACATAACAAACAAATTAAATTAAAAATTACCTAATAAATTTCAAAAGGATTAGTTTGTTCTTAAATTTTGCATCTCACATTATTTCAATACCCAATTAAATTTAAAAATAAAACATTTAAACATCATGCCATATTTTTATTAAAGATAACAGTTTAGCAATAACAAATATGACCATGAATTACTTCGTCATTTTGCAGGTTAGTTCTATAAAATATTTCGTCATTTTTGGATTGAAGAAGTATGAGAAAATGAATTGGAACAAACCCCTTCATAACCACCCCTTGCATGCAATATAATTTAGCATATAATAAGAGTTGTAGTAACAAATAGAGTCAAAACAATAGCAATAAATTTGAATTTTTTAACAGCTAGAACAATAACTAATATAGTTATTAGACTCCCCATGTTACATGGAACTACAAGGAATGATGTGTTTGCTGATTTTGTACCCGTAGAGGCAGTTAGGGAAGCAACTGAGGCAGTATTTGTGTTACCGGTATGTCGAGCTTGAACTTTCATGTCCATAGCATTTGTTTTCTTTGATCATTTACGTATTTCTTTGTAATATTGCTTAGTGACTCTAGTGAGACCCTACCCTTCTTCATCAAGGTATTGAAAATGCTAACATTAATGAATTATTATTGGCTCAAGTGTCAATCCTAAGGTTTATTTATAATAGTGCTAATAATTGGTTATGTTGTTGGGACATAACAGACTTTTACAAGAGAAAATAAGGCTATTTCCTGTGATGAAACTGACCTTTACAAGAGAAAATAAGGGTATGTCATGGAAACCATCATGATGGGAGAGACAAGATTGGAATCCAAAAAAAGAGTTTGAGTTTGCACAAAGAGAAACACAAAACCTACACATAGATCATGAATGGTGAAATGACAAGAATATATATATATATATTATGATAAGCACAAAATTTTCTTTGTTGAATTCCATAGTCGATTACAAGAATGGATAAAAATACAAGCAAAAATTAACACAATACACCTTTCTCAAGGACATGTAATTTGCGATCATTAAACAGTTGAAAGAATCAAGATACTAGATAACAATTGGATTTTGGCATGCAATTTGATTAGTAGTTCAATAAACACACATGATACATAACAACATGTTTAAACTCATTTGGTGCATTGCAAATAGTAATGCAAGGGTGTGCTTATAAATTTACGATGCAACATTTAGAGTTTGTTTATAATTAAATAAATCCATTTGTTTCCTACAATTTAGTTATAATGACTTTTGGGGCAGTTATAATGACTTTTGGGGCACCTAGTTATAAATGCACTAGTGTGCTATATGTTAGCACACCAATCCATTTTATACAATTTAAGCACACTAATTAAAAAACCTCCTATTTCCTACCTTAGCCTACGACCTCTGCTATAAATGAACAATAAATATTTTTTTGGGGGGGGCTCCACAAAAGCCTCCGCTAAAGGTGTTTTCCTTGTAGTGGCATCATTATACCAACAAAGAAGATTATTGGTAAGGGTGTGAAAAATGAAGGAAAACCATGGTGGAATTGTATCAACATCCTTACTACCAAGAGCGTTGGAAAGGAATACATGAAGGCCCACATCGATATTACCAAGAATGTAGATTACAAAAGCAACAACATTAATGGAATGTGGCATCAAGGAACCATTATGTGATAGGATATTACCAAAGATCAACATGTGCAATCAATTGAATATTTTAGAACAATGCATGGAATCAAAGGGAAATAAACTGTGACATCAAATAATCAAGGATTGATGCCAATAATAATTGTATATGGGTGCTTATAAGATCTTGCAGATACTTCACATTCATATTTAAATATGATTGTGATGTATCTAGAAGATCATATATTCACTCAAATTGATCACATAAATCTTAGAGAAGAAATTGTATATGGATCAATAATCAATTGTGGCAACAAAAGAACCAAAATACATGGATATCCCATTAGTTGCTTTCATCACATGTAAATATCTCAAGTGCTTACAATGTGATTTGAAATGGATCACAATATAATTTATCATTTTTTTGGTACTTTTTAGAGTGGAAAATTAGAATCATGGATTTGCAAAGCCCATTTTAGGGGAAAATCCTATTTTGGTGATTTCGTGTCATACAATTTTCAAATCTCATTTTGGCATTAAATGGTCATTTTTGGGTCAAAAACTTGTGAACAATGTTCCCAACCGTTTGATTATGTTATACTCATCTAGAGCTTCCCAATGGTCCAAACAACACCTCAATTAGAGTTGTATGATAAAAAAAATCCTCCCATAAGTCAGTGACCTATGCTTTGACCACCATGATTCTACATCAACTTGCATTACTCTCACAGGTGAAGCAACGTGTGGACTTTTAAGAAGAGTATAGAGAGTCCAATCCTAATTGATTGTTAAGGCATGCAAAAACTTTAAATATAATCCTAGATGTCTATAAATACATGTTAAATACCAATCCCAAAGGAAAGGAAGGGGTTTCACTCCCATTGTATTTATTTTATATTCCATAAATAAGAAGAGAAAAAGCATTGGGATTTTTAGTAGAATAGAGGAAGAAGCCCTTATAGAAGTCATTTCAATCACAATATCTATTGTAATTCCACAGTGAGTCCATCTATATCCATGGTTCAAAGTGAAAGAACCCTTGTATATTTAAAAATGGAAAATCATGAGTTTTAAGAACTATAGGAATGTGCATAACACCCTATACAAATTTATCCATTTCTCCCAAAAATATCAGATGGGTAGTTGTACATTATTTCTTTTTTGTTCTAAACACGCATGTTAGCATTCTCACTAAAAATATCAAATACCCATATTACCATTTGAGAGATATTAATTCTGCAACAGGGCCCTTTTCGTCTAAGCCAACGATGGTTGTTTGATGGATGAAATGGGGTGGTCAGCTAAGAGAAATCCACATAGTGTTTTGACTTTGTTTAAGGTTTCCCACAAAGTGTTTGATGTCTCTACCATTTGTATTTGTTTGAGGTTTCCCACAATGTGTTTGACAAAATGTCATGGAAGAACCATGCTCTTGATAGTGTTGGTTCCAAAACATGACAACATGTTAAGAATTGCAGGCATGTGTATTCTTTTCCATGGTCTAAATTCTTTATCATTTGAAATTCCAAACAACATTTTTCATTGCTTGTTGAATGGAGAAAATGTCAAGTTTAGATAGTAGACTTGTGCATGTTCTATTAAGGATCAAATGGTGTCCTTGATTGGGTTATGGGCTTGATAACCAAAGATTATCATTAGCTGAATATTAACATGTATGCATGCTCAAAAAAGTTGAATTATATATATATATATATATATATATATATATATATATACATCCCATTTGTTTGGACTGTATTTGGGAACATGTGCATAATCCCAAAATGTCTTGAAGCAATATTACCCACAACTCTTTTCTTATACACATATGCATGTATAAATGTTAGATATTACTCTATGCTCATAGCCAATGTTACACCTCAAATTTCCACACCATGTGTCATATGGGGTTACCACATGTCTTTCACCATAAAAACATACCTTGTTTATGCCTCCTAGAGGTATTATTTTGAGTTGGTCCACTCCTTGGCCATCTTGGGGAACAAATTCAACTCATGGAGGCTCAAAATCCAACCTTACCAACCTCCAAATTCACCTCCTACTGATATTTTCGTGCCCTGACAGTTCATCAAGGAGCAACAATTCCATATTTTCGCATCATGCTCAGTTATGTAGTAGAGAAAGTTACAACATTTTCGTGTTTTGCTCAGTTATAGGGTAGTGAAAATTTGTATTTTAGGCTTATACCTTTGATTTTGGATCTTGGATCTCATGGATATTTTCTTGGGATGAAGTACCCCTTCGAATCCCATCTCACATTCCCTCCTTGGCATGGTTTATATCCTTGATCCACATCTCCCTTACTTAGATCCATCATATTCTCTAAGTGGTTGGCCTCTCTAATCCTATAAGAAGAGAGCCATCCATGAGCTTGGGGAGTTCTTGGAAGCACCAAACCTATGATCCTATGATTGGAGAACACTCAGAAAGGAGGCCATTATGATCTCATAATTCTTGCAAGGGTGATGTTGGATATCTTGGAAGGAGATGCTATCATCTTGGAGATCAAGGTATAACATTGTAATCGACTTCTTTGGCTTTCTTAATGATAACTTGGCCTATTCTCCCATGTCTTGTTTCTTGTTATATTAATGCATGAAATGTTGTAGTTAGATCCATTATATTACATTTGTATGCTTGAAAGGTTGGTTTTCTATGTTGTTTATAGATCTTCAAGTTTGGACATCAAGCTTGGAGCAAGGATTAAGACAACCTACAGGTTGGAGGTAAGTCTTACTTCTTCCCTTCTTCTTCAATGTTTAATAGCTTATGTATTGTGATAGATCTAGGCGAATATATCACCATTTGTTTTGTTTCTCTCATGGATTAAGTATCTATGGGATTATTTATTTCCATGAAGTTTTCATATTATCCATAGGAAGAAAATCATATCACATAAATTGGTGACTCCGTTGGGGACCTTTCCCTAGTTTCACCCTTGGATTGCTTATTTAGATCATTAATCCCTCTTATAAGTGTTGTTTCTCATAACCTTAGATCATCTTTGATCATCATTGAGGACCATTTTAAATATAGGACCTCATCTTTTCTCAGATCTAGGCAAAAAAATTCTTTTTTTAATCCTACAGGAGAATTTTCGCTCCCTCAAAATAGGTTACAGAGTGAAATTTCCAAATTTTTGCTCCCTCAAAACAGGTTACAAAGCCAAATTTACAAATTTTTCGCTCCTTGATAGTGTCCTAGGGCATGAAAATTTACAAATTTTTTGCCCCCCCATAGTTTTCAAGGGGACGAAAATATCATATTTTCGCTCTGTGTTGGTCTGTACAGGGGTGAAAATTCCCTGGTTTGGTCATTTTTGAGCTTGTTTTGAGGGGTTCCCTTGGGTTTTATTTCTTGTAAACTTTTGGTGTGACTCCATATGGTCCATTGGATTCTTTTTGGTACATTTTTTAATAAATTTGAGTCCTTTTCATCCACATTTTGTCTCTAGTTCTTCATTGGCAGCTTTAAGACAATTTGGTCAGTTTGAGTTCTCTAAGCCAATTTCCACTTCTGGGAGTCAAGTGTACCTTCCCGGTAGCTTTGGGATATTTGTAAAATAATTTTGAACCCTTCCAAACCTTTTTTGGGATAATTTGGGACCTTCTTTCTTTGTTTGGAAGACTAGGTTCTACCTTGGAAACTTGAAACCCCCTAGGGTTAACTTTGATCCCCTTCCTTGTTGTTTCAGTTTTCTGAGTTTCATTATTTTGTGAAGTGGTCTTGTCATATTATTAACATTGATTTGGACCCTTCCATACCCATTTATGTTATATTTGGGACCTTTCTTCCTTGTTTTGGAGTTGGAGTTTGTGCTTGGAATATTGAAATCCCCTTGGGTTAACTTGATCCCTTGCATACATTTTCAATTTTTCTGAATTAGAGTCTCTTGATAAATGATTGTATGACATTTATATGACTGATTTGGAGTCATCCAAATCATATTTTATTTCTTTGGACACTCTTTCCATGGTTTGGAATTTCAAAGCCTTTGTTTGGTCTCTTGAGTCAAACTAGTGCTTTGTTTGCTTGTTGGGTAGAATTGTCATTCTTTTCAAGTCCCGACAGCTTGCATTTGTCTTTAAACTTATTCTTTCCATCTGATTGTGATTGGATTCAAGTTTTAGATATCTCTCTAGTTTTCTTTCAAAACGATTTGCTTGAGTTTGGTTTGGTTTGGCTTAGTTGAAAGGTTTTGAAAAGCTTGGCCATCCTTGTCTTTTTGAGTCCTTTTTCTTGGGTTGTAAATCATTGTTTCCTTTACATTATGAGCTATCTATTGTTTATTGGAGTAGATTTATTCCTTGTTTCCATTTTAGTTCAAAGAGAAGATTCATTTTTGTCCCTATTTTGCTAGATTCACAAGCTTGAAAACATAAAATACTTTTCTTGCATTATTATGATCATTTGATATTTTTGGTCTTACATTCATAAGAAGTGAAAAAGGTTGTTTCAAATTTGTGTGCATTTGAGTTGAAAAATATTATTGAGGGTTTTTATTTGTCTTGCATTAGATTGGAAATGTTTGTGGAATCCTTCTTTCCATAGCTTAGATGTGTTTTTTCAAGTGTAAAAATATAGGAAATAATTTAGCGTTCTCCTAGTGAATTTAGAGTATCATCTCGCGGGTGGTACCTTGCTGAGAGATATATGATCAAGGTGGTCTATGGTTGGGTGGAGCATGCGTCACATGCAGCCAATTTCCATACTATCATTTATACATATAAGTGTCGAAATTTGGTGTTTTCATTGATGTCAAAGAGGTTGTTGGACTTAGTGAAGACTTTGAAATCTAAATGCCAATTTGAAGAAATATATAAAAAAAATTGCGCAAGTCTCTAATCCCACCTAGTCATGGTACTCCAGTCCGCAAGTATCTAAGCCCACCTAGTCATGGTACTCCAGTGCGCAAGTCCCACCAATCCAAGGATCTAGTGTGTGCAAAACCCACATAGTCATGGTACTTCATCCATTGTAATGTGCCCATTCAAATAATTGCATAGCAGGACAATCCCATCAATCCTACCAATTCCCTAGGTTGAATGGGTACATTTGGAATTGTAATAAGGGAGCAAATGAATAATGTTTATACATTATAACAGTTCAAGTATTTAATAAAGAGGTTGAATAAAAAAATTCAAGAGAAACTCCAGGTGGGAAATGGTTTTGAAGACATATGGAGGATGTGGGACCCATACTAGCTTGATTTCTCATTGCCACATGGCACATCTCTCTTGCCATTTCGAATCCATGAGAAGGAAAACATAATTGGGTGAGTTTTTAAGTTCATACACATGGCATTGAGAATATTAGGTCTAATTGGGATGGAATGATAACCTCCATGGAAGAGGAAGAGTCAAATTGGAAGCTTGTGGACACTTGGGCTAGATTCCCTAGCCCCTATGACAAAAATGATGAAGCATCTATGACATCTATGACAAATTTCAGATCTGACTTCTGCATCTGACCATTATGACATGTCAGCCCCAAAAATAGGCTACAATAAGGCGCTCATGGGAGTTGGAGAATCCAAATAGGTCCCTACTTGAAGTGGGAGAAGATGGAAGGTTGGGAACTAGGGAGACAAGTGGCAAATGTGGAATATTTCCTAAGTGGAAATATCTATAAGCTAATGGGAGGAATTCGAACCACAGGAGGCTAAGGTTGGTTATAAAATACATAAATCAAGTATGAGAATGGCTTTTGATCATTTGAGAAAAATTGCATTTGTGAAAAGAGAGCTAGTGGATGACTAGTTTCTTGCCTTAGCCAATTTCGAGGGTGAAAGATTCCCATACAAGTTAGTGTTTGGAGAGGCCACTCAGGTCTTTCATGGAGCTTTAATGGAGTTTTTAATTGCATTTATAAGCTACAGGGAAGCTTGTGGTTTCTTCTAGTGCATCACTTTCCCTCATCCATTTCCAGTTTTGATGTCATATTCTTGCTCCTTGAGGGAGGGTGTTTTTGGTGAGATCTTCTACTCTTTGGGAGAGATTCTCATAATCCATTTATGATTGTAATAAGCTTAATATACTCTTTTCTTCATATTCAGAAAGTCTCAGGTTGAAATACCAAGTGGTTGTATGTAAAAATGATGATTAATGAGCAAACCATGACCATTTCCCCACTACATTGATGTATGCCATTGTAATGTTGATGATTTCGAATGAAAGAATGTTTCTATGATATATTTATGATGAATGGAAATCCATTTATGAGTTTTACAAGTTTCATGTTCATCACTTAAGTATTTGAAGTCATTTTGCTCAGTTTATTTGCATTTGGAAGAGATTTGGTGCCATTTCCCCAAGGGTCGAATTAGGGATTTTTGTTGTTGTTTGGGAGAAGGTTAGAGCAGACTTAATAACTGATTAATGGTGCATATGAGACCTTATTAATGTTCCTCATACAACCTATACCTCTGTTCTGAATTTTTAATGGGTTTGGAGGCATTTGGAGATCCATTTTCAGTGCTTACCCTGGGGGATTTGATCCCCAAATTGCTAGTTAAATTCCATACTTTGTCCAGAATCTTAAAAAAGTTTGAAGAAGTATTTGGAGGGTCATAAATCATCCCTGAACCTAATATTAAAATCTTAATACCATTCATATACCCTCACAGAATATTTGGGAGCATTTGGGTTAATTTGGAGATCTAGACATCAAAACTAGTCAAAGGTCGAAATAGAGAAAAAAGTGAAAAAATGGTCATTTTAATAAAAATTTAAAAAAGGGACATTACAAGTGGTATCAGAGCATGGTCTTGGCACCTGATGGTCTTAACAAGAAGTCAAAAAAAATAGACCACCACCCTTAGAGCCAGAAGTTGAAAGCGTTGTTGTTGAAGAAGAAACAGTAGGAGAAGAAGAGTCTTTTGTTGGAACCATGGGTAGAGAGGAGGACGAAACAACAGAACGTAAGGGGGAATTTATTTCAGTCCTAAAACCTTTCTTTGAAAACAAGAACAAAAATATGATGAAGGGATTCGAATTAATGGCTAGTCAACTAGCAGGCCTTAAAGGAGAAATAGGAGGAAGTAGTAGTTCACAATCAAAAGAAAAGAAGACAGCGAGTGGACATATTTTCTCAATCGCAGGACCCCATTTCTTATACCCAAAGAAGAGCTTGACATTCAAGTTGATCTTAGTACCATAGCAAACGAATGGAATGATTTGAGTGAAGATTGTAAGAGAAGTCTACCATTTGATCAGTACTTTACTGCTGCAAATAAACTAAAAAGAAAGGAGAAAAATAAGGCTCTACTCCAAAACAAATAATTAAATTGTGCTATTGGTAAAATGTCACTTCCTACTTTGATGGTTCCTCTCAAAATTCTGCTAACACTTGGGTGCAAAAACTAGATGTATATTTTTAGCTGAATCCTATGGTGGAGGAGGATGCATTAAAAATGGCCATTTTGCACTTGGATGGAGATGCCAATGAATAGTGGTTTCATGGACTGGAAACTTTGGGTCATGATCAGGTTAAGAAATATGGAGAATTTGTTGACCAGGTACTAGAGAGATTTGAACAAAAATATCCAGAATTTCCTTTCAAGGACCTAGCTCAATTGAAGCAAACTAGGACCCTTACTGATTATATGATGGACTTTCAAAAATTATCAATAAGGGTGGCTAATGTGTTTATGGGAAGGTTGGTATTTCTGTTCACTGAAGGTTTGGCTGAACCCTTAAAAGGTTTGGTCAAAGCACATAAGCCAACTACATTAAAAGATGCAATGAGCTTGACTAGGGATCTCCAAAATGTGCTTCCTAGAACAAGATTTCCTCCCAAGCCTAACTTCAAATTTGAAAAGAAACCTTGGAAAAGAGATGCATATGATAAGAAACCTTGGCAAAGAGATTCATTCGAAAAGAATAAAAAAGAAGGGTTAAACAGGGATGAAATTCGAAGAAAAAAATTGTGCTTCACATGCTTTCAACCATGGACAACGGGGCATAAATGTACTAAAGGAAAAGCTCAATACATAGAAGTATTTTCTGATAATGATGAATACGATGGGGGAATGGATGAAGATGGACATATTTCATATCAAGAGGAGGCATATGAGACAACAATATAAGAAGAAAGACAAGAAGAAAATCAGCCTTCACCGGACAAAGCAAGAATGACAGTACTTTCAGCAGTACCTGCCTATCATACTATCCGATGCAAGGGTGTGGTACTAGAACAAAGAGATTTATTTTTGGTAGATGGAGGAGCCACACATAACTTCATTTATGCAGAGATGGTGGAGAAAAGGAATATACCTATTGAACCATTCGATGGCTTCACAATTGTCATTCCCGGTCACAACACAATGCAGTGCAAAACATGGATTCCAAAGCTGCAAGTCACCGTAAGTAACTATACTTTTGTTGATAGTTTTTATGTGGTTGATGTTGCTGATAATAATGTGGTTTTGGGAATGCAATGGCTATATTCTATAGGAGAGCATACAATAAATTATCAAATTCCTGAAATGAAATTCCAAGATTCAAAAGGAGTACTAAGGGTTGTGAGAGGGCAGCACACTTATCCTAATAAAGTAGTGACTTGCAATAGTATGAGATCTATATTGAGGCATGGGAACATAGAATGGGCTACTGAATATCATATCACATCTCCCAAGCCAAACATAAAGGTTGTTGAACACCCAAAGGAGATAGAGAGACTCTTGCAAAAATATGAAAAAGTTTTTAGAGATCTTCCACATGGTAGACCACCAGATAGGGGGGTTGAGCATAGCATTTTTTTAGAGGAGGGCACTTCACCCATTCAGATACCACCTTATAGACATCCTAAAATTCCAGAGATAAAATTGAAAAGGCCATCCAAGAATTCCTAGAGTTGGGACTCATTAGACCAAGCTCTAGCCCTTATGCTTCTTCAATAGTGCTAGTAAAGAAAAAAGATGGAACATTGAGAGTGTGCATAGACTTTAGATCCTTGAACAAGAAGACTATCAAGAATAGGTATCCTATTCCTAGGATTGATGAGCTCATGGATAAGCTACATGGGGCCAAATACTTCTCCAAAATTGACCTTAGATCATGTTATCACCAAATTTGAATGAAGGATGAAGATGTGCAAAAGACTGATTTTAGATGTCATTATGGCCACTTTGAGTTCCTTGTCATGCCTTTTGGGTTAACTAATGCTCCAACCACATTCCAAGCATGCATGAATAGGATATTTTGCAAGCAACTAAGAAGGTTTCTGTTGGTTTTCCTTGATGACATTCTCATTTACAGTAAAACATGGGAAGAGCATTTGCAACGATTAGAGATTGTGTTAAAAATTTTGCAAGAAGAGTCCTTATTTGCTAAGTTATCCAAATGTGATTTTGGGATGAAAGAACTACTGTATCTTGGGCACATTATTGGGCAAGAAAGAATGAAGGTACACATGGAAAAAGTCATGGCTATCTTAGAATGGCCATCACCAAAAATATTATAGAATTAAGAGGTTTCATTGGGAGATGCACCTATTACAGAAAATTTGTGAAAGGGTTCTCCAAGTTGACTTCTCCAGTCACTGATTTGACTAAGAAGGATGCTTTCAAGTGGGATGAAGAGGTTGAAAAGGCCTTCCAAAAAATGAAAGAGGTAATGATTAGTTGTCTCATACTTACACTTCCTGATTTTACTAAACCTTTTGTTGTGGAATGTGATGCTTCAGGTGGAGGAATAGGGGTTGTCCTAAAGCAAGGCCAACACCCCATAGCCTTTGAGAGCAGAAAGTTGCAGCCTCATGAAAAAATTTACTCCATCTATGACAAAGAAATGCTAGCCATTATGCATGCAATGGCCAAATTCAGATAATACTTGGTGGGCAGCAAGTTTGTGGTGAAAACTGACCATAATAGTCTAAGACACTTTCTCACCCAAAAAGATCTAAATGAAAAGAAACAAAAGTGGGTAAGCAAGATTCAATCTTATGACTTGGATATTGAATATGTCAAAGGAAATAATAATATAGTAGCAAATTCTTTATCTAGAAGACCTTCTTTTTCTCTCATGGACATTGACAAGGATTGGAAAAACATGCTACTAGTTGAATATGTCAAAGAAAAATTTGTTTGTGATGTGTTAGATGGAATCAAAGCGGATGATAACTACAGGATTTTGAATGGGATGATATATTATAAGGGCAGAATTTATTTGGTTCAAGATTCAAAACTCAAGTACAAATTTTGCAAGAATCACATGATTCCCCACTAGCTGGCCATCCGGGGATCTTAAAAAATTATAGGCAATTGAGGCAAAGGTTTTTTTGGAAGGGGATGAAGGAAGATGTTCAGAAATATGTGAATGAATGTAAGGTATGTCAGCAAAACAAATCAAAACTTAAATGCCCAGCTGGCCCATTGCAACCATTGCCCATTCCAGAGCAAAAATGGGACAATCTCTCAATGGACTTCATCACCGGTTTGCCCAAATATTTGGGTAAGGATTGCATATATGTGGTAGTGGATAGATTGACAAAATTTGCTCATTTATTTGCTATTACATCATCTTTTAGTGCTGCACAAGTGGCTGATATTTTTTTCAAAGAAATCTTTAGATTGCATGGGCTCCCCAAGAGCATTGTTAGTGATAGAGATAGTAGATTCATGGGTGCTTTTTGGCAAGAAATTTTTATATTGGTGGGCACTCAATTGAATCCAAGTACTAGCTATCATCCAAAAACTGATGGACAAACAGAGAGGGTGAATCAATGGTTGGAAGGGTACCTAAGAAACTATGTGGGAGAGCAACAAAAAGCATGGGAAAAATGGCTACACTTTGGTGAGTTTTGCTACAACACCACTTATAATATGTCAATAGGGATGTCTCCTTTCAAAGCATTATATGGTTATGATGCACTTAAATTTGATGAAATTATCTTTGGTGATAGTAGAGCCCCAAAGGCTAAAGATTGGGTGGAAGAGAGCCAAGAAATTGTAAAACTTTTGAAAGACAATTTACAGGTTGCTCAAAATCAACAAAAACAATATGTTGATAAACGTAGAGAAGAAAGGACCTTTCAGCTTAATGATTTAGTATATTTGAGGTTGCATCCATATAAACAAACATCTCTAAAAAAGAATGGAGCAGAAAAGCTAAATCCAAGGTACTATGGGCCATACAAGGTAGTTCGGAAGGTTGTAGAAGTAGCATATGAATTAGAACTTCCGGAAGGGAGTAAAATCCATAATGTATTTCATGTTTCTTGTCTCGAGAAAGCTCTTGGTCAGCACATTATCACTTCATAAATACTTCCTCCTTTGGATGATGAAGGTCAGCTCACACTTGTTCCGGAAAATATTTTGAAGACACGGGAAAGGAGGTTGAGGAGTAGAATTATCAAAGAATATTTAGTGCAATGGAAGGACCTACCAAATGAAGATGCCACATGGGAAGAGGAGAATATTTTGCAGCATCCAAATCTGAAATTGCTTGAGGACAAGCAATCTTGGGTGGGGAGGACTGTAATATCCCCATTCAAATAATTGCACAGCAGGACAATCCCATCAATCCTACTAGTTCCCTAGGTTGAATGGGTACATTTGGAATTGTAATAAGGGAGAAAATGAATAATGTTTATACAGTATAATAGTTCAAGTATTTAGGTTGAATAAATAAATTCAAGAGAAATGCTAGGTGGCAAATGGTTTTGAAGACATATGGAGGATGTGGGACCCACACTAGCTTGATTTCTCACTGCCACATGGCACATCTCTCTTGCCATTTCGAATCCATGAGAAGAAAAACATTATTGGATGATTTGGTAAGTTCATACACATGGAATTGAGCATATTAGGTTGAATTGGGATGGAATGGTAACCTCCATGGAAGAGGAGGACTCAAATTGGAAGCTTGTGGACACTTGGGTTAGATTCCCTAGCCCCTATGACAACAATGCTGAAGCATCTATGACATCTATGAGAAATTTCAAATCCGACTTCTGAAATCTGACCATTATGACATGTTAACCCCAAAAATAGGCTCCAAGAAGGTGCTCATGGGAGTTGGAGAATCCAAAGAGGTCCCTACTCGAATTGGGAGAAGCTGGAAGGTTGGGAACTAGGGAGACAAGTGGCAAATGTGGAATATTTCCTAAGTGGAATCTCTAGAAGCTAATGGGCTATGGATGGTTATAAAATACATAAATCATGTATGAGAATGGCTTTTGATCATTTGAGAAAAATTGCATTTGTGAAGAGAGAGCTAGTGGATAACTAGTTTCTTGCCTTAGCCAATTTTGAGGGTCAAAGATTCCCATCCAAGTTGGTGTTTGGAGAGGCCACTCAGGTATTTCATGGAGCTTTAATGGAGTTTGTATTTGCAGGTGTAAGCTACATGGAATCTCTTGGTTTCTTCTAGTGCATCACTTTCCCTCATCCATTTCCAGTTTTGATGGCATATTCTTGCTCCTTGAGGGAGGGCATTTTTGGTGAGCTCTTGTACTCTTTGGGAGAGCTTGTCATGATCCATTTCTGATTGTAATAAGCTTAATATATTATGTTTTTCATCTTCAGAAAGTTTCAGGTCGAAATACCAAGTGGTTGTATGTAAAAATGATGATTAATGAGCAAACCATGACCACTTCCCCACTACATTGATGTATGCCATTGTAATGTTGATGATTTCGAATGAAAGAATGTTTCTCTGATATATTTATGATGAATGGATAGCCATTGATGAGTGTTACAATTTCATGTTCAACACTTAATTATTTGAAATCATTTTGCTCAGTTTATTTGCTTTTGGAAGAGATTTGGTGCCATTTCCCCAAGGGTCGAATTAGGGATTTTTATTGTTGTTTGGGAGAAGGTTAGAACATACTTAATAACTGATTAATGGTTCATATGATACCTTATTAATTTTCCTTAGACATCCCCTACCTCTTTTCTGAATTTCAAATGGGTTTGGAGGCATTTGGAGAGCCATTTTCAATACTTACCCTAGGGGGATTTGATCCCCAAATTGCTAGTTAAGTTCCATACTTTGTCCAGAATCTTAAACAAGTTTGAAGAATTATTTGGAGGTTCATACATAATCCTTGGACCTAATATTCAAGTCTTAATATCATTCATATACCCTCACAGAATATCTGGGAGCATTTGGGTCAATTTGGAGACCTAAACATCAAAACTAGTCAAAGGTGGAAATAGAGAAAAAAAGTGAAAAATTGGTCATTTTATTTTTTTTTAAAAAGGGACATTACATACGCACAGTATAAGACAAGTGGCATATGTTTGGTTAGGATTCAACAGAAAGAAAGAAAGAAGGTTTTTTACCGACTTAGAGAGAAAAGCCCCAACTTGTGGACACATCAAATGAGCAAGTTGAGTATAAATAAAGCGTTAGATTGATGACTAAAAAGTAAGATTGAAAGAACAAATGGAGTAATATTCTGAATTTGCAAGCTTCGGTTAGATGAAATGCTCAGGGGAATCAAAGGCAATATGATTTGAAGAAGTGCACGAGGTTAAAAGACATGCAAAAGAACAAGGAGCAGTCATGCGAGAATAAGGAGCAATTTTTAGGAAGGAGTAAGGAACATGTGGATGAATATGTGTGCATAATCAACATAGTAAGTGGAATTGTAGAAGGGTGCAATATAATAGAATATTTGTGTGGAATTGAAGTAGAGTACATCGAAGTGTGTGCAAAAGGAAGTAAAGAAGAGCGCAAAACACAGTGCACATATATCTAAAGTCAATGTGACAGAAGTGCATCAACATCTATATCTCATGGTGGTTGTACGGGGAAAGGAAAGGAGATCACAATCTCCACTCAGGTTGGTTCCTGAACACTGCAAGTTTTTGCTTGCATAGAGGATTCGTGTCCTCACAGGTTGAAGCTTTCTTCAACAAGTTGGTGCTTGTGCGGAGGATTGGTGTCCTCATAGGTTGGAGCCTGTGAACTTTGAGTTGGTGCTTGCATGTGGGATTGGTGTCCCAATTATATTGGTGTCTGAGTGAGTTGGTGTTCACATCATTGGATATTGGTGTCTCCCATATTTCTATGTAATTGATGTTCTTACATATATATAAAAGTTTCTTCAAACATTCTGCACACAATTGATTTTATTGATGTGTTTGTATATAGAAACTAGTGTATGTTTTAAAAAGTGAATTATTGTTAAATCTACGCATGATATTGATTCACCCCCCATCCTTAGTATCATTAAGAATTCAAACAATTGGTATCAGAGCGGGTTTCTTCAAGAACAACTTTACAACTAGAAGATAGATCATTACACAGATATGGATAAATAGGAGGGAATTTCTACGAACAGAGCACCTAGGTTTGATGGTTCAAACTAAACCTTTTGGAGCATAAGTATGGAAGTATACTTATAATCTCTTGGAGTTGATGTACAACGAGCTATTAGAATGGCTATAAAGTTCCCGAAACCACACTTGCTGATGCAGCTTAAAAAGGGCTATATGAGTGCAATGTAAGGGTTAGGAATGTAATACTATGTGGTTTAGAAAAATCAAAGTTCACTAAGGTCATGCAATGTACATCAGCTAAAGAAGTATGGGATAAGCATAAAAACCTATATGAGGGATATGAGAAGGGTAAGAAGGAAAAGCTGCAAACCTATTCAAGAAATTTTGAAACCCTAAAGATAGGCGAAGAAGAAAATGTTGCATCTTATCTTCTCCAAGTAGATGAGAATGTTAATGCCATCAAAAGTCTTGGAGTACAAATTTCTAAGGAAGTAGTATTACAAAAGGTATTAAGATCCTTTACATCAAGGTTTGACTCCAAAGTATCAGTTCTAGAAGACAAAAATTATTTGGATAAATTGAAGATGGTTGAAATTCATACAAAAAAAGCACTTAAAGAAACATAAAATGAGAATAGGTAACTTAGGGTACAACTAGCCTATGCATTGAATGTAGTTAAGAATCTTGAAGAAAAGAAGCTCTTGTTGGAAGAGTCACTGGAAGAAACGAAACAGGAAAATGAGCTATTGACAGAACAACTACTACAAGTTGAGAAAAAGGACACAGATATTTCCCACCTAAAAGGAGAACTAGCTCTGAAGAATCCAAGGAAGCCCTCTTTTTCTATAAATGGGTCCAAGAATGAAATTCTAGACCACGTAGATCCATAAGGTAACAAAAGGTCTTCCCGACACAAAAATTGAAGCTAAGTTCAGGAATAACACATCAATTTTGGATAAGATATTGAATAGTCAAAGGTCACCAGAAGATAAGTCTAGTCTTGGCTACAATAAGACAGCTGAAAACGTTTGCGACAATAAACATATTCTAGTCACAAATCAATGAGATGGGTCATCTAAGCAATTACAACTCATGTATGACAATTTTCTCAATATTACCATTTTCCTTTTTATAGAAGAAGGTTCAATACACATAGATGCTTAAGGTGCAAGTATTATGATCGAACTGTGAATTATTGTTATACTGTAAGATGTTATACTTATGATGGATTTGGACATAAGGTACCAAATTGCCAAAGATCAAAAAGGAATATTTCACATGTTAGAGAAAATAAGTTCAGTAAGACATGGGTAGAGGAAGAAAGTAACTTTGCAAAGAACCAACAAAAACCTTGCACACAAAGAAATGGGCAATGAAAATTTCACAAACATGTGTAGTTGATGCCAATGATGTAAATACTTCTCTGGTAGCATAAAGTTGCTTCTTGTTCTGATAACTCTCAAAATGTGTAAATAAAACCATGAATTCAAAATGCTATCTGGATTCAAGGAAACTAGAGTTAGAACAATATAGCCAGAAGTCACATGATCATGTTCAATTGGTATTCATATATATAAGTGAAAATGTTACAAAAATGGGGTACATATATCAGCCTCAAGTGGAAAACATGTCAAAAGGAAACTACTGTCGCACGAGACAAAAATCATATATAGGGGTCATGCATCAAAGGTTAAATAACAATAGCAATACATATGTGCCTCAACAGACATATCAGTTTACAAAATTTTGATTCTCATAGAAGCTACTGCTCAAGAATTCGACAATGACAAGCGCAAATCTATATCGGGTGAAGATGGATTCTCGAAACTATTGCCACCAGGAGCTCCCTAAAGATGTTGAAGAAGAGTCAATATTTTCTCCTATTGATTCTCTAACCACCCAACTCAATCCTTTAAGGGAGAAATTTCATGCACATCCACTTGATTGATCTGTGACTGCACATACCACTCTCTTACATCTGTTTCTTGGGTCTGAGATGCCCAATTCTCTAGATTGTTCTTGAGGTTTGCAAAATCTTGGCGTTGAGTCTAAACTTCTTCTGAAATCCTATAAATAGCTGCCTTAACTTGTTGTAGATGATTCGCCATTGAAACAGAGGTATACAAAATCTGTACAACAAGAAAAACTTATGATTATGTGTGCAATGTGCTTGAAGAAAGGCTCATAAATAGGCTCAAAGATTGGTTTCCCACGCACTATGAAATAAATTGATGGAATGTAGGAGTCAATTGCATTCAATACTGATGGTGGAAATGAACTAACAATTTCTGACCATTTGAGATCGCACATGAAAAATAAAATCTTGCTATATCATGCGCATTCATATATCATAAATGATATGGGCATGTGAAATATTGTCGCACATCTCAGATATGTCACATGACAAATCAATGTGGTATGCATCAAGAAAAAAATTGGAAATACAAAAGATATGTGCAATATATCAATCATTAATGACGACAGGAAAGAAAAGAAAAATGGTGCAGATCCTATTGCGCAGAAGAATCGTTGACATGGCATAAATATGGCATAGTTGGAATCATGAACTCATGAAGTTGCAAATAGAGAATTATGTGCGCAAAGACAAGCAAGTAAAGGAATGTGCAATGTAGAAGCAACCAAGACAAAAAGTGCAATTCACATAACGCAAGAGATCAATGTGACTAAGGGGAAGCAACTAAAATGAAGCAATGACATAAGGAGTTAGATATTTTCAACATGAAGAATCACGCAAAACAAAAGTAATCGGCATAAAAGGAAAAATAAAAGACAGGAACAAAATCATATGTTCAACAGTGAGTTTGCAACTGCGCAGGGGAAGAATACCTTTAGTAATAGTGATACATGCTGTAGGATAACTTGGCACAGTGCAGTGGAAGCAACTGAAGAAAGAAAAAGAAGAATAAAGACAGGGGGAGCATCCCTTTTCCATTGATGTCAGAGGGGGAGAGATACCAAGTAAAAAGTATTGCATAGAAATGCTAATTCTTTTGCACAGGAATACTCAAAGGAGCAATTGACATGAATACAAGAAGCATGTTGTGCATAAAGGAATAGCTCACATTTAGGGGGAGATTAGTTTTTTCTTAGTATTGACATCAATACCAAAGGGGTAGATTGTTGAACTTTAGTGTTTTCATTGATGTTAAAGAGGTTGTTGGACTTGGTGATGAATTTGAAATCTAAATACCATTTTGAAGAAATATATAAAAAATTTGCACAAGTATCTAATCCCACCTATTCATGGTACTCCGGTGCGCAAGTCCCACCAAGCCAAGGATCTAGTGTGCAAAAGACCCACAAATTCACGGTACTTTATCCACATAATATAAGACAAGTGGAAAATGTTTAGGTAAGTTTGACCGCAAAGAAAGGAAGAAGGGGTGTTAGTTGTTACTGACTTAGAGAAGACCCATTTTGTGGACACATCAAATGAGCATGTTGAGTATAAATAAAGAGTTAGATTGATGAATAAAAAGTAAGCTTGAAAGAACAAATGAAGTAATATTCTAAATTTGCAAGCTTCGGTTAGATGAAATGATCAAGAGAATCAGAGGTAATATGATTTGAAGAAGTGAGTGAGGTTACAAGACATGCAGAAGAACAAGGAGCAATAAAATAGACATAAGGATCATTTGTGAGGAAGGTGCAAGGAACATGTGGATGAATATGTCCATAGAATCAATACAGTAAGTGGAACTGTAGCAGGGTGCAATATAATAGAAGGTGTGAGTGGAATTGAAGAAGAGTACATCGAAGTGTGTGCAACATGAAGTAAAGTAGAACACAAAACACCATGTGTGCAGATCTGAAGTTAGTGTGACATAAGTACAACAACATCTATATCTCAGGGTGGTTGGATGGGGCAAGGAAAGGAGATCATACTCTCCATTCGGGTTTGTGCCTAAACACTGCAAGTTGGTGCTTGCGTAGAGGATTGGTGCCCTCACAGGTTGAAGCCTGCTCAAGCAAGTTGGTGCTTGCATGGAGGATTAGTGTCCTCATAGATTGGAGCTTGTAAAATATGAGTCGGTGCTTGCATGTGGGATCGGTGTCCCAATAATATTGGTGTCAAAATGAGTTGGTGGTCACGTCATTGGAGATTGGTGTCTCCCATATTTATATGTAATTCATTTTCTTACATTTATATAAAAGTTTCTTCAAACATTCTGCACATAGGTTATTTTATTGAGAGGTTGTAGCAGAGATGACAGAGGCCCCTCCTTCTCCCCGGGGAGAAAGACATATGTATATTTTTTTAGGCCTTTTGAGCCCACTTATGTATATTGATATGACTCTGCGACATACTATGTGACCCAAAACTCATATTTTTTGATACGGATATATATAGTACCGATCTTATATACATGTGTGCTTTTATCTTATGTGAATGCTTAATGTGATTGTGTGTGATAAAGATGCCAATATAGAATGTAATTTGCATAAGAGTCAGCTAATGAATTTAAATGTCTTGGAATGTGTTGATATGTGATAAAATCAAAATATCTTTCCAATAACTTGACCCTCATAAACTGATGAAGCAAAACAGGATCCCGAACTCTATAGT
The DNA here is from genome assembly GCA_027924585.1 of Larix kaempferi. Lineage (NCBI taxonomy): Eukaryota > Viridiplantae > Streptophyta > Pinopsida > Pinales > Pinaceae > Larix > Larix kaempferi. The sequence continues at coordinate 22,130,139 of BSBM01000223.1, read as the reverse complement.
CACCCATTAACTGAAATACAATTAACTGTGAGTCAAGTCGTACCTCCAAGTGTGAAATGTCGTGATGAATGGCATCTCGGAGTAACTCTATGACTGCACTGTATTCAGCTACGTTGTCCGTCATAGGGCCTAGACAAGCACCTCCCGAAGACACGAGTTGACTAGACAGTGAGTAGATAACCCAAGCTGTTGAAGCCAACTGACGGGTGTGGCGGATAGCGCCATCCGCAAATCCTATGAAGCATTCAGTTGTCATCTGAAAATGCAACCCATAAGACATATAAGACATAACAGAAAATAAAAGAGAAGACTAACTATACAAATACATGTACATCTATGATACAAGAAAAAGCATAGAGGCCTAGGCATAATACTTTTTCAGGTAGAGCCCATTTCTGGGCTCGGGCAACTTACATCCTTCATAATCGGTTAGCTCGTAGGACCCTTTCTTCAGAACTTTCGCGACAATATATGGTCCAAGCCACATAGATTTGAACTCGCCTTCCCCCAAGGGTTATTTGTCCTGATCATAAAGCAGAACAAGGTATCCTTCAGACAACACCCTTGGTTTAACAGACTTATCGTATTGATGCTTGAATCTACTTTTATGAGCCTCATTTGCTATGAGTGCGTCGCAGTGATGTTCATCTAGATGTTCTAAGTGCGGAAAACATTCCTCTAGAACTGAAGTATTTGAGAGTAGCCGGATAGCCAAATTTAATGAAGGGATCTCGCATTCAACTAGAATAATCGCCTCTACTCCATGAACAAGTTGAAAAGGAAAGAACCCGGTAGCGGTATTAACATTAGATTGGCATGCCCAAAGAGTTGGATACAACATGATGTGTCAATCAGAGCGACTGGCGTTGATGGGCCTTTGAAGAATAGTTTTCAACGTTTTGTTGACCGCTTCGACTTTACCATTCGCTTGTGGATAGAACGAAGACGAATGTTCCTGCCAAAAACCTAGCATCGTATAGAGTTCGATCATCATGTTGTTCTGGAAGTGTCGACCGTGGTTTGTAAAAATATCTTTAGGTATACCAAATATAGCAATGATCTGGTTAAATACAAAGTAAGCAGTTGTTTCTCCATCTGCTTTGACAGTAGGCATTACCTTGGCCCACTTTGTGAAGTAGTCGATGACAACAATGATGTGATGATGTCCTCGAGCAGAAGCTAGATTACAGTTCATGAAATCAATCCCCCACTTGGTGAAGGGGCCTGCTCTAATCACAGGGTGGAGAGGAGCTGGGTGTGCTCTCATCTTTTTGGTGAAAAACTGACAGGGTTGACAGCGTTTCACAGCTTCCACACAATATTTAAAGATCATGGGCCAAAAGTAACCAGAACACAGTATATTCTAGGTTGTTTCCAACCCAGAAAGGTGAACCCCACAGGATCCACTGTGAGCGTCATTCAATATTGCTTCACCTTCCTCTAAAGTAAAACAACAATGTAGAATGGAATCTATCCTGCGTCTGTAAAAAGTATCAGAAATTATAAGATAATTCTTTGCATGATTTTTCAGTTTCCGTCGTTCATCTCTACAGAAAGTAGGTGGACACCTCAAAGTCTGTAGATATACTAAAATATCCCCATACCATGGGTTATAAGAGGCAATAAGAAAGATGTGTTCATCTGGGAATGATGACTCTTCCTCATTGTTTACTACGTCACTTGGAAATTCAGAGATAAGTTCAGCGAAAACAAGTGACTTCTTTGACTTAGCCGATTGAAAAACTAGGTCAAATTCTTGCAAGATGACAATCCATTTATTAAATTTCCCACCGATGATACGTTGGGTTAGAACATATTGAAATGGATTGACCTCTACAATCACTATAGTAGTTCACAACAAAATGTAGTGGTGCAGTCTCTGAACGGCATGGACGGCAACCAATGCCAACTTCTCAACGTAAGAATACTTAATATCAGGAGCTATTAATGCGCACGACAAATAGTAAATGAAATGCTCTTGGAGCTTGTCATCCTCCTGAACAAATACTATGCCGATTGTGTATACAGGTTCTGCCAGATATAGCAGGAAGTCCTTGGTATAATATGGCGGGGTCAACAAGGGGGCTGATAGTAATGCAGCCTCTTCCCAAAGAAAACGAGTATCTTGTTTGAGTAGTCTCATGAAACCTTTTATGATTTTGGTATAGTTAATGATAAAAAGTCATAGAAAATTGGACATACCTTGCAGACTATGAAGTTGTCGTAAGGTTCGAGGAGGGGGCAGATTTACAATATCCTCAACTTTTAGTGGATCGACCATGATGCCACGACTGGATACAATAAAACCCAGTAAACGTCTGGACTCGACACAGAACACACACTTGTTGGTATTCAGTCGAATCCTATAGTATCTACATCGTTCAAACACAAGTCTTGAGTGATCAGGAAGATCCCGTCTCTTACGAGATTGCGCTGGGAGATCATCCAGATATGGCTCAACTACAAGTTTGATATCGTGGAAAGCGAAGTTCATCGCGCGTTGGAATGTAGCTCCAGCGTTCGTTAGGCCGAATGACATCTTCTAATAAGCGAAGGTCCCCCAAGGACAAATAAAAGTTGTCTTATGTTGGTATTCAGGTTTTATCTGAATCTGGTTGTGTCATGAAAAACCATCCATGAAATAAAATATTGCGTGGCCCACACACGCATCGATAATATGATCTATGAACGGTGTGGGGTAATTGTCCTTAGGAAAAAGCTTTGTTTAAATCCCAAAAGTATTTATAGACCCAAATGGTTTCTTGCTTCTTATCGACCGGAACAGGGTTAGAGACCCATTCTGTCATATCAATTGGATAGATGAATCCAGCTCTAAGCATTTTCTCAACTTTCGCCTTGATGTTTGCTACTTTCCTAGGATTTACCAGACGAAGCTTCTGTCTCACAGGTTTAGCATTTGGATAAGTTGTGATGACATTCTCCACTATGGTGGGGTCGATGCCTGGCATCTCCTCGTAAGACTAGGAAAACACGTCGCAGAATTCCTTAAACATATTGGTGTACAAAGTGATCTCATCAGGAGAACAGTTTTCTCCAATAAAAAGGTTTTCCACAACACCAGGTTTGATGGAGATATCGATCGGAATGGTCCTTGATATATTTTCCATATTATCCTCAGCATAAATCTTTTGTATAGAAGGAGTAGTGGACAAATCGACATCACCACCAAGTCTCACTAGAAACTCTCCTCTCTCTATCCTGTCCAGATCAAAAAGAAAATAGGACCTGTGATGCATATGTTCCCATGGATGATCTAGGCCTACCATGGCTTCAAAAATAGCCTCGTTAGAGGGAAAAACAATATCCAGACAATCGAAAGAGTAGGTAGAGTTGACTGACCATGCAGGTGCATAGTCCATATTTGACTCTGCGAAGACAGACGGAGTCAAGATATGTTGGGTTGCTACATTTTGTGATGTTTCATAAGCCACTTCTGCAACAGACAGGGGCACGGTTGGTTTTGACTGAGTAGGGAGAATCCATGGATCAGTTGTTTGACTAACCATGAAAAGTATCTGAATATGAACAATCAATGGTACTCGTAGAACCAATAAAGTTAATAGGAGTAGGTAGGTCAAATGTTCCCATCAGTGATGAATACATGCCTACTCCCAGACTCTCGCTGGGCGGGTGAGTCTTATCAATCATAGGGATCCTTGAATCCGATGAAGTATGATTGTTTTTTCGAGTATGAAATTTGATCAACAGTAATGATCTTTCCTTCAAGGGGGACCATTATTACTCGAAAAATAGACGACGAGACAGCTTGCATCGCATACGTCCAACTTCTGCCTAACAACAAGTTGTAATCAAGAGCAACGTCCAATACTTCAACCTCCACATACACTACTTTACCAGCAAGTTTGACATCAAACGACGGTAAGACTCTGTGTAGGTGGAAAGATATTCCGTCAAAAGTGGTAAGCAGTGTGTTAGAAGGAGCTAACTCAGGTGAGCCAAGGGATTTCCAGCAAGAAATAGACATCACACACATTGACGCACCCTCATCCACCACAGTCCGTCCAATGGTTTTAGGGCCATGGACTACTTCTATCTGGAGTGCTACATGATATGGTAACCGGGGTTTGATATTGGACATAAAAACCGAGCAAGAATATTAGATGAGTCAACGCTCCCGATCACTACAATAAGTGCATTACGTTGTAAAGGACAACTCTGCAAGACTTCCAGTGTGGACATGGCACAGGGTATTTGGTCTAGATCCTCAACCACAGAATAGTTGGAAGCAGCCCGCGCATTAGGGTTGTGCATAGCCCTCTTGAATACACCCTTAGGGATCTTCGACAATGAATCAACTGGTCTCTTAATATGGAGAGGAGTAGATGATTCAGGAACTTCCTTATCTTTCTCTTGTGAGTCTGGGTTATAATTCCTCGCTCAAGTTTGCAGAAGCGTATCTGAGTTAACTATGTTTATAAATGATTGATTAGCTAACGAGACATGAGGTGTTCCCCCAGCACTAGAGTTGCCAGAAGTTGAGCCTTGTCCATGAGGGAATGGGTCCTTCAGGATAGCTGGTTTCTTCTCACGGAGGAGCTTCTGGGCTTCTTCCATCAAAGGGCACTGGTGGGTAAGGTTGTCATCCTTACATAAATTGCAAGGAAACTTGAATTTCTTTTTATCCTTTTTTCCCTCCTTGACACTTTCATTGTTTCAAGGTTTTTTATGGTTCCCCTCCCCTTTCTTACCCTTCTTCTTATTGTTGTTGGGTTGCCAAGGGCCCTTTTGATTAGTATGCACTTGTTGTACAGATTCCATTGTTGAATGGGAGGTCGCAACCGTAGTTGCTTCTACAACATACTGCTTTACAGATAAAGCATGAACTTGATTGGTCAAAGCTTCGAATGTTGTTGTGTCTATTGAACCAACGATGCCATCGGCATGTGGTACAGGATTAGGTTTACCTGGATCTATATTAGATCTCGGCGTGTCAGGGATAATCTTGTACAGGATCCCAGATTGAGCATATACTAGATCAAGTTATTGGGTCCTAAGGATGGCTTCCTCCTCAGAAGACACTCCAGAAGTTGCTACTTCCTTAGAAATGTAAGGAAGGAGTGATTTCAAGTACCACTCTAATAGAAACTCTGGGGGAATTTCATCTTTGATGAGCCTCTTTTGCCTTCGCCACTCCTGAATGTGGTCAGATAAGTGAGTGACCTTATTCTGTCTGAAAGTCGACAGAAGGTCTGTGCCGGCATCATACCAGACAAGAAGTTGAAAGTGGTTCAAAAATACTGTTTCCAAATCCAAAAAGTTGTCATAGGCTATGGCAGGTAGTTCGATGTACCACTTAGCCGCGACACTAGTCAAGGTCCTTTGAAAGAGCCTCAACATGATAGAATCGTCATTCAAAGAGTTGGAATAAAATCAGAGATGAAAAGTAGTGACATCGTCACTAGGGTCTTTGCCGGTCTTTCCTTCAAACTTTGGAATGTCAGAAGGAAACTTAGTTGGAACTGGTGGCCATGCAAGATGGTGCCGCACTGGATCATTTGTAATTTTTGAAAGATTTGGAAAGTTCAGAATTTCCAGAAAGGGCACACGAGGTCTTGTCGGTGGCATTTGATAAGAAGGATTTCGGGAGGGGGAACCACCCAAAACTTGGCTCGTATACTACTGGTTGGGGTTGCCCCCAACCACCGGCTGTGACGTAAAAGCATTACTGAAATTGCTCCAACCATAAGACAAAGGATTACTTCCTTGGGTGTTCATCCATTGTGGTTGGGTGTTAGCCCCTCCGTAATGTGGGTTGAACAAATTACCACCCCCTCCACCAAACAGTGAAAAAGGAGATACTCCCTATAGGTATATGAGATGTTTGTACATTCGATGAATACATATTAGGACTTGTGAAGGGTTTAAACCCAGGCATAGATGTAACAGACGAAACAGGCATCGAACCCACAAAAGTTGTGGATGAAGTGGGCATCGAGCCTATAAAAGGAGCTATATGTCCTCCATACCAAGGAAAACCATGACTGAATGGAGCAGACTACAGATTACCCTAATACTGTTGTATGAAAGGAGATGATGTAAATGGTACTAAAGGTATCCCTATGAAAGGGATATTGGACGATCCAGTAGTGGAACCAAAAGGAGTAGCTGATGTCGAAGCTGAAGGGCCTGAAATACCTAAAGAACCAGTGTTGAAACTAAACGGAGGGATCGAAGCAGAAGCAACATGCAAAGATCTAGGTACCTATGTGTTTGTAAGAGAAGGATAGAAAACTATCGAAGCAATGGTTGTAGTAGGAGTTTGGGGAACTCCTGACTCGTCTCCAAAACTAGCCATGAAAACACCAGGTGTAAACCGATATGAACTAAACTCTGGTTGACCTAGAGAATCTATACTTACAAGTAAAGGATTGTTAGGTCCTGTCAAAGGAGGGTTGTAAGGTGTGCTAAACTCTTGAGAAGTTATGTCTTCAACCTCAATAGTGTTATTACCTTGTTGATACTCAATTACGACTCATGGTTCTCAGGGTGGTTCCGTTATGCCCATAAGTTTGTATGAACCATGGGAATCAATCCTCTGACATCAAGGTGGCGGTGGAGGATCCAGAGTGTGTGGGGGAAGGTTTTTCAACCTTCATGACCTACGGAGAGTTTGTTCCTTCACAATTATATAAAAAATAAACTAAGTGTAAAAACCTAGTGGCCACTAATCGACTAAGGAGCAAACAACATACCACTAAAAATGTCCTATAGTAATCAAAACCAGGCAAACAAAGATAATACTCTCAGAGGTCAATCTGGGATGATGAGGGACCATGACAAACCAATAGAATATCGAAGGTCAGTTACACGATGTCCAACGCAGGTCCTCTGGGTGCAAGCGTTTGAATCACCAAACCGCCCTCCTAGGATTACTGTAGAGGGTTATCTTCTGTGTCTATCCTAGGTGTAGTGGAAATAGCCTTCCACTATATCTATGTATAACCCTAAGGTCAAGATACTAAGGATACCACAAATACGAAAAATACCAGGGGGGGCAATCATCAGTCCATCCAAAATGCATGGGCAGGGTAGCAAAGCCCGAAATCCAAGAGTACTTGAAGTACTAGTGGACCCCCATACGTGAATCATCCCCAGTGTATGCTCGAAAGGAAAGTGAGGGGGGTATCCCCAACAATTCCAGTCTCACACGACCTCATGCTTAACTCCGGTTTAAGTGGAGCGTTCCCTGGATACTTTGATATAAGTGGATTTACCTAGATAACAGTTTACACTATGATTTCAGAGTTTAATGATTTCTTAAAGTTAAATGTGATCTAATCCAAAATCTTAGCCTACGCTAGTTAATGTTGTGTAACCCTAAAATAAATGTTGCTAATAAATTTTAAATTAGATTCTTTTTAGGAGCTGTTACTTACTCAAGGTGTAGTGGAGTGTGTGGCATGGTTATGACTGAAAGCAAAGTACATATAAAAGAATGAAACTTCACAATTTTTTTCTTTTCGTGTGTTCTTTCAAAACATAAAAAACTAAGCAAACTAAGCATAAAAAGTTTCTTTTTGTTTTCAAAGCTAATAGTAATGTAACTACCCTAGTTCGAAAAAACAAACGACAAATATTGTACAAGAGGTTCCTTTTTTTTCAAATTGAACTTTTCTCTATCTATGAAAGAAATGCAACTGCAAAAGACGAACTAACAAGACCTATCAAACTATGCGAGTAAAGAAAGAGATCCCAAGACTTAAACAAACAAACCTAAGTAAGATCATCAAAGACTTAACCCAAGAAAGTTTCTTCGAAGAAGTAACTAAAGTTTTGGAACAAGATGCAAAAAGGAAAAAATGATGCATAAGATGGAAAGATAGAAAGATCTTTGTGTAAGAACCAAACTGCTCTTGGACATCATAAAACAAAAAGAAGATGCATCTGCCAAACAAAATATGGGCCAGCAGGCTAGAGCAAACCCTACAAACACAATGACTCAAAGAAAACAATCAAAGAGGTTCCAAATCATACTCAAGGAACCTTGAAACAATGTCCAAGGGGTATCCAAGCCAACAAAGACTTTCAAAACCCAAGAGAAACCCCACTGAGACTAAACCCTAAAAGAAAAGGTCACACTCAGAAAATACTCGTGGTTGTTGTATATGACAACTCGTGGCTCACCCGCGGGTCTATATAAGAGCAACACGCGGCTAGGACACAAAGTGCACGACTGTGTATGAAGACAAGCCGTGGGCAGGTTCCAAAATATCTTTAAAAAAGAAGACTGGAAACCAAAAGCAAATGAAATCAAAATAAGAATTCAGTAAGGCTTCGAGAAAGATTGTGTACAGACTCAGAGGTGACACAGGAATGTCAAACAGAAACTAGGGTACAGAGTAAAAACTCAAACAGACCTAAAAACCCTAAATTCAAACCCTAAAGCAAGGTTCAGACCCTATTAAGGTAAACTCGCGACTGTCTAAGAAAACAACTCACGGGTGCAACTAAATGTGCGTGGGTAGCAAAACTTGCAACTCGCGGCTACAACAGAAAATGTGTGCCTGTATATACAGGAAACACGCGTTTAGGTACTGAAAAAGAAGAGAAAAACTCTGTAAAACCAAACTAGACTGAGCCAAAACAAAGGGATTTAAACAAAAACCCTAAAGACCTAAAAATAAATTGGAAAGGTTATGAAACTGAAAGAAATCAAAAGACCCCCAAAGCAGACAAAACTAGAAGGTGTCCCCACCAAAGTCGTCAGTTCTGTTGTTAGGGATTTTACCTTATAGTAGGGGATGGAGACTATCAACATACAAGGGTATAGGATGGACATATAAAGTTTTGCATGCACATGTTCTTAAGCAAATAGGTTAAAGGTGAGAAAGATATGTACCTTATTCCGAAGTCTGATCCTAGATTTCTCCTCTGTTTCTCCTTGATGTGCTAACCTACAAAACAAACCCTAGACCTTCCTCAAGCCTATTTGATTATATAAAAACAAATTGATATCTATAACAACATGAAACATCAATTAATAATCAAATACACAACATATCACAAGTTTTATGTTGGGAAAGGAAGAATGTCCACTCTTATTAATCAATAAATGAAGCAAGTACAATTATACCTGACCTCTGTATGAGGGACCTTCGTAACCAATACCTGGGCTCCTGCTCCTCTCTTGACTTAGGATTTCTCCAGCATAACAATAACTCTTCAATTGGTGGTCCCTTTCTCATTCCTCCCCTTTGTATTTATGGCAAGGCAGGGAGAAATGGTTCAAAAGGTAGTTGAATTGGTAAGTTGGGGAAGTTGGGGGAACTAACTCAACTAATCCCAATTCGTGTTTTTAATATATTTTTCAAGTTTTCCTTAAAACACCTGCAACTATAGAACATAGCAACTAGCGAGTGAATTGCATCTTATGGGCTCAGCAACTCACGGGTTCATCTTTTAGTTGATACCCGCGGGTTGTCAATATGGAGACTCGCGAGTGACTTGCAATATGTCTAGTATAAGAGTCACGGCTTTATGGTGAAATAAGTCACTAAAAATAATTTTTAAGTTGAAGGAGTAAGGATTCAACTCCAAATCATCCAAGGTCAACTAAGCTCTTCCATCCATAGTGTCCTTTTGTGTGATCGACAAGGCAATGTGATCACAGACGGAGAAGTGCCAATTTGATCGATAACAGAGTGTATGAAAATATAAGTAGATATTAACACAATACACATGTCTTACGATCTTGACATTTGGGACCATTAAATGATTGAAATAATTTTAAGATATTAGATAACAAGTGGACACATGCAATTGATTATTGGTTCGACAAATTTAAATGGGGATACATAGTAGAGTTTCCTATTGAATATAACACCTCTTTGAACAATATTGAGAGGGATTTTGAGACTAGACCAAGATAGAGGATACTAGAAGTGATACCATTGTGGGTTAAGATGTTCAATGCGGATTAAAATATTCACTGTGGAAAATTTCCTGATGTAGATGATACCAGACACAATGATATTGTAATCCTTCACAATAAGGACCTAGGGAAAAGAGGGAGGGGCGATGAAATAGAGATCATAAAAAAAGATGGATCCAAAGGAGAATAAGAATCCATTAGTAGAGTGATATCAATGCAAGAACATATTACATGGAGCAATTTAGAATGTGCATATGGATAGTTTGAGAAAAAGGAGAAAATACATAGTAGGTTGTAGTTGTAGAGTAGGAGAGAGAGATGGAGGACATGTTTGAGGAGCATGTGGAGGAAAGAGAGGGACCAAAGGTGTGTTCCAAGAGAAGATAGGTGCTAGATGAATACATCAAGATAAGTGATAATAGAGTAGGAGGAGAAGATGCCAAAACCCCGTGAAAGGTTAAAGATGAGAATAATTCAAAGGAACATCCTAGTGATGCTTCAGAAATCGAATATGCCTCAAGGAAATTTGACTCATGATTACACTAGAAGTGAAGACAATTTAGCCATTGTATAACTATTGGTGCAATTAAGGAATAAACAATTCTTTGGATTAAAGAAGTTGGAGAAAATGAATTGGAACAAAGCTCTTTGGAACCACCCCTTACATGAAATAGAATAGCACAAAAATAAAGTAAAGTAGCTACAGAAGTTATAAATATAATTTAGTAGAGAATAGGAGTTGTAGTACAAAATAGAGGTAAAACAATAACAATGACTTATCGAGTTATTAGAGTTATTAGACTCCCCATTTTCCATGGAACTAGGAGGGATGATATGGAGAAACATTATTTCATGTGTGAAGTAATATAGACTTCAATAAGATCACAGAAGAAGCACAAAAGAATGTGTAGTTGGAAACCATTTCCAGAGATATAACTCTATAGTGGTACATGTATTTGGAAACTGATTTCAAAGATAGAAGGCTTAGTAATTTATGTTCAATGATTGGAAGTGTTCATAACGATGGTAGCGTTGCCAGTGTGTTTATTATAAAAGGTAATAATGGAAGTGTTGATGTTGTTATTAAAACTTTCGATTACAAATATAATTTATTCAACCTTCTTTCCTCTTTGGTGTACAAACCTCTCTCTAAGAATTTTATTAATAAAATCATTAACTTAGTCACAAAATCCATAAAGTATTCTTCCTTAGAACATTCCATTCAAAAGCGTCATATTCCACATAATCCTCAAACCCTTAATATCTATGGGAAACTTAAAATTTATAAAAACGACAACCCTCATAGACCCATAGTCAATGTTATTTGAGCCCCTACTTACACCTAGATGTAACATCCCTCAATTTTGACCCCAATTATTATTATCATTAATATTATTATTATTGTAATTGTAATCATTCTGGTGAGGAGCTCAAGGCCAAGGCCCCACCAGAGAATGATGTGTGTTATGGTATCTACTTACTTAAATTGTAGACCTAGGTCATTAAAAGTTATGAGTGTTGTCGTAAGCACTTAAGTTAAGTTATCGGTTAAATCCTAGTAAAGGATACCAAAGACACCTTTTAGTTTCCGAAAGGCGGTGAAAGGATTTCTAAAGACCTAATGATCAACACTTGGATAACTATTTTATCCTAAGTAAGCTATGACCCTAGCTAAGCAAAAAGGAGAGGGGTATTCATTACTTTAAAGAGACAATTAAAATATGCATATATCATTAAAATAATATATATATATATATATATATATATATATATATAAATATATATATATTAGAAGAAGGTTACTCTCCTCATTTTTGACAAACAAAAGAGGAATGGGATGCATATGAATAATATATATAATAAGGACAACAAACCATTATTATGGAAGGAAATATGTCACGAACCCATAATTTCGTAAAATTTTAAAACTTTTCTAAGCGTCCAATCTTCATTAAATGTTATGCGGAAGATAAAATGTGTGCACAACATCTATCTTTATCACATCATTATAGCATCTTAACATTAATTATTCAATTGTAATCATAAATGAAACTTTACTTGTCGACACAAGGTCTTAAAATTCACAAGCAACCCCAATCAAATTACACAACTCGTTAAATCGTATCTTATTGTAATAGCATGAATAAGATTTTAACACTTGTCTCACCTTAACAAATTTTTCCTCTTACTAACTTAATTATAAAAGGAGTAAAACATATTCATGGAAAAATATAAATAACAACCATCATACTTGTAAAAATGCTTAAGATACATAACTTGGAAGTAAACAAAAACTAAAGAAATACTTGAGATGCATTAGTAAGTATAATTATGAAAGAGATACACAAGTACAGCTTCAATTATCAAGAGAGACATATACAAGGAATACACCCCAAAAGAACAAAGACATTCACAAGAGACCAAGGTAACGTGGTTCACCCGTACACGGGCTAGTCCACAAAAGTGTGTGCATATTTTATTTATTCTGAAACATAGTGTTTACAAGTTGCAACTTAGTTGTTGCTATAGTTTTCTTTTCTCGCAGTTCCTCTCGTCGAGGGAACTTTTTACATGATAATCAATACATTCCATCCCTATGGATACAAAATTCTAGCTTGGGGCGACTGGAGAATAGCTCCTGATAGTTGTATTTGTTACGGGAGCATGGATCCTTGCGTGATAGCATGGCAGGACGACTCATCCAAAAGCTTCAGATCTCATAACAAAGTACTGCATGCAATTTTTCGAGGTTAGAGGTAAAAAGGGGAGCTCGGGAAGGGTTTGTCGCAGCTCTATGACTTGGAAGAGGCAGAACCTGTATCGGAGCACGTAATCCAAGCTGCCCCTGCACTCGTTGAGTACCATCGATTCCATAATCAGGTATTTTCTTTGAGATGAATATACTGATATTCGTTGTTAACCCTTTCTTGTTTAAACGGTTGATGAAGTAAGAGTTCCGTGTAAATAGATATCATAGGCACCCGTCTCATACCGCCGATTGGATAAACCTGGACTCCCTAATATATTATACGGTGAAGTTCCTTTATTTATGCAGAAAATATTATATCTAAAACATAGTCCTGGTATATTTTCTTCTGATGACAAAATATATATATACAGGAATATATGTAAAATAGATGTATGTAATTGTTTACTATGTCTATCGTGGCTCGATGCACACATCAGCGCGTTAAGGGCATAGCCATGTTTTAAATGTAATACCTTATATATAATTATCACCTTAGGGCGAGTCTGGTGGTCATACAGATGTTCTGGTTAGAGTAAGTTGTGGATATCCGAACGACAGCGTCTGTCAAAGATATGAGCGAGAAGCTCAATCTCTCACTCCTCTTTACTGTCAGTAGTATTGTGAACTTATGTGTTCTTACAAATAGCTGTGTCACTCTTGTTTAATTCAGTTAGTTATCATATTACTGAACTCCGCATCTAAGTCGTGCTAATAGTTTTTATTTAATCCCTGCATCTAGTTATAAGGTTAAGTATTTATGAAACCTCTGCATCCTCCAACCGCCTTTAATGAACATTATAGATCGGTGATCTCTGCACCTTGATTGATAGTGAATTTCGGTGTGATCCAGAGCTTCGTTGGCGCTAGTGACCTTTACATCTTCGCCGGTTTTATTCCTGCCTTGTCTTATGGCTTGGCAGAGTTGACCGTATTGTTTAGACATCCGACTGCACCATAAATTTTTCTTACTATACACGAAGGGAGAGCTGTAGAGCTCGATCTCCTGGGAGCTTTCTTTAATATATGATGTGAAACACCTGAAACCCCTGTCGTGTTGATCTACTGCTTACAAAATATTTTAGACACTGGGTTGTCCCGATTTTTGCTAACTTTTATTTAAAGAGTTTATCATTGATATTTCATGTTAATTGTGCAATTTTAGATAGGTGGTTGAATCTCCAAGTAAGTAATTTATAGCGTTTGCGTCTTGATAGAATAGGAATTGTACCAAAAGCTGGGTTATAATTCATTTCGGCTGCACTAAAATTTCTCGATAGGGTTTATTTATTACTGATTTCGGCATATTTTCCCCAATGAGACTTTATATCTCATAGTCTCCCATTTTATCTTGATTATTATGAAGATACCCTGCTAAATGAGAAATTGCTAGAGGCAATTATAAATCCTTATTATTTTATTTTTACAAATGTGTATATACATAGATAACCTGTTTCCTTATGGATCGTTGGTTAGATAAATTTTCCTTTGATAGATCACCGGTAAGCGATTTTATTTTTTAAGATCAGATAATCCTTGATATCTGCGAGCATACATAGATACCCTGCAAAAGGGAAAATCAAGCGTTAGTACAGCGTCCTATTAGTTTTATGCCTTGATCATAAACCTTAGCTGAGGAATCCACCATACAGATGTGATTTTGTTAGCTTATGCATTTAAGATTGTGCATGGATCCCTTCACCTCTAAGTGGCTGAAGCATTACTCACGACTACCTCTGTGTTGAGGTTTGATGCGTTGTATTACATGAATAAAACCCCGATTTTAATGCTGTTGTATTTATTTTAGAACGAAGTATGCTGTTAAAACATTAGAGATATATGTATTAGTTAAGCCTGCGACTGACCTTTGCTCAGATGTTGTTGCATATGTTAGCACCTAATTGATCTCTGATAAGTAACTTTAGATTGAGCACGACTTCATAGATATGCTATTTACTCGTTTTGTTCTAAAACCAGAGTCTGGTCTTTGCTCAGTATTTTAGATATGTGCATGACATCGTAGATATGTTGTTTCCTTTACATCTGATTTCAGAGTTAATTGCTGTTCGTTCTGGTTGTGATTGAGTAAGGTGTCTGCCCCTTTATACCTCTATGACTGGTAAGGAACCGTGGTATTTTTGTTGCATATGTGAAGTGTGAACATTAATATATGAAGCGGATTGCTGCTAATAGCTTAACATTGTCGGAGTTGAACTCTACTAAAATAGTTTTATTAGAGCAGAGTATCTGACTGAAACGTGAGCATTAGATCTTTGTGATTACTTCTTTTAGTGTTAAAAGAATTGTTGGCTATTCAAGCTAGAATTTTGTATCCATAGGGATGGAATGTATTGATTATCATGTAAAAAGTTCCCTCGACGAGAGGAACTGCGAGAAAAGAAAACTATAGCAACAACTAAGTTGCAACTTGTAAACACTATGTTTCAGAATAAATAAAATATGCACACACTTTTGTGGACTAGCCCGTGTACGAGTGAACCACGTTACCTTGGTCTCTTGTGAATGTCTTTGTTCTTTTGGGGTGTATTCCTTGTATATGTCTCTCTTGATAATTGAAGCTGTACTTGTGTATCTCTTTCATAGTTATACTTACTAATGCATCTCAAGTATTTCTTCAGTTTTTGTTTACTTCCAAGTTATGTATCTTAAGCATTTTTACAAGTATGATGGTTGTTATTTATATTTTTCCATGAATATGTTTTACTCCTTTTATAATTAAGTTAGTAAGAGGAAAAATTTGTTAAGGTGAGACAACTGTTAAAATCTTATTCATGCTATTACAATAAGATACGATTTAACGAGTTGTGTAATTTGATTGGGGTTGCTTGTGAATTTTAAGACCTTGTGTCGACAAGTAAAGTTTCATTTATGATTACAATTGAATAATTAATGTTAAGATGCTATAATGATGTGATAAAGATAGATGTTGTGCACACATTTTATCTTCCGCATAACATTTAATGAAGATTGGACGCTTAGAAAAGTTTTAAAATTTTACGAAATTATGGGTTCGTGACATATGGTATCAGAGCTTTAGGTTACAACACTTGGGCCTGATGAGCTCAACAGGCGATAAATAAGTATGAAGGTTGTTAATTTTACTAATCGATTATTTTGTTTCACTTTGTATGCATGGAACTGGAATGGACGAGGGGCAATGTCATTCAAAAGTTCAAACTTCAAAGTTTCCCAAAGGAGTAAAGATGAGTATTTCAGTTATTAAAATAAAGTAGTTGATTTGATATGTGAGTATGGTGTATCTTCAATTTGATAAGATTTGGTTGACCTTTGATATTTGGCTGACCCTTGATAATAAGAATTGTTTGATGTTGGTGTTAATGATTTTGATCTTAACTAAAAGTGCAGTATATATATTCTTATATATGTGAAGTTACATTTAGGTGTATTTAAAGTTACTTTATATCAATGTGAAGTTATTTTTATACATCCATATAAAGTGGTAGGATATCCCCAGCTATGGGCTAGATTATTGAGATATTATAAATGAAAGCATTTCATTACCGTAGAATGCATAATAGGGTCATCATTTAGGATGGTTTATACTCCTATAGATCATAATGTGTTTCAATAAAATGTGTCATGTTTAGAACTAAGCATGTTAAAATGAATATGAGGAATTAGAAAGTGAAATTCAGAAATTACTTGAATATGCCATTGATGAGTATCATCATTTTGTTAAAGGTTCGAAAAGTATTCAATTTGAAATGAATCTATGTACAACTAGCCGTTTTAAATTATGAAACTAACATGTTTATTTGTTAAGCAAAAGAGTTTGCGTCAGGATGAAATGAAGAGGATGCACAAGTAAATGAGCATGCGTATAATGCTATGGAACTAATATGTTCAAAAGATGAGCAATTGAAGTAAAGAAACTTATCCTTATACTAACATTTTAGAAAGTGAACTTAATCCCAACTGATGACATGATCAAAAAGGGACGTTGACTTATACAGATAAGTTGAGCTATGTTGCTCAAAAGTAAGTAATGATTTTCTTTACATGTTATTTACAGAATTTTATGAATCATGATTGGTGATAAGACTTATGATTGATGATGTGTTATCATCAAAATGCATAGAATATGATGGTAAATAGATGAATATATACATTAAATATTTTGTGGCTATTTTGTCGCATGTGGAATACAGGAAATACTAAATGATTGTTACTAAGTAAAATTCTCGGACTCAAATGAGAAGATTTGAGTGGAAAATAATATTTCCTAAACTCAAGTAGAGGCTGCATCTTGCACTCACTTACTAGCTGTTGCAGGGTGCAACTTCCCTAAAATTGTGGTCATGTTCCCCATGGAAGTGGAGCAGAGCAGGTGGGAAGCTCGTTGAATGTTATACTGACCCAAAAGTCCTAGGCAAACTTTATAACCATCGAATTGAGCAGAGGAAGGGCTCACGATTTTTCCTTGTGTTGTTAGAACGGAGCACACAAGAGGTTCTCTGAGGAGACTAAAATTTTTCCTTGTGGTGTTAGAACTGAGCCCACAAGAAGATTCGATGAGGGAAAGCTATGTAATGAGTCGCAGAGTAAGACTGTCATATTTCTGCTGTATGCAGAGGTTTTCCGGCTGAGTTATAGAAGACTCATGTTTTGTATGGCAAGTCTCCACGATTGCGGAAATACATAAAGGGTTTTTGTATGGCAAGTCTTCACGATTGCAGAAAATACATAAGAGTTTTGTATGCAAGTCTCCATGATTGCGGAAGTACAAAGAGGTTTGGTGATTACAAAGTTCAGTTGAAAGAATTGTTTTATGATACGAGTTAACGAAAATGATTGTCTTGTAGCTAGACTATCACATGTATTTATGTGTGAATGTTATGGATGCTAAAGTAAGCAAATATTTCATCAAGGACGAGGATGAATGATAAACATTTGCTATTTTGAAATTTTGTATACTTATGTTATACTGAAAAATACTGAAAATCTTGTACGAGTTGTACAATGTGCAGGTTACAAATGAAGAGATCTTGCTGAAAATCGCAAAGATGTAAAGACGACCAAACCTTAATGGCAAAAAGTAAGCGAAAGACGATGAATGGACGCAAAAAGACAAATTGTTGAACACCGAGGACGGTGTTATCTTTAAGGGGTGGAGTGTGTAACATCCCTCAATTTTGACCCCAATTATTATTATCATTAATATTATTATTATTGTAATTGTAATCATTCTGGTGAGGAGCTCAAGGCCAAGGCCCCACCAGAGAATGATGTGTGTTATGGCATCTACTTACTTAAATTGTAGACCTAGGTCATTAAAAGTTATGAGTGTTGTCGTAAGCACTTAAGTTAAGTTATCGGTTAAATCCTAGTAAAGGATACCAAAGACACCTTTTAGTTTCCGAAAGGCAGTGAAACGATTTCTAAAGACCTAATGATCAACACTTGGATAACTATTTTATCCTAAGTAAGCTATGACCCTAGCTAAGCAAAAAGGAGAGGGGTATTCATTACTTTAAAGAGACAATTAAAAGATGCATATATCATTAAAATAATATATATATATATAAATATATATATATTAGAAGAAGGTTACTCTCCTCATTTTTGACAAACAAAAGAGGAATGGGATGCATATGAATAATATGTATAATAAGGACAACAAACCATTATTATGGAAGGAAAAAGAAGCTTACTTTATAGATTAGGGTTAGTATTTGAAGTAGAAAGTTATACTTCTAACCTTTGATAAAACTAAAAGGAGTCAATCCTTAAAATAGAACTTGAATAACTATGTATAAATAAACTAAGGGTCTAGATGATACAACCACTTTTGAAAAATATGAAGATGTTATGTGTTACATATGGTATCAACACCGAAGAGGTGGAAACAAATTATGAACATAACTATGTAAACCATAACTTATCTCATAATGAGAATAAGTTATATTACTAAGTTAAACCTTAGATTGTAGTATGGATCACTATATTTGATACTTTGAAAGTAATAAGGAGTGACATTTATATTTATGAGTGGAAAACAATAAAATCCTTATAAAGGTACATATGTAACTGGTAACTACATACCCATTCTTTTGCTTAAATTGATTGATGTCAACTACCGCCTTTTAGGATGGGTAACGATTGTTGTATTGGACTTAAATTCTAGTTTCCATGATCTCCCCATGATCTCTTTAAAAAGCTTGGCGTTAATAGACCTAGCCGAGGATTCCTTGGAAACCGGTTTTGAGATTTATTTATTTAAAGCTAAAAATGTAGTGGCGTTTTTGGTGGAAGTTTTTGTCTCCTTAGTGGAGCACCTAACTCCAGTAGGCCGCCACCTGTTGAATGAGGGAGAACCATCCAAGAGGATTGAGTGAGACTCTTTTAAAAGGAGGATCGTCTCTATGATAGGGGCGACTGGAGAATAGCTCCTGATAGTTGTATTTGTTACGGGAGCATGGATCCTTGCGTGATAGCATGGCAGGACGACTCATCCAAAAGCTTCAGATCTCATAACAAAGTACTGCATGCAATTTTTCGAGGTTAGAGGTAAAAAGGGGAGCTCGGGAAGGGTTTGTCGCAGCTCTATGACTTGGAAGAGGCAGAACCTGTATCGGAGCACGTAATCCAAGCTGCCCCTACACTCGTTGAGTACCATCGATTCCATAATCAGGTA
The DNA here is from genome assembly GCA_027924585.1 of Larix kaempferi. Taxonomy (NCBI): domain Eukaryota; kingdom Viridiplantae; phylum Streptophyta; class Pinopsida; order Pinales; family Pinaceae; genus Larix; species Larix kaempferi. The sequence continues at coordinate 22,110,804 of BSBM01000223.1, read as the reverse complement.
TTTTCTTTGAGATGAATATACTGATATTCGTTGTTAACCCTTTCTTGTTTAAACGGTTGATGAAGTAAGAGTTCCGTGTAAATAGATATCATAGGCACCCGTCTCATACCGCTGATTGGATAAACCTGGACTCCCTAATATATTATACGGTGAAGTTCCTTTATTTATGCAGAAAATATTATATCTAAAACATAGTCCTGGTATATTTTCTTCTGATGACAAAATATATATATACAGGAATATATGTAAAATAGATGTATGTAATTGTTTACTATGTCTATCGTGGCTCGATGCACACATCAGCGCGTTAAGGGCATAGCCATGTTTTAAATGTAATACCTTATATATAATTATCACCTTAGGGCGAGTCTGGTGGTCATACAGATGTTCTGGTTAGAGTAAGTTGTGGATATCCGAATGACAACGTCTGTCAAAGATATGAGCGAGAAGCTCGATCTCTCACTCCTCTTTACTGTCAGTAGTATTGTGAACTTATGTGTTCTTACAAATAGCTGTGTCACTCTTGTTTAATTCAGTTAGTTTGCATATTACTGAACTCCGCATCTAAGTCGTGCTAATAGTTTTTATTTAATCCCTGCATCTAGTTATAAGGTTAAGTATTTATGAAACCTCTGCATCCTCCAACCGCCTTTAATGAACATTATAGATTGGTGATCTCTGCACCTTGATTGATAGTGAATTTCGGTGTGATCTAGAGCTTCGTTGGCGCTAGTGACCTTTACATCTTCGCCGATTTTATTTCTGCCTTGTCTTATGGCTTGGCAGAGTTGACCGTATTGTTTAGACATCCGACTGCACCGTAAATTTTTCTTACTATACACGAAGGGAGAGCTGTAGAGCTCGATCTCCTGGGAGCTTTCTTTAATATATGATGTGAAACACCTGAAACCCCTGTCGTGTTGATCTACTACTTACAAAATATTTTAGACACCGGGTTGTCCCGATTTTTGCTAACTTTTATTTAAAGAGTTTATCATTGATATTTCATGTTAATTGTGCAATTTTAGATAGGTGGTTGAATCTCCAAGTAAGTAATTTATAGCGTTTGCGTCTTGATAGAATAGGAATTGTACCAAAAGCTGGGTTATAATTCATTTCGGCTGCACTAAAATTTCTCGATAGGGTTTATTTATTACTGATTTCGACATATTTTCCCCAATGAGACTTTATATCTCATAGTCTCCCATTTTATCTTGATTATTATGAAGATACCCTGCTAAATGAGAAATTGCTAGAGGCAATTATAAATCCTTATTATTTTATTTTTACAAATGTGTATATACATAGATAACCTGTTTCCTTATGGATCGTTGGTTAGATAAATTTTCCTTTGATAGATCACCGGTAAGCGATTTTATTTTTTAAGATCAGATAATCCTTGATATCTGTGAGCATACATAGATACCCTGCAAAAGGGAAAATCAAGCGTTAGTACAACGTCCTATCAGTTTTATGCCTTGATCATAAACCTTAGCTGAGGAATCCACCATACAGATGTGATTTTGTTAGCTTATGCATTTAAGATTGTGCATGGATCCCTTCACCTCTAAGTGGCTGAAGCATTACTCACGACTACCTCTGTGTTGAGGTTTGATGCGTTGTATTACATGAATAAAACCCCGATTTTAATGCTGTTGTATTTATTTTAGAACGAAGTATGCTGTTAAAACATTAGAGATATATGTATTAGTTAAGCTTGCGACTGACCTTTGCTCAGATGTTGTTGCATATGTTAGCACCTAATTGATCTCTGATAAGTAACTTTAGATTGAGCACGACTTCATGGATATGCTATTTACTCGTTTTGTTCTAAAACCAGAGTCTGGTCTTTGCTCAGTATTTTAGATATGTGCACGACATCGTAGATATGTTGTTTCCTTTACATCTGATTTCAGAGTTAATTGTTGTTCGGTCTGGTTGTGATTGAGTAAGGTGTCTGCCCCTTTATACCTCTATGACTGGTAAGGAACCGTGGTATTTTTGTTACATATGTGAAGTGTGAACATTAATATATGAAGCAGATTGCTGCTAATAGCTTAACATTGTCGGAGTTGAACTCTACTAAAATAGTTTTATTAGAGCAGAGTATCTGATTGAAACGTGAGCATTAGATCTTTGTGATTACTTCTTTTAGTGTTAAAAGAATTGTTGGCTATTCAAGCTAGAATTTTGTATCCATAGGGATGGAATGTATTGATTATCATGTAAAAAGTTCCCTCGACGAGAGGAACTGCGAGAAAAGAAAACTATAGCAACAACTAAGTTTCAACTTGTAAACACTATGTTTCAGAATAAATAAAATATGCACACACTTTTGTGGACTAGCCCGTGTACGGGTGAACCACGTTACCTTGGTCTCTTGTGAATGTCTTTGTTCTTTTGGGGTGTATTCCTTGTATATGTCTCTCTTGATAATTGAAGCTGTACTTGTGTATCTCTTTCATAATTATACTTACTAATGCATCTCAAGTATTTCTTCAGTTTTTGTTTACTTCCAAGTTATGTATCTTAAGCATTTTTACAAGTATGATGGTTGTTATTTATATTTTTCCATGAATATGTTTTACTCCTTTTATAATTAAGTTAGTAAGAGGAAAAATTTGTTAAGGTGAGACAAGTGTTAAAATCTTATTCATGCTATTACAATAAGATACGATTTAACAAGTTGTGTAATTTGATTGGGGTTGCTTGTGAATTTTAAGACCTTGTGTCGACAAGTAAAGTTTCATTTATGATTACAATTGAATAATTAATGTTAAGATGCTATAATGATGTGATAAAGATAGATGTTGTGCACACATTTTATCTTCCGCATAACATTTAATGAAGATTGGACGCTTAGAAAAGTTTTAAAATTTTACGAAATTATGGGTTCGTGACACTAGATCATTTCCTTGTCGATAAAATTCAATCCTTCGTAGGAAAACCCCCCTCACTAATTAATTTTTCCTCTAATTTCTTGTAAAAAACCCATAATCTTCATCTTGATGAGCAAGCCATCATGGTCAGATTTGATGTCGTTCCCTTATTTAGTAAAATACCCATTCTAGAAGCCCTCAACTTTATATCCAAACTTGTTGACTCCAAAAAACCTAAATCTCATTGAAATGTACCTCACCTAATCTTTCTTCACCTTAAAGGAAAATGCTATGAATAAAGATAATGTGCAACCATGGGTTCATTCTTATCCCCACTGGTTTCCAACATTTTTATGGAATATTTTGAGGCTTTAACTTTAAACACTTTCCATATAAATCCCAAATATTGGTTTCAATTTGTCAATGACACCTTTGTCATTTGGATTCATGGCCATTCTTCTCCGAATTCATTTTTAGACCACTTGAATAATATTTATCTCCACATTCAATTCATTATGGAAATAAAAAAAGAAAACCATCCCCTATTTCTAGATGTTCCATCTCTCATGAAATTCATGCCTAGTCCCACCACCACGCAAATGAAAAAATATGACAACTCATGGAAGTTATTAGAATACGGGGATTTAATAATGACATTCCATGCTCAACAACAAGGAAACGTGATGTTGACATAGAGTCCTTGGTGATATGGTTGCAATAAAAGTACATTGGTCCATTAGTTTTTTCTTAAGAGTCATTGATGCTCAGTTGCTAGAAATCAACATTAGAAATCAACATGACTCGATGTTGAGAGAGTGAGAGTCATTCATACTCTGCGGTTTGTAGGCAACTTGACAATCGATTCTGCAAAAGATTTCATTCCCAAGTGATGGCCAGTTTTGCAAAATATTTTCTCATAAATGTGAATCCATATCGTAGATCTTCATCCCCATGGTATGGAAGTTATTGGAAACTGGGAAGCATCATGTCTAAAGAGAGATGTTGGTCCAACTTGGAGGCAAAGTATTTTTCCTGCAAAGTCGCTTGTTTTAAGAATTTCATTGTTTAAGATGTTGTTGTTACACATTATATCAAAGTGGACCCACTTCCATTACAATTCCAACTCATATCTAATTGGAATCAACGAGATTATGCACAAACCTCATGCCAGATTTTTATTAAAGATAACAATAAGAAATTATTGACAAACCTCATGCCAGATTTATCTTTAAAGATTTTTATTAAAGATATTAATTTAACAATTCTGTCATTTTGCAGGTCAGTTCTACAAAAGATTTTGCAATTCCAAAAATGCCACCGCGGGCATGGGAGAATTCTTACAAAAATAAGGTTAATGCTTTCGAACAAGTGTTCCAAAATAAATGTTACACAAAGCGGGGTTACCTTTCAATGCAATTTGTTATTCTTTTTGTGGTTAAAATATACCCATTAACATATATTTTTACTGAATCTAAGCATTTCATTCATGGCCCTTTAGGTGTGGTGTATTCTACATGTATGGAGCTATGGAGCAATAGTAGATTTAGTAGTGTTGTTCATCGATTTATGAATAATAAAGAGAGAAGATGATGTTCATTTGCATTTGGTACCATTCCAAAACTTAATATGATAATAAGGTCTCTTCCATAGTTTACGATCAACATCAATTTCCCTACACATTGTTCATGCCAATATATTATATATTTAAGAAAATCCATAACAAAACCCACTATCCTACTATTTTTGAATACTTTGTTACTATCTCCATCTACTTCATCCATAAGATGATGCTTAACACCAATGCAATATAGTTGAATATATAAAACCTCTAGGCTCACCTATACCTAAGCCTTTAGATGAAATTTTTATATAAGCCACATCAATCTGTGTTTATTGCAGAAGTTACGACAAATTAACACACACACAACATGAAAAATAAGGCCTAAATCCATGAATTCTATCCATATCTTAACATGAATATAATCGTTCAGACTTTTAATTTTAACTATAATGTGTATCTCATACAACACTGTATAATTTTTCCAGAATAAATTAGTGGTAGATCAACGTTGACATGATGAACATTAGTTTCTTGTCAATGTTGTCAAGGCATAGTGATCTCGTTTTCTGATTCATGCACAAACAAGACATATTAAATCAAGTATTGAAAAGAAAGATATGTGTACTATGAAACTAATTCACTAAAATTTTCTTACATTAATCTAAAGAAAAATATATATTTTCCATTCATATTTATATATTGGGGTTATAGTTTCTAAAATGAGTTGCGGGGTGTTTTTAATATATTGAAGATTAAAATAAGCAAAGCACGATTTGGGTGAAAGAATTTGAAAGCTACTTTGACGGTTAACAAGATAGGAAAACAAATTAATTTTAAATAGCATTGAATTATCTTATTTTTTATAAGGAAAACCTTTTAAAGAAATTTAAGGGACACTCCCACACATTTTTAGATGGAATATCTATTAAACTTGTCGATGTAGGTTGGTGCATCGGATTTAAAGAGAATCTGACTTGACACTTGTTGGGCCTTGGCATGAAATAATGGAATGATCAACAACATTGTTGACAACCATTTGAGATAACATCTTAGGGATTTTCCAAGGAAAACTTCATAGGGAAACATGGAGAAACCTAAGGGATGCCTTCTCACATACATGGACGGTAGACCTAGTAAACCCATTAGTGTAGACTAGTGTGTGTCAACTATAAGGACTTGAATGTAGTATTTATTGGCACATAACTAACCAAATTCCTCAACATTGGTGATGATTAATTGAGATAATAACTTTAGATTAAATAACATCAAAACAAATATGCCATCCCTCATATAATTGGTTTATATGCTTTAATAAAAAATTTAAACTTTAATAGTGAATTGACCATTACATTTTTCTAACTTTCTCAAAATTCATAAATATTACAAAACATTATGAAAATACAATATTTAAATTCTAAAATATATAATTATATTACTACAAAACATCCAAACATCATTTAAGAATATACAAAATGATATCAATAATACAAATCTACATCAATCCATTTTTTTTTAATATAATTTAATTTTGATATTATGTAAATATATAACACAATACATAAAACAAATACAATGTCATAATTAAAAAAAAGTTAATTAAAAAAAAATATAATGTAAATATTACACAACAACGTGAACATGTTTAATACAAAGAAAATGTGTAAATACTTTTTTATTACATAATTTTATCACACATAAATCAAAGTAACTCTAAAATAAAATAAAAAACCATAAGATCATATAGATAACCATGTAAAGGAATGTATAAGTACATATAGAGATCAAATGAATTCTAACTATTAAAAACCATACTACTAATTTAATATATGAAATGATGGAGATTGAGCTTTTGGGAAAACGTTTAACCTGCATGTGTTTTGCCAATATAGTAACCCTTGCGTAAGCTACCCATTTCTCTTGCCATAATTCACCTAACAAGTCAATGTTTTTAGGCAAATAACATATGCTAAACCAAGTGCTGTAATTGAAGTTGTTGATTAACCAATGTACATGTTTTTAATAAATGTATTTAAATTTGTGAGTGTTCAAGTGCATATGTTTTTAACAAGTATCATTATATTTGTCGATACTAGGCAGTATATATACTGTTTTCGATTTCTTTGAATACTTATTAATTTATTGTTGCCTAAAAATTTAAGATATTTTTAAATTAAACATGTAACTTCTCGAGTTTGAATACTTTTTAATTTGTTGTTGACTAAAAATTTAAGATATTTTTAAATTAAACATTTAACTTCTCGATACTAGGCAGTATATGTACTGTTTTCGATTTATTTGAATACTTATTAATTTAATGTTGACTAAAAATGTAAGATATTTTTAAATTAAATATTTAACTTTTTTTTATAATTTTCTTCAATATTCCAATTCGTTTATTTTGCTCGGCATTGGTTATCAACTTAAGGGTCTATCTTAAATACTTATAGTCCACGTGTTGGCTGTCATAGACCAGCATTTTCACCAACATTTTCAGCATCATCTTGTTACCAAGTTGAAATTCATCTTCCATTTGCTTAGACTTTCATATGTTGGTACTTAGTCCAAAACTAATTGTTGCACATGAGCTATGTAATAATAACAAAACATTGAAACCATAAATTGTATTTGAAACCATATAGTTAACCTAAATATATGACCTCTTAAACATAAAGTATATGATGTATGACCGGTAATTGATTTACTAATTGATCTCACTGCCTTCGTGCACATCAAATTGATTTCACCGTCTAACCGCCTTTAGTGCCCAGTACGAATTCCCCGCAAATATTTTGAGGTTTGCATAGGTACTAAAGCTTCAATACCTTCTTCTTCTTTTCTCACAAGTGTACCTTCATAGGTTTCCTATAACCTTATTTTTAGTTGGGTCAATAATAGTTAACAGTTAGCATAAACACATGCATTTAGCAAAGTATGAATTCTTTTTCTGGAATAAAAATAAAAAACTAAAGGGCATGAAATACATACATTTGTTCTTAGGATGAATGCTGAGCAAAATTTTCTTATGGAGCAGGAAGATTGAGTTCCTTTGCAAGGTGCTTTTCATTTGTACACACAATGCAAGCGCCATCAATATGCATATGGTACTCTCGTGGGGTTTGCTTTGTGAACCAATGACATAGCATGTGTGTTCATAGGATATTAAACAATACCCCTAATTTCACTAGATATTGAGAAATGCCTCCAAAAATCCTTTTGTTGAACCCCCTTCCAATATACCTTTCCAATTAAAAAATCTCCTATTTTCACCAAACATCTTAGGTATCCTTTTTTCTCCATTGCATTTTGAATACCCCTTTCTATTTTACCCTTAGTATTGTGAAATGACACAACTCTTACAGCCCATAGAAACCTTGTAGGCGAAACATTAAATCTTAGTGAGAAAAGCTATTTTAGGATGGGGAACAACCCCTTGAACATAGTTCAGCTTCATATACACAATCATTCCAATTGACTTTGAACCACATTCACTCATAGAGCATACCTATTCAAACAACACTATGACTGCAAACAAAATCAGATTCACACCACCTTCACACATAAATCACACTTATTCAAACACTAGTTTGACTTCACATCTATTCAAATTCACGCCAACTTTCGACGTAGAGTACTTATTCAAAACCCCCATAACCTTAGTTAATCCCTTAGAAAGATAATTATAAACCCTCCTAATATCTATATGTGTAAAGTACCCCTTAATCCCTATATACTAAGGAATATATTGGTTTATTTTTTTAGATTTTTAAATTCCTCCAATATGAAATCACGTGATGTAATATAGCCTACTAGGTGAACCTTGTGATGATACTGAGGTTATCAATAGAAAATACCTTCACTATGGAAGAGGTTAGACCTATTTTTGCATGCTTAATATGAGACTAGATAATGATATTTGTGTAGAAGCAAATACAAAGTCATTGTCCTCTTTTGCATTGCATAATAGTAAGCTCTCAAACAAACTATATGGGGATGCCTCAATTTGCTAGTCAATTCTTTGTGCTCGTCAAATTCCTTTTTCCCATTTTAGCTTCATTTTCTATTGTTTCAATCTATTGAATAAATGAAAAAATTAAAAACGGAATTCCTTATCTTGAGAACTAATCCAAAGGTATCAATGATTGTCAAATTGGGACAGTATGCATACTATTCCCGCATCACAATATGATTTACAAAGACTGCATCTCAGATTCTCTTCAAATGCTTCTCTCTTTGTAAGGCACTGAATACCGGCATCCGTCCCCATTTATGAACACTCTTCATCGGCATTCTGGGAAATATTGATTTTAAGATGAGCATATTAAAATATATTTGCAAGGGGAAAATATTACACACAAGAAACATACACATAGACACATAGTCTACCCTGGAAAACCTCGTGAGGGGAAAAACCATCCAGTGAAGATCTTCATTACCTTGGCCAAAACCATCCAAATGGTCCAAGTGAGCTTACTCGCTCATCTCTAAGCCACTTTACATGGAGCCTCCTTAAGCCTTATAAAGGCTTCTTTACATGCAATACCTTGGGCTACAAGAAACCATGTGCCCAAAAACAGGTGCTAGAACTAAATCACCTTTGACTCATTCCCGAGTCAAAGTTAACCCTAACAATCCCCTCTTTAATCTTGACTTGGGGATCTCACATACACCCCCTATCACCTAGGTCTATCTCCAGACTTTACCAGTGAGTTACCAGGGGTATGCATGCCTTACCAGGTCTTACAACCATATTCCCTTTTACATGCAAACCACTCCATTAAATTTTTTTCATGTGTCTTCATGGTGAATTCACCATCAACATTTGTTGCTACATCCTCATGCTCGTCATCTCTCGCCTTGCCATTGCTTTTCAACAATAAATCCATGAGCTCCTAAACTGGATCTTCTTGACGACTCCTTTTAGTCATATGAAAACAAATGCATGCCACCACCTCAGTCAACATCGCTTGAAAAAACATCCCATAGACTTGGACACAACTGCTAAGATCATATTACTCTTCCTAGCAAAACATTAGGCTTTATCTCCATGTTTTTAACAAAACCCTTTTTATGACTTGAAACTTCCCCTTTAAACATTAAAGGAAATTTTCATGATGTGCACACAAAGCCTTTATAAAACACCGTTATAATATTATTTCATTCCCTTTAAAATGACGTATTCATCTCCCTTAAAAAATATTTCTTTATTTGTTTTAATATGCACTACCTCTCACATGGCTCACCACCATGGAAACTTTTAGGGGCTAATCTCAGTCCATGGGCTAAATTTAGGGGTTTCAAATTTTTAATGGGGTAATTTTTTATTAAACACCCATTAGGTATGATTAGCCCACATTTTATTTATTTATTTTTAATGAATAGGAGGTTATCCCCGTCAAATTTAGAAAGGAGATCTAAGATAAAACCAATTTTCCCCTCTAAAAATCAATTTAAACCTCTATTCGTCCACAAAAATCGCTAGGCATCTCCCATTCACCCCCGATTTCCAGAAATGGTAGTTGCTAGGGGCTCTTTCCCCCTCTATCGATCATGGAAATCAAAGTTGTAGTTACATTCATCTATATTTTATGAGTTGAATCTCGTTTTGCAAAGTTGCTTAATGTCCACATGAGAAGGGCAATTGATATTTACTATAAGGTCTTATAGCAACCCATTTGCATCTAGGAGAATTTGGAATCCCGTCGCCTCATGTCCAAAGTTTCCTAAGAAACAAGGGGATTGTGAAGCACGCAATTTATGGCGAGGCAATATCATTTTTGTGGGTGTTTGGGGCACCATGCCTAGGGGATGGGAATTCATTCATAGTCACGTGTTTGGGCGTGCAAGGGGACATGTCACTACTTATAACCACTGCCATTTTGTTTCTACTTGTGTTTGTGTTCTCCTTTCTATGACAGGCCATGGGTGGATTAACCTGGAATCCCACTATATTTGTTGCTTCTTTTGATTTGAACGTTGTCAGGTATTTTGACATGTTCCTTGTTTTGTTTATTGAATTTTATGGTTCTCAAAGGATTTTTGTGGTAGTTTGTAGAAAATCGATTTCAACTTGCATGTTGCCAGTAGTTTGTAGAAACCTTTGAAAAGAATGCATCCTTTGCTTGAACCATGGAACTTTGTTTACTCTATTTATTGTATTTGTAAAAGCAGCCCTAGATTCAGTCCAATCCGCCTCATTACTCTTTTACTAGCTTTGTCATTGTTTTGCAGCTTTCCTTTCATGGATTTAAAGACTTGAACCAATGTCTTGACATCACCACATTCTCAGCGACCTTCATTTTTATTTCTATTTTTGCATGGAAATATATCATTCATAGTGTGGCTGGTTTTTAATTAGGTTTGGAAGCATGTGGATAATATTTGGTTCAATAAACATTTGTTGACTAAACTGGGACACACATTTTCTTTCCATATAGAGTGGCAATTATTTTTTAGAATAGTTCCAAATGCATTGAAATTAACAATACACATTTATAGTTTTTAACCCTCTAATTTGGTAAGGTGTGTGCATAAATGAGGTGTTGGTTGGTGGCCCTTGCAATAGCATGGAGAGATAAATGAGGATAGAGGTGTTGTTGGGCCCTCGTATTAATATCGATTCTATTTGTCGAGGTAATGAAAAAACTCATTACTTTTTTCCAATAATATTCCTTAAGTATGGTAAATTTATATGTACTGTGATAGTTAGAGTGAGGTACCAAACTACCACCAAAAGAGTGCTAGTTATGTGATGCTTTATTAAGATTTATCTCCTATTTAGTATTTTTTGTATATGTTTTCCTGTTACTTTATATGGTTTTATACTTTATCAAAAAATCGCCAAGACCACAATTTTTTATAATTTAGTAAAAGATTCACCAAGACTTTACAAGGTTTTATAATTCAGTGCAATATTCGCCAAGAATTTACAAGGTTTTATAATTTAGTGAAACATTTGCCGAGATTTTACAAGATTATATAATTCAGTGAGAGATTCGCCAAAAAATTATATATACATAATATAACATTGATAAAATAGCCTTTGTATTTTCCTATATATCATGGGGATTCACCCATTTATTATACATAGAAATTTAGCGGGGGTGGTTTAAAATTTTCCCTGCTCACCACAATTCATTTTTGAAGAGAATAATCCGACCAAGTCTTTTTTTTTTTCAGTTTTCTCATTACGCAGAGTTTACATGCATATTAGTTTCTAAATTATTTCTCCTCATGGTGGACCATGAGTGGATTTGTTTCTTTATGTGCAGCCTACAGCTTCTTCACGCATGGACTATCACCATATGATAGGCCCTATATTCTATCATAGGTTCAACACGGGCTCAGGTTTCTACAAACACCAACACTGAATTCTAATGCACCATCAAGTCAGTCCTACAGTATATATTTTTTCCATCGGACCTCCTTTCCAGCTAGTGTTTTACTCCTCTATCGGGCGACTTTTCCCCACACCGATCACAAGCACTAACTATGTAGAGATCTCTCACATGATGTTGACCTCATCTCTAGTAGAATCATTCCTCTCTGTTAGACAGTGTGATCAATGCTCTCCTTCTTATAGTGGCTTTGTGCATCTCGATACGACCATCGATATCTGCAATATCCACCAAATCAGGAAGACCATGACTCTAGATCAAGGAAGGCTCAATGTCTCAATAAATGATGACAAAGAAAGATGGAATTTCCATAATAGGTTCACATGTTCATAGGGAAAACATACCTCAAACATCTCCCCATGCAGACTGGACACAATCTTTTTAACTATGGATTATTCCTCAAGTAGATAGATCTCACATCCAAGATTTAGACTCGATGTTTAGCCACAAGTATCCACTGGAGCGCATTTCCTTTCCCCAATCCACCTCACCTTCGATCTCTTTCCACACAACATATGCATACAACAACTTCAACGAGCACAACCATAGCTTTGATACCAGTTATTGATTTTAAGATGAGCATATTAAAATTTATTTGCAAGGGAAAAATATTACACACAAGCAACATATACATAGAAACATAGTTTACCCTAGAAAACCCCATGAGGGGAAAAGTAGCCAATGAAGATCTTCATTACCTTGGCCAAAAATGGAAAATCGGGCCAAGTGAGCTCACCCACTCACCTCAAGGCCACTTTACATGGAGCCTCCTCAAGCCTTATAAAGGATTGTTTACATGCAATTTACCTTGGGCCAATACCATAGGCTACAAGAAACCATGTGCCCAAAAACATGTGCTAGACCTAAACCACCTTTGACTAATTCCCGAGTCAAGGTTAACCCTAACAGGCAAAGCCGCGCTCGGATAGATTTAATAAGATTAAAAGTGGTACCATCTTTCGTGTATCCCATTAAATAAGTCAAAACAAAATTATATAGGGAAGGGACTTCTATAGTGGTGCGGGGACCAGCTGTGGTCATAGAACCCATCCCATCAAGCACCCAAAAAATGACCAAAAAAATATCAATTAAAGTGCAAATATATAATATATATATATATATAAAGTCCAAAATTAGTACAAAAACTGTCATTAAGATGACTAGGCCCATAGGTGTCCATAAAGAGTATGTTTAATGAAAATTGTACATGACTGACACCTCAAACTTGCATACCATCTTGTCCCTGCCACATTCAAACATTCTCTAACATACAGATCTGATTGAACCTAAATACATCCTACATTTCCCAATTCACAAGTACAGATTGCCCTTCACTTCAAACCCACCAAATCTCCACTAGAGGATACCCATACAACATCGAGCCCACTGAAACCAACTCTCATCCCAGTAAAACCAACTCGCATAGATACCTACACATTGAAGGGGGTGCGATGGTTACCTTCACTCGCATGCATCATCAACCCAGCTCAACCCACCAAATGCAATAAATGGCACCAAACCAATTAAATTCATCAAAACAACCATAAAGAGACCATTAACCTGTTCAGAAGAACATGGATTAACACAGGTTGTTTTCTAGCCATTAGATCTCACCCAAATCAATCCTATACACTCATTCAAAATAAAAAAAAATTGTGATCCATGCCAACTCTTTTCACCAATCAAATAAAACAATAGAAAACTATAAAGAAGCATCAACCATTCTACATTCTACACTTGTTGCATTTCAAAATTTCACAAATCTTAGCAGTAATGTCAACAGTCCATCAGATTGTGTCTTCATTCCAAGTATACGCACAATTCATATTAAGTAAACTATTCAATTTAAGTCACACTTCAATTTACAGACATTGGCATATTAGATTCCATTGAATTCAAAGAAGACTAGTCGCATGTGTTTTTTAGAATTTGTTGGTATATTTGTTTTATGATTGTCTATTATTTGTTCCTAACAAAAATATGTTCCATGACTATTTTCCTTGCCATATCTCATATATGATTTTAATGTTGGATTTTTATGCCTCTATTGAAACACGAGGGATTGAATGATAATCAATGTAATTGTTGAATTATGCAATATGACTGATCAATAATAATACATGTTGTTCATATAATCACATAACTGATATTGCAAGCTCTACTTCGACACGCATCTTTTGAAGAAAATCAAACACATAGGTTGTCATTGGTTGTAGGTTTCCCCAAAAGACAATCAAGTATGCCTTCAGAATCTAAAGCATTCAAACCTGTGTCAACCAATGAGTAGACCAGTGAGACTATGCTCTCTTTAGAAGAGGAACTAATGAGCATGGAGAGTTATGTGTTAGACCTAATCATGCTAAAAAAAATTGAGTTATGTGTGAGACCTAAGTTTTTCAGGCCTTTGCAACCTGTTGATCTAGGAGGATTCAAAAAGGCCTAAAATCTAAAATCCTCAAATCTCATAAAAAAAATGGCACCAAGTTAAAGGGCTTGTTGATACGAATCCAACGCTACTTAAATCATGTCAAATGGACTCTGGATGAAGAAGATATTCACTTCTGAAGTTTCGACGAAACAATGTTTTTAAGTGTGCAGAATGGAAAAAAGAGATGCCACATGGAACCACTAGAAGGGTGCCACGTGGCCTATATTTAACTGACATGGTGACCCCTCGTGGCACCACGTGGTAGGTTGGATGATGTGGCACTTAGTTGGCATGATATGGAAAGTGATTTGGATCAATCATTTCTCGACACATGGCATCAGAGGTGGCACACGTGGACCAATGGGGGGCTGTCACTTGGAAACCCCATTGGATTATATGGTCATTTGTTTCAAAAAATTATGGCAAGTATGCAAGAATCAAACCCCCGAATTCGGTGGAACCAACCTAACAACCTTCCCACTAGGCCACGACATGCTCCTTTTTATGTGGATGGTATATATGGTATTTAAGTTTAATAGTGTATTACAACCTCTGCCAACATATATGAACATATAACATTGCAACCATATGTTAACTCCACCACACAACCATGATATATTTATATAATACATTGCATATGGATTCGGACCCCCAAATACTCCAACAATTTGTTACATATAGTTGTATCGGTTTAAACAAGCGTCCAAAAGGGGGTTTCCCTCCTAAGAAACTCTAACCAATGCCTTAACATAACTTATTCCAACCATGACACCAAAGGGGCTATGTTGGTAAGGTCACCCAACCCACAAGTATTTAATCCATTACATTGCATTGCAAAGAAAGGGGGGAGATCTTTTTTTCCTAGGGGGGATCTAAGTGCCTTTTGGGGCACAAATTCTCTATGTAATCCTACATTAATGTGCAGAGAGACTGAGGAGACTTTTGTGGGTATTCTTGAGGTGAAAGTGGTAGTGTTTATTGTCATTTTTCATGTATTTTTTGAGGAAGAGTCATTAGTGTAGTTCGATTTTGGATTTGGGTGGCATATTTTGGGCATTGTTATAATGGAGGTAATGCCATGTATTTTGCTGAGATAATATAAAGGCCTCTCCATTGAGAAGTGGGCCCAGAGACGTAATCCATATTTGGGACGAACTTCGTTTATCACATATTGTGTACGTATTTTATGGTGTCTCATATTCATGTATGTTGCACATAAGCTTTGTTCATGCTCTTTTTAATGCAATTCATATGATAGTCATAAAATAAAAGATCCTGGATCACATGTGTTGCTTCTCTTCCTTTAAGGAATGTATTGTTTGACCTTAACCCAGGAGGGTGTCATTGCTAATGCTTTTTTATTTCCTATCCCATAAATCATCTAAACTTGAAATCAACAACCAAGACAATGGAAATATTGACTTGGTTTTTCTAATGCATAGCTTTTTTGTATAAATCTCTTCTATGCACTTTAATGGAAAACTGTTGAATTCAATTTACATATAAATACATTTGCATATTACATATCTATGGTTGAATATGTCATGTTCTTATTCTATAGGTTTCTGCAAACATGCAAGGAGTGAATCCCATTGCTTGTTCAAGGAGGGAAAGGATGCGAGGGAGTAGGGGTGCCCAACTATGATGCACCTTGTTAGATGAGGATAGAACCCTGAATGTTGCAAAAAACAATGACCCCAGTGATGTTGAAGAGGAAAATGAGGAAAAGGTTGATGGTGTCATTCCACCATCAACCACAATGCAAGGTGCAAGTTCAACCAAGAATATTAGTGCCATTAGAAGATGGACACGAGAGGATATGTTGGTTGCATTAGATGATGTAGAATTCAATGGTTATTTGGTTAGAGCAGCTGCCAAAAAATATGGGATCGCTCCCACATCCATGCATCACTGGAAAAATGGACTCACTCATACGAAGCAAAAAGGGCCCCTTACAGTGGTGATTGAACAAGAGGAGGAGGAAGTAGTTTTTTGGTGTAAGGAGATGGCTCAATTGGGCCATGGTATGAAGTTGATACAATTGAAATCCATTGTTACTAAAATATCTCAAGGGAGGAAAAATCCATTCATAGATGGATTTCCAGGGAAATCATGATGGGAATGCTTTAAACTAAGGCATCTAGATCTTGTTTTATGAACAACAGAGGCGCTTGATAGAGAAAGAGATCTAAATCTATGCCATGCAGTTGTGTCCAGGTTCTATGACACTCTATACGATGTATACATAAAACATTTATATGGTCCAGACCATATACAGAACTATAATGAAATAGTTTTACACGTAGGAAGGAATTCTAGCATGCGAGTAATTTCCAAGAGAGGGAGTAGGAATGTGCCAAAAATTATTCCTAAGAGCAAGGAGTGGATAACAATTATGTATTGTGTAAATGCAATCGACGCATCCATCCTTGGGTTTTATTTGTTTAAGGAAAATAATCAGCTAAAAAACTCTATACAAAATTGTGAACCAGGAGCATGCATGGATGACTAAAGAATTGTTTTTGAATTGGATTTCTCACTCTGCTGCATCTGTACCTAGTGGTGTCTCACCTGAAAACAGACGCATACTGATTTTTGATGGCCATGGAAGCCACATAGCTATACAATCCATTGAGGAGGCAAACAAGATAGGCATTGAACTGTTGACTTTTCCCGCACATACTACTCACAAGTTGCAACCTCTTGATGTGAGTGTGTTTGGGCCTCTCAAGATTTACTTCAGGTCTGAGAGAGAAGCATGGATGGAAAAGAACCAAGGGATAGAGGTAAAAAAATTCTTGAATTAGCTTAACTTGTAAGCAAAGCTTTCCAAAGGGCTCTCACATCCTCAAACATCAAGTCTAGATTTATCCGTACAGGGAACTGACCATTAAACTATGATGATCTTCTACGTGATACTGGTTGTATCTAGTCCTTTGATCTACATGGACAATATGATGTAGATGATGCAGACAACATGTTGTCACTCTCTCAAAGACAGTGCTAGCCATTGGGCGAGGATGACGAACATGAAAGTGATACTCAATTTGACCATGAACCTGCCGAAGAGAACATGGAAGTAGTTGGATCAGCCTAAACACAAGCATATTATGATGGGAATACTCATATTGAAATTGTTGATCTGAATTTTGTGGAATGTGGTCAAGCTCTAGGAACAAATAATGATGAATTGGCATTGCCAAGCCAGCCATCACCTCCCGAGTGGTTGGGAGAAGCCATGATGAATATGAACAAAAACATTGTCACTGGCACTATTGACAAAATCCCTAATACGTCTTCGCTTTCAGCAACTTTGAACAACGAATTTTTCCATTATTATGTGGATGTCGAGGGTGTTGAAGAGCATATTGTAGACAATGAAGAACCAGAAGACAATGTGGATGGAGCACTAGCCCCAGTTGATCCTTCCATTGAACCAACTATGGTTCCAGTACTTGGTTGATTCCTAAATTTTCCAATGGAGAGAGTATGAGCTAAAATAACAACAAGAATAGTAGACCATATTTAATTAAGTAGGATTTCACAGTTACTCATATCAGATGACTACATCACACTTTTGTCGAGGCTAAATAGATGAAAAAGGAGATGTAGGATTTAAAATAAAGGAAGAAAAAATTGCCAAAGTAGAAGAAGGAAACAAGGATCGTTGCAGTAGAACAAATAAGGAAATAAAGGCTTCAAATAGTGAAAGAAAGAGAAGAAAAAGAGCACAAAAAATAATTGGCAAGGAAGGAAAAGGAACAAAGAAAGGCACAACATAGACCTCAAAATGATGGAGGGAGGAAAAAGGGGTGGACAATACTACAAATGGGATCAAGCAAAGGATGATGATGTCCAACTCATTGGATCAGATTGCAGATAATACATGATTCTTCCAAGACCTGGTTAACATCCGAATTCCTCAATATTATCAGGCAGGTCTACATTCCCCTTTATCCCTACTAGTGCAAGGGACAACCCAATGTATGTGTATCCAACTCCTATGGTGAACCCATGGGTATTGAGCACAAGTCAAAACTATGGTTTCTTGGTTCCTCCTTGGCCGCAAGCAGCAAACTGGCCTCAAGAAAATGTGGGAAGCTCAACTCATATTGATCAAGCAACATTAGGCATCTCAAGCCACTTGGCTCAACCAACTGCAGGAAACTCAAAAAGGTTGGGCAATGAGGATACTGAACATCTTTAACCATAAGGATGTTATATGCTTAGCCTAGCCACAAGCAATGTGGATTTTTCATGTAGGATTTTTTGGTTGTCCCTCTAGTTCTAATTTGAATGCAATTTGAAGATATTGAACCTCTTCAACCATAGGGATGTTATATGCTTAGCCTAGGGATGTTATATGTTAGATACTGATATATTAAATCATATGCCCTATTCTTTTATAGAATTGGAGGTAATGTAATTACCTACCTGCTAATATTTAAGTGAAAGTTTGGTTACCTAAAATTGGGTCTCTATGTCAATTATCAGTTGCAAGTAAATCTGATTTTGGCAGAGATGCACTCAAAACTCATATCATTCACCATCTGATTCTAAACAACAACCAATTATCAATACTCATATACTTCACCAAATTCACATCCAAATACATCCAATTTAAGTGAAATATTTAAATATGTGATGTTAGATGATTTTGGATGTGTTTGTTTGATTTTAGTCAAACAATTTAAAGCGGCAATAAGTAAAAAAGTAAAGCAACTTCGGTTTATACTAGTAATGGAGCTGCTTAGGTATGGGAGAACTCCCTCTTACATTCAATCTCAGCTTAGAATTGGATTAAGAGCCATGGCTCTAAAAATCAGGGCCTACGGGCCTTTCCCATCTAAACAATGGATAATATTCCACCCTAACACAAAAATAAGCAAGCTGACTGAAGGGGATTTTTTTGTTAAAAGAATAAAATTGATTAAGGTTAAAATAGAAAAATGATGGGTGTTGGGGGTTTTAACCAGATCTGCTTGCAATCCTATAAGATATTTACTACAAATATAAACATCAACAAATATTAAAAAACATATAGACTACATCCCATGCTATTCGGTGATGCCATGGAGTTCCAATGCAACTGTGAAAGTCAACAACAACAAAAAAGGGCTTGGAATCTTTGTTGATCCTCTTGAGATAGTGAGAAATCTATTCTAGACATTAGAAGCTATAAATATTCCATTGTAGGGTTTCTAATGGTTTGTCGAAGGTTTTTGAAAGCATAACCATTATCCATAGGACATAACATAGCCAGTAACAAAGGACAAAGCATAACCAACAACAAAGCACAAAGCCAAATCGAATTTACCATGAATTCATTCTCATACCAGATCTCCAACATATCATTCACCATGCACTACAATTACTAATTATAATACTAGTAACATAACCAATTACATACCAGTAAAGGTTAAACAAAGCATAACCCGTATCCATAGGACAAAGCATAACCAGTATCCACAGGACAAAGCATAACCAATAAAAAGGACAAAGCCATATCAAATTTACCATGAATTCATAATCGGACAAGATCTCCAACATATCATTCACCATACACCAAAGTTGTTGATTATCATACAAGTAACATAACCAGTTACATAGCAGTAATGGTAAACAAAGCATAACCAGTAACAGGACAAAACATAAAAAGTAACAAAGGACCAAGCATAACCTGTAAATAGAGTCATTTCCATATCTAATTTACCACCTCATTCATAATCAAATCATAATTGGACCAGATATCCAATACAAATATCAATAGTTGGCAAATGACGATACCACACACTAAGCAATAGAAACCTGATGTAGACTTGTTATGGAACCTCCCTCATAACACAACAAAAACCCTACCAAATCATAACCAGTAACAAAGGACCAAGCACAACTTGTAAACATACTCATTGCCACATCGAATTTACCACCGCATTCATAATCAATTCATGATTGGACTAGATCTCCAACACAAATATTAATAGCTGGCAGAGGATGATGCCACACACTAAGCAATAGAAACCTGGTGAAAAATTGTTATGGCACCTCCTTCATAACACAACAAAAACCCTACATCGACAAATACTTACAGCAAAATACTCAGAAATTAAAACAAGGGACAAAGCCTAACTCTACAAATACATGGCAAATCTCCTTCTAGCAATGCCATAAGAGATTTTATAGGGATGATGGAAAAAACCCTATCTCATCAAATACAACAATATTGTGGAGAAATATGGACCAAAAACAAGGCACTATGACAACAACAACCTCGAACTGGTAACAAACATTACAAGAACCAGTCACAGTACAATAACAACTAACAAAAATGCACGAAGGAATTGATTGTGTTGGTAAACATAGGAAGAGAGAAGCTGGTAGGAAGCGAGTCCTACCATAGAACATGTGAACATGCCGAGAGAAGTGCCACCTTCAAAAACCTCCAACAACTGCCATCCAAACCCCTCGTGTTGCTATCTGCCACAGAGAACGCACAGACATCCACAACGAAGCTGGGGTGAGAAAATCCACTAGGAAAATGAGACAAAAAATCCACATAATGCGAGGGTTTGGTCCCCCTTACCTTGCTCAATAGAGACCATGTCCAAACAAGAAGCGCCATCATGTGTTCTCCCATGGAAGCCAAAAAACCACAACATAGGGTCTGCACAACACCATCAAAGAAGGCGACGATAAACCACCAAGAAGCAACCACAAGATTCCTCAAACAACAACACCATCGAATACCAAAGTCCATGCAAGTCACCATGGAACCACCACCTAACCAACACTAGTACAAGCTACAACAACCAAAAGAGCTAGGATGCACTACTACCGGGGTGGGAAAACACCCACACATTGGGCCTGAGCAAAAAGAAACAGGGGAGAAGATTGAGGTCAGGAGAAGAGCCACATTACACGAGAAACGAGGTGCCATAAAGCGCAATAAAGTTCATCACCTACCATATGTGTGGCACTACCACGTCGACACTTGCTGTACAAGTCATGCGGTCTACCACGTTGTCGTCTAGGTGGATAAAGGGAGTACGCGCTACTATTGTTATCCCTCCCCTATATCTTCATAAAATTGCTTAAAAAATCCAAGGCAAAGGAGCTGGTAAATCACCTAAATTTAATTTTAATCTAATGGTATAAAGTGGCCCTTAATCAAATTAAACGTTAAACAAAGCTCTAACAAATTTCACTGCTATCCGTAAACAACTGCAAATAAATGCGGCCTTCTCTCACTTTTTAAGCAAAATTGGATTTCAATTTCAACAAATTAACTTATTAATAAGGTCAATTTCACTGAAAATGAGCTAACTGAAGGTTTTTTCAGTATAATTTTCTCAGAACAATGAAAACTAAGGTCTTTTGTAATGGTTTGGTTCCAATTTTGACCTATTGCGTATGGTAACGATTGTAGCCATGGGAACAAAGTGGTGAGATGGACTAGGTGGGAATCTGACTAATTTCGAGGAGGCAGAAATTGAGTTGGAATCCGGGTATGTGAAAACCAACCCAGAATGACTCCGACCGTAATACCCCTCAACCCTTCCTTCTCGCTCTCTTTTTGCTGACCTACGGGAGTTGTATTATTTTTTTCCAACTTTGACTTCGAGATAGAGTGTAAATGTTTTTAACAACCTTGTTGGCTTCTAGCTAGTTTCATATTTATAAAAATAAGAACGTTAATTTGAAATATATTTTTAGTCCATGCATTTT
Organism: Larix kaempferi; assembly: GCA_027924585.1. NCBI lineage: Eukaryota > Viridiplantae > Streptophyta > Pinopsida > Pinales > Pinaceae > Larix > Larix kaempferi. The sequence continues at coordinate 22,088,817 of BSBM01000223.1, read as the reverse complement.
CCTACAAAAACCAATAATTTATTACTATTTTAATCTTTAAATGTAATGTGCATTCACGTAGACTCAATTATTCTTGTGACCTTGAAGCACAAAGTAAGGCGCATTCACTTAGACTCGGTTATTCTTGTGACGTGGCAGCACAATTGTAATACTTATTTCTGAGCATAGACATTATTAATGTCAAAACTTAGTGATGCCTAGAGAAGGGGTCAACTTCTAGTTATTTTTAATGATTAAGTGTCACGATTAGAATTTGAGAAAATTTACAGATTTCAAGTTTGAATAGGTGTTTAGAAACTAATTCTCATTGTTTTGAATAATATAATCATGTCAAATCCGCCAACAAACCTGGTTTGAGAATTTATTTCAATTATAGGGAAATTCCCAAAGTTCTATTATTGTTGATAACCAGCTTTAGACTTTTCTATATATTCATAATGCCGAGCTATTTCAATTATTTCTTGAAAGTCTTTTCATCGCGTGTTAATTTAAATTTTTCTATCCAAATTGAGTTGTTCTTAAATAGATTACAGAAGTATTTTGTAATTAAGTTTTTAAGAAGATGGTGATAGATCCATTCGTTTTTAGAACGTGTAGGTGTCTTTGTTTTCTAGTTACAAAAGAAAATTCATCATTTTTTGAAGAAAGTTTCTCAAAGATACGTATAGCATGAGAATTTATCATTTTTTAATGAATGTTTGTTTAAGCTATGCATAGCAAGTAATATTAAGTTTTTGTTAATCACAATACATCCTTATCAATTAGGAAGAATTAATTGAACTATTTTTATGAATATAGATATAAGGATGCTCAACTAAATATTTACACAATTATTGCTATTCTCCACCATGCTACACTTAATTTTACGGTTTTGTAAAATCATGCTTCCTTCACTCTAAGTTCTATGAAGATCACCACCTTCAACCTACATATTTTCAATGTATCTCTCTACTAGCAAGTCATATTAATAATTAATATGACTTATAAATGTGGTTGATATACGTCGATCGGCGTATATAAGCCATATTAATTATTAATATGGCTTGCTAGTTAACGATAGACCTACGAAAAAGAAGGATTGTTCAATTTTAATTACTATTTATTATAATAATTATTATAAGAAATTATTATTATTAATATAAATATTAATATTAGAGTTATAGTTATGATTATAATTATAATAATTATAATTATTATTATAATAATTATTTATTATAATATTATTATTATTATAATATTGATTATTTATTATAATATTTAGTGTATTATTTATTATCTAATTAATATTTATTATTTAATTCTTAATTATAATAATAATAAAATATTTCAATATTACAATTACATTTATATTATTTTTATTTTTATAACAATTATTATTATGAGAATAATTTTTTATTTTTTTTTTTTAAAACAAGGAAATCTACCTATTCTCCTCTCTTCCATAGTCCAAGCGCGAAGCAAGGCGCGGGAAAAGGATCATTGCAAAGTTATTCCAAGCAACCCCTAACAGCCACCAATAGGCATGGCCATCTGAAATTACCCGTTGGCGATCCATAAGGGGGTCGATGTACTCTCTCGACCGGAGCCTCTGGGTCATGGGCCGTTAACATATTTCCTTACGTCCGAGGAAGACAAGCTCTTAGCCAATTAGAAGCAATATTAATATATATTATTTAATAATAATAATAATAATAATAATAATAATAATAATAATAATAATAATAATAATAAAACAATTATAAATAAGCAAATAAAAAATTGTTAATATTTATTTTTTAAATAAAAATAAATAATTAATAAGCAATATTTCTTCTCTTTTCTAAATTAATATTAATTATTGATATATATAACATTGATGGTTATAATATACTAACAATAAGTTAATGTGTGAAGGTTTCATAGATAATATATTAATATTAAGGATTTATAGATTATATATATTAATATTGTATTATACTATAATATAATATTTATAATTCAATAAGATTATATATATTTGTGTTAGTAATGAATATGGATAACATTAATTTTAGATATTATACTTTTTATTATTAGAAATGTTTAATAATGACAACATTATAAATAGTACTTTTAACATTGGGGAAAATCATTAATATTAATGTTGCTAATATTAATAGCTTGAATATTATTCTTAACATTAAAATTTTTTAATAGTTAACATTAATATTAATGAGGTTAATACAAATGTTAATTATGTCAATATTAGTATTAATTATGTTAAAATTAGTATTAAATGGCTTATAATTTATATATGATTAAATTTATAATATTATATGGCTTATAATATTGTATAGTCTATTGAATTTATTTGGATTGTAGACTATGGTCTATTTTTCAAGAATAATCAAGAACAAATGGCCATTTGACGATGGTTGTCTCTTTGTTGTGCATGTGATCAAGGTTGACTTTTTGTTGCGAATGTTTGACCATAGTTGACTATAGGTTGACCATGTTTTCACATGTTTGACTTATGGTTCTCTATGTTTACGCATGGTTGGCTTTTGGTTCTCAAAGATTGCGCAAGTGTGACAATGGTTAACTTTTGCTTCTTTATGGTTGCGCATGTTTGACTCTCGTTGTCTATGGTTGAGCATGGTTCTCTATGGTTGCGCATATTTGACCATGGTTGAATTTTGGTTTACATTGCTTTACCATGGTTGACTTTTGGTTTACAATGATCGACCATTGTTCCTCATGTTTAACCATGGTTGGCTTCTGGTTGACTATGGTTGCATGTGTTCAACTTTTTGGTAGACTTTTTGCTCTCCATGTTTGACCATGGTTGATTTTTAGGTTGTACAAATTTGACCATGGCTAACTTTAGATTGTGCATGTTTGACCATGGTTGACTATTGTTGTACATGTTTGACATTAGTTAAACACATTCACCCATGGTTATGCATGTTTGACCATGGTTGACTATGGATATGCATGCTTGAACATGGTTGACTTTTGGTTATGGATGTTTGACCTTCATTGACCATGGTTGCACATGTTTGAACATAGTTGACTATGGTTTCACATGTTTGACTTCTAGTTGTGCATGTTTTCCCATGGTTGACTTTTTGTTGACTATGGTTTCACATATTTGCCCTCGCTTACTTTTTGTTGCGCATGTTAAATCATGGTTAAGTATTGACAACGAATCTTTAAGAAATCAGTCAATTTTCGAGCAATAAAATGTTAAAGAATTATATTACTCTTGGCTCCAATCAATTTGAATTATGGAATATGTGTCAAGTTGTTTGTTCATGGGTTAGTATTGTGGCTTCTCATTTATTCTAATTGTAATAGAGGCTTTCGGTGTGGGAGCGAATGCCATAATGAAAGCTTATTTGTTTGAACTCCTTGAGATGGTTGTTTCAAATCTCATTAACACAAGATTTGCAAGATATCCAATTTTCAGCCTTACGATTTGTAATTGCTTTTCGGCATAACATCATATGTTATGCATGGGTCCTAGTTCTCATCTTTATATGATCCAATTCATATAATACGGTTCATTTTTTTGTTTTTAAAGTATGAAATAAGATTCACTCCCAAGAAGTACATATTCTAATTATCCACTAATTGCTTCATTTTAATATAAAGAGTTTGGTAAATTGCTAAAGTATTCAATAAAACAAGACACTCACACATGTCCCCTTTTCGACTTCCCACCTATGCAAGTTGTGATAAAATGTGCAGGTTCGCCACTTCGTGCATGTAGCAGTTTCCTAGGTACATAAGAGTAATTACCAATGCTTGTCTTTATTATATGAACAAATTCTCATCTTAATGATAGGAGAAAGATTTTCTGAAGGGATAAAGGTGCCATTGATTCATATTTTTGTTTTTCGTCCATGAAATAAGATTCACTCCTAGCTTCCAAGTACATATTTTAATTATCCACGAAATGCTTCATTTTTATATAACAAGTGTAAAGAAGAAAGCACTCTTGAAGCATTATTGGGCATTTAGGATGGCGAAAAAAATTAGTTTCGCTCGTGATCTTAATTTGAGAGACTCTAATCGACAAGGAATTCTAGTTCCAAGAAACACCAAATTGGGTTCAGTCGTGACTCCATTGATTGATGTCATGTTGGTTTCCTTCTGCATAGACACTCAACGCATAGAGAATTTTCTAGTGGGCTTAAGTTGCTTTAACCATGACAGAGATTATACAAACTCATCTATGGTTGTGTACAACATCCATAGGCACTTGTCTTAAAGCATGAATCCGGTAGCATATGATGTACATTTAGCATGATATAGATTTTAAGAGGATTGTAGAGCCTAGAAGAGGCCATTGAGACTCATCCACCAAAGTAAATTAATGCATAAGAAATTCAAGAAGGGGCAGCAAATGGCAAAGGTGACTATGGTAACTTTGTGAGAATTTTGAGACAATGTTGGTGACCTTGCCTTAGTCCAGAAAAGTTGTGAGAGAAGAATGAATTGCAAAATAAAGTGAACAATTTTAGCTTGAGGATGTCTATTCTTAAGAGATGGACGAGATGGTTGGATTGACTACCCAACTAGTTCAAGGGATGAGGGGTATACCAATGTGCAGATGCATGGAAGAATTGATTAAGTACATAAGTAGTAGTAAGTAATAAGTGTGTAACACTTAGACACTTGCACAACCTTCTTGGTGGAGGTTGGGCTGTTGTAGTAACGAACGCCAGTTGTAGTAGTAGTGGGTCATAATCACAACAAGAGGAAACAACCATGATAGTGGCATCCAGGAGACATTGTAGACAAAGTTTGGGAAAGTTTCTTTGTACAAAGGAAGTAGTATATAGAAAGAAGTTGTACAAGTATTCTGGTAGTGGTAGTGTGGAGTGGTTGGAGAAGACAACCGCAAACACATGCATGATTCTTAGCAACAGACTTGGAGGACAACATTATTTTGTGGATTTTTTCAAGGACAACAATGCATTATCAAGGTACATCACAGTAGGGTATTTTTTAAGGATTATAATAGTATACTTAAGTATAATATTCTAGGCGATTATTTTGGATTCAAAAAAACATATATATAGATTGGTAGGTGAATATTAAATATGAAGCACACAATTTACTACTGAAACTTGTAAATTTTGGCAAATATTGTGATTAAAAAAACATATTTTATGTAAATATAGGCAATATCAGAGACTAAAAAAGACCAAATAGCAAATTTATGTTTTGAAAAATAGCCCCAAAAATATCCAATTGGCAAAATCTCGCCCCTAAAAATTTCCCTGCATCACATACATGTCAGGAACCTTTGCACAAATTCAAGGCACACTATAGATGGTGGCAGCTCGTATCAGTTGGATATACCAAGAGAAGCTTGGATGGAACTTAACAAGGCAGAGAAGGTTGGTACAGGTAACCTTGTCCATAAACATGCACTATGCATGATAGACGAAGTGTCAATCAGGACTGAGTGGCTTATAGGTGACTTGGGAAAGCTCAGTTGAATGCACATTGGATAGGAAACCTAAGTGGGCACACTTGGTTGGATGCAAATTATCTAGAAGCACTTGGACACATGTCGAAGGACAGATGTTTCCTTCATGCACATGTTGGGCACACCGTCTTGAACATACTTCGACATAAGACACTAATTTGACATACTTGGAGGCACCTTGTTAGAAGAAATTCCTAGGTGTAGTTTGGCATAGCATGCCGGAGGAACTTGTGACAGACAAGGATGTGATGTGCACACATACCATGCACACTTGTGATGGACACACATGTTGGGCACACTCGTGACAAAAAAATTAGCAACAGTAAAAGATGTGATAGGTGCACCTACTAGGCACACTTATGTTGAGCGCACCTCCCAAGCACACTTGCAACAACTGTGTATGTTATGGGCACACTTATGGGCACATGGGTGCCAGACAAACTTGCAATTGTGATCGCATGGCATAGTGGGAACGACACCATTAGAGATGGATGTTGACAGACAAGTCATGTGGGAATAGTTAAGTTGCATGTGGACACTTCATTCCACTTCGACTTAAAGGGGATTGAAAGAGTTTGGAAATACTAATATATATATAGTGGATGTCTCAAAGAGACTAAAGTATTCATTCATTCAAGGTGAATCAAGATTGGAAAGTGAAGTGATTCACACAAGTTCAAAGTGAGATCTATGATTGTGCTAAGTTATGGCCTTTGCAAAATAGAGATATTTTGGATTGGTTGGGTGAAAAACAAAGAGGTGAACAAGACCTTATGGTTGAGTATGTTCATATGAGTCATAAGAGTCGTTAAGTTATGGTTAGGTGAAAAACAAAGAGGTGAACAAGACCTTGTGACCTGAAGGTTGGGAAACAAGGATACTAAACATATTCAACCATAAGAATGTTATATGTTAGTGGTGAGCCCTTCTTTGCTAAATAAATTATTTAACATCTTCTTTTGTAGGTTAAGGGTTCCTATCTCACACATGGATTGGTACAAAAGGTTCTTACAACACCTAAAACTAATTGAAATTTAACTTCAAAAAACTGAAATGAAATTAATTGCAAAACTAAAGCACACTACTTAAATCAAATTCAACCATATACTCGAAGCGCCACTCAGCTACTGAGACCCTGTTGTCACCAAGTTATCTTTTCACATGAGTTAGCTTCTCTTCTTTCCACATATCAAACTAAAATAAACATTGCATAAAAAGAAACACACTTACAAGAAAGGAAACACAGTTGCATAAAAATAAGAAACTATTCTACAACAAACCTTGCAAAAAGGAACAAACTTGGCTTTCGAGAAAACTCACTAAAGTGCTCGCACAAGTTCTTATCTCTCATTTTACAACTCCTCTGCCCCAAAATGTGTAATTTAAAAACAATATATTTATCTACCTAGACTCTAATCCTTTTAGCACCTCCCCAAAATGGCGCCAAAAATGTCAGGCAAAATATATGCATTAACAATTCACCTTGAACATTCACTAGTACAAAATGAGAGATAAGCGACTAAAAAAGTTAGTCACCACAGTTTTTTCAAGGGATAAATGACTAAAATTGAGCAATTTTAAGAAAGCCAACTAAAAACGACTAAGATAAATGACTAATTTAGTCATGGGATAAAATATACAAGTAGATAACAAGTGACTAAAATAAAAATGACTAACATAAATGACTAATTTAGTCACGGGAATTTAAATATGACTAACTAACAACAATCAAGAATATGAATTAGTCATTTATGTTAGTCATTTTTAGTTGTGTCACACCAACAATGGAAAATTAGAATTATGATACATAATTTTACAATTTATTAAATTTTAACAATGTAGATGGATTCAGAGACCCTGACCCCTTTAATGGGGGCCTCTGAATCCATCTACAGTGTTAAAATTTAGTAAATCGTAATATTGTAGATATATTTAGAGACCCAGGTGATGTTAATTGTGTCACTCAACAATGGAAAATTGCAATTTTGGCAATGAATTGTTACGATTTATTAAATTTTAACACTGCAGATGGATTCAGAGACCATCTAAAATTTCTCTGAAATCATCTGCAGTGTTAAAATTTAACAAATTGTAAAAGGAATTTGTCAAAATTGTAATTTCCATTACCAGATTCCATCAAATAATTTGGAGCATATTAATATAATATAATTATTAATATGTGATATAGTTGGGTTTTTTTTTGTAAGTAAGTACCCACAAGGATTTGAACTTGTGACCTTCCATTTACAATGTTTTTTTTATTTGCTCGAATCTCCTGACATGCGGGAGTGGCTTGTGGTCTAAGAAACCACGACTGAGGGTCATCTATTAAGCCATCAAAATCACCGAGGATCGCACCCAGCCTCGAGCACACCAACCTCAACTTGATTGGGTTTTTGGGTGTCACCTCCCAACTAAGTCACTCCTAAGGGGAATTGAACTCGGGTCGCCTTGCTGACGAGACCCACACTTTAACCGAGTGAGCTAGCAAGATATTTTATCTCAATTACTCAGTATCATTTGCAACTTGGCAGATATTTTATCCACCAAGTTGCATCATGTGCGTCATCATAGTGTGCTTGAGTCGAGGCTTGGATATTTTTCATCTTTCCCTCTTGGCATTGTCATGTTGTGAAGTTGGTGTCATTGTGTTTGGCTCGTCATATTGGTCGTGTTCATACTTTGCTTGAACAAAATTGTCATTGTTTGACCCTCTTGACAGTCTGTTAAAGTTTTAGCAAGTTCATATATTTTCCGTCATGTTAGCTAAAACTTGTCAATTTCAGAACCTCCATTAATTCTCCATATGCATCCATTCATCATGGTTCTCCTCACACCTGAGTTCAGAAAGTTTGAAAGTCCCCCTTGGGCACCTCCCCTGCAAAAAGTCGCCAATATCCTCCATTTTGTAAAGAAAAAAAAAGCCTCTCTTTTTTTCTGTAAAAATCTCTTCGTTCCCATCTCCAATAATAATAATAATAATTTTATTCCCTTATAATCCTTAATACATTCCCTTTCCCTTTCCCTTTCCCATTTAAAATAAATAAATCCTTAAAAACCCTTCTTTTCTTTATGTTCCTATTAACATTCCATTTTCACTCATATATAAGATATCAATATATTATATAGTTATTAGATATATTTATATGGTTAATATATATAATATATTAATATTAGTATTCACAAATTTAAAAAAACAACCATATGAACAAAACAAATATAATTAAAGGAGGGAAATTAAATTTATAAATAAATAAATAAATAAAAATAAAATAAAAGAGGGAAAAGAAAATTAGGCAGAAAAATGAGTAAATTAAAAGAAAATATTGAGAGGGAAAATTTGGGAAAATAACTAAAAATAGAAAACTTCAATAGATTTGACTCATGCGATGGTTTGGTAGATCTACATCATGTAAGGGTTTGGTACTAACAGGATCACTACATTGAGAGTTGTTTGTACAAAATTGGCATTGGCACTCTAAATCTAGGTATTTGTTCAGTATTTTATTTTCTCTTTATAAATTTGATTTGTGAGGATCAAACTTGCGCATGTAAATATCCTAAGTTTTAAATGCTTTTTTGGGGTTTCCACCTGCGATTCAATCAAAATGTCCAAGCTTGTGGATGAGCAAGGTGTACAAACTTTGGCCGTGGTGATGAACTACGACAAGGTGTTGGAAGGGATTATGTAGAAGGTAACAATGACAAAAAGCATCAACAACTTTCACTCCCGTCAATTGTCAAGAAAATCGACACCATGCTTTTGGAATGCCTAGCGGAGCTCACCGATCTCTTGCAACATCTATGCAATTCATGGGAGGTCGATGTGGTGTTCATGAAGGTGTTGAACTCGATGAAATAATGTCTGAATAAAATTGTGATTGAGGGGGCATAAAGTAGTTCCAGGATGACAAGTAGATGCACGACACTACTCAGCTGCGAGAGATATTTGAGATCTACTACAACGATCTCTGTAACACCATCTTGATAGGTTGAAAATTTATGGTGAAAGAGATGGGGATGCTAGAGGAGGCTAAGGGATTCGAGATTCCGAACTTCTTGTCACGTTCGATGTTCTTGAATCTGTTGTAGAGGCTGGTAGAACAGATCACAGGGAGAAGCTTGGAGATGGTCTTCAAGGTATGGGAATACATTGAAAATGTCATAATGCATGTAATTACTTTACAACTCTTCCTTATCTTGGCGATTATATAATTACTTGTCTTTCTCACAATAGATATGAGGACTCTTCACTTGACATCTTGTGTTAGTGGTTTAAAATATTACAGTGGCTTATAACTACAACATGAACATGGTGGCTTCTCACAGCAACACAAACATGGCAGCTTTGTTCATCTTTAATTGATACAATGGATTCTCATAGAAATTGTTGGTATGATAGTAGTGTTGACTGTAGATCAATTGGAAAATGATTTAATTCAAAATAATATGTAGCCAAGTGGTTTGTAGTTGTATCAAAGTGATCAAAAACAATGATCAAGTAATCAAGTGTTTTGTAAACCAGTGCATGGTCCATAATCCATACGCAACATATTTAAAACATTTTTTCCTATATGCACACAGATTACTAATATTCGATTGGCCACATTGCTTTAGTGACGCAAGGTCGCCTCGACGAGGTTCTTGCTTAACAATAACACACGACACAACCACACGTTCACACAAACTGGATGTAAACAGGATGCCAAAAGTGACTTCTATTACTTCAAATCAATCAGTTACAATGCGGAAAACAATGAAATGTAAACAACTAATCTATGTCGGCCTTAGCCTTTACAATACATAAGTAACTATGGTGTGCTCTCTCTGTGTGTCGACCTTCACCCTCTCACGGCCTATGCTGAATGCAAGCGCTCGTTGATCTATGGATATGATCTCAACTCTGTTGTGTTCTTCTCGGTTGATGCATGACTGTTCTCCCCAATCTCTTCATCAAATACCTGAGTGACTACTGCTCTGCAACTCCAACAAAATGGAACTGTCCCTCACTATGTTCCTGCGCACTGATCTTCTACTCTGCGACTGCACATCCCGATGTCTACTCCAACACCCGAGACACTTCCTCTCTGTCTGCTGAATCCTTCAGATCCTGCAGACCTACAATTGTCAGCACCTATGTCGTGCTGCACAACCTCTGCCTGTGTTGACATCTGTCATGATCCCAACCACCTGCCATAACTGCCTTAACTTCCTCAGCAACCCCGAATGGCTACCAAGTACTCATCTTGACTTCTCGAACTTATCTGACATGCTACAGAAGTCGGTCACGTCTCGACCATACTGCCTTCCGTCAGCTTTCGTCGGCTTCACTCTGCGCTTAGGATTCGCCAATCCACCCCTTCCTCCTCGCTTGGCTCATGCCTAAACCTATCAGTGTCGTGGTTCGACCAAACCTGTCGCCCATCGACGTCTTCCGCTCAACCTGTCATTTGTCGGCTTCCAACATGTCGACTCTCAACCTTCACATCGTCTTTCGGTCGTATACCAACTGCTCCTGCTCGACTCATTGACTTCGACAACCAATTTTCTCCTCACACCAGTGGTCGTCGGCACTCCCTCTGGTCATATATTCTCATGTCGACTATCTTCGATTGATCTTCCTAGGCCCCGATGCTCCTGCATCATTCAACGCCTAAGAGATTGTGTCTCACGCAAGTCTGGGAAGATACCAAGGTGTTATCTACCCTCAATTGCAATCTTCCCTTCAGAAATGTTGACCGATATGCATCTAATGGAGTCCGGTCAAGCACTCTAATTTGATTTGCCTCAAATCGGTGCAATGAGATTTTATTTCATCTGCCCAAGCTTTGAAGATGTCTGTTGTTTGAATTGCCAACGATTTTCTACAACAATCTCATCCAACCCATGATCCATTTGTTTCTAGTCAACAAAACGAAGTTGTTTCATGCGGTTGGGATAAGGTGCAACTCCTGTATGAATTTGGCAGAGTAGATACCTCTAGTGGCATCATTTTTAGCTCAAGGATGAGTAGTGAGACGTGTCTATTTCATTGTAGTATCTCATGTAGGACTGCACCACTTTCATGGGTTCACTAGAATTCTCTACCAAAAAAAGTCATTTACAATTGATGGCGATGAAGTATGTACCACTTGCATGAAGTCTGTAGACATGGCTCCGTGAATTGAGAAAATTTGTTGATAGTTATTTTTGTTTGCTTAATGATTCATGTGAATATCGTTAGGTCATCAATTATATCTTGTTTTGGTTAATATTTAATTTATTTTCCTGCAATACAGCTTTCGATCCATTGAAGATAAGATTGGGTGGAACATTGCAAGACAAAGTCATATATGATGTTGGGGATTTGAAGCAACATTTCCATCATTTTTCTAAGAATGAATCACTGATGTTTGGATTCACAGATGGATGCCTTCCCATGTCTAGATGGGATTCCCTCAATGACTTTTTCAATAATACAGGGTAAGTCTGAATTGATGTCCAAACCGTCTTTTTGTGAAAGCTTGATCTTTTTTTTTATTTTGCCAAAATTGTCAGGCATTACCTGATATTACAGATTGAATGTAGGGTTGTGTTGGATTTTGGATTGAATGCATTAAATGGAAGGAAAATGATGTCAAATGGTCTTATGGAAGGGCCCTGGGATTCAAGTAATGCTCGTGATTTTATTCAATATACAGTTTATCGTGGTTACAAGATAAATGCGTGGGAGTTAGGTAATATATTATTCTTAACTAGTTTGATGTATTCCTATACTTAGAAACATAATTCTAATCATTTTTAGAGCGGCTAATGAACACATTATTTTGCGATGGGTCTATGAGTGATTTTCATTCTTATCTGAAAGGATAATAAAAAGTTATTTTTTTGGAATAGGAAATGATTTGAGTGGAAGTGGTGTTGGAACAAGCATCAATTCCAAGTAGTATGCAGCTGATGTAATTGAGCTTGATAAGATTCTGAAACACATTTACAAGGATTCTCAAGAGAAACCCCTCGTTGTTGCACCTGATGGATTTTTTGAAGTCGACTGGTTTAAGAAGGTTATTCAACAAACTGGACCAAACATTTTGAATGTTGTAACACATCATATCTACAATCTTGGGGCAAGTACAAACAATAAATCCTATGGTTTTCATTAAAATCTTTGATAGTATGATGTTTTTGTAGTACATTAACCTTTATCTTCTGATCAGGTGTGGACGAGCACCTTGTGGATAAGATACTGGATCCATCTTATCTTAGTCGAGAAGCATCTACATTTGAAAGTCTCAAAGCCATTTTGCGAGAATATGGGCCTTGGTCAAGTGCATGGGTGGGTGAAGATGGTGGAGCTTATAACAATGGGAACCATCTCGTCACCGATGCTTTTATATTTAGTTTTTGGTAAGATCAGTTTTGGTCAACGTGCAATGCTTATTATACTTTCTGGAATTGCACTATCAATAATTATTCATTGCAATGCGAACATGTATTTAGATCAGCTTGGCATGGCAGTCATGTACAATACCAAGTCTTACTGCAAACAAAGTTTGATTGGTGGTAACTATGGCCTTTTAAACACAATCACTTATGTGCCAAATCCTGATTATTACAAGTAAAGATTTATGACCTAATATCTGTTTTACTTCTCAAATTCATTATATCAATGCCAAACTAGTGAAGTTTATAGCATATTTTTATGCAGAATAAGGATCATGGTTAGAACTAAAATGGTTAACACACCTTTGGACACAGGCATAGTGCTGACATTTTTTTTGGTAAATTGTGTTACACTGCAATTCTCTGGCATCGACTAATGGCGTGTTCTTTCAACAAGTTCTAAAGGAACAAAGTATTTGCATGCTTATGCACATTGTACTAAGAATGCAGTAAGTATGAAGAAACTAAGAAGATTGTATAGGGACTAGTATACTCTAGTAACAAAAAATCCAATCAAGATTACTTCTGTAGCCAAACCTCTGTAGCACAAAGTATATAAGTATAATCATAATTTGCATACTTTTTCCCTTCATCATTCTCATCCCTTCAGTAAGAGGAGGAGAGAATCCAAGATTTTTAGTTACTTTACTAGTTGTTTGCATTCATTATTCTGCCCCATCATTTTCTCATTGATTGCATACTTAGCAGCAGTATGGATATGGTAAAGAGAATAAATGTATAATATATCAAATTTTTTTTCTTTCTTTCTTTTAACGACCATAGAATCCAGGATTTTAGTTACTTTATTAGTTGTTTGCATTCATTATTCTGCCCCATCGTTTGCTCATTGATTGCATACTTAGCAGCAGTATGGACATGTTAAAGCAAATACATGTATAATATATCAAATGGTCATTTTTCCAGAGAGGAATCACATTACTGTTGATCAACTTTAGTAGGGACACTCATATCTCTGTGCAGTTCACTACCATTTCAAGAATTTTCACAGAAGAGATGAATACAGGCTTGAAGTTTTCAAATGCACGGGGGCTGAAGAATTTGATTGGAAGCACGAGGATCAAAAGAACTAGACTGGAGTATCATTTAACAACTAAAGATGGTAATCTCGACAGCCAAACTATGCTTCTCAATGGGAAAATTCTGGATGTAACTCCTGAGGGTGAGATACCTTCTTTAGAGATAGTGACAGTTGATGCTGACAGACATATTTTTGTAGCACCTTTCTCTATTGCATTTGTGTCTCTTTCAGATGTTCAATTCTCAGCATGCAGCAGTTAGGGGTTGATTATCTAGAAAAAAAAAATATCATTCGTTAAGTTGGTTTATGTAAAAAAGCTTTAACAACAGCTGAGTTGAGTTACCTATTACTGCTGACACACAGATTTAATAAATCATTTTCACTATTCAACGAGTAAATTTGTGCTACATTGAGTTGAGATGATTAATTGTTTTAACTTATCTCATTTTTCCTGACTTATGTTTTGGAAAATGTTGTGCAAGGAGAGGCTTTGAAATTAAGGTGATCATTTCTTTAGTTAAAATATTATATTTTTGAGACTATAAGCATGTCATTATACTCTGATAGGAGAACCAATGCCAAGCAAGTTTTATAGCATTGAGTTTCTATGTAAGTGAGTAATGCAGCAAGTTAACTTCTAAACGGAGTTGTCTATGTTGTTGCTCCATGCACACAAATTTCTCTTCAATACTTCGACATGATATGTAGATAGAACACTATGAAATAGGATGTGGACCAAAATATTTCAATTGAGAAAAGGAAAAATCCACTCAGTTATGCAAACCAATCTTTTTGTCCAAAAGCAAAAGGAAAACAAATGTCAACAGCGGTTTGTCGAGGTTGTTGAAAGCAAGGCATTGTGATTGCCCCCAGCAAAGTTCAAGCCTTTCCAACAATTTTCTAGCTTGGGCACATACTTTTGTGTTCCTGTGCTTGCGATTGTGGGTGGGGCCAAGTGCCCCGACAACTTTGGCAGATTAGATATCCCCCACTGGTAACATCTTAGTTGAGAACTTTGGAATGTTGTAAGCTGGCTATAGTACTTGTAAACTCTCCTAGATTGGGGAAGGGGGAACTTGTTACATCAAGATAATTTGAAACTAATAAAAAAAGGAAACCAAAACCATATAGGTTGGACGTCGTGTGTGGCATTTTGACTGTACCATTTTAGGGGAAATATTGAGTATAGATGACAAAGCCTCCTACAGTAGGGAGGTTGGTCCCTAAAGAAACAGGAAATGCAGTGCTCTAGGTTCCCTTCATTCAAGCAAACAAGCAAAGGGGAGAAAGATAATATTTTTAGAGGAGTAAATGAGAAGAACATGGAAAATGATCCCAAAGGGTCTTTATCTTAAATTCTTGCACTGGTGGAGCAAGTGATTCAAGTTTTCTACTGATCCTTAATTCCTGCACACGTACACCAATAAAATACCTTAATCTTTCTTTAGCAAAATTCTATATCTAACCACCAAAAGAAATTCAATGCTTACTTGTTTGAAATAAATCTGAAAATAACAAAGATTTCAATAGAGATGATAATGTAGTTTACTTGTAGCATTATTTAAAAAGCACATAAACAATCTAAACTGAAAATCACTTAAATATCCACGGTTTTTTTGGGAGGAAAGGAGCTTCTATTAAACTGAAAGGAGAGTACAAAGAAAAGATCTCATGGCTCTCTAACCTTCTTCTTCGAGGGTTCTCTCTGCTCTGGGCATTCCTTAATCCTTGCAATCCATGAATAACCTTGGCTTCTCTCATCAACAAATAAAGACAATGCAACACACCAAAATTATTTAGCAACATGGCAGCATAACAAAACTCACCCAAAGGTACCCAAAAGACTTGCTTTGATTTTTTTTTATAGATTTCATGGGGGTCTTTTGGGATGCGAAAGTTGGCAAAAGGAGCTTCCATGTATAAATTTAAGGAGCCCATGTACAGAATTCGAGATAACACATGCCAAATCAACTGAGAATCATGTCAAGAGTCTTGAATTAGTTGGCTGTATGGGGTAACTTGGATATCAGCACTAACAACACCTACTTTCTCTCAATATCAGCACTAGTAATAGCACCTATAACACTAGGAGAGCACTAGTCTTGTAGAAGGGACATCAACTCAATGTTATGCCAAATTCCCAAAGTCTAGCTGCTTGTTTGAGGTTTGTAGTGTTCCACGGGGATGTGCCCCCTAGGGTGGGAAACACACCGCCACACTCCCCCACGTTTACGGGATGGGGAAACTCATGAGGAAACATTACCCCACGTCCCCCTTTTGGGGGAAACACGTGGGAAAACTTTTCCCTAGTGATGGAACATGTTTCCCTTTTGGGGAGGCGTTTGGGCGGCCCCCTCAATGGGGAAGGGATGCCCAGATGCACCCCCCCTGTTTTCATCTTTTCATGCAGGGGACCAGTTTTGTATGGACTCCATCGATTTTGTACAAGTGACATTTAAGTCAATAATATTAATTGGTAATGTTAAATTCTTAATTCTTAATTCTTAAAAGTGGCATTCTCCTTATCTTTCATTTTCTATCATTTTACTTAAACTTTTAACATTACCATTAATTGTTTCAGGATGTTTGAGAGTGGTTCCAACTGCAACGGACTTCATATGCAAAAAGTAGAATTTTAGATCCCATTTAGAATTCAACAGACTTAACATTTTTCAGGATTCCAGGATTGTAATGTTTCCTAAGAGTCGTGGCATTTCAGCATGGAGCAATTTATCCTTTTTTTTCTATGTAACGTTTGAATAACTCGCATGATTTTGCTTCTTACTCCATTAACTTTGATTCTTCTATTTAAGGGTGCTAGCTCAATGGAAGAGCACTTGCCTTAAAGGCAAGAGGTTGGTGGTTTGATTCCTCTGTGCCCTATATACAAAAATCAATGACTAATTAAACGATTAGTTAACAACAATCAATGACTAAATAAATAGCTAGTTAACAACGATCAATGACTACAAAAATGACCGGTTAACTACAGTTAATGACTAGTTAACCACAATCAATTACTAAATAAATGACCAATTAATAACAATAAATGACAACTACAAATGATAAATTTGTGACTAAAAAAATGACTAAAATTTGCATATAAACGACTATTAGCAGCTAATTTCCACTATCTTATAGCTCGACTAACTTATTCGGATTTATTTTAGTCATTAATAGTTTCCTTAGTTAGTAGTATATTTGGTCATTGATTTAATCATTAATTGTGGCAATTAATGATTAAATCAATGACCAAATATACGACTAAATAAGGCAACCATTAATGACTAAAATAAATACGACTAAGTTAGTCGAGCCATAAGATAGTGGAAATTAGATACTATTAGTCGTCGACTAAAAAATAGTCGTTTATATGTGAATTTTAGTCATTTTTTAGTCACTAATTTCTCATTTTGTACTAGTGATTGAATTGCCAAACCAAAAGTTCATAAACTTAGAGGTGCATGCACAGGAAGTGTGGGACTAGAGCTTCTAAGCTAACCTAATCTAATGCTCGAAAAACACTCTTCAAAATGCAATGAATGAAATCTAAGCAAAAATTGATAAGAATGCTAACACCACAAGATGCAACTATTAGATAGCAAGATCACGTCTCTCGAGTTAGATCCCAATATTCAATGGCTTATTCCTGCGGTGGTTAGTTAAGCTATGGGAAAATCAAATCAAATACAAAAGCAAATCAAATGCAGAAACTAGATAAAAAAGAATGACTAAGAAAATCTACAACAAACACTGAATTACTAAACTTCGAACCAATCTCTCAAATGCATTGTAATGTCTCTGACCTCAAACTAAGGCCAAAGGCGCTAGAAAACTAGCGAAAAAAGGGGCTAAGTGAAGTATTACACAGCGGATTAAGATTAGGCCAACTAACCATTCAACCAATAAATCTAAATCTATATCCTTTTAAAATAATTGCAAGACATGCAAGCATAACATTCCCCTATGGTGCATACTATTGAACATAATAATAGTGTACTTCATAACATGTACATGGGTACGGGATGGTAATTCGAATCTCTAGTATGATTATGAACATACAATTAACTCAGGTACTTGATAGTAAATATTGGATTGTAATGCTATTGAGAACATGATTAGTAAGTATTTCGTTGTTGTGGCTATCTTATGCTTGCATAATAATTATCTTTCATATGAGGATTACTTATCAATTCTATCATGTTTGTTCTGATAGTATGGTTAAGTAGTAAGTAAGAATAACATCAAAACATGTCCATAGGATTCCATCTATAGTCGCACACAAACCATAACAAGGACAAAGGTGCATGCTTGCAATTACAACCTCCAAAATAATATATTGCGATTGTCCCCTACAGCCATCTTTCACTAGTATGACTTAGATTGTATGGATGCCTTCCCTCCAGCCACCAATCACTAATACAAATCAGATCTAAGATAATATAATCAAATCTGCAACAATAGAATAAATCTACATACAGAGGCACTCTCAATCAAAAAACAGGGTGTGTTCGTTTTAGCACTGAAAACACTACCAAGCCAAAACGGTCATAAATTGGTAATATGTAAAGATTTTTCAGTGAAACAAAAGGTGTTCCTTATTAGAAATGTCACTGTGGACACAGTGGAACAAGTATCACAACCCAAAAATAAGCATAAATAGGTGAATCAGAACATATGGTTGCACCCTTCTCAACACCATGAGAGCCACAATTGTAAACCCTGAAGGAGAAGATAAAGAATATATGGTAGAGAAAGATCATAACAATTCATATTCATCATGTGCAAAGGCCATCCATCCTACATACAAATCTTGACATATAAACCATGAACAAAAGGATAGCATAAATCAGTCACCACCTCACATATACAGAATAAGATAACATGAATAGCACATGAGAGAATACTTATCTCAAATTTGTGCAACTGGCTTCAACGGGACAAATTTCCTCCCAACTGTAGACACGGTCAAACCTACCTAGCTTGAACGGGTCACCCACGAGCTGATGCCGCAGATCCACAAGCAGAGCACACTCAGTCTAGCAACTCTCGAAAACTCCTATTCCGAGAAACCACAATACTTCCCACCACCACCTGCTCCCCGTCTGTCTCCACTTCCTATGGGATGTGAATCCCTTCACCTAAATCGTCCCTCAGGATATCACCATCCCATTCCCAGGAATCCCGTGTGAGAACCTGGACTAGTAGAGTGATTCCCAGTGTAGAAGCAAGGGAAACATCTTCCATACTACCCTCTAGAAACAAATACTAGACTGCTCTCTCGGGGAATCTTACAACAGGAACTCAATCCCAACACAGTCTCAATATTGTCAACACTCACAACACAGTGAGATAGCATAATTCAATTGATCCAAGCTCAGGATTAGCCTCAACAAGAAGAGAGCACATGAATTTATGGGAGAGAGAGGCAATTCGAACCAAGGCAAGCCCACTCGGGTCAAGAGGAGGGGTTAACTCAACCATAAGGTAGACAACTTGAATTCCACCAAGGAAACTCGAATTAGTGTGTGGATCGAGGATAATTTTAAGGGCGAAATTTAGCCCATGGGCTATTTTTCCATGTTTTTTTCCAAAAATGATTCGCCAATTTGCATTTTTTTAAACCCCATTTCGCCCAATTTTGATGGGGTAAACTTTTTTCACTCTAAAAATCGCCAAATTATTATATAAACTATATAAAATCCTTAGAAATTGAAATAATTTTAGAAAAATATCGCCAAATATTTTATAGTTGACATTTTAAGAATTGGTAAGATTCGCCAAGGTTTATACACTTTTAAATAAGTATGGGTCCTTAAAATTATCCTTGGTGTGGATCACTCAATCATGAAGATGGAACTTGAATTAGGGAGAGTGGAGGATCAAGTGGAGGCTACTTAACCTGGAATAGCTCCATGAGGAGGAGCTAAACAAAAAATGGATGAGTGGAAACCAAAAATAGCTCACGGGGGGGAACATGAGAAGTGATGGAGGCTCATTAATGAGTTGGAGGCACAAAAATAGGAAAGGATCTCATCAAAAGGGCACACTAGGAGGAATATAGGCTCATGAATGACTTGGAGGCATGAAAATAGGAAAGAATCTCATTGATTGCATACTTAGCAGCAGTATGGATATGGTAAAGAGAATAAATGTATAATATATCAAATTTTTTTTCTTTCTTTCTTTTAACGACCATAGAATCCAGGATTTTAGTTACTTTATTAGTTGTTTGCATTCATTATTTTGCCCCATCGTTTGCTCATTGATTGCATACTTAGCAGCAGTATGGATATGTTAAAGCAAATACATGTATAATATATCAAATGGTCATTTTTCCAGAGAGGAATCACGTTACTGTTGATTAACTTTAGTAGGGACACTCATATCTCTATGCAGTTCGCTACCATTTCAGGAATTTTCACAGAAGAGATGAATACAGGCTTGAAGTTTTCAAATGCACGAGGGCTGAAGAATTTGATTGGAAGCACGGGGATCAAAAGAACTAGATTGGAGTATCATTTAATAGCTAAAGATGGTAATCTCCACAGCCAAAGTATGCTTCTCAATGGGAAAATTCTGGATGTAACTCCTGGGGGTGAGATACCTTCTTTAGAGACAGTGACAGTTGATGCTAACATACATATTTTTGTAGCACCTCTCTCTATTGCATTTGTGTCTCTTTCAGATGTTCAATTCTCAGCATGCAGCAGTTAGAGGTTGATTATCTAGAAAAACAAAATATCATTCGTTAAGTTGGTTTATGTAAAAAAGCTTTAACAACAGCTGAGTTGAGTTACCTATTACTGCTGACACACAGTTTTAATAAATCATTTTCACTATTCAACGAGTAAATTTGTGCTACATTGAGCTGAGATGATTGATTGTTTTAACTTATCTCATTTTTCCTTACTTATGTTTTGGAAAATGTTGTGCAAGTAGAGGCTTTGAAATTAAGGTGATCATTTCTTCTATTAAAATATTATATTTTTGAGAATATAAGCCTGTCATTATGCTCTGATAGGAGAACCAATGCCAAGCAAGTTTTATAGCATTGAGTTTCTATGTAAGTGAGTAATGCAGCAAGTTACCTTCTAAACGGAGTTGTCTATGTTGTTTCTCCATGCACACAAATTTCTCATCAATACTTTGACATGATATGTAGATAGAACACTGTGAAATAGGATGTGGACCAAAATATTTCAATTGAGAAAAGGAAAAATCCACTTAGTTATGCAAACCAATCTTTTTGTCCACAAGAAAAAGGAAAACAAATGTCAATAGTGGTTTGTTGGGGTTGTTGAAAGCAGGGCATTGTGATTGCCCCCCGCAAAGTTCAAGCCTTTCCAACAATTTTCTAGCTTGGGCACATACTTTTGTGTTCATGTGCTTGCGATTGTGGGTGGGGCCAAGTGCCCTAGCAACTTTGGCGGATTAGATATCCCCCACTGGTAGCATCTTAGTTGAGAACTTTGGAATGTTGTAAGCTAGCTATAGTACTTGTAAACTCTCCTAGATTGGGGAAGGGGGAACTTGTTACATCAGGATAATTTGAAACTAATAAAAAAAGGAAACCAAAACCATATAGGTTGGACGCCGTGTGTGGCATTTTGATTGTACCATTTTAGGGGAAAGATTGAGTATAGGTGACAAAGCCTCCTATAGTAGGGAGGTTGGTCCCTAAAGAAACAAGAAATGCAGTGCTCTAGGTTCCCTCCATTCAAGCAAACAAGCAAAGGGGAGAAAGATAATATTTTTAGAGGAGTAGATGAGAAGAACATGGAAAATGATCCCAAAGGGTCTTCATCTTGAATTCTTGCACTGGTGGAGCAGGTGATTCAAGTTTTCTACTGATCCTTAATTCCTGCACACGTACACCAATAAAATACCTTACACTTTCTTTAGCAAAATTCTATATCTAACCACCAAAAGAAATTCAATGCTTGCTTGTTTGAAATAACTCCGAAAATAACAAAGATTTCAGTAGAGATGATAATGTTGTTTACTTGTAGCATTATTTGAAAAGCACATAAACAATCTAAACTGAAAATCACTTAAATATCCACGGTTTTTTTTGGGAGGAAAGGAGCCTCTATTAAACTGAAAGGAGAGTACAAAGAAAAGATATCATGGCTCTCTAACCTTCTTCTTCGAGGCTTCTCTCTGCTCCGGGCATTCCTTAATCCTTGTAATCCATGAATAACCTTGACTTCTCTCATCAACAAATAAAGACAATGCAACGCACCAAAATTATTTAGCAACATGGCAGCATAACAAAACTCACCCAAAGGTACCCAAAAGACTTGCTTTGATTTGTTTTTATAGATTTCATGGGGGTCTTTTGGGATGCGAAAGTTGGCAAAAGGAGCTTCCATGTATAAATTTCAGGAGCCCATGTACAAAATTCGAGATAACACATGCCAAATCAGCTGAGAATCATGTCAAGAGTCTTGAATTAGTTGGTTGTATGGGGTAACTTCGATATCAGCACTAACAACACCTACTTTCTCTCAATATCAGTACTAGTAATAGCACCTATAACACTAGGAGAGCACTAGTCTTGTAGAAGGGACATCAACTCAATGTTATGCCAAATTTCCAAAGTCTAGCTGCTTGTTTGAGGTTTGTAGTGTTCCACGGGGATGCCCCCCAGGGTGGGAAACGCACCCCCGCGCTCCCCCACATTTACGGGATGGGGAAACTTATGAGGAAACATTACCCCACGTCCCCCTTTTGGGGGAAACACATGGGAAAACTTTTCCCTAATGATGGAACATGTTTCCCTTTTGGGGAAGCGTTTGGGAGGCCCCCTCGATAGGGAAGGGACGCCCAGATGCACCCCCCCTATTTTCATCTTTTCATGCAGGGGACCAATTTTGTATGGACTCGATCGATTTTGTATAAGTGACATTTAAGTCAATAATATTAATTGGTAATGTTAAATTCTTAATTCTTAAAAGTGGCATTCTCCTTATCTTTCATTTTCTATCCTTTTACTTAAACTTTTAACATTACCATTAATTGTTTCAGGATGTTTGAGAGTGGTTCCAACCGCATCGGACTTCATATGCAAAAAGTAGAATTTTAGATCCCATTTAGAATTCAACAAACTTAACAGTTTTCAGGATTTTAGGATTGTAATGTTTCCTAAGAGTTGTGGCATTTCAGCATGGAGCAATTTATCATTTTTTTTCTATGTAACGTTTGAATAACTCGCATGATTTTGCTTCTTACTCCATTAACTTTGATTCTTCTATTTAAGGGTGCTAGCTCAATGGAAGAGCACTTGCCTTAAAGGCAAGAGGTTGGTGGTTCGATTCCTCCATGCCCTATATACAAAAATCAATGACTAATTAAACGACTAGTTAACAACAATTAATGACTAAATAAATAGCTAGTTAACAACGATCAATGACTACAAAAATGACCGGTTAACTACAGTTAATGACTAGTTAACCACAATCAATTACAAATAAATAACCAATTAATAACAATAAATGACTACTACAAATGATAAATTTGTGACTAAAAAAATGACTAAAATTTGCATATAAACGACTATTAGCAGCTAATTTCCACTATCTTATAGCTCGACTAACTTATTCGGATTTATTTTAGTCATTAATAGTTTCCTTAGTTAGTAGTATATTTGGTCATTGATTTAATCATTAATTGTGGCAATTAATGATTAAATCAATGAAAAAATATACGACTAAATAAGGGAACTATTAATGACTAAAATAAATACGACTAAGTTAGTCGAGCCATAAGATAGTGGAAATTAGCTACTATTAGTCGTCGACTAAAAAATAGTCGTTTATATGTGAATTTTAGTCATTTTTTTAGTCACTAATTTCTCATTTTGTACTAGTGATTGAATTGCCAAACCAAGAGTTCATAAACTTAGAGGTGCACGCACAGGAAGTGCAGGACTAGAGCTTCTAAGCTAACCTAATCTAATGCTCGAAAAACACTCTTCAAAATGCAATGAATGAAATCTAAGCAAAAATTGATAAGAATGCTAACACCACAAGATGCAACTATTAGATCGCAAGATCACGTCTCTCGAGTTAGGTCCCAATATTCAATGGCTTATTCCTGTGGTGGTTAGTTAAGCTATGGGAAAATAAAATCAAATACAAAAGCAAATCAAATGCAGAAACTAGATAAAAAAGAATGACTAAGAAAATCTACAACAAACACTAAATTACTAAACTCCGAACCAATCTCTCAAATGCATTGTAATGTCTCCGACCTCAAACTAAGGCCAAAGGCACTAGAAAACCAACGAAAAAAAGGGGCTAAGTGAAGTATTACACAACGGATTAAGATTAGCCCAACTAACCATTCAACCAATAAATCTAAATCTATATCCCTTTAAAATAATTGCAAGACATGCAAGCATAACATTCCCCTATGGTGCATACTATTGAACATTACAATAGTGTACTTCGTAATATGTACATGACTACGAGATGGTAATTCGAATCTCTAGTATGATTATGAACATACAATTAACTCAGGTACTTGATAGTAAATATTGGATTGTAATGCTATTAAGAACATGATTAGTAAGTATTTCGTTGTTGTGGCTATCTTATGCTTGCATAATAATTATCTTTCATGTGAGGATTACTTATCAGTTCTATCATGTGTATTCTGATAGTATGGTTAAGTAGTAAGTAAGAATAACATCAAAACATGTCCATAGGATTCCATCTACAGCCGCACACAAACCATAGCAAGGACAAAGGCGCATGCTTCCAATTACAACCTCTAAATTAAGATCTTGCGGTTGTCCCCTACAGCCATCTTTCACTAGTATGATTTAGATTGTATGGATGCCTTCCCTCCAGCCACCAATCACTAATACAAATCAAATATAAGATAATATAATCAGATCTGCAACAATAGAATAAATCTACATACAGAGGCACTCTCAATCAAAAAACAAGGTGTGTTCGTTTCGGCATTGAAAAAACTACCAGGCCAAAACAGTCATAAATTGGTAATATGTAAAGATTTTTTAGTGAAACAAAAGGTGTTCCTTATTGGAAATGTCACTGTTGACATAGTGGAACAAGTATCACAACCCAAAAATGAGCATAAATAGGTGAAACAGAACATATGGTTGCGCCCCTCTCAACACCATGAGAGCCACAATTGTAAACCCCGAAGGAGAAGAGAAAGAATATATGGTAGAGAAAGATCATAACAATTCATATTCATCATGTGCAAAGGCCATCCATCGTACATTCAGATCTTGACATATAAACCATGAACACAAGGATAGCATAAATCAGTCACCACCTCACATATACAGAATAAGATAACATGAATAGCACATGAGAGAATACTTATCTCAAATTTGTGCAATTGGCTTCAACGAGACAAATTTCCTCCCAACTGTAGACACAGTCAAGCCTACCTAGCTTGAACGGGTCACCCACGAGCTCATGCCACAGATCCACAAGCAAAGCACACTCAGTCTAGCAACTCTCGAAAACTCCTCTTCCGAGAAACCATAATACTTCCTACTACCACCCGCTCCCCGTCTGTCTCCACTTCCTATGGGATGTGAATCCCTTCACCTAAATCGTCCCTCAGGATATCACCATCCCATTCCCAGGAATCATGTGTGAGAACCTGGACTAGTAGAGTGATTCCCAGTGTAGAAGCAAGGGAAACATCTTCCATACTACCTTCTAGAAACGAATACTAGACTTCTCTCTCAGGGAATCTTACAACAGGAACTCAATCCCAACACAGTCTCAATATTGTCAACACTCACAACACAGTGAGATAACACAATTCAATTGATCCAAGCTCAGGATTATCCTCAACAAGAAGAGAGCACATGAATTTATGGGAGAGAGAGGCAATTCGAACCAAGGCAAGCCCACTCGGGTCAAGAGGAGGGGTTAACTCAACCACAAGGTAGCCAACTTGAATTCCACCAAGGAAACTCGAATTAGTGTGTGGATAGAGGATAATTTTAAGGGCGAAATTTAGCCCATGGATTATTTTTCCAATTTTTTTCCCAAAAACAATTCGCCAATTTGCATTTTTTTAAGCTCCATTTTGCCCAATTTTGATGGGGTAAACTTTTTTCACTCTAAAAATCGCCAAATTACTATATAAACTATATAAAATCCTTAGAAATTGAAATAATTTTAGAAAAATATTGCCAAATATTTTAAAGTTGACATTTTAAGAATTGGTAAGATTCGCCAAGGTTTATACACTTTTAAATAAGTATGGGTCCTTAAAATTATCCCTGGTGTGGATCACTCAATCATGAAGATGGAACTTGAATTAGGGAGAGTGGAGGATCAAGTGGAGGCTACTTAACCTGGAATAGCTCCATGAGGAGGAGCTACACACAAAATGGATGAGTGGAAACCAAAAATAGCTCACAGGGGGGAACATGAGGAGTGATGGAGGCTCATTAATGAGTTGGAGGCACAAAAATAGGAAAGGATCTCATCAAAAGGGCGCACTACGAGGAACATAGGCTCATGAATGACTTGGAGGCATGAAAATAGGAAAGAATCTCTTCATGAGCGTGCACTTACCAAGTTGGACCCACAAAACCATTAAGGAGGGCACATAAGGTAGAAAGGAGTCCACTAAACCATAATACAAGGTCCAAGGTATCTCCCAAGTAAAATATAATCAAAAGTAGGGTTAGTTGTACAATGTTAGGGCATGCAACAACTCTTAAACACCAACCCCCTCACTTGTGGAACCATGGCCTCCCATACTCTTTTAGTTATCTCTATTGAAAAGTTTTATTTAATTGATAACAATCATCAACAATGATAATAATAACAATAATATTAACATCAAAGCCTATAGTCACATCAACAAACAAATAATCATAAGTCCATAATCACATCAACAAACAAATAATCATAAATCCAATGCTTAACAACCAAGGTATTACATGCATAGGGGAGGGAGGCCAGAAGTGGTCCACCCCGACTTTGGCCACCCGGGATGCCACGCGGCTGCCACCCGTCGAGGGCGGGACCACTGTAGGTGGCTGCTCCACGTTGTCCCGGGTAGCTAGCGCTTTTAATGCGCTTTATTGCACCTCGGGATGCGTGCCAGCTGGCCCTTTCCCGGCAGTCGCTCCCACCTCCCGTTCATTCTTGCTCGGGGCTGGAAGGTGAGCGTTCCGCCACCCCGGAAGCTGTCCGCCATGGCGCCGCTGCTGCTCCGCTCCCGCCTCCTGCTGCTGTTCGATGAGGTTGCTGCTTGGAATACCTGTCACTGTGTGGTGGTCCGCCCCGGTTTGTTGTTCGCGCGGAGGACGTCGCCGTGTGAGCACAGAGGTTTCGTTTGGTTGCCTGTCTGGAAGCTCGTGGTGGAATGGCCCTGTTCCATGGCCGTCGCCGTGCGTTGGATAACTGGTCTAGTGTTGTTGTTGTGTTCGTGGTCTGTGGCGTGGGTTCCCCGGTGGTTCGGCCCTGTTCCTGCTTGTTTGCGGGCTGCTCCTGGTTCATCCTCGGCTCCTGGTGTTCATGTTTCTGCTTCGTCGTCGGCTCCTGGTTCGTCCTCGGCTCCTGGTACCTGCTCCGCTCCTGGTTCGTGCTCGGCGGTGGCCACCTGTTCAGCAAACTTGGTAGGATTTTGATCCTACCGGCTTCGCGTGCATTGTGTTTTTCAACACACTCACTCTCTCGGTGTGATTTGCTTGCCTTCTCTGTCTGTGTTCGGTTTGTTTGGGTGTGGTTGCCTGTTCAAACGACGTCGTAGGAACTTGTTTTTTGGTTTTTAATGGAGCACTGTAATGGTTGTTGGTTTTTAATGGAGCACTGTTATGGTATTTGGTTTTTAATGGAGCACTGTTAGGTTTTGTGGTTTGTAATGGAGCACCGTAATGGTTTTTGGTTTTTAATGGAGCACTGTTAGGGTATGTGGTTTTTAATGGAGCACCGTAATGGTTTTTGGTTTTTAATGGAGCACTGTTAGGGTATGTGGTTTTTAATGGAGCACCGTAATGGTTTTTGGTTTTTAATGGAGCATTGTTAGGGTATGTGGTTTTTAATGGAGCACCGTAATGGTTTTTGGTTTTTAATGGAGCACTGTTAGGGTATCTGGTTTTTAATGGAGCACTGTAATGGTTTTTGGTTTTTAATGGAGCATTGTTATGGTATTTCGTTTTTAATGGAGCACTGTAATGGTTTTTGGTTTTTAATGGAGCACTGTTATGGTATTTTGTTTTTAATGGAGCACTGTAATGGTTTTTGGTTTTTAATGGAGCACTGTTAAGGTATTTCGTTTTTAATGGAGCACTGTAATGGTTTTTGGTTTTTAATTGAGCACTGTTATGGTATTTCGTTTTTAATGGAGCACTGTAATGGTTTTTGGTTTTTAATTGAGCACTGTTATGGTATTTCGTTTTTAATGGAGCACTGTAATGGTTTTTGGTTTTTAATTGAGCACTGTTATGGTATTTCGTTTTTAATGGAGCACTGTAATGGTTTTTGGTTTTTAATTGAGCACTGTTATGGTATTTCGTTTTTAATGGAGCACTGTAATGGTTTTTGGTTTTTAATTGAGCACTGTTAGGGTTTTTGGTTTTCAATGGAGCACTGCTAGGGTATGTGGTTTTTAATGGAGCACTGTTAGGGTTTTTGGTTTTCAATGGAGCACTGCTAGGGTATGTGGTTTTTAATGGAGCACTGTTAGGGTATTTGGTTTTTAATGGAGCACTGTAATGGTTTTTGGTTTTTAATGGAGCACTGTTAGGGTTTTTGGTTTTTAATGGTGCACTGTTAGGGTTTTTGGTTTTTAATGGAGCACTGTTAGGGTTTTTGGTTTTTAATGGAGCACTGTTAGGGTTTTTGGTTTTTAATGGAGCACTGTTAGTGTCTTTGGTTTTTAATGGAGCACTGTTAGGGTGTTTGGTATTTAATGGAACACTGTAATGGTATTTGGTTTTTAATGGAGCACTGTTATGGTATTTGGTTTTTAATGGAGCACTGTAATGGTTTATGGTTTTTAATGGAGCACTGTTAGGGTGTTTGGTTTTTAATGGAGCACTGTTAGGGTGTTTGGTTTTTAATGGAACACTGTAATGGTATTTGGTTTTTAATGGAGCACTGTTATGGTATTTGGTTTTTAATGGAGCACTGTAATGGTATTTGGTTTTTAGTGGAGCACTGTTATGGTTTTTGGTTATTAATGGCACACTGTTATGGTCGAAATTGATTATTAATGGCACACTGTTAGGGTCGAAATTTATTATTAATGATTGTATGAATTAGCAATGAATGGTTGTTAATTTGTTAATGGAGTTGATTATAGGATTAGGGTTTGAAGGATGCGGGAAATTCTGACATAAAAAAAAACACCATAACAGTGCTCCATTAAACCCTTCATTGATTATATTGCTTGCAGTGATTGCTTGAATTTTGAAGGAATGGTTGTTAATTTCTTATTGGAGTTGATTATAGGATTGATGCATGCTTGAGATGAATAATTTGGGCATGCGAATTAGATGAATAAGTTGGACTTTGAATTGAAGGCATGAAACCTTTTAACAAATTAGGGTTTGCTATGGTTCATTGATTGTTTCAGTCATTGTATGAATTTGCAATTAGGGTTTGGAGGCATGAAACCTTTTAAGAAATTAACAACCATTCATGGTTAGTAGGGTTTGCTATGGATCAGTGACTGTTTCAGTGAATGTATGAATTCGCAATGAATGGTTTTTAATTTGTTATTGGAGTGCATTATAGGATTAGGGTTTGATATGGTTTCATTGTTTCATTGCTTGATAACTTAGTATATTTTAAAATTGAGAGAAGGTTTCATGGTTATGGAAAATTCAGATATGCTTTAATGGTATGAAGGTTACGGGAAATTCTGACATAAAAAAAAACACCATAATAGTGCTCCATTAAACCCTTCATTGATTATATTGCTTGCAGTGATTGCTTGAATTTTGAAGGAATGGTTGTTAATTTCTTATTGGAGTTGATTATAGGATTGATGCATGCTTCAGTTGAATAATTTGGGCATGCGAATTAGATGAATAAGTTGGACTGTGAATTGAAGGCATGAAACCTTTTAACAGATTAGGGTTTGCTATGGTTGATTGATTGTTTCAGTCATTGTATGAATTTGCAATTAGGGTTTGGAGGCATGAAACCTTTTAAGAAATTAACAACCATTCATGGTTAGTAGGGTTTGCTATGGATCAGTGACTGTTTCAGTGAATGTATGAATTCGCAATGAATGGTTTTTAATTTGTTATTGGAGTGCATTATAGGATTAGGGTTTGATATGGTTTCATTGTTTCATTGCTTGATAACTTAGTATATATCAAAATTGAGAGAAGGTTTCATGGTTATGGAAAATTCAGATATGCTTTAATGGTATGAAGGTTACGGGAAATTCTGACATAAAAAAACACCATAACCGTGCTCCATTAAACCCTTCATTGATTATATTGCTTTCAGTGATTGCTTGAATTCTTAAGGAATGGTTGTTAATTTCTTATTCGAGTTGATTATAGGATTGATGCATGCTTGAGTTGAATAATTTGGGCATGCCAATTAGATGAATAATTTGGACTGTTAATTTTGTATTTTTCTATAATTTTGGTTCTCATATTTGTTTGTCCCACCTGCTTTCATTCTTGCTGTGTGCTCTAACCTAAGTAATCTTTAACTTTGTGCTCGGTGATTGTTTGCAATGCTTACTATCAATCCAGTTCAAGTCGATTTGCATTCAAGTCAGTATTGCATTCAGAAAAAACTTGCATTCAATTTAAATGTTCAATCAGGTTGGTCTACCACCCAATTTAGTTTAACATTCAATTTAGTTTGCTAACCAGTAAATAGACAGAGACATGAAGAAAACAGTACTTGACATAAAGGGCATATTCTTGTTCAACATAGTAGCAATTCGACATTTATACATATGGTTGGTCCATGGTGGGTTGGGACTTTATACATTTACTGTGGTTATGCCTAACATATATCCACTGTCAGATTGGAATCAAACAAAAACTTAGGAACCCACCCAAAATTCCCCCCCGCAACAAAATCTTCCTTTCATATGTGTATGCCAAACACAAAACATCTATCATTCGCCAAACAAAAAACCCTATGTGCGAGGAGGTTGACTGCCTTCATTACCCAAACTAGTTGGGTTAGATACTGATGCATGACCTGGTTGTGTTGAGCTGCAAACATTTGGTGCGGGCCAGGTTGATCCTTGTAGCCAAGGAGGAATTGAGTAACCATAGTTATGACTTGAGCCTAATTGCCCTGGGTTCACTGGAGTTTGGAAGGCATACACAGTATTTCCCCCTGCCTGGTGGTATTGGGGTATCTGTATGTTAATAAGGTCCTGGAATAATCTTCTGTTCTCTGAAAACTGATCCAATGGGTTGTCAACCACCTCTATCCTCTCCAGACCATTTGGATTCCTCTGATTTGCCTTTCTTTGCTCCCTTTCCTCCCTTGCCAATTGTTTCCGTCGCTCTCTTTCCTCCCTTTGTTTCACTCTTACAAGCCTTTCCTTCCTTCGATTTTCTGCTGCAACAATCTTTGCTTCCTTCTTCTCCTTTGCCAGGGCCTTCTTCTTCTCTTTTAAATCCTGCATCTCCTTTTTCTTGTGCTCAGCCTCAATCAGTAGGGTGATGTAGTCCTCTGATGTTAGTAGTTGCGAGCTCCTGCTTAATCTAAGATGCTCAGCAGTGGGATTAGATAGATGAGTTGCAACTTTCTCCACTGGCAACTTAAGGAACTGGCCAAGTAGTGGCTCATTTGGTGGGAGTGCCTCATCATCATTTTCTTGGTCCACTGTATCTTCATTTTGTTCAATCTCATCTCCACCACCCCCAAGTGGCACATAATAATGTACAGCTTCATTGTTAAGGACTGCTGGCATGGAAGGCAGGTTAAGGCTTTCATCGTTGGTGGGGGTGACAATGTGTCTGTTCATATTTGTCATCGCCTCTGCCAACCACTCGGGTTGTTCTGGCTGGCTTGGAAATGTCAACTCCTCGCTGTTGTTTACCATTGCTTGGTCACCTCCATTCACACTCAAATCGGCAACGTTGTTATGAACAATCCCTTGGCCATCTAATTCTGTTTCTGTCCTTCCAACAGCTTCTATATTCTCCCCAACAGGTTCGGTGCCATACTGACTTTCACTTACGTGTTCATTGTCGTCATCCAGTGGTTG
The DNA here is from genome assembly GCA_027924585.1 of Larix kaempferi. Taxonomy (NCBI): domain Eukaryota; kingdom Viridiplantae; phylum Streptophyta; class Pinopsida; order Pinales; family Pinaceae; genus Larix; species Larix kaempferi. The sequence continues at coordinate 22,056,691 of BSBM01000223.1, read as the reverse complement.
GCAATGACCTTGAGAGAGTGATATGATGTTATCTGCAGCATCTGCATCCTCTCTCCCCTGAACATCAAAAGCCTGACTACATCCCGTGTCATGTTGAAGAGCATCAGAATTGAAAGGCCATATTCCTGTCCGCCTAAAACCAGCCTTGATATTTGATGCTGTGAGTGCCCTAGCAAAAGCTTTGCTTGCAAGTTCTGCTAATTCGAACCTCTTCACCTCTACCCCCGGATTCTTTGCCATCCAGGACGCTCTCTCAGACCTGAAGTAACACTTGAAAGGCCCAAACACACTCACATCTAGAGGTTGCAGCCTGTGGGTGGTATGTGCAGGCAGTGTCAACAGATCAATGCCTAGCCTATTTGCCTCCTCAATGGTTTGTATAGCAACGTGGCTACCATGGCCATCAAAAATCAAAAGGTGTCTGTTTTCAGGTGAAACACCGCCAGGGACAGAGGAAGCAAAGTGGCAAAGCCAACTCAAGAACAGTTCTTTTGTCATCCAAGCATGGGGGTGTGCAGCCATGCATGCGCCAGTTTCACAATTTTTAATGTAATTTTTGAGTTGATTCTTTCCCTTGAACAGATAAAAACCTGGAATTGATGCTCCAACTGCGTTGACACAACAAAGAATAGTTATCCACTCCCTACTTTTTGGCAGAATTTTGGGCACATTCCTGCTCCCTCTCTTGGCAATTACCCGCATGCCACAATTCCTCCCTGCCTATAATCCAGTCTCGTCACAGTTCCATATATGGTCTCCTCTGTATGAGTGTTTCTCATATGCATCAGAGAGTGTCTGATAGAACTTGGTCACAACTGTAGGGCGCAGATTGAAAGCCCTATCCCTGTCAAGCCCCTCTGCTGTGCGTAACACAAGTTCTGGATGCCTTTGTTTAAATCCTCTCCACCATGATTTTCCTGGAAATCCATCTTTGAAGGGGTTTGGCCTCCCTTGACAGATTTGTGCAACAGTGGATTTGAGCTGAACCAACTCCAGACCATGGCCTAGTTGAGCCATCTCTTCACACCAAACCACAACTTCTTCTTCCTCTTCTGCACTCAACACTGTAAGAGGTCCTTTTCGCTTGGTATGGGTCAGGCCATTTATCCAGTAATGGATTGATGTTGGTGGAATCCCATGTTTTTTAGCAGCTGCTCTGATAGAAAAACCATTGAACTCTATATCATCTATGGTAGCCTTCATGTCTTCTTGTGTCCATCCTCTGATGGCACTAATCTTCTTACTGGCAGTTGCACCTTGAACTGTGGTTGATTGTGGAATAACACCTCCAGGATCTGCATCATTTGCCTCTTCAACTGTGGTTGATGATGGAATAACACCACTACGCACTGCATCATTTGCCTCTTCATCATCTCTGTTATTATCAGTATCATGTGCTATGTCCTCATCGGACGAGGTGCATCGTAGCTGGGCACCCCTGCTGAGTCTCCTACTTGACCTCCTTGCACGAGTAGTGCTGACTCTTGCCATGACTGCATTAAAACCAAAAACCATAACAGTGCTCCATTAAAAACCAAAAACCATAACATTGCTCCCACCTACGGAGATAGAACTAGCTGTGTTAATTCACAGGGATCTGGAATATTATAATAGCTGTGTTGAAAGAAAGTGTTAAAATGACCCTAGGATCTGGAGTATTCAAAAGGAACTAGCTGTGTAAATTCACAGGGATCTGGAATATTATAATAGCTGAGTTGAAACAAAGTGTTAAAACGACCCTAGTGATTTACATGTTCAATGCAGGTTCTTGCATAAAACTAGATATAGTCTGGCTACTTGAAAACATTATTATTGAAAGACAAGTTTATCTTGAATGCAATACCTGAACTCTGAATGCTGTCTTGAATTAACTCTGCAACTGTGTTTTGCTTGAATGCAATGCCTGGACTCTGAAATTTGATGCTTGGAAATAGAGGTGAGTTTAACAAGGTCTGGGAATTTCGAATAGCAGAAAAATGAAGTTTGTTTGAAGGTTGTAGTGTCTTTATAGCATTTTGGTGTATGATTTGATTGGCAAGTTTGAGAAGGCATGGATTGCAACTGGCTGGAGTTGGATGAGTGGCTCAAGATTGACTTGGCCTCGATCCAATGGCCATCAATGGGGCTTTGTCGATCCATGTGCTCTTCGTAATGCCTATGGACATATGCTTCTGTTTGGTTTTCTGGTTGATTTGATGATTTTAATGGAGTTGGCTGCATTAATTGCATTGATTGGGCTTCTTTGTTGAACAGCAATGCACCTGGAGCTGACACAAATTCTCCATTTATTATGCAGGTGACATTTGATAGATGTGTAGGTGGGATGCCTTGGTGGTTAAGTGATTCTCGATGCTGGTCTGGGTGTACTCTGAAGCTTGTTCGATGGGCTCCATGTGATGGGCAATCCGTCCTTGTAGATTGGGCTGGCTGGGGAGTGATGAGGTCCAATTAGATGTTTGTGTCAGTGCATGTTGGGATTTGGAAGGGACATGATGGATTTGATTTTGGTTTTGTCAGGACTGCTCAGCTGTCAACCTTTTGTCCTATAGTTGACAGCTGTGGGCCTACTGTACAGAATGACACTTAATGAACTCAAATAGGAAACTTTTTACTTATTTATATAATTATATGTGTTTGACAGTTGGCATTTTCTTGATCACGTTTTGGGTTGTAACAGTCACCGGTTCTATCACCACTACCGGTTCCCGTTCAACTATAGAACTCTCTCCCCTATATCAAACACAATCATCTCAATATAATATTTAAATATGTAACTCTAATCAGAATGACATTTAAATCTGGATTGAATAATTCTTTTTTAAATATTACCTTTATAAAACATGTATTCATAAAATATATTTAAAAGGTAGTTGTAATATAATCCAATGGTTTTAAAACACAATCATCTCAATACAATATGTAAATATGTAACTCTATTCACAATGGCATTTAAATATGGATTGAATACTCTTTTTAAAATACTACCTTTATAAAACATGTATTCATAAAATATATTTAAAAGGTAGTTGTAATATAATGCCAATATGGATTGAATACTCTTTTTAAAATACTACCTTTATAAAACATGTATTCATAAAATATATTTAAAAGGTAGTTGTAATATAATTCAATGGTTTTAAAACTTTTGATGAATGAAATTACCATAATAACATGATTTAGAAAAAAACACTTTATATTCACATTTAAAACACTTTATATTCACATTCACAAGTGACAACATATATTAATATAAGTACATAAGGTCAAAATGTAACACATATTTACCACATCTAAAATATGAAACATATACGTGTAAACTATACAATATATCACATTAACATATTAATCAAACACTTTATATTCACATTTAAAACACTTTATATTCACATTCACAAGTGACAACATATATTAATATAGGTACATAAGGTCAAAATGTAACACATATTTACCACATCTAAAATATGAAACATATACGTGTAAACTATACAATATATCACATTAACATATTAATCAAGTTATGAAATTTAATATTAATAAAATGACATGGCAATCCATTAATACACGTAAGATAAAATACATGAATGGTTAAGTATATATATATAGTTTTATATGCCGTCCATGTATATAATATAATTACGTTACCGATGTAATCTAATCACACTCAAAACAAGATATGAGAATACTGAAGTATATTAGACCAAAAAGACCCTTATAATCCAAAACATAGTGCGCATGTATAAGAATAGAGAGATGTTTGGTTTTTAATTGTTTTATGACTATACAAAAGATACATTGAAAACTAAATATACTTTCCTGTCCATTAACAGAACCTTAAACTAGCGTGGAAGAGAGATGGTATGGGGATTTGTACGACGTACCTGTGGCTTAGTGGATGAAGGAGGTAGAACCTTACGTTGGTATTCGTTGACTTAAACAGACTTAGGGCGAGTTCAACCAATTGCAGAATAAAAGCACAAAGAATATGAATCTAAACCAAACAATCAATGTAGAACCGGAAGTAAATAGAAATCACACAAACTGAAAATACAAATAATTAAAATCTAACCTATCAAACACATAAAAGAAATAGTTAAAATCTAACCTATCAAAATCGTAGTGAATTGGGACAAAATGAAAGGCCATCAAGTAGCACCACTTTTCAATTCAAGGGATGAATTTTATGTTTTTTATTATTATTATCAAAAGATATAGGCTTTTAGAGCTAGAGTTTGCGTTTTGAGGTCACAATTCTCGTCAAGCTGGTATCTATGTTAATAGAGCAAGTTGTAAAGCACTTGCTTTACAACTCATATGCAAAAATTCCATTCAATGAGCCATATGCAAAAATTCCATTCGATGATGAAACATAAGCACGATGACTCCAACTATGCAATTAACTATTTAAGTTGATCACTAGTTTATGCAACTAACTTAGACACATATTGAGATAAGATGCGATTGGAAACAACACTATGAACTTGATCCAATATTTATATAGAGTTATGCATTTCTTTTCCGAGGAACTTTGTGACCAAACAACAACTTATTTTGCTTGGGTAAGTTGTGTTCCCACTGGATATGAGCACAATAAGCTTATCTAAGTGGCACAATACTCCAAGTCATTGGGTCATTTTGGCAATTATAAGCCTAGTAGCCCTAAGTAAATATTTCCATTTGAGCATACCTTTGTGCTTATGTGAAATATATAAAGAATTGTGTTGATTATGCAATTGTAAAATTAGCAAACAAGTCACCAATAGCACACACATTTCCTCATTCCTCTGTGTTCATGGAAATTTGTCTCAATGGATTTTTTTTGCAAGCCTTTTGACTAAAATGCCACAAACATGATGTGACACCTATTGTTGTCGATCAATTTTTGAAGATGGTGATCCTTGGGCCTTGTAAGAATATTGACTCATAATGAAATGTTTTTTCACTCACAACTAAGTCAAATTTTGGTTTCCTGCCACCATTAGTACTGATAAACATTCTAAGCTCATTTTCAACTTCTAAAAGTATCTATAAAGAATGCTTTACACAAGCCTTAACATGATGAGTGGTCATTCACCCTCGAAAGGATGGACAAACCCTGGTTGTGAATCACACCCTTGTGTATTTTCTTCACATATATCATCATCTACACATACACTAGGGATGAGAATTTGGATTTCATACAACACATATACAACCACACTCAAAACATTGCCCTATTGAACTTTGCCTTGGATTTCACCCTACGACACCCAAGGGAATCCCCAATTAGGCTCCTCTAGCCTTAGGCACTTTTGACTTAGTGTGCAAAATGAAATTGACAAAATGTCCCCACTGCCCAGCACCTCCAAATTAAGACCAAAGGTGGATGCTAACCCTCTAATAGCAAAAGACAAATCTTCAAAAGTTGAACAAAGGAAGAAAGTGAAAGAATGAACAAGGTTGTATAGGGTTGGCTAGGTAGCACAGGAATGAGGCAGTGAAAGAAAGTGAAAGAATGAACAAGGTTGTATAGGGTTGGCTAGGTAGCACAGGAATGAGGCAGTGATGAGAGTGTTAGTTCCTGCATAACAAGACAAGAAGTATGTTGGGAAATTTGGAGAATGCCTATTGTATTAATATCCCCCTATTCTAACAAGTGGAAGCACTATGGAAGAGACACTAAAAGAATAACTTGTGTTAGCTTCTAGGTTACTCCAAAAGTGTTTGCACCATGTTTTGGGGTTCCTCATGAGATTCGAGGTACATAGTGTACGTTAAGTGATCATTAACTAGATGTTCAAAGATGGATTGTCACATGGGAGATGGTCCACAATGGATTTGCACATTAGAGACAACTTACTCAGTGGTTGCTTGACCTTAGTTGGGTGCTTGCTTGGTGTTCTTCCCTTTGGGCATTGGAGTTCTCTTGAAAGCTTGGGGGACATCCTTTATGATGGCTAGATGGAGAGGTTCGCTTGCTTGGATAACCCCCTAAATAGGAGGAGAATCATTGTGCATCTTTGAGGAGGGAATTAGGCCCTAGACAACATGGGGTAGCTTGGATTCATCTATGGAGGCTTGGAGTTGACTCAAGGATGCATGTTTGTGACATTGTTCAGGCCGGGGGAGTGGACCCAAACGGAGTACATAGATTAGGAAGAGCGATGGATTCCATGGGGGCTTGTGGCAAATGAGTGTGGACACATCTCGTGTAGCTACATCATCTTGGATCCCTTAATGTGTATGGCATCACCTTGGAGGTTGACATGGGTACCCCTGGAGTGTAGCGCTCCACTTATGTGAGCCTACATGTTATTGTCATAGGTTGATTGTAAGGGAATTGGCCCACATTGTATTGTTGGCCTCCCTTATATGCAGAAGGGAACTTGGACAACATCTTGAAGACCATCTCTATTAACATCTCTAAGACACCCAACATCATAGAAAACATCATGATTGGAGTATATTGTTTTCTTCACAAAGTTAAAAGCAATATTGTTCTTTTCAAGGAATATCTTGACGTATTTGTGTGGAGCTACAAACAAATTCCAAGTATTGACCCAAGAATGGTATAATATGGGATCAAAACTTACGAGAACACGAAACTTGCTCGTCAAAAGTTAAGACTGATTAATCCTTGAAATGTTACTACTATAAAAGTAGAGGTGGAGAAGTTGTTGAAAGTTGGATTTATCTACATGATGCCACTGACTAAATGGATATCCAACACAATTCCTATTGATAAGAAATAAATAACCATCCATGTATGTACTGACTTTCAAGATCTGAATAAGGCTTGTCCTAAGGACAATTACCCCATTCAAACCTATTACCAACCAGTGTGCACAAGGTGCTCACTAGACAAAAGATTTCATCCATTAGGGACCTTCTAGTCCCCCCATCAAGATCACGTAGTCTTCTACTCAGTTGTAATGCTTTTCACCTCCTTTTTCATGGTCAAAGATAGGTTGTTTGTATAATTTTGACATCCATTACATGTGTAAAAGGGATAGCCCGAGTGAGTTACTCATGTTATGACACCTTTGGAGTGTTTGTTTTACATAGTTGAACTTATATCCTAGTGATCAGAGCTCAACATGGTTTTTTCGCTCACACTTCCAAAGCCAAAGTATGTTATAACTTCGGTGCTTCAAGGTTGGTGTCTAAGTCCTTATGGTCGGATGTCAGAATTAGTTAGTCAACCATATTTGTCCCTTGAAGAAGCAAATTTGGAAAAAAAAGAATATGTAAAAATCACTCGAGGGGGTCAAATATCAAAAAGAAGATATTCCTAGCACATTCCCCCCTCAATCAGGAGCAAACATGGGTCTCCCCTATCCAAGGGAGCAAATTGGCGCTCTTACCTATCTCATGAGTCATCTCCAAGTCATAACTTGGCTCTCAATATTAATTATGGAGTTAACTCCTAAATTTGCTCAAGAGGGGCACATTAAGGTTTTGGAGGCTCAGTTAACTGATCAATTACTCCTAAATTTGCTCAAAAGGGGGCACATTACGGTTTTGGAGGCTCAGTTAACTCACCAATTACCTCTAATTTTTCTTAAGCTATCCTAAAGGTGGTGCATATATCTTGCATGCTCATGTATGAGATTTGAATTGATTGGATCTCCACAATATCATCCTATAGGTGGTGCATGGGAGGCAAAGTTAGGCCTAGTTAACTAAGTTAAACTCCAAATTTTTCTCTAGTTGATGAGTAGAGATGGCGCATTAGGGTAATGGAGGCCCAATTAAGTGAGTTAACCCCTTAATTTGCTCTGTTTGTCCTCCATTTGGCACATTTGAGGACTTTTCAAGCCTAGTTAACTCCCCAAATTGCTCTAGTCCACCTCCAATTGGTGCATCAAGGTTTTGGAGACCTAATTAGGGTTTTGGAGCCCTCCATGTGTGACCATCTCAAGGGAGGAAAATTCTAGCCTCCTTGTGCTATTTAAAGAAGCCTCTCCTCTCATTTTTGTTGTTGACTTAAGCTCAGAGCTTATTGTAATACTCTTTTGAGAATAAGATTTGTGAATAAAAGTAAGGCTTTGGAGGCTAATTGGGGCGTGGCTCATCAATTGCGTGGCATTATCTTGCTTATCGTCACCATATGGAGGTAATCAATATCTTATATTTTTAATGTACATGTTTCTTATTTCTCTATATGGTCATTGAATGGGGATTTACTCCCCAATTGAGTAAGATATTACTTCATAGATTTGTTAGTATAGATTTTATTGTATAGATCTAGTAATTCTAAAGTTGCAATGGTAAGCTAGATCTAGTTTAATTCATGTTTCTAGGTGCATATACTTAAAAGTTAATCATCTAGCACTTAGAGGCACAATTCATTATGAGTGGGCAATATTGAATCTAATATTTTAAGCATTTTAGCTTGTTTCCCATTGTCTAAACAGTCCTTGGATAGCATGTAAAACATCACTTACATCTCTTTAGAATTACAGACTTAACCCTCTTTCATTTGCTTGTTTTGTCTAACCTTTATTGGCAAGAGAAGCCTCCCTTTGGAAGAGATCAAAGAGCCCACATTTAGATCAATTTCCTCGTTGTTTCCTAATAGTTTCTTGCAGGTTTTGGATAGCGGGAAAACAGTCCAAGAGGAAGCTATCACTAACCACCATTCAACCCCACAGGGGGCTTCCTAAACAAAACATTTACCTCTTCTAATTTCTCCCTTCCACATCTTAACTTTGTAAGCCTGACTGTTTTCCATAAGGACCAAAAATAGGCATTTTTAAGGGATGATTTACCCGTTGTAACACATAAGGTAGGGTGGTGATATCAAATCCCCCCTACCCCACTCTATGTGTCATTTTCATGCATAAATTTTTGCTTTTCCCTTTTTTAGCTTAGCAGAGTTAGGTTTTCTAATTTGTTCAAGTAGTAATTAAACAACATTTTATTTCAGTTGGAAGGAATGTAGATGCATGCTAAGTTGTAATGTTTAATCATTCATGCACATTGTAAGTCACTCACTTAATTCCAACTAAAATCAAGCCTAAAACATTCTAATTAATTCCACAATTAATTAAAATCAACCTCCCTAAAAGACGAAACTCCGGTGTATATCATTCCATTTATTTGTCACTTATGGGAAAATTCTAAAGTTAAGGGGAATCAACTAGGTATTGACCGTGGGGACCCATCAAGCTACACCCTCAATTGGTGTCAGTGTTGGACATACCCCTGCAACTCCGATCTAGTCCCTTCTCATGTGGAACCACACTTGACAATACAAACTTGTTTCCACATACCTCGAGTATATTGGAAACTCCCTTTCCCTTAACAAATTCAATTTTAACAAACAATCAATCCCTGCACCAAGTAGATTCACAATTCGACGCACCCCCATTTAAAAAGCAAAGTCAATCCTCACCTCTGCGAGTTCACAATTTGGATTTCTTATGCTTTCTAGTAAGTTAGATAACATTTATTTTATGCTAGAAAAGTAATCTTTTAGCGTAGCTAGCAAGCTTTTTGTGATTCCATATTTGTATCCTTTTTAAAGCACTGGTCTATGATTTCATTTATGCGGAAGGCTTTGAATTGCTTGTTAATTTATCTTTGTTAGATTGCTTTCTTAGTGTATTTTATTAAACTCCTAAGTCGCCTTTTCCGAGGTGTCCATCCTAGATTTCATAGGGTCTACGTCCCTTAGCTTTTGTTTAGGAGTTTCCTAAACAGAAGGATTCGAGTGTTGTGGTGACAGTTGGCACCCCACTCGTTGACTTGCCCCCAAGGCCACTCTTAGTGGGTTGATATTTTTCTCACGTTCATTTGTGGATCTAGGTGGCAACATTTTGGAGTCGTTGCTGGGGATCAAATAGTTTTAACACCTGGGATTAACAACCTTTGTTTTTCTTGTTTTTACTTTATTTGATGAATCTTTTAGATTAGATCTCTAACTTTTTCATCTAGCGACTCCACTAAATTTTTTCAATTTTCTAACAAGTAATTTATAAAAAGAAAAAAATCTTTGAGAGATTATTATTGCATATTTTTCTTCTCACATATTAACTCCATTGAAGGGATAAAACCCTCCTCCTCCAAATGTTTGAAGATTTGTTGTGTGTAGAGAAGAGCACATGCGACACCTTGAATATCTTTGAAGCTCATTGTCTAACAACTCCACTGGGATGGTTGGGTATGAGGTATAGTGAATTATTATTTTTATAACCCCATTTTTAGATGGCTCCCCAATATGAGGATTATAAGCTCCTAGAAAGGTGTTTTCCTCATATTGACTTTAGAGGCACCCTTGGATCCCTAACTGTAGGCTTTGATACATTTAGAATGTTTGATTTCACTCCTACATATTGTGGGTATAATGATACACCTGACGATCACATTACATCCTTCATCAAAGTTGTGATTGATTTCAATATATTTCATGAAGATGATTTAATGAGGGTATTCTTTTGTACCCTCGAAGATGATGCTCAAGATTGGGTTATGGTTTGGTTTTAAGGAAGTCTCTTCCATGGAAGATTTATTCAAAAAATTTCTCCATGATTGGTCTCTTGAAGATGACAATTAAGAGATTGAGGAGGTTATAAAAATATTTCCTTACCTGAATTCCTTAAAGAAATAGAGCACATCTTGATTCAAAAGAAAAAGGAAAGAGTGAAAAGATCATTAAGGATACTATGGAACAGAAAGAATCCCTTACAGAACTCATGAAGAGATTCGTGATGAGGTATGTGATGGTCATGTTGACACTCCTCCATGTTCTCCTCATGGTGATGAAGGTTTGGTAAGCTTATCCCCCTGTAATATTTTTGAAACCAAACCTTCTAAGGATGATAATTGTAAACATGAAGAGGATGAGTAGAGCCAAGGGTATGATGCTATTGATGAAGACTCCCCCATCTTGGACACGGATTTGGATGATGATTATTGGACATACTTGGAAAATCCCATTGTTGATATATCCAGAGAAGAGAGTGTCGATTTTGAGACCTTTGAACATCGTGGTGTGGAGGAGGCACATTCAAACTATTCATATGATCATTCTCAAGTACACACAAGTACTAGTGATACAAACTTGGGGCAACCGTTCATTGAGAAGACATATTTGATGTAACCCATGGAGGGTCAGTCTCAGCCTTTATCTACACATGCAAAAGTTTCTCATGATTTGGAGCGGCCTTGATCCGGATTTATGTGGGAACGAAACAAAAGATAGCATATACAGAATCATGCACAGAGATATATAGTCACATACACAGATATATGGCAAGAAACACAACACAACGATACAATAAACACATATTCTATTAAATATCAGAAATAGAACAGACTGTAAATACAACAGTTAGAATGGTAGTAGCTATCTCTAGGAAGAGATGTGGCCGTTGTGCTCATTCGTGCCAAGATGATTACAAAGAGAGGCCGAAATGCCTATTTATCATAAGCATGAGGGAAAGAATCCCAAACATCCAAAAACCTAACCCTAGAAGATGAACCGTCATAAAGTTTGCGGCCCCAAGGTGGTTAGTTGAACAGTCAACTTCCCAGGGTCATAACTTTTGCATACAATCTCCGTTTGGGGCGCTCGGTAGCCCGTTGGAAATATCTATCCGAGGACTACGCCGAGGACCCTAAATAGAATGGCACTTCGACCCACAATTTCCCAAAAAACGTTGTTTAGGGCCTCAAAACGGCCCCAGAAGTTTGGGACTCAAAAAACTGTAGGAAAATTACTGGAAAATTGGCAAGATGGGAAACTATCTTGAGCCAGTAGAATAGGTGGGTGGCCACCGACATCCATCTGGATCAGGCCTGGGGCTTATGTTATTACAAAAAAAATTCAGCCTAGAATCCTTATCCTTTTGGATGAGTGTGATGGGTTTGTTGGGTTGCCTCATAATACATATATGTTTCTAAGTCCTGTCCAAAGTTGTATATAAGAAGCTTATGGGGAGACGTTCCATTCTTGGCAAGAATTTGATGATATTTTGCATGCTTATGATCTTCTTTTCAGCCCTTCCATCCTGAATATTCCAACAGGTTTGCATCCGATAATAAAGGTGTCCTTGTTTTGGTTGGTAACCAAACACAGGGAAAAAAGATTTAACATTGATAAAATGCTAAGGTGGCTACATTAGATTTTTTATTTCACCTAAAATTTGCTTCATATCATGCTTAGAGTAGGATAAATAAGCTCCTCAGAATGAGCATTTACTTTTTGCATTTATTTACAACATTTATTTTCAGTTATTTATTTTTAGTACTTAGAAATGTTAGTTTCATTTGCTAGTTAGGTTCATTCTTAAACTATGCAGCTGGTATTTTACTTTGATGGCTTCATTATGAACATGTGCTACTCAAGGTTTGCCTATCAAGATTGAAATGTTTTTACAGGTTACAAATTGGAGATTCTGGATTCTTGTTCGTTTTCCAAAGATCAAGCACACATCTCCAAGTAGGAGCCAATTGTTACCACAAAGTATGCACAAGGCATTCACTAAATAGAAGACTTCATCCATCAGGTACCTTCCAGTCCCCCTGTGAAGATCAAGCAAGCTTCTACTCAATTGTTGTACTTTGCACCTCCTTTGCCATGGTCAAAGAGAGGTTGTTTGTAAAATTTTGACATCCATTACATGTGTAAAAGGGATAGCGCGAGTGAGTCACTCATGTTAAGACACATTTGGAGTGTTTTTTTTACCTAGTTAAACTTAGATCCTAGTGATCAAAGTTCAATATGGTTTTTTCACTCACGCCTCCAAAGCAAAAGTATTTTATAACTTAGGTGCCTCAGGCTGGTGTCTTAGTCCTTATGGTTCGATGTCAAAATTAGCTAATCAGCCATGGTCCTAGAGTCATGCATGGCATATTTGTCCCTTAAAGAAGCAAATTTGGAAAAAAAGACAGCAAAAATCACTTGAGAGGGTCAAATATAAAAAAAGGGGCTATTCCTAGCACATTCCCCCCTCAATCAAGATCAAACATGGTCTCCCCTCATCCAAGGGAGCAAAGTGGCGCCCTTACCTATCTCATTAGTCATCTCCAAGTCATAACTTGGCTCTCAAGATTAATTGTGGAGTTACCTCCTAAATTTGCTCAAGAGGGGCACATTAGGGTTTTGGAGGCTCAGTTAACTCATCATTTACTCCTAAATTTGCTCAGGAGGGGTGCATTAGGGTTTTGGAGGCTCAATTAACTCATCAATTACTCATAATTTTGCTTGAGCTCTCTTAAAGGTGGTGCATATCTCTTGCATGTTCATGCATGAGATTGATTTGATTAGATCTCCAAGATATCATCCTAGAGGTGGCACATGGGAGGCCAAGTTAGGCCTAGTTAATTGATTTGAACTCCAAATTTTGCTCTAGTTGATGAGTAGAGGTGGCACATTAAGATATTGGAGGCCCAGTTAAGTGAGTTAACCCCTCAATTTGCTCTAGTTGTCCTCCATATGGCGCATTTGAGGACTTATCAAGCCTAGATGGCTCCCCAAACTGATCTAGTCCTCCTCCAAGTGGCACATTAGGGTTTTGGAGACCTAATTAGGGTTTTGGAGCCCCTCCATGTGTCACCATATCAAGGGGGATTTTAAATAGCCTCCTTGTGTTATTTAAAGAGGCCTCTCCTCTCATTATTGTTGTTGGTTGAAGCTCGGAGCTTATTGCAATACTCTTTTGAGAATAATATTTGTGAATAAAAGTAAGCCTTTGGAGGCTAATTGGGGTGTGGCTCATCAATTGTGTGGCATTATCTTGCTTATCATCTTCATTTTGAGGTAACCAATATTTTATGCTTTTAATGTACATGTTTATTGTTTCTTATTTCTTCGTATGGTCATCGAAAGGCGATTACTCCCCAATTGTGTAAGATCTTAGTTCATAGATTTGTTAGTATAGATTTTATTGTATATTGATAGAGGAGTTTGATTTTAGCATTGCACTGAGTTTGGATCATGCTATATTGACTTTCTCCATAGAGGTTTCACCCAGAGAAGAAGAAAGCAAGGAGGATCTTTCTCTCTGCATGTGTATTAATAATAAATATTGTCTGTGCAGGTTATCTCATCCATTGAGCAGCTTGAGGTTAGCCTAGAGCAACATTTCCCTCTCAGTGACTCTTCTAATAAAGCAAGGCCCTCGAGGTCATTCCTTGGTGACTCCATTATCCCCATCTCTTGGTATAAAGCGCAAATCTCTTTCTCACTTATCTTTCTAACCTTCCAAATACTACAAGAAATTACTCTCTTTTATTTTTATTTCATGCATGCATCTATATTTTCAAGTAAATCTTGAGTAGGGAAGGTATCAAATCAGCTACAAGAACCCTTCATCGACGGAGAACAAGAAGAAGTTTACGAGGAGATGTGTTTGCATACATAGATCTCTTTGATAAGCAATTGAATACATTAAAGAGTAGATCTAGGAAAAGTATTGCATGCATAGTTTCCTAACAAAATTCATTGTATTCTTCACATGCGTATAGATATAGTACTTATAAAGTTCCAATCATAAGCTAGATCTACTTTATTTCATGTTTCTTGGTGCATATACTTAAAAGTTAATCATCTAGCACTTAGAGGCACACTTCTTCATGAGTGGTCAGCATTGAATCTTATATTTTTGAGCATTTTATCTCACTTCCTGTTGTCCGAACAATCTTTGGACAACATGTAGAACATCACTTACATCTCTTTAGAATTACAGATTTAACCCTCTTTCATTTTGCTTGTTTTGTCTAATCTTTATTGGCAAGACAAGCCTCCCTTTGAGAGAGATCAAAGAACACGCTTTTAGATCAATTTCCTCGTTGTTTCCTAACAGTTTCTTGAAGGTTTTGGACAGCAAGAAAACAATCCAAGAGGAAGCTAGCATTGGCCAACATTCAATCCCCTAGGGGGCTTCCTAAGCAAACCATTTACCTCTTCTAATTTCTCCCTTCCACATCTTAACTTTATAAGCCTAGTTGTGGGCCATTAGAACCAACAATAGGCATTTCTAACGGCTAATTTTCTCGTTGCAATACATAAGGTAGAGTGGTTGTGTCAAATCCCCCCTAACCCTCTCTATGTCATTTTCATGCATGACTTTTTGCTTTTCCCCTTTTTAGCTAAGCATAGTTATTTTTTCTAATTTGTTTAAGTAGTAACTAGACAATATTGATTTCAGTTGGAAGGAATTTGTATGCATGCTAAGTTGCAATGTTTAATCATTCATGCACATTGTAAGTCACTCACTTAATTCAACTAAAATCAAGCTTAAACCATTCTAATTAAGAATGATAAGTTGTTAATCAAGGTTAGAGGGACTCCTTGTTAAAATAAAATATTGTCTACATATAGGAGGATGATGGCTAATCTTGCCATGTTCATTCTTGCATAACTTTATTCCTCCAAGCAATCCTCTAACTTGTCAATATAAATACAAAAAATAGAAAGTGATTGATAACAACCTTGCTTAACCCCTATATTACAATTAATTTCCTTTAAAAAAAGCTCGTCATTTCTAAAGTTGGCAATAGCCCTCTCATGCAGCATTATTACTGCAACCCTCAACCTAAAAGGAACCCCAATATCTTCTAGCCTCTTCCAAAGGTTATTTGAAGGACTAAGTCAAAATATTTTCTGAAGTCAATGAAACCTCGCGAGTGATTTTAACCTTGTTTTTTCAGCAAGATTTAGTTGTAATTGTAAGGGTAATTAGGTGGTCTAATGTCAAACTATAACTGTGAAAACCATATTATCATGACTTTTAGTCAATGAGCTAAACTTCTTCTCCAATATTAATCCATACAACTTAGCCAAATGAAAGATTATCCTAAAAGTCCTATATTATAAAGGCCTGCTTTTGTCACCAATTTCAAAAATAGAACAACAACTTCTTCTCCAATGTTTTTTGTCCGAGGCTTAGGATAGCATTCCTTTACTACTATATCAAAAAGGTTGTGAGTGTGAAGAATAAGAATAGATCCTACAATCTTAAAAAACTTAACTTGTTAACCTTCAATGTCTCTGTACCTTTTCTTTTTGCAAGGCATTTTACTTCAATCTCATATTTTTTGATATTGAAAATGTTTTCAGTCATAATGGTTTGGTTGTTAGCAAAAACGTCAGGGAATAATTAGTAGATATTTTTTAGATGCAAGTTTAAGTTTACAGATAATTATATTATAATTCTCTTTAGACTTCTAAGTTAACATGTATTTTTTTTTCCAATTAGAGGAAACTCCCTTTAATAGGAAAAACCTATATCCATATCATGTACTTGATCCCTCACTAATGGAGTGGATTCCCAATCAAAACACTTTTGTGTTTTGATTTACGTAATGTTTTAATAAAAATTACTTTTAGTTTCGATTTGGTTGGATGAACTCAAACATGAGAACAAGTAACTTGTAAATGTCATGAAAATGACATATCCTATCCCAATTAAGTATATAATGTTTGATTGGAATAGTGTTTTTGCTCAAATATATTTTTATAATCAAAACAATGAAAACACAACTCCACTAAATATTGATAACCTACTTATTTTGGAATAAACACAAATATATCAGACTTAATTTTAATTGAACTAAATTAATTAATTATCTCATATTTTTATAATCAAAACAATGAAAACACAACTCCACTAAATATTGATAACCTACTTATTTTGGAATAAACACAAATATATCAGACTTAATTTTAATTGAACTAAATTAATTAATTATCTCAATCTTACCTTAGCTGCAAGAGAAGTTTGGGGGGCCAATGCTCCGTTGGACCCACTGCCAGGATTTTTAGTAATATGTTTGATGATTCTAATATACTTGATGGTATACCAACCCCTTTGCTACCTACCTTGAGGAATGGCCATGTAGGTAATTCTGGTATCGCTACAAGATTAGATCGGTTCCTTATGGCAACGAATTTGACTAGGAGGATTGGAAGATTCGGATCTTGGGTTGTTAATACTGGACTATCGAATCATATGTCAGTTTGCTTGCAGCTAGAAGATGAATTCTCAAGAGTCCCGTATCCTTTCAAATTCAATCACTCTCATATAGAATTAGATGAGTTTAATAAGTCATTAGAGATAAGTGGAAAGCATTGGAGTAGGTTACAAGTAATTCTACAATGCATATCATGACTCTCAAATTAAAAGAAATTAAAAATTCAATTATTCAGTGGGAGATGCTTTTTAAACACGAGATGAAAGAACATCTTATCCTTATTGAGGCAAAGATTCACTCTATTTACTCTAGGATTGGAACTTTGGTTTTCTCAGATCCGGATAAAGATATTTTCATTTTGGGGATCCTGGAAGCCAGGAAGCCCTGCATCTTGCAATTGGAAGAGGAGGCTTGGCAGCTAAAAAGCAGGGCTGAGTGGGTAAGTCAAAGGAACAATAACACCCCGTTTTTATATAAATTTGTCGATCATGAAAGAGTACAAAACTCTATCTGGGATTTAGTTTTTATTTGAATAGGACTCATCTCACTTCCCAAAAAGCTCTGGAACAGGCTGCAATAACTCATTTTGGTACTCTATTTCAGGAGAGTGGAGACAACAATATTGGGGCTCAGATGCAGGTTGTGCAGTGTTACCCAAGGATGTTTTCGAATGATGGGTCAAAAAATATTGGTATGCCGATAACTCTAAAAGAGATTAAAGACATACTGAATAAATTTGCAAAATTCAAAAGTCCTGGATTTGACGGTATGACTGTAGAATTCTTTCTACATTTTTTTTATGTTATTGGTATTGATATTTTGAATATTATTGAGGAAGATAGAGTGAAGGGAAAGATCTCGGGGCTATTAATGCTACATTTATAGCTTTAACTCCTAAGAGATCTAAAGCTACTTCTTTCAATGATTACAAACTTATCTCTGTGTAATCTTATTTACAAAGTTATTGCTAAATTCATAGCTAAAAATATCGAGAGATACCTGGCCGCTAGTATCTCAAAGGAACTATTTGGTTTTTTTTTAATAACACACTTACTTTTGATGCCATTGGAACGGCTAAGGAAAGTCTCCATTCTATCAAGCATTTGAAAAGGAAGGCTGTAATTTCGAAGATGGATTTGGTGAAAGCCTGTAATAAAGTTAACTGGACATTTTTTAGATTGGTACTGCTGCAAATAGGATTAAGTCTGGAATTTACTGATTGACTGATTGGATAATGGGTTATGTGACAACAACAAACTTTGATGTATTAGTCAATAGTTCTCCCACGGACATTTTCAAAGGGTGTAGAGGTTTGAGACAAGGATGTCTCTTATCCCCATTACTTTTTCTTATTGTTGTTAAGGGCCTTAGCAGGTTAATTGATAAAGCTAGAAGGAATGGAAGGTTAACGGGATCAAAATTTCCTCCAATCATTTTATTATCCATTTATTATTTATGGACGATGTTCTTCTATTTGAAAATTGAACAGTTGAAGAATGGTCTACTTTGTATGATATCATTAACCTATTTTGTGAAGCTACAGGAATGGAAGTCAGTGAGCAAAAATCCTGTTTTTAGTAAATGACATATGTTAAGGAACATGTCAAAAATTTGTTTCCTTACCACATGGAGCATCTTGAGAAGGGAATCAAATATATTGGATATTTTCTAAAGCCAAATAATTATTTGAAGAACTATTGGTTGTGGTTACTCTCGAAGGTTGAGAAAAGGATTAGCTCTTGGATCTACATATGACTTTCACTAGTATTGCTGGTATTGCTGAAGTTGGTTCTTCAAAACATACCTGTTTATTAAACAAAATTAGACAAAGATGATTCAGCTTTCTTTGGTTGGGATCAAAATCCAACGAAGGTATTCACCTGGTTAAATGGTCTAAAATTGCTTCTCCCAAAAAGTTTGGTGGATAACCAGGTCTAAAATTGCTTCTCCCAAAAAGTTTGGTGGATGGGGGGTGAAGAATCTATTCTGGTTAGCTCATGCATTGGCCTTAAAAGAGTTTATGGAGAAGGTTGTTTGGACAAGATTTATGGTGTGATGTACTTAAAGACAAGTACCTGAAGAATATTTATGTTTCGGAATGGCTTAGAGGTTTGAAAAGAAATTATTATTCAGTCTCTAATATTTGGAGAGGATTACTTGACACTTTTCCTTATTTGAGCAACTAGTGTGCATGGAAGATTGGTAGGGGTGATGAGGTCAAAATCGAGCTCGATCCATTTATTAGAAGTAATGAGTATTTTAAACTCTCGTCTTCTATCATCACAACTCTCAGGTCTTTTGGAATTTATTATCTGTCCCAAATTAGAAACTGTGTGAATGGTTCTAGAGAATACTATTGGCTTCTATCTAAAGATCTCAGTTTAGTAGGACAGCTCTCCGAAGAATGGGATAACATTGTCAAAGGTTTATATCATAATGGCACTGGACTGTCGGATGACGACGACTCCATTGTTTGGTCTTGGTTTTGGAACACAGCAATGGGACAGGTTACTGCCAAGGTGACATATGAGGCCATTGTTCTCATATCAGATGAATTACACGAAAAATGGTGGTACAAACACCTTTCGAAAGGAATTGCGCCTTCAAAGATTCTTTGAAACTTTTTTGTTAGCTAGTCTTTGAAAAAAAGTTATGATAATTTGATCAAAAGAGGAGGATATGGTCCTTATTTCTGCTCTCTATTTTGTAGGGGAGGAATCGATTGAACATTTACTCCTTTTATGTGCGTTCTCTCAACAAGTGTGGAAGGAAGTTTCTTTCTTGATAAAGACTTCTAAAAAAAATGGGTAGGTAACAATCTCCTTCATTGTTTTGAGAACTGGGTTACAACTAATAGTGCTTTTAATCATTTACCTCTTTTTGTAATTTGGGTGCTGTTATCTTTTAATGTACAGCCAAATGTATTCAGGGTCTGTTCTAAAATTGATGGATTATTTAATGAATTCTAAAAGTGAAAAGGCTAACAAGGTATAAAACATCATTGCTCCATTATTACTTACAACTTATCTTATTGGTTTTTTTTAATGGAGCAGCCCCAAATAGATCAATGTGGTACACGGATGGTGATTAAGTTGAGTAATGATCATTATTATCAACTACTGTGGATGGACGTAAGATCTTGCACTAATACGAGATCCGAGCTATTAGCTCTTTAGGGTTTACTTTTCTTTGCTTACTCAAAAGCATTTCTTTCATTACAGGTAATTACTTTTCTTTGCTTACTCAAAAGCATTTCTTTCATTACGGGTGATTGGTGACTCTAGTGGCATTATTGATTTCGTAATTGGGCGTGCTAACTTACAAGTGAATAGTCTGGACTACTGGAAAAACAAGTGTTAATTTACAAGTGAATATTCTGGACTACTCTGGACTACTGGAAAAACAACAACAGAGATTTACAATCAAATTTTGATTATTTGTCCTTTGCACATATTTATAGACAGTTCAACTCATTGGCAGACCATCTATCAATACAGGCAATTAGAGTAGGTGAAGGTGTTCTTTTCTTTGAGGAGCTAGAGGATCATAGTGTGGTTTCTGCAGGAAAAATCCAAAAAAAGTGTTAATTTACAAGTGAATATTCTGGACTACTCTGGACTACTGGAAAAACAACAACAGAGATTTACAATCAAATTTTGATTATTTGTCCTTTGCACATATTTATAGACAGTTCAACTCATTGGCAGACCATCTATCAATACAGGCAATTAGAGTAGGTGAAGGTGTTCTTTTCTTTGAGGAGCTAGAGGATCATAGTGTGGTTTCTGCAAGAAAAATCCAAAAAAAGTGTTAATTTACAAGTGAATATTCTGGACTACTCTGGACTACTGGAAAAACAACAACAGAGATTTACAATCAAATTTTGATTATTTGTCCTTTGCACATATTTATAAACAGTTCAACTCATTGGCAGACCATCTATCAATACAGGCAATTAGAGTAGGTGAAGGTGTTCTTTTCTTTGAGGAGCTAGAGGATCATAGTGTGGTTTCTGCAGGAAAAATCCAGGCATATTAAGTCTCTTCTGGAATATATGGGTTACAAGCATATTAAGTATCTTCTGGAATATATGGGTTGGAATGAAACATATTAACTTTTTGGTTTATTTTGGGACTCGTATGCACCAAAAGCAATTTGACATACTCAATGCTGGGAATGTCGTATTTTATAGGCTTCTTGAAAGGAGAGATATCCTGCCATATAGTGGAAGACCTGAATTGATAAAGGTTTTGTAAGGTACATTGACGATACTGTTATCTTCGTGAATATCAAGATGTAGTTTTTATCTGGTGAAAAAATTAATTAATTATTTAATTTCAATAAATTATAACTTATAACTTACATCAAATTTAACAAAAAAATTAATATCATTATTTTATTTATACAATACTTAACTATAGTACATACTTTTAATATTGTGATTCAAAAATCGATAATTTGACCTTGCTGCATTTTGATTTTGATTAAAATATGGTTATGTTAACACGAATTTAAAAACAAAGTGTAAAACTTGATAAACGGCCTCAAAGATATAGGCGAAAAATAACTAACACTCAAACATATACCTATGTTCTTTTAAATTAAAAAATGATTTACAAATAAAATAAAACAATGCATTTCATTGGTTAAAATTTGAAAATCGTGTACACCCCTAAACCAATCACCATATAACCACGACCTATTAACTACTCTTAAATTTAATTTCAAGTGATGTCTTAATGGTGGGATTGTCCCACTGAATTGCATCCCACCATTCTCTATTATCACAGCTTATGCTCTCTAGACACTTTAGCTCATCCCATCTCCCACGCATTCTCTTCAATCGCGGACACACCCTTACATCCAGAGTCTTGAGCATGGGCAACATTGACGCCCCCTCTCCCAACCCTCCACCTCCACTTGATGACGCCCCCCTCTGCCAAGCCTCCACCTCCACTTGCTGCTGCTCCTGCCCCTGCCACTGCCCCTGCCCCCACGCTCTCCAATGACCCTAACTTATCAAGACAAAGCTCCTGTAGCTTTGGATAGCCCATCCCCAACTCCAACACCTCCAACTTATCGCAGTACTCTAACTGTAGCGTTCTCAAACATGGCAATTCATGCAACTCAGCGGGGAGCTCTTTCAACTGCTCACAAGACCAGAGCACAAGGCATGCTAGCTTTCGGAATTCATTAACCCAACTAGGCAGTCGCTCCACATCGCATCCCCAAAGCCAGAAATATTCCAGATCTTTCATCGCCTGCATATCCTGCGGAAGGTAATCTTGATTGGCACCACTACATTCCAGCCTTAGATACCTCATCTTCGACCAATTTCCCATAACCCCTACCTTGATTGGCGATTTCATTCTCACCCCTAACACCCTGAGGCGGCGCAAACTTTGCAGGTCCTTTAAAGAAGCATTCTTCCTTTCTGCATTCGCGTCCTCCTCGAAATCCAATGAAATGCTTGATTCCATCCTCAATCTTTCCAGTGAAACCAATTCCGAGATCCCACGCGGAAGATGGCTCAACCCTTTGCATCCCACAATATCGAGGGCCCTCAGACGTTTGAGTTCACTTATCCTCTCCGGAAGGTACAGTAGCTGATCATTGAAATTAACGTTCAAGAACTGAAGCTCCTTCAGGTCGCCAATGGTTTCCGGCAACTCACAGATGGCCGTGGATTGTAGCTGGAGGGAAGCAAGATGCTTCAGATTTCCGAGACAAGGCGGCAGAGACGTTATGTCAGTCTCACTGAGATCGAGGACCTTCAGTGAGGACAACTCTCTCAGGAAGCTTCCAGGAACTTCTTTAATACCACTATTCCTGCTTAGCAGCAAAACTGAGAGGGACGAGCATGCGAAGGTTGTCGGCAGAGAGTGTAGATGATTATCCATGAGTGACATTCTTTCCCAGCCCTTGCCATCGACTTCCTCAACGGCAAAATCGGTCATGCCCTGCCCGGCTTTAAAATAACACCTGTGCTCCTTCTCCGCAATGCGAATCGCCAGATCACGAAGGACATCGTGTATTTTTACAGAGTAAATCCTTCCCACTTCATCATTTTTTACCACCTCAATCAAACAACGATCTCGGAGGAAGTTGATAAAACTGTGCGCAGTGTCAGGCAAATAGCTGTCTCCACTGCCTTTCACCAGACCTTCTGCTATCCAGCTGTCTATGACCTCTTCACAGATGATTACTGTGTCTTCGGGATAAGCTGCAAAACAGAGAAAACAAGTTTTCAAATAATCTGGCAGACCATTGTAACTCCATTTCAGACGTTGAAATAGTTTTTCCTCAGCTTCATCGTGCATGCCATAAAATGTCTCATCAATGTTTTGTATCTGACTTAAAGCATACTCCCACTCATGTCGATAAGTATGGTTTCTCATTGCAGCAGCAATTACGTTTATAGCCAGTGGGAGACCCTTGCATTCCCATGCGATTTCCCTAGCAACGTCTGCTATTTCCTGTGGAACATTTCCATTTGGAAAAACTCGGATACAAAACAGCTGCCAGCCATCATCTTCCGACAGCGGTTTCACTTCTATTATCTCTCCCGCTCCCATTCCGGTACACACTTGTTTAATCCGAGTAGTCAAAACAACTTTAGAACCTTTGTCATTCAATGGCACTCCTAAACTGTGCAGCTCAAGAGTCCTCCACATATCATCCAGTATCATAAGAAACTTTTTACCTCCTAAATAAGAGTTCAGTCTATGCTTTCTCTCTTCCAAAGTATCTGGAAAGTTATGTAAATTTAATCTCTTGGCAATGCTATCTTGCAGACTTGAGATCTCGCAATCTTTGGAGACGGTTACCCAAATTATGAGATCAAATGAGTTGCGTACCTGGAGGCTGTTGTTGATGGTTTGAAGCAGCGAAGTCTTACCGACTCCACCCATGCCGTGAACAGCAATAATTCGAATGTTGGTATCTTCGGTTAACAGCTGCTCAAGCTTCAACTGCCCAGATTGTATTGCATTTCCAACAAAACCAGTTTCAGGGATCTCAATCGATATCTGGGCGGCCGGAGTATGGTCGCTGTAATCCCCGCTTTGAGGAAAATCTGACTGCTTTTCTGAGTGGAGTTGAGCAACAGTCAGTTTCCAATCTACGATGTCTTTGCTGATTCTGTACCGGTAGAGGCAGTTAGGGCAGCAACTGAGGCAGTATTTGTGTTGCCGGTAGTGGTACTCCTCGTAAATAGATCGTGAACTTTCGATGGCCCCGTTCGCCTTATCCAACCAAGTCCGCACTATTCTTTTAGCGGGTTTTTGTTCTTGAGCGAGCTTCTCATTTATATCATGTACTATATCACCCAGACGTTGAGCTTGAGCTTGCATGTCAGTGAGAGCTTGAGGCAAAGAAATGACCATTTTCACATCTTGAACAACTTTGTTCCAAAGGCCGCTCAAAACATTGCTCGAAACATTGGTTGCAATTCCAGTAACAGTACTAATGCCGGCCATTGGCTTCACGAGAATTACAGAGCGTGAATCCCAGAGAGCGTGAATCCCAGATCAGAGGCGCAAGGCAATATTAAGATTGCTCTTCGGTATACCACAAAATCACCAGCAAGATCAGGATTTCGCTTCGCTCAAACTGGGGTGAGGCGCTGAATGGATCAGGGAGTATTAATTTATTTTCTGGTTCTGCTCCATCCGCATAACTTGGCTTTAGATGAGTACAAAGCAAAGTATTTGTTAGGTGCAAGCAAAGTAGCACTAGAATAAAACAATGTTGCATAGCTACGCAAACCCTGCCAAAAGCTTATTGCGTTAGCTATAACCTAGATACTAAGTCCCTAATTATTGTAACAAATCAACGAGGTTGAAGTTATATGTGAAATCAGTGTAACAAATAAACGAAGTTGAAGTTATATTTGTAGGTTCATGAATTTTTTATGTAATAGGCATCATGCTACAATTAAATAATAAATACATCTTTTGCTGAAAAAAATAAAAAATACATCTTTATTATTATGATGTTGATGTGTTTTTTTGCACCGAGTGAAACGAGGTGCTCTACAGCTAGTATAGGGGAGATCTTGTGAGTCGAGTGTTTGTCAAGTAACAAAATAATAATCAAATAATAAAAATATGTAACGTGGGCCATTAATAAAAAAAAAAAAAAAAAATCCAAAAGAATCCATGTTGACTCATAAAATAAAAAAATAATTATGAAAAGTAATAAAAAAATCAATCTTTGTTTATAAAATAAAAACTTAAAACTTAAACCCTGATGTATAAATTAAATAAATTAACAACAAAAAATACACCTCAAGAAATTGGATCCCTCTCAATGCTTGATAGATCCGAGTTTAAGATGGATCTACGCTGGTTTATTATATCATACCACTTGTATGGTTGAATTTATATAATAACAAAAGCATCGTTATATACTTCAAAGAATCATCAATAAAATAATATATAATGTATTATAAATAATGGAGTTGGAAGGAAATTACAGATACATTTTTTTCCAACCAAAAAGTCTTTTGCTATTTACAAGAAACTTACAATAGACATATATCCTATAGATAATTTCAAGTATAAAAAATACAAATAATACCTGCATTCCAGTTACATTTCTAGTATAATATATAAAACTATTTATTTAAATATTACATTAAAGTTTTTAATTACATATATCCATATATCTGATTTGGACAATAAACTATTCACGCAACAAAAGTAGTCTATGTATCCAAAAAAAACTATAAGAGCTAATAAAAACTAAGTGAGCCCTCTGCCCTGCTCTGGTGGCCCACAAAATGGGTGAAATGAAGCCATCTGCAGACCCCTTTTACATAAGGAGTCTGCCCTGATTAAAAACATGGGAAATATGCAGAAAGTCAAGTGAAGAGAATTCATCAATAAATCAACTAATCCTCTGCTTCCAGTGTGCAAGGGATGCCACCCAAAGTAAACAATAACAATATGCCAGTGAGTCTCCAAGAACCTGGAAATCTGTGAGATTTTTAGATCTAGCAAAGTATAATAATCCCCCAAGATCAAGAAGCTCCACTCTGGAGTTGCTACCTACCTCACATCCAAAATACAATTAGTAATACTCTGAAAGGGAAATAATCAACAAACAACCTTCATCAATAAATCAACTAATCCTCTGCTTCCAGTGTGCAAGGGATGCCACCCAAAGTAAACAATAACAATATGCCAGTGAGTCTCCAAGAACCTGGAAATCTGTGAGATTTTTAGATCTAGCAAAGCATAATAATCCCCCAAGATCAAGAAGCTTCACTCTGGAGTTGCTACCTACCTCACATCCAAAATACAATTAGTAATACTCTGAAAAGGAAATAATCAACAAACAACCTGCAGCACAGTAACCAAACTGTGCTGCCCCATTGAAATATCCCAAAGGCCTACAGTAATCCACCTTTGGGGAATAACAAGGACGAGAGTGAACCTGTTTCTGCTTATCCGAGACTCCACCTTTGGGGAATAACAAGGACGAGAGTGAACCTGTTTCTGCTTATCCGAGACTTCAGATATATAACGAATCAAGATGGAGCGAACCTGAACATAGGTAGGCCCGATATCCTCGAAAAGGACAGCATTCCTCAGACGCCAAATGCCCCAGATAAAAAACAATAGAAAAGAAGAAAGAAATCTCTTGCTACTAAATTAACATGCCAAAACTGTGTCCAGTGTACCCGTGTTCCACATAAAGTCGATATCCCATATGCCAGTAACCGCATGCCAAAGTAGATACATATTTGGTTTACAGTGAGGATGTATTCATTTAGTAGTAGATGGTGTGGATATTTTAGTTTGGTCCAGGGACGAGAAGACTGTAATGTAATTGGTAAACTTGTCGATGAAGTAATCTTCCATTCATCTTTTGAAGTAGAACAAAATTGGTCTTATTTTTCTCTTTCGAAATGGCATGTCCTATTAAAGATTAAACTTACTATTGGCTTTGGAATTCTTACTCGGGATAATTGGGTAAAGAGGGGGCTGTGGTCTTAATATTTGTATCATGTGCAATAATGAAGCACATATTATAGATCATTTTACTATCTTTTTACAAAGCTGGTTTGGCACTAAAAAAGAAAATTTTCAGAATTGCCTAAAATTGGGTATTTCAGTTATTGAAACTCAATTTACAAAACTGGATTCAAGGAGTAAAAGTATGGGAAAATTTGGAAACACATGAATGGGGTCTTATTTGATGAAATTATTGCTTTTGCGGATATCCATAAGGTGAAGGGAGGAGGACTGATTAAAAATCATATGGTTGTTAGAGGTCCTTTTTTAAGTAACAGTTGCCCTGTTGGTTTTTTGGGTGAAGTTTCTCATAATAATAGATTAAGATGTGGAGCTGGAGTATATTTTACAAGGTGAATTGCTTGTTAGTTAGCGTATTTTATATTTTGCTTCCACATATGCTAGTAGCTAAAAACTCCAAAATAATTATTAATTGAACTACCTAGAAATGTCAACTTTAAGTAGCTTCTCTAAAAGGCTTGATGCATAAAACTAAAAGAATTCAGATTCAGACTGAAATTCATTCATTATGAAGAGATGAATGGTTCATCTGTCCTTACGGAGAGCACCCTTTCTATTTTTAAAATTGGATATGTTGTATTTTGTTTTAATGGAAAATTGTTGCATATGCCATTTAGATTAGATTTTGAACTTTTAGACTGACTTTCTAGTTTCTTAGTTCTGGAAAGGTGATCTTTATGTAAGCTCTAGCATAGTGCTTCTTTGTATATTTATATTTTGAATAAAAAGAATAGTTTTTTCTTGGTTAAAAATATATTTTAAATATTAAAAATAATAGAAAATTTACATTGTATTTATTAAATGAATCATAACTATATATATATTAATTAAGGAATATCTATATTTAAAAAAATTGGTTAAAAACAAGTACAAGTATGGTCTGTTTTCCCATATAAACTTAACGGTTATGATTCTATCCCCATATTCCTTTCACCAATACCATTGAAAATAGGATAAAGTTTCACACTCTGTTGTTTTTTAGGGTGGTTCAAAATATCAATATTTTGAATGCAGTATACATTACAATATTGATGCTAGTTGTTTCTAACTTTCTCGCCACATTCACCAGTAAATTTGTGCGCATAACGCTACATAAAATGGTCTTGGAGAGCTCAAGCTATCTGAAATAAGCTTAATTTTCATGTTCTCTGTCTAGATAAGCTCAAATAATCTTAATTTTCAGGCGCCCTATCCTTAAAGGTGAAAAGATCCTATATAATAATAATGGTAACATATCCTGTGCCCCATGTAGAAAACCACCATAAAATCCCTTGGGTAAATGTGAATGGGCAGGTAGCGTTCAACACTTGGCCCTTCATACCAAGATGGTTACCACTCACTATTTGGTTACCACTCACCATTGAAAACAATAACAATGACTTTGGTATTAGACATCTGGATACTAGTGTTTTGGAAGGCATATTTTATGAAGCATCACCTGCAGCAAAGGGTTTTTACTTTTACTAACTCACTATTTCTAAAGTAGTTTAGATTTTTTTTATAATTAAAATTGTAATTTTAAGTTGTTAGAAATGTATATTCAAAACCTCTCTAAATCCATTTTTAGACTCAAAAATACACTTTAAACAATAAAAACCAAAATAAAATCACCAGAATTCAACAAAAATCACCCAATAAACCAAAATAAGATCACCCGAGTTCAACAAAAATCACCCACCAAAATAAGATCACCCAAGTTCAATAAAAAGTTTAACTTCTGATCAAAATAATTATCAACCCTCAAATTTATTCCACAAACGGTTGTTTCTCTGTAATTCGAGCTGGGAATGGTTTCCTAATCAAGGCCAGTGACTTTCGCTCTGTACCTTTGATAATGGTGTTCGTTCCAACCAACGTCGATCTGTCATATCTGGTAGCTTTGATAATGGTGTTTGTTCCAACCAAAGTTGGTCTGTCATATCTGGTAGCTTTGATAATAGTATTCGTTCCAACCAACGTCGATCTGTCATATCTTGCAAGTTTTGGGTATTTTGAGTGTGCCCGTTCCAATGACGCTATGGACACTGGCAAGTTACCAGCCCTCACTCTGAATGCTTAAGTGCAGTACCCTCACCTCAAAGAAAAAGCCAAGGAGAAGTCTGGCAGACCAAGGATGGAACGCTTAAGTGCAGTACTCTCACTCTGAATGCTGCCAGGGATTGAATACTTAAGTGCAGTACTCTCACTCTGAGGGTGAGGGTGAGTGATGAGGGTGCGTTATCCTGAATACTTAAGTGGAGTACTCTCACGCTGTGAGTGAGGGTGACTTATCCTGTCGGTGACAGAAAATTTTCCGGCTAGACACAGTTTCATTTCTTCTCATTATTTTCGTCGGATCTAAGAAACAAATCGCAGCGGGGCGATTTGAGTGCCAGTTATCCCACGCCGACGCCGAGGGAGAGGGGAAATCTTTATCCGAGAAAAAGCCAAGGAGGAGTCTGGCAGACCAAGGATTGAACGGGATTGAACGCTCAAGTGCAGTACTCTCACTCGGAATGCTGCCAGGGATTGAATGCTTAAGTGCAGTACTCTCACTCTGAATGCTTAAGTACAGGAGGGTGAGGGGAATTCTTTATCCGAGAAAAAGCTTAAGGGGGAGTCTTGCAGACCAAGGATTGGAAAATTACCTATAAGCAGAGATGCAGATCCTTGATCCTTGCTTGAGCACCCAGAAGCCTACTCTAGAAAGAACTAATAAGGTAAGGAATCCTTTGGAGAAAATAAACCTCCAGGTAGGATTGACGGCGCTCCCTAAGATTTGTTAAGTTAAATTTTATATTAATGGAAGTAAATCATAAAATGTTTGAGCTTTGACTGCTGCAGGACGGACTTAGGAAGAAATTCGTTCTCTCCTAAATAAGAGTTCAGCCTATGTTTTCTCTCTTCCAAAGTACAGGATCTATCTGGAAAGTCCTTTAATTTTAATCTCTGGGCGATGATATCTTGCAGATTTGAGATCTCACAATCTTTGGAGACGGTTACCCAAATAATGAGATCAGATGAGTTACGTACCTGGAGGCTGTTGCTGATGGTTTGAAGCAGCGAAGTCTTACCGACTCCACCCATGCCGTGAACACCAATAATTCGAATGTTGGTATCTTCGGCTAACTGCGCAGATTGTAATGCATTTCCAACGAAACCAGCTTCGGGGATCTCAATCGGTATCTGGGTGACCCGATGTTCCCCGCTTAGAGGGAAATCTGGACAGAACGGTATCTGGGTGATTCTTCGGCACACCACAAACTCACCAGCAAGATAAGGATTTCTCTTTGCTCAAAATGGGCTGAGGCTCTGAATGCATCGAATGCATCCAATGCATCAGGGAGTGTTAAGTTATTATCTGGTTCTGGTCAAGCAACTTAGCTTTAAAGTATTTCTTCTTAGATTTAACTTTTTACTGCTTTTCTTAGAATCTCACTGCATCCTGGTGCTTTTTTTTCAATGATTACTATGCATTCCACATTATTAGAGTCATTGGTGCTCGACAGCTAGAAAGCAACTTGGCTCGGCGTCTAGAGAAAGTCGTTCGAATTTCTATGGTTGCTTTGCATTCCACATTATTAGTGTGTCATTGGTGCTCGACAGCTAGAAGCAACTTGACTCGGCGTCTGGAGAAAGTAGTTCGTGCCCAACAACTGGCAAAGTATCTGTACTGCAAAATGAATGGCGGGGTCTAACGGTAACCTTTTTATTGATGTTTGGTGGAGTAAAATTAAATTTGTAGCAAGAGAGCCTAAAACCTGTTTTTAAAGCCCATTGGTCGATTGAAATCTTAAAAACCTTTGATCGAGGTTTTGAATGCATTTTTAAATAGGTGGGGTTTATGTGTACTTAAGCTAAAAGCTCCATTACTTTTTTTTTAACAAAACAGGGGAAAATGTATATATAGATAAAGGCTGTGCAGCCATTCATTACAAAAATAGAAGCTAGAACGAAGAAAATTGCAACGATTGATAGAGTTTTTGTCACTCAGTTCTTTGCATCTTATCTTCTTATAGATTCTGTTCATGCTATTAGGGTAAACCCTTACAAATTGTTTACATAATAGAAGGCAAAAATACATTCAGAGTGTGAACAACAAGGAGAACCTGGAGTATGGAGAAAAATTCCAAAAAAGTGAAGAAATGGCATTTAACTGAAGTTCTGCTGCTGTACTGAGGCTGCGTCCAACATCTCCTGGTTTACAGTTGGGGCTTCCTGCACAATGTTGCATTGAGTTTTGTTGGTGAAAACAGAGATGTCTGTTTTAATACTATCCACTTTTCCCATCAGCTCGATGATGTTTCAGTCCATGTCTTCCATGCGTGACTCCAGGCAGGAGAGCCAAGAGTGAATATACCTATCTTCCACGGCCAATTCCTCAATTTGATTCACAATGGTGCAGACAGCGGAATAAGTTCTGCACAGGCAGGAGAGCTCTTAGTGGATTTCCCGTTGGAAACCCCGTGGCAAGAGTTCACGTGAAGGTTCTTGGGTTTTGCATTAAACCCTAACTATGGCTTAATTGACCTTGAAGAGGCTTAACTCAAAACATTCATTTGGCACCAAAGGTGGGAGGAGAGGCCAACAGGATCTCGATTTTTTATGGTTTGTCAACAATGATTGTAGTTCCTCCAGGGTTTCGATACTCAGACATCGCAGCCTGTATCTTTGTTAACCACAAGCTATATAAACCTGAGTCTTTTTACAGAGTTTTTAACCCTTCTAGGTTATATCGTGAATCTTTGCACCACCAGTGTTGATGCTAAAAGCATAACCACCACATACGTTGGTGAAGTTGCTCAGTTGTGCTGATGAGTCGAAGGTAATCTCACAATTATCCTTCAGTGTTTCCTCGAGTGTTTTAATGATACATCATTTTATAATATTGTAATTGAATTACTCCTTTTATAACATGGTTAGACCAGTTGCCTTGTTGATAACCTTGACAGGTTATTTCCTCGGTTGTTGTTTAAGGTTGGCCCGAGTGGGATAAGAGCTTCTTGGCCCTAGTAAGCCTCGGTGACTCCCTATGGGCATCTATTTGTAACTCGGGAGAAAATGGTGAAGCTTGGCACTGCTACTGGTCTTATTTTGGTTTCGCCGAGGCTACTTTTTAACTTGTAATTTGTTTTTACAGTTGGTTGTAAACTTATAATCCGTATGGAATTTTGTACAAGAGGGTTGAACCCTTGACCTTGACTTACGTTAGTTTCTCAACGCTTCCCTTCGTTACTGTTTGTGTATAAATTCTTATGGATAAATATACATGACTTTCAAAATATCAAAGCAGAGTTTAAATTACAAATTCAAAGAGATGTTCTCGGCATTTTCGTCATTTTTGTATTGAATAGATTTTGTTACATTATACAAGTGTTTTAGGGCTAAGCCCGTCTCTGTTGGCAAATGGTTTTGTAGTTTGATTGTAAGTGTTGTTTCAAAATTAACGTAAGGCATAGTTGGGAACCCTACCTTAACTGTTTACAATATTAAGGGTTTATTCGTGGAAAAACTAAGGGTTTTGAACCCTGAACCTTTTATGTAATTAAGGTTTATTTTGATAGTTTATAAAGTTATTATGTGGATTAGGGTGAGTCGAGACTCGAACCTTGCACACCTACGTTTTAAGAAACTTGTAAAGGTCGTGTTTATAATTTTATAAAAGCATAGACCGCTTTGGGTGAACCCTTACGGTATCGAACCCTAGCCTTGTATTATTTTCTCGTTTTGGAAAAGAATGCAATGTTATTATAGTAATACTGGTTGTGGATTACGAATAGGGTTTTCAACCCTAGGGTGGTCAACATACTCTTTTAGATTTACTATTTTCTTAGTTAATCTTAGTATATTTTAATGGTTAAAATAAATGATAGTTCTTTTGAAAGGGCATGATGATTCAATGTGTTTGCAAGATCTGTAGGTAAATATTTAGGTGGATAAATATGGTGAAACGAAGCTTGATACTTATGGTTAAAATTAGTTGAAAAGTATGTAAAATAATACTCTTTTGGTACAAGATAAATTTGCGGTTTTCTATTTGGTTTAAAATAGATACCCAACCTATATTAGGAAATTATGATACTAATAGGTTTTTGCAATATAAATTGTTTATAAAAAGAGTTAGATTTATAGAGTTTCATTTGCCTACCTTGTATATTTATAATATACAGTTTTGTTTATAAAAGAATAATTCCTTACTGCAAATAAAATAGACTAGTTTATTGATGCAGATCTTTATAATAAATTTTCAGCCCATGATAAAGAATCATTCTAATCTACTCCTAATTTAACTTCTCTGTACTATAGTACAATACATAATATATGTGGAAAAATACAGAGAAATATTTCTACTCTATCATTTGTCATTTAAAATTCAGAATTTAAACTATTCATTCATTTTATATCTAGCAGATAATTGGATTTTCAGCATAGATAATATGATAGAAAAAGCATTTACTAACAGTTCAAGAGATATCTAAGTCTTAATGGAAAGATGATAACATATTATACTCATTTCCTTGGTAAATAATTTGGACAGAAAGTAAATAAGATAACACAAATAGAACTTGGT
The DNA here is from genome assembly GCA_027924585.1 of Larix kaempferi. Classification (NCBI taxonomy): domain Eukaryota; kingdom Viridiplantae; phylum Streptophyta; class Pinopsida; order Pinales; family Pinaceae; genus Larix; species Larix kaempferi. Next base: position 22,023,205 of record BSBM01000223.1, on the reverse strand, counting down.
AACTATAAAAGAGACAAACAGGAAAAGGAGCCCGTTCCACGCAACCTTTTCCTGAAGAAAACCAAGTTACTTGCCTTAGGACCCCCGAGCCTATTCACTAAACCACCAGGACAAATATGATGTGTGGAGAATGGAATAAATTCCTTTGCAATTGAGAAGTAGTACTTAATAGTAATACTTCTTCCTTTAGCAATATTGAACTCAGCAATGTGGCTGCACTAGTTCAAAATGCAGTCTTAACTCACTCAATCACTTACTAGCCTTCCCCTCATAGAATCTCTTGTGCTCTCTTGTATTTCTCTTTCATAAATTTTCACAAGGTAAGAACTTAACGCCCTCACGCTGAATTCGATGGGTAGATAAAGCATGCCTAGGTCTTTGGTCAGTTTTCTTTAGTTAATGATCCACCTGCTCAGTTCCACTTTCTTGGGGAACATGACCATAAAAATAGGGAAGTTCCCCCTTGCAACAGCTAGAAGTGAGTTGAGGATGCTACCAAGTGTCAGTTTTATCTCTACCCCAGTCCATTCCTCCTAGTGGGTCAGTGAACACTAATTCAACAGTCTCCCTTGGATATTTGTATCCTCTTTTATTTATTAATAATAAAATATCCTGAGTAATTAATTACAGTCATCCTTGACCCTACTTGGTCAATAATCATAAAACTTTACAATAACATAAAACATAATGTTTTTCTGACAACATAAAATGTTCAGAATTTGGGTATGTGACATTTAGAGAGAACCCTTGCTTTGTACTTATGCTTTATTTCATAAATCTTCTTGAATGTTGTAGATAAACCATCGTCACTTGTTCTTCAGAACAAGTCTCATCATTCTTTGTTTGTAGGTGATTGTACATAATCTTTTATACAAGTCAAATTCAATTGCATGGTTAGAAGCATTTCATAGTTTCCAAAAAATATTAATAATATCAAATGCTTATGCAATAGACATAGGTCACATAGTCATGCAACTATCTAAGCCATTGCTTCAACAAAACATTCATACATATCCACATTCGTACGGTAACTTATATATGCCTTCCATCTCTACCAGAACATCATTAAGAGCGTACACTACTCCCAATATGTCAGCAAAGAGGTTTCATTCTAGATAAGTATCAATGGAATAGTGTACAACACCATAAGCCACTTACCCATTACATGCATACTAGTAGTATACTGTTCATTAAAACACTCTAACATGCATAATACACTTCCTAAATCTAGAAATATAAATATGTACACAACTGAACAATATAGGAAATGAAAATTCAATTACTTATCTTTGTTTGTTTGGTAGGATCTCTCTTGATCGTCGGAATTACTGGAGTATGTGATAGTGATCTCTACTCCATCATCTGATTCTAAGAACCTGTGCCTTTCTTTCTTATGATCTACAACACTGATAAGGTATTCTACACCATAGATTCCGTTCTCTGGCTACAATCCTTGCCTCTTCTTGAGTATAAGATTCCAAAAGTGCACTAAATAATATAAGCTTCTTCCTGGAACATATCCCTTGAATATATGACTCCCATGATCTTGGAAGACCATTAAGGGTAGTCATCACTAATCCTTTATTTTCAACCTTGTCTCTGATGGCACTTAACTGATCTCTAATGTTGGAGACCCTTGTGAAGTAAGACTTGATACTTTCATTGTTTTTCATCTTCATAGCCTTGAGTTGAGTCCTCAAGGTCATCTTCCTATTCATGTTGGTTCCTTCAAATATTCCCTTCAATGCATCAAACATCTCTTTTGGATTATTTAGAGAAGAGATGTGTAGGATCAAGTCACCCTTGATGGAATCAGTTATGATCCTCTTAGGTTTGATAAGATTCTTCTTGTGCTTTTCCTTTTTCCTCATCTCCCTCTAGCTTCGCAACTACTTCTATAACATACTTGTCCAAATCATGCCCTTCTAGGATGAGCATCACCCTATACTTACATGCTCAAAATTTGTTAGATCCTTCAAGCTTATCCTCAAGATTGGTATTGATTGAAATATTGATAAACTTGATAAATTAGAACCTCAAATGGAAATAGATATAATATAACTTACCAAATGAGATGCTCCAACCAAAAGTTGACTTCTGAGATCTGGTTGCATGAGGTCCTAGGGTTTGTGGGAGAAACCCTAATTTTTCAACTTCAATATCTGGAAAAACTAATTGGAGGAAAATATATGCCTTCCCAAGGTGAGCTAAGAAATGTACTCATTTTCCTAATCTGTGGACAAAACTGCAAAATATTTGATGCCCTAGTTGCTTCAATTTCTACTACAGATTTGTCTGGTCTTAATTTTGATGTATCACAGAAATTTATGCTACTCAAGGTCTAAAAATTCGTTCTTAGACAGTTGGATTTGTCCTATACTCAATACCATAGGTTAGAGCAGGATGATATTGACTAAGTGGGACTTATGGTAAGTTTCCAAGGTGACTTGTTTATGGACTGTTCAATATAGAGAACTTGTACGAAATGACACATGTCACTGTTTCAACTTCGGACTCTGAAAATCGCACCAGAGAAACTAAAGTCTGCTCTCTTTATGGAAAATATGATGAAGTCCAATTTGGATCTTCGTAGCCCTATATATAGCATTTCTCCCTAAGTCACTTGTTTAAAATTGAATTCTCTAAGAGGATTGAATCCTAATTTGTAAGGATCATATCTCCTAAATTACAACGAATCTGAGGCTTCAACTCGCACACAAGGTACATGGAAATTTCATCTTTGTCATGTCCTAGTTTTAGATCCAGAAACTTCGCCATAAGTTATTTATAGAGAAAATTCCAAGATAAGTAGTTTCCAGAAATGGAAACCCTAGTTTTGCAGTTGCAACAGCTGCACGATCTTCTCTTTCAGGACAGCTCTGAAACCATGTTATTTTTTTAAGTGCAATAAAAATAAGGTTCTCTAAAAGATAAACAAGCACATCATGAACAATAGTACACAATACATTTATCCTAGGAAAACCCTCTCAAGGCAGAAAAACCTAGCAAACTTCTTCTATATAGATTCTGTAGAATGTACAATAGTATCCCTCGTGCAAATACCTAAAACAAGAAGACTCCTCAGGTAGATACTCTGAATTACTGCAATAACAATAAGGACCTCTAAAATATAAACAGGAAAAGCATGAAAAATAGTATACAACAAATTTATCCTGGGAAAACCCTCTCAGGGCAAAAAAACCTAGCAAACATCTTCTATATAGATTCTGTAGAATGTACAACAGTATCCCTCATGCAAAGACCGAAAATAAGAAGAATCCTCAAGCAGCTACTTTGAACGACTTTCTCTCTCTACTCATGCGAATTAGATGAGTGATTCAAGTGTGCAAATGAGGAGGGAGAGCCTCCTATTTGTACTAAACAAAACACTTGACCTTTTTACGAAATAGGTCGGCTCGAGTCACCTAACTAGGCCGACCTGTACACTTTACAATAAAATATTATTTTCTAGATCTTTCGAGGACAAACTAGCAATTAGGGTTTACATTGAATCTTTCAATGACTTTTACGTAGTCAATTACATCAATAATAATCAACTTAGGGTGTACAATACAAATAATACAAATAAGAATATCTTCTAAAGTACATTCTTCAACATGAGGTTGCAACGACCCCGCTGAATGGTGATGCTCAACTTTCACCAGCTGGCATTCTAGACACATTGCTACATAACTCACAACATCTGCCTTCGTTTATTTCCAGAACAGATAAAAAAAAAAAATGTTTTAAGTCCACATACATCATTTTAGCTCCCATATGTGTCGTATATTCTGCTCTATGAGATTCAACAAAAATGAGATTTCAAACTTCCTCATTCACCAGCACATAGATATACTCGTTGTATCATAACAAACCATATTCCTGAAGCATGTAACCTTTATACTTCAAAACCTTCATCGCTTCATTCTCCAATGTAGTCGGACTTCCTTGTACCAATTGTCATCGAATTGCAACTTTATTATCTTCTCTCGTAAATTCATCTTTCGTGGTAATGCCGAGAAGTTGCCATCTATTCAACTGAAGGCATATGCCACTTTATGCATTTTCCCTTTGATGTATGATATATCAAAGTCATACTCACTCATCAACTTTGACCATCTTCTCTTCCTTGCTTTTAGGTCACTCTTTGTTTAAATATAATGCAATCCATGATGATCAGTCTTTAACTCGATTTTCCTCCCAACAAGGTAATGCCTCCAAAGATGCAATGCATAGACTACAAACCTATTTTTACACTATTGCTTTTATTGATCTTATTCCTTAATTCATATTGGTGCATATGTTTTCCTAGTATCAAGAATTTCTGTAACATATAGACAAGAGATAATACTCTCAATTCTATATATATAATGAGTCTTGGTAACATTTACGTCTAACACTTAATATACATTTTCAATAAGATGATATTTTGTAATACATGTATATATAATTTTGTGAGGTAAGTAGTAACATTACTATCACCAGTCTGTTCGATGCAGAAGCATTGGGGCCTAGGCAGAGTAGTTGATGATGATCACCAAAAGAAGGCCGATCAGAGGGAGTGTCGACGACAATTGGTGCGGAAGTGAATATTGGTTGTCGAAGTCAATAAGTCGAGTAGGAGTAGTTGATATGTGATCGATAGGAAGATGCGAAAGGTCAATAGTCGACATGTCAGAGGTCGACAGACGACAAGGTTCTAGTAGAAGCGTCGATGGTCGACAGATGGTCGAATGGCGACACCAACAGGTTTGGGCATGTGCCAAGCGAGGAGGAAGGGGCGGACTGGAGAAGCCTTAGATGTGAAAAGGAGCCAACGGTTATGTCAAAAGATGACAGAAGACAATATGTTCAAAGTGGTGACAGGACCGACTACTGTAGCAGTGTTAGAAGGACACGCATAAAGTCAAGAAGAGTACTTGGAAACTATTCGAGGTTGATATGGAAGTTATTAGCAGTTATTGTAGGTTGTTGGGATCATGACAGATGTCGCTATAGGTGGATATTGTGCAGCACGGGAAAGGCACTAACAGTTGCATGTCTACAGGATTAGGGAGATCGACGGACAGAGGAAGTGTGTCTCGGGAGTCAAAGTAGACCTTGGGATGAGCAACTGAGAGCAACAGGGTAGAATACTTGTGCACAGGCACATATGAGTGGAGTTCTATCAGTAGAGGATCGAGAGAAAAGATCTCCAGATAGGATTTGTAGATTGGATAGGAGAGTCACACATCTACTGAGCGCAGAGAAGATCGAGCAATAGTTCAGAGTTCCGCAGTGAACCAGGAGAGGCCGGCAATAGTTAGTTGTTTACATTCCTTGCGTTTCGCATTGTAACCATATTCGATAGAAGTAATATAAGCCAGCTTCTGGCATCCTGTTTACATCTTGTTTATGTGAACGTGTGTGTTGTGTATAATCGTTAAGCAAGAATACAAAGGACAAAGCATAACCAGCAACAAAGCACAAAGCCAAATCGAATTTACCATGAATTCATTCTCATACCAGATCTCCAACATATCATTCACCATGCACTACAATTACTAATTATTATACTAGTAACATAACCAATTACATACCAGTAAAGGTTAAACAAAGCATAACCCGTATCCATAAGACAAAGCATGACCAGTATCCACAGGACAAAGCATAACCAATAAAAAGGACAAAGCCATATCAAATTTACCATGAATTCATAATCGAACGAGATCTCCAACATATCATTCACCATACACCAAAGTTGTTGATTATCATACAAGTAACATAACCAGTTACATAGCAGTAATGGTAAGCAAAGCATAACCAGTAACGGGACAAAACATAAAAAGTAACAAAGGACTAAGCATAACCTGTAAATAGAGTCATTTCCATATCTAATTTATCACCTCATTCATAATCAAATCATAATTGGACCAGATATCCAACACAAATATCAATAGTTGGCAGATGACGATACCACACACTAAGCAATAGAAACCTAATGTAGACTTGTTATGGAACCTCCCTCATAACACAACAAAAACCCTACCAAATCATAACCAGTAACAAAGGACCAAGCACAACTTGTAAACATACTCATTGCGACATCGAATTTACCACCGCATTCATAATCAATTCATGATTGGACTAGATCTCCAACACAAATATTAATAGCTGGTAGAGGATGATGCCACACACTAAGCAATAGAAACCTGGTGAAAATTTGTTATGGCACCTCCTTCATAACACAACAAAAACCCTACCTCAACAAAAACCCTACCTCGACAAATACTTACAGCAAAATACTCAGAAATTAAAAGAAGGGACAAAGCCTAACTCTACAAATACATGGCAAATCTCCTTCTAGCAATGCCATACGAGATTTTATAGGGATGATGGAAAAAACCCTATCTCATCAAATACAACAATATTGTGGAGAAATATGGACCAAAAACAAGGCGCTATGACAACAACAACCTCGAACTGGTAACAAACATTACAAGAACCAGTCACAGTACAATAACAACTAACAAAAATGCACGAAGGAATTGATTGTGTTGGTAAACACAGGAAGAGAGAAGCTGGTAGGAAACGAGTCCTACCATAGAACATGTGAACATGCCGAGAGAAGTGCCACCTTCAAAAACCTCCAACAACTGCCATCCAAACCCCTCGTGTTGCTATCTTCCATAGAGAACGCACAGACATCCACAACGAAGCCGGGGTGAGAAAATCCACTAGGAAAATGAGACAAAAAATCCACATAATGCGAGAGTTTGGTCCCCCTTACCTTGCTCAATAGAGACCGTGTCCAAACAGGAAGCGCCATCATGTGTTCTCCCATGGAAGCCAAAAAACCACAACATAGGGTCTGCACAGCACCATCAAAGAAGGCGACGATAAACCACCAAGAAGCAACCACAAGATTCCTCAAACAACAACACCATCGAATACCAAAGTCCATGCAAGTCACCATGGAACCACCACCTAACCAACACTAGTACAAGCTACAACAACCAAAAGAGCTAGGATGCACTACTACCGGGGTGGGAAAACACCCACACATTGGGCCTGAGCGAAAAGAAACAGGGGAGAAAATTGAGGTCAGGAGAAGAGCCACATTACACGAGAAACGAGGTGCCATAAAGCGCAATAAAGTTCATCACCTACCATATGTGTGGCACTACCACGTCGACACTTACTGTACAAGTCATGTGGTCTACCACGTTGTCGTCTAGGTGGATAAAGGGAGTACGCGCTACTATTGTTATCCCTCCCCTATATCTTCATAAAATTGCTTAAAAAATCCAAGGGAAAGGAGCTGGTAAATCACCTAAATTTAATTTTAATCTAATGGTATGAAGTGGCCCATAATCAAATTAAACGTTAAACAAAGCTCTAACAAACTTCACTGCTATCCGTAAACAAGTAAACTAACTGCAAATAAATGCGGCCTTCTCTCACTTTTTAGGCAAAATTGGATTTCAATTTCAACAAATTAACTTATTAATAAGATCAATTTCACTGAAAATGAGCTAACTGAAGGTTTTTTCAGTATAATTTTCTCAGAACAATGAAAACTAAGGTCTTTTGTAATGGTTTGGCTCCAATTTTGACCTATTGCGTATGGTAACGATTGTAGCCATGGGAACAAAGTGGTGAGATGGACTAGGTGGGAATCTGACTAATTTCGAGGAGGCAGAAATTGAGTTGGAATGCGGGTATGTGAAAACCAACCCAGAATGACTCTGCAAGCTAATAATACCCCTCAACCCTTCCTTCTCGCTCTCTTTTTGCTGACCTACGGGAGTTGTATTATTTTTTTCCAACTTTGACTTCGAGATAGAGTGTAAATGTTTTTAACAACTTTGTTGGCTTCTAGTTAGTTTCATATTTATAAAAATAAGAACGTTAATTTGAAATATATTTTTAGTCCATGCATTTTCCTACAAAAACCAATAATTTATTACTATTTTAATCTTTAAATGTAATGTGCATTCACGTAGACTCTATTATTCTTGTGACGTGGAAGCACAAAGTAAGGCGCATTCACTTAGACTCGGTTATTCTTGTGACGTGGCAGCACAATTGTAATACTTATTTCTGAGCATAGACATTATTAATGTCAAAACTTACTGATGCCTAGAGAAGTGGTCAACTTCTGGTTATTTTTAATGAATAAGTGTCACGATTAGAATTTGAGAAAATTTACAGATTTCAAGTTTGAATAAGTGTCACGGGGTACATATTTTAATTATCCACGAAATGCTTCATTTTTATATAACAAGTGTAAAGAAGAAAGCACTCTTGAAGCATTATTGGGCATTTAGGATGGCGAAAAAATTTAGTTTCGCTCGTGATCTTAATTTGAGAGACTCTAATCGACAAGGAATTCTAGTTCCAAGAAACACCAAATTGGGTTCAGTCGTGATTCCATTGATTGATGTCATGTTGGTTTCCTTCTGCATAGACACTCAACGCATAGAGAATTTTCTAGTGGGCTTAAGTTGCTTTAACCATGACAGAGATAATACAAACTCATCTATGGTTGTGTACAACATCCATAGGCACTTGTCTTAAAGCATGAATCCGGTAGCATATGATGTACATTTAGCATGATATAGATTTTAAGAGGATTGTAGAGCCTAGAAGAGACCATTGAGACTCATCCACCAAAGTAAATTAATGCATAAGAAATTCAAGAAAGGGCAGCAAATGGAAAAGGTGACTATGGTAACTTTGTGAGAATTTTGAGACAATGCTGGTGACCTTGCCTTAGTCCAGCAGAAAAGTTGTGAGAGAAGACTGAATTGCAAAATAAAGTGAACAATTTTAGCTTGAGGATGTGTATTCTTAAGAGATGGACAAGATGGTTGGATTGACTACCCAACTAGTTCAAGGGATGAGGGGTATACCAATGTGTAGATGCATGGAAGAATTGATTAAGTACATAAGTAGTAGTAAGTAATAAGTGTGTAACACTTTAGACAATTGCACAACCTTCTTGGTGGAGGTTGGGTTGTTGTAGTAACAAACGCCAGTTGTAGTAGTAGTGGGTCGTAATCACAACAAGAGGAAACAACCATGATAGTGGCATCCGGGAGACATTGTAGACAAAGTTTGGGAAAGTTTCTTTGTACAAAGGAAGTAGTATATAGAAAGAAGTTGTACAAGTATTCTGGTAGTGGTAGTGTGGAGTGGTTGGAGAAGACAACTGCAAACACATGCATGATTCTTAGCAACAGACTTGGAGGACAACATTATTTTGTGGATGTTTTCAAGGACAACAATGCATTATCAAGGTACATCACAGCAGGATATTTTTTAAGGATTATAATAATATACTTAAGTATAATATTCTAGGCGATTATTTTGGATTCAAAAAAACATATATAGATTGGTAGGTGAATATTAAATATGAAACACACAATTTACTACTGAAACTTGTAAATTTTGGCAAATATTATGATTAAAAGAACATATTTTATGTAAATATAGGCAATATCAGAGACTAAAAAAGACCAAATAGCAAATTTATGTTTTGAAAAATAGCCAATTGGCGAAATTTTGCCCCTAAAAATTTCCCTGCATCACATACATGTCGGGAACCTTTGCACAAATTCAAGGCACACTATAGATGGTGGCAACTCGTATCAGTTGGATATACCAAGAGAAGCTTGGATGGAACTTAACAAGGCAGAGAAGGTTGGTACAGGTAACCTCATCCATAAACATGCACTATGCATGATAGATGAAGTGTCAATCAGGACTGAGTGGCTTATAGGTGACTTGGGAAAGCTCAGTTGAATGCACATTGGATACGAAACCTAAGTGGGCACACTTGTTTGGATGCACATTATCTAGAAGCACTTGGACACATGTCGAAGGACAAATGTTTCCTTCATGCACATGTTGGGCACACCGTCTTGAACATACTTGGACATAAGACACTAATTTGACATACTTGGACCTAAGTGGGCACACTTGGTTGGATGCACATTATCTAGAAGCACTTGGACACATGTCGAAGGACAGATGTTTCCTTCATGCACATGTTGGGCACACCGTCTTGAACATACTTTGACATAAGACACTAATTTGACATACTTGGAGGCACCTTGTTAGACGAAATTCCTAGGTGCAATTTGGCATAGCATGCCGGAGGAACTTGTGATAGACAAGGATGTGATGTGCACACATACCATGCACACTTGTGATGGACACACATGTTGGGAACACTTGTGACAGAAAAATTAGCAACAGTAAAAGATGTGATAGGTGCACCTACTAGGCACACTTATGCCTAGCGCACCTCCCAAGCACACTTGCAACAACTGTGTATTTTATGGGCACACTTATGGGCACATGGGTGCCAAACAAACTTGCAATTGTGATCGCATGGCATAGTGGGAACGACACCATTAGAGATGGATGTTGATAGACAAGTCATGTGGGAATAGTTAAGTTGCATGTGGACGCTTCATTCCACTTCGACTTAAAGGGGATTGAAAGAGTTTGGAAATACTGATATATATATAGTGGATGTCTCAAAGAGAATAAAGTATTCATTCATTCAAGGTGAATCAAGATTGGAAAGTGAAGTAATTCACACAAGTTCAAAGTGAGATCTATGATTGTGCTAAGTTATGGCCTTTGCACAAGAGATATTTTGGATTGGTTGGGTGAAAAACAAAGAGGTGAACAAAACCTTATGGTTGAGTATGTTCATATGAGTCATAAGAGTCATAAGAGTCGTTAAGTTATGGTTAGGTGAAAAAAAAGAGGTGAGCAAGACCTTGTGACCTGAAGGTTGGGAAACAAGGATACTAAACATATTTAACCATAAGAATGTTATGTGTTGGTGGTGAGCCCTTCTTTGCTAAATAAATTATTTAACATCTTCTTTTGTAGGTTAAGGGTTCCTATCTCACACATGGATTGGTACAAAAGGTTCTTACAACACCTAAAACTAATTGAAATTTAACTTCAAAAAATTGAAATGAAATTAATTGCAAAACTAAAGCACACTACTTAAATCAAATTCAACCATATACTCGAAGCGCCACTCAGCTACTGAGACCCTGTTGTCACCAAGTTATCTTTTCACACGAGTTAGCTTCTCTTCTTTCCACAGATCAAACTAAAATAAATCTTGCATAAAAAGAAACACACTTACAAGAAAGGAAACAAACTTTGCATAAAAGGAAACACAGTTGCATAAAAATAAGAAACTATTCTACAACAAACCTTGCAAAAAGGAACAAACTTGGCTTTCGAGAAAACTCGCTAAAGTGCTCGCACAAGTTCTTACCTCTCATTTTACAACTCCTCTGCCCCAAAATGTGTAATTTAAAAACAATCTATATATCTACCTCGACTCTAATCCTTTTAGCACCTCCCTGACAATGGCGCCAAAAATGTCAAGGAAAATATATGCATTAATAATTCACCTTGAACATTCACTAGTACAAAATGAGAGATAAGTAAGCGACTAAAAAAGTTAGTCACCACAGTTTTTTCAAGGGATAAATGACTAAAATTGAGCAATTTTAAGAAAGCCAACTAAAAACAACTAAGATAAATGACTAATTTAGTCATGGGATAAAATATACGAGTAGATAACAAGTGACTAAAATAAAAATGACTAATTTAGTCATGGGAATATAAATATGACTAGCTAACAACAATTAAGAATATGAATTAGTCATTTATGTTAGTCATTTTTAGTTGTGTCACACCAACAATGGAAAATTAGAATTTTGATACAGAATTTTACAATTTATTAAATTTTAACAATGTAGATGGATTCAGAGACCCCGATCCCTTTAATGGAGGCCTTTGAATCGATCTACAGTGTTAAAATTTAGTAAATCATAATATTGTAGATGTATTTAGAGACCCAGGTGATGTTAATTGTGTCACTCAACAATGGAAAATTGCAATTTTGGTAATGAATTGTTACGATTTATTAAATTTTAACACTGCAGATGGATTCAGAGACCACCACTGCAGATGGATTCAGAGACCACCTAAAATTTCTCTGAAATCATCTACAGTGTTAAAATTTAACAAATTGTAAAAAGAATTTGTCAAAATTGTAATTCTCATACCGAATTCCATCAAATAATTTGGAGCATATTAATATAAATAATTATTAATATGTGATATAGTTGGTTTTTTTTTGTAAGTAAGTACCCACAAGGATTTGAACTTGTGACCTTCCATTTACAACATTTTCTTTTTGTTTGCTCGAATCTCCTGACATGCAGGAGTGGCCTGTGGTCTGAGAAACCATGACTAAGGGTCATCTATTAAGCCATCAAAATCACCGAGGATCGCACCCAACCTAGAGCACACCACCCTCAACTTGATTGGGTTTTTGGGTGTCACCTCCCAACTAAGTCACTCCTAAGGGAAATTGAACTCGAGTCGCCTTGCTGACGAGACCCACACCTTAACCAAGTCAACTAGCAAGATATTTTATCTCAATTACTCATTATCATTTGCAGGTAGATATTTTATCCGCCAAGTTGCATCGTGTGCGTCATCATAGTGTGGTTGAGTCGAGGCTTGGATATTTTTCATCTTTACCTCTTGGCATTGTCATGTTGTGAAGTTGGTGTCATTGTGTTTGGCTCGTCATATTGGTCGTGTTCATATTTTGCTTGAACAAAATTGTCATTGTTTGACCCTCTCGACAGTCTGTTAAAGTTTTAGCAAGTTCATATATTTTCCGTCATGTTAGCTAAAACTTGTCAATTTCAAAACCTCCATTAATTCTCCATATGCATCCTTTCATCATGGTTCTCCTCGCACCTCAGTTCAGAAAGCTTGAAAGTCTCCCTTGGGCCCCTCCCCTGCAAAAAGTCACCAATATCCTCCATTTTGTAAAAAAAAAAAAGCCTCTCTTTTTTTTTCTGTAAAAATCCCTTCGTTCCCATCTCCAATAATAATAATAATAATTTTATTCCCTTATAATCCTTAATACATTCCCTTTCCCTTTCCCATTTAAAATAAATAAATCCTTAAAAACCCTTCTTTTCTTATGTTCCTATTAACATTCCATTTTTAACTCATATATAATATATCAATATATTATATAGTTATTAGATATATTTATATAGTTAATATATATAATATATTAATATTAGTATTCACAAATTTTAAAAAACAACCATATAAACAAAACAAATATAATTAAAGGAGGGAAATTAAATTTAAAAATAAAATAAAAGAGGGAAAAGAAAATTAGGCGAAAAAATGAGTAAATTAAAAGAAAATATTGAGAGGGAAAATTTGGGAAAATTACTAAAAATAGAAAACTTCAATAGATTTGACTCGTGATGGTTTGGTAGATCTACATCATGCAAGGGTTTGGTACTAACAGGATCACTACATTGAGAGTTGTTTGTACAAAAGTGGCATTGGCACTATGAATCTAGGTATTTGTTCAGTGTTTTATTTTCTCTTTATAAATTTGATTTGTGAGGATCAAACTTGCGCATGTAAATATCCTAAGTTTTAAATGTTTTTTTGGGGTTTCCACCTACGATTCAATCAGAATGTCCAAGCTTGTGGATGAGCAAGGTGTACAAACTTTGGCCGTGGTGATGAACTACGACAAGGTGTTGGAAGGTATTATGTACAAGGTAACAATGACAAAAAGCATCAACAACTTTCGATCCCGTCAATTGTCAAGAAAATTGACACCATGCTTTTGGAACACCTAGCGGAGCTCACCGATCTCCTGCAACATCTGTGCAATTCATGGGAGGTCGATGTGGTGTTCATGAAGGTGTTGAACTCGATGAAATAATGTCTGAATAAAATTGTGATTGAGGGGGGCATCAAGTAGTTCCAGGATGACAAGTAGATGCACTACACTACTAAGCTGCGAGAGATATTTGAGATCTACTACAACGATCTCTGTAACACCATCTTGATAGGTTGAAAATTTATGGTGAAAGAGACAGGGATGTTGGAGGAGGCCAAGGGATTCGAGCTTCCAAACTTCTTGTCACGTTCGATGTTCTTGAATCTGTTGTAGAGGTTGGTAGAACAGATCACAAGGAGAAGCTTGGAGATGGTCTTCAAGGCATGGGAATACATTGAAAATGTCATAATGCATGTAATTACTTTACAACTCTTCCTTATCTTGGCGATTATATAATTACTTGTCTTTCTCACAATAGATATGAGGACTCTTCACTTGACATCTTGTGTTAGTGGTTTAAAATATTACAGTGGCTTATAACTACAACATGAACGTGGTGGCTTCTCACAGCAACACAAACATGGCAGCTTTGTTCATCTTTAATTGATACAATGGATCCTCATAGAAATTGTTGGTATGATAGCAGTGTTGACTGTAGATCAGTTGGAAAATGATTTAATTCAAAATAATATGTAGCCAGGCGGTTTGTAGTTGTATCCAAGTGATCAAAAACAACGATCAAGTAATCAAGTGTTTTGTAAACCAGTGCATGGTCCATAATCCATACGCAAAATCTTTAAAACATTTTTTCCTATATGCACACAGATTACTAATATTCGATCGGCCACAGTGCTTCAGTGATGCAAGGTCGCCTCGACAAGGTTCTTGCTTAACAATAACACACGACACAACCACACGTTCACACAAACTGGATGTAAACAGGATGCCAGAAGTGGCTTCTATTACTTCAAATCAATCAGTTACAATGCGGAAAATAATGAAATGTAAACAACTAATCTATGTCGGCCTTAGCCTTTACAATACATAAGTAACTATGGTGTGCTCTCTCTGTGTGTCGACCTTCACCCTCTCACGGCCTATGCTGAATGCAAGCGCTCGCTGATCTATGGATCTGATCTCAACTTTGTTGTGTTCTGCTCGGTTGATGCGTGACTGTTCTCCCCAATCTCTTCATCAACTACCCGAGTGACTACTGCTCTGCAACTCCAACAAAATGGAACTGTCCCTCACTCTGTTCCTACGCACTGATCTTCTACTTTGCGACTATGCATCCCGATGTCTACTCCAACACCCAAGACACTCTTCCTCTCTGTCCTCTGAATCCTTCAGATCCTGCAGACTTGCAATTGTCAGCGCCTATGTCATGCTACACAACCTCTACCTGTGTTGACATCTGTCATGATCCCAACCACCTGCCATAACTGCCTTAACTTCCTCAGCAACCCCGAACGGATACCAAGTACTCATCTTGACTTCTCGAACTTATCTAACATGCTACAGTAGTCGGTCATGTCTCGACCATACTGCCTTCCGTCAGCTTCCATCGGCTTCACTCTGCGCTTAGGCTTCGCCAGTCCACCCCTTCCTCCTCGCTTGGCTCATGACCAAACCTATCAGTGTCGTGGTTTGACCAAACCTGTAGACCATCGACGTCTTCCGCTCAACCTGTCGTCTGTTGGCTTCCAACATGTCGACTCTCGACCTTCGCATTGTCTATCGGTCGTATACCGACTGCTCTTGCTCGACTCATTGACTTCGACAACCAATTTTCTCCTCACACCAGCGGTCGTCGGCACTCCCTCTGGTCGATATTCTCATGTCGACTATCTTTGACTAATCTTCCTAGGCCCCGATGCTCTTGCATCATTCAACACCTAAGAGATTGTGTCTCACAAAGATCTGGGAAGATACCAAGGTGTTATCTACCCTCAATTGCAATCTTCCCTTCAGAAATGTTGACCGATATGCGTCTAATTGAGTCCGGTCAAGCACTCTAATTTGATTTGCCTTAGATCGATGCAATGAGATTTTATTTCATCTACCCAAGCTTTGAAGATGTCTGTTGTTTGAATTGCCAACGATTTTCTACAACAATCTCATCTAACCCATGATCCATTTGTTTCTAGTCAACAAAACGAAGTTGTTTCGTGCGGTTGGGATAAGGTGCAACTCCTGTATGAATTTGGCAAAGTAGATACCTCTAGTGGCATCATTTTTAGCTCAAGGATGAGTAGTGAGACGTATCTTTTTCATTGTAGTATCTCATGTAGGACTACACCACTTGCATGGGTTCACTAGAATTCTCTATCGAAAAAAGTCTTTTACAATTGATGGCGATGAAGTATGTACTACTTGCATGAAGTCTGTAGACATGGCTCCGTGAATTGAGAAAATTTGTTGATAGTTATTTTTGTCTGCTTAATGATTCATGTGAATATCGTTAGGTCATCAATTATATATTGTTTTGGTTAATATTTAATTTATTTTCCTGCAATACAGCTTTCGATCCATTGAAGATAAGATTGGGTGGAACATTGCAAGACAAAGTCATATATGATGTTGGGGATTTGAAGCAACCTTTCCATCATTTTGCTAAGAATAAATCACTGATGTTTGGATTCACAGATGGATGCCTTCCCATGTCTAGATGGGATGCCCTCAATTACTTTTTCAATAATACAGGGTAAGTCTGAATTGATGTCCAAACGGTTTTTTGTGAAAGCTTGATCTTTTTTTTATTTTGCCAAAATTGTCAGGCATTACCTAATATTACAGATTGAATGTAGGGTTGTGCTGTATTTTGGATTGAATGCACTGAATGGAAGGAAAATGATGTCAAATGGTCTTATGGAAGGGCCCTGGGATTCAAGTAATGCTCGTGATTTTATTCAATATACAGTTTATCGTGGTTACAAGATAAATGCGGGAGTTAGGTAAGATATTATTCTCAACTAGTTTGATGTATTGTTGTACTTAGAAACATAATTCTAAGCATTTTTAGAGCGGCTAATGAACACATTATTTTGCGATGGGTCTATGAGTGATTTTCATTCTTATCTGAAAGGATAATATAAAGTTATTTTTTTGGAATAGGAAATGATTTGAATGGAAGTGGTGTTGGAACATGCATCAATTCCAAGTAGTATGCAGCTGATGTAATTGAGCTTGATAAGATTCTGAAACAGGTTTACAAGGATTCTCAAGAGAAACCCCTCCTTGTTGCACCTGATGGATTTTTTGAAGTCGGCTGGTTTGAGAAGGTTATTCAGCAAACCAGACCAAACATTTTGAATGTTGTAACACATCATATCTACAATCTTGGGGCAAGTACAGACAATAAATCCTATGGTTTTCATTAAAATCTTTGATAGTATGATGTTTTTGCAGTACATTAACCTTTATCTTCTGATTAGGTGTGGACAAGCACCTCGTGGATAAGATACTGGATCCATCTTATCTGAGTCGAGAAGCATCTACATTTGAAAGTCTCAAAGCCATTTTGCGAGAATATGGGCCTTGGTCAAGTGCATGGGTGGGTGAAGCTAGTGGAGCTTATAACCATGGGAACCATCTCGTCACGAATGCTTTTATATTTAGTTTTTGGTAAGATCAGTTTTGGTCAACGTGCAATGCTTATTATACTTTCTGGAATTGCACTATCAATAATTATTCATTGCAATGCGAACATGTATTTAGACTAGCTTGGCATGGAAATCATGTACAATACCAAGTCTTACTGCAGATAAAGTTTGATTGGTGATAACTATGGCCTTTTAAACACAATCACTTATGTGCCAAATCCTGATTATTACAGGTAAAGATTTATGACCTAATATATGTTTTACTTCTCAAATTCATTATATCAATGCCAAACTAGTAAATTTTATAGCATATTTTTATGCAGAATAAGGATCATGGTCAGAACTAAAATGGTTAACCCACCTTTGGACACAGGCATAGTGCTGACAATTTTTTGGGTAAATTGTGCTGCACTGCAATTCTCTGGCATCAGCTAATGGCGTGTTCTTTCAACAAGTTCTAAAGGAACAAAGTATTTGCATGCTTATGCACATTGTACTAAGAATGCAGTAAGTATGAAGAAACTAAGAAGATTGTATAGGGACTAGTATACTCTGGTAACAAAAAATCCAATCAGGATTACTTCTGTAGCCAAACCTCTGTAGCACAAAGTATATAAGTATAATCATAATTTGCATACTTTTTCCCTTCAGTAAGAGGAGGAGAGAATCCAGGATTTTTAGTTACTTTATTAGTTGTTTGCATTCATTATTCTGCCCCATCGTTTGCTCATTGATTGCATACTTAGCAGTAGTATGGATATGGTAAAGAGAATACATGTATAATATATCAAATGTTTTTTTCTTTCTTTCTTTTAACGACCGTAGAATCCAGGATTTTAGTTACTTTATTAGTTGTTTGCATTCATTATTCTGCCCCATCATTTTCTCATTGATTGCATACTTAGCAGCAGTATGGATATGTTAAAGCAAATACATGTATAATACATCAAATGGTCATTTTTCCAGAGAGGAATCACGTTACTGTTGATTAACTTTAGTAGGGACACTCATATCTCTATGCAGTTCGCTACCATTTCAGGAATTTTCACAGAAGAGATGAATACAGGCTTGAAGTTTTCAAATGCACGAGGGCTGAAGAATTTGATTGGAAGCACGGGGATCAAAAGAACTAGATTGGAGTATCATTTAATAGCTAAAGAATCTCCACAGCCAAAGTATGCTTCTCAATGGGAAAATTCTGGATGTAACTCCTGGGGGTGAGATACCTTCTTTAGAGACAGTGACAGTTGATGCTAGCATACATATTTTTGTAGCACCTCTCTCTATTGCATTTGTGTCTCTTTCAGATGTTCAATTCTCAGCATGCAGCAGTTAGAGGTTGATTATCTAGAAAAACAAAATATCATTCGTTAAGTTGGTTTATGTAAAAAAGCTTTAACAACAGCTGAGTTGAGTTACCTATTACTGCTGACACACAGTTTTAATAAATCATTTTCACTATTCAACGAGTAAATTTGTGCTACATTGAGCTGAGATGATTGATTGTTTTAACTTATCTCATTTTTCCTTACTTATGTTTTGGAAAATGTTATGCAAGTAGAGGCTTTGAAATTAAGGTGATCATTTCTTCTGTTAAAATATTATATTTTTGAGAATATAAGCCTGTCATTATACTCTGATAGGAGAACCAATGCCAAGCAAGTTTTATAGCATTGAGTTTCTATGTAAGTGAGTAATGCAGCAAGTTACCTTCTAAACGGAGTTGTCTATGTTGTTTCTCCATGCACACAAATTTCTCATCAATACTTTGACATGATATGTAGATAGAACACTGTGAAATAGGATGTGGACCAAAATATTTCAATTGAGAAAAGGAAAAATTCACTTAGTTATGCAAACCAATCTTTTTGTCCACAAGAAAAAGGAAAACAAATGTCAATAGTGGTTTGTTGGGGTTGTTGAAAGCAGGGCATTGTGATTGCCCCCAGCAAAGTTCAAGCCTTTCCAACAATTTTCTAGCTTGGGCACATACTTTTGTGTTCATGTGCTTGCGATTGTGGGTGGGGCCAAGTGCCCTAGCAACTTTGGCGGATTAGATATCCCCCACTGGTAGCATCTTAGTTGAGAACTTTGGAATGTTGTAAGCTAGCTATAGTACTTGTAAACTCTCCTAGATTGGGGAAGGGGGAACTTGTTACATCAGGATAATTTGAAACTAATAAAAAAAGGAAACCAAAACCATATAGGTTGGACGCCGTGTGTGGCATTTTGATTGTACCATTTTAGGGGAAAGATTGAGTATAGGTGACAAAGCCTCCTATAGTAGGGAGGTTGGTCCCTAAAGAAACAAGAAATGCAGTCCTCTAGGTTCCCTCCATTCAAGCAAACAAGCAAAGGGGAGAAAGATAATATTTTTAGAGGAGTAGATGAGAAGAACATGGAAAATGATCCCAAAGGGTCTTCATCTTGAATTCTTGCACTAGTGGAGCAGGTGATTCAAGTTTTCTACTGATCCTTAATTCCTGCACACGTACACCAATAAAATACCTTACTCTTTCTTTAGCAAAATTCTATATCTAACCACCAAAAGAAATTCAATGCTTGCTTGTTTGAAATAACTCCGAAAATAACAAAGATTTCAGTAGAGATGATAATGTTGTTTACTTGTAGCATTATTTGAAAAGCACATAAACAATCTAAACTGAAAATCACTTAAATATCCACGGTTTTTTTGGGAGGAAAGGAGCCTCTATTAAACTGAAAGGAGAGTACAAAGAAAAGATATCATGGCTCTCTAACCTTCTTCTTCGAGGCTTCTCTCTGCTCCGGGCATTCCTTAATCCTTGTAATCCATGAATAACCTTGGCTTCTCTCATCAACAAATAAAGACAATGCAACGCACCAAAATTATTTAGCAACATGGCAGCATAACAAAACTCACCCAAAGGTACCCAAAAGACTTGCTTTGATTTGTTTTTATAGATTTCATGGGGGTCTTTTGGGATGCGAAAGTTGGCAAAATGAGCTTCCATGTATAAATTTCAGGAGCCCATGTACAAAATTCGAGATAACACATGCCAAATCAGCTGAGAATCATGTCAAGAGTCTTGAATTAGTTGGTTGTATGGGGTAACTTCGATATCAGCACTAACAACACCTACTTTCTCTCAATATCAGTACTAGTAATAGCACCTATAGCACTAGGAGAGCACTAGTCTTGTAGAAGGGACATCAACTCAATGTTATGCCAAATTTCCAAAGTCTAGCTGCTTGTTTGAGGTTTGTAGTGTTCCACGGGGATGTGCCGCCCAGGGTGGAAAACGCACCCCCGCGCTCCCCCACATTTACGGGATGGGGAAACTTATGAGGAAACATTACCCCACGTCCCCCTTTTGGGGGAAACACGTGGGAAAACTTTTCCCTAATGATGGAACATGTTTCCCTTTTGGGGAAGCGTTTGGGAGGCCCCCTCGATAGGGAAGGGACGCCCAGATGCACCCCCCCTATTTTCATCTTTTCATGCAGGGGACCAATTTTGTATGGACTCGATCGATTTTGTATAAGTGACATTTAAGTCAATAATATTAATTGGTAATGTTAAATTCTTAATTCTTAAAAGTGGCATTCTCCTTATCTTTCATTTTCTATCCTTTTACTTAAACTTTTAACATTACCATTAATTGTTTCAGGATGTTTGAGAGTGGTTCCAACCGCATCGGACTTCATATGCAAAAAGTAGAATTTTAGATCCCATTTAGAATTCAACAAACTTAACAGTTTTCAGGATTTTAGGATTGTAATGTTTCCTAAGAGTTGTGGCATTTCAGCATGGAGCAATTTATCATTTTTTTTCTATGTAACGTTTGAATAACTCGCATGATTTTGCTTCTTACTCCATTAACTTTGATTCTTCTATTTAAGGGTGCTAGCTCAATGGAAGAGCACTTTCCTTAAAGGCAAGAGGTTGGTGGTTCGATTCCTCCATGCCCTATATACAAAAATCAATGACTAATTAAACGACTAGTCAACAACAATTAATGACTAAATAAATAGCTAGTTAACAACGATCAATGACTACAAAAATGACCGGTTAACTACAGTTAATGACTAGTTAACCACAATCAATTACAAATAAATAACCAATTAATAACAATAAATGACTACTACAAATGATAAATTTGTGACTAGAAAAATGACTAAAATTTGCATATAAACGACTATTAGCAGCTAATTTCCACTATCTTATAGCTCGACTAACTTATTCGGATTTATTTTAGTCATTAATAGTTTCCTTAGTTAGTAGTATATTTGGTCATTGATTTAATCATTAATTGTGGCAATTAATGATTAAATCAATGACCAAATATACGACTAAATAAGGCAACTATTAATGACTAAAATAAATACGACTAAGTTAGTCGAGCCATAAGATAGTGGAAATTAGCTACTATTAGTCGTCGACTAAAAAATAGTCGTTTATATGTGAATTTTAGTCATTTTTTTAGTCACTAATTTCTCATTTTGTACTAGTGATTGAATTGCCAAACCAAGAGTTCATAAACTTAGAGGTGCACGCACAGGAAGTGCAGGACTAGAGCTTCTAAGCTAACCTAATCTAATGCTCGAAAAACACTCTTCAAAATGCAATGAATGAAATCTAAGCAAAAATTGATAAGAATGCTAACACCACAAGATGCAACTAGTAGATCGCAAGATCACGTCTCTCGAGTTAGGTCCCAATATTCAATGGCTTATTCCTGTGGTGGTTAGTTAAGCTATGGGAAAATAAAATCAAATACAAAAGCAAATCAAATGCAGAAACTAGATAAAAAAGAATGACTAAGAAAATCTACAACAAACACTAAATTACTAAACTCCGAACCAATCTCTCAAATGCATTGTAATGTCTCCGACCTCAAACTAAGGCCAAAGGCACTAGAAAACCAACGAAAAAAACGGGCTAAGTGAAGTATTACACAACGGATTAAGATTAGCCCAACTAACCATTCAACCAATAAATCTAAATCTATATCCCTTTAAAATAATTGCAAGACATGCAAGCATAACATTCCCCTATGGTGCATACTATTGAACATAACAATAGTGTACTTCGTAATATGTACATGACTACGAGATGGTAATTCGAATCTCTAGTATGATTATGAACATACAATTAACTCAGGTACTTGATAGTAAATATTGGATTGTAATGCTATTAAGAACATGATTAGTAAGTATTTCGTTGTTGTGGCTATCTTATGCTTGCATAATAATTATCTTTCATGTGAGGATTACTTATCAGTTCTATCATGTGTGTTCTGATAGTATGGTTAAGTAGTAAGTAAGAATAACATCAAAACATGTCCATAGGATTCCATCTACAGCCGCACACAAACCATAGCAAGGACAAAGGCGCATGCTTCCAATTACAACCTCTAAAATAAGATCTTGCGGTTGTCCCCTACAGCCATCTTTCACTAGTATGATTTAGATTGTATGGATGCCTTCCCTCCAGCCACCAATCACTAATACAAATCAAATCTAAGATAATATAATCAGATCTGCAACAATAGAATAAATCTACATACAGAGGCACTCTCAATCAAAAAACAAGGTGTGTTCGTTTCGGCATTGAAAAAACTACCAGGCCAAAACAGTCATAAATTGGTAATATGTAAAGATTTTTTAGTGAAACAAAAGGTGTTCCTTATTGGAAATGTCACTGTTGACATAGTGGAACAAGTATCACAACCCAAAAATGAGCATAAATAGGTGAAACAGAACATATGGTTGCGCCCCTCTCAACACCATGAGAGCCACAATTGTAAACCCCGAAGGAGAAGAGAAAGAATATATGGTAGAGAAAGATCATAACAATTCATATTCATCATGTGCAAAGGCAATCCATCGTACATTCAGATCTTGACATATAAACCATGAACACAAGGATAGCATAAATCAGTCACCACCTCACATATACAGAATAAGATAACATGAATAGCACATGAGAGAATACTTATCTCAAATTTGTGCAATTGGATTCAACGAGACAAATTTCCTCCCAACTGTAGACACAGTCAAGCCTACCTAGCTTGAACGGGTCACCCACGAGCTCATGCCACAGATCCACAAGCAAAGCTCACTCAGTCTAGCAACTCTCGAAAACTCCTCTTCCGAGAAACCATAATACTTCCTACTACCACCCGCTCCCCGTCTGTCTCCACTTCCTATGGGATGTGAATCCCTTCACCTAAATCGTCCCTCAGGATATCACCATCCCATTCCCAGGAATCATGTGTGAGAACCTGGACTAGTAGAGTGATTCCCAGTGTAGAAGCAAGGGAAACATCTTCCATACTACCTTCTAGAAACGAATACTAGACTGCTCTCTCAGGGAATCTTACAACAGGAACTCAATCCCAACACAGTCTCAATATTGTCAACACTCACAACACAGTGAGATAACACAATTCAATTGATCCAAGCTCTGGATTATCCTCAACAAGAAGAGAGCACATGAATTTATGGGAGAGAGAGGCAATTCGAACCATGGCAAGCCCACTCGGGTCAAGAGGAGGGGTTAACTCAACCACAAGGTAGCCAACTTGAATTCCACCAAGGAAACTCGAATTAGTGTGTGGATCGAGGATAATTTTAAGGGCGAAATTTAGCCCATGGATTATTTTTCCAATTTTTTTCCCAAAAACAATTCGCCAATTTGCATTTTTTTAAGCTCCATTTTGCCCAATTTTGATGGGGTAAACTTTTTTCACTCTAAAAATCGTCAAATTACTATATAAACTATATAAAATCCTTAGAAATTGAAATAATTTTAGAAAAATATTGCCAAATATTTTAAAGTTGACATTTTAAGAATTGGTAAGATTCGCCAAGGTTTATACACTTTTAAATAAGTATGGGTCCTTAAAATTATCCCTGGTGTGGATCACTCAATCATGAAGATGGAACTTGAATTAGGGAGAGTGGAGGATCAAGTGGAGGCTACTTAACCTATAATAGCTCCATGAGGAGGAGCTACACACAAAATGGATGAGTGGAAACCAAAAATAGCTCACAGGGGGGAACATGAGGAGTGATGGAGGCTCATTAATGAGTTGGAGGCACAAAAATAGGAAAGGATCTCATCAAAAGGGCGCACTACGAGGAACATAGGCTCATGAATGACTTGGAGGCATGAAAATAGGAAAGAATCTCTTCATGAGCGTGCACTTACCAAGTTGGACCCACAAAACCATTAAGGAGGGCACATAAGGTAGAAAGGAGTCCACTAAACCATAATACAAGGTCCAAGGTATCTCCCAAGTAAAATATAATCAAAAGTAGGGTTTGTTGTACAATGTTAGGGCATGCAACAACTCTTAAACACCAACCCCCTCACTTGTGGAACCATGGCCTCCCATACTCTTTTAGTTATCTCTATTGAAAAGTTTTATTTAATTGATAACAATCATCAACAATGATAATAATAACAATAATATTAACATCAAAACCTATAGTCACATCAACAAACAAATAATCATAAGTCCATAATCACATCAACAAACAAATAATCATAAATCCAATGCTTAACAACCAAGGTATTGCATGCATATATCAAACACAATCATCTCAATATAATATTTAAATATGTAACTCTAATCACAATGACATTTAAATCTGGATTGAATAATTCTTTTTTAAATACTACCTTTATAAAACATGTATTCATAAAATATATTTAAAAGGTAGTTGTAATATAATCCAATGGTTTTAAAACACAATCATCTCAATACAATATGTAAATATGTAACTCTAATCACAATGGCATTTACTTATGGATTGAATACTCTTTTTAAAATACTACCTTTATAAAACATGTATTCATAAAATATATTTAAAAGGTAGTTGTAATATAATGCCAATATGGATTGAATACTCTTTTTAGAATACTACCTTTATAAAACATGTATTCATAAAATATATTTAACATGTAGTTGTAATATAATTCAATGGTTTTAAAACTTTTGGTGAATGAAATTAACATAATAACATGATTTAGAAAAAAACACTTTATATTCACATTCACAAGTGACAACATATATTAACATAGGTACATAAGGTCAAAATGTAACACATTTACCACATATAAAATATGAAACATATACGTGTAAACTATACAATATATCACGTTAGCATATTAATCAAATTATGAAATTTAATATTAATGAAATGACATGGCAATCCATTAATACACATAAGATAAAATACATGAATGGTTAAGTATATATATAGTTTTATATGCCGTCCATGTATATAATATAATTACATTACCGATGTAATCTAATCACACTCAAAACAAGATATAAGAATACTGAAGTATATTAGACCAAAAAGACCATTATAATCCAAAACATAGTGCGCATGTATAAGAATAGAGAGATGTTTGGTTTTTAATTGTTTTATGACTATACAAAAGATACATTGAAAACTAAATATACTTTCCTGTCCATTAACAGAACCTTAAACTAGCGTGGAAGAGAGATGGTATGGGGATTTGTAGGGCGAGTTCAACCAATTGCAGAATAAAAGCACAAAGAATATGAATCTAAACCAAACAATCAATGTAGAACCGGAAGTAAATAGAAATCACACAAACTGAAAATACAAATAATTAAAATCTAACCTATCAAACACATAAAAGAAATAGTTAAAATCTAACCTATCAAAATCGCAATCGCAGTGAATTGGGACAAAATGAAAGGCCATCAAGTAGCACCACTTTTCAATTCAAGGGATGAATTTTATGTTTTTTTTATTATTATCAAAAGATATAGGCTTTTAGAGCTAGAGTTTGCGTTTTGAGGTCACAATTCTCGTCAAGCTGGTATCTATGTTAATAGAGCAAGTTGTAAAGCACTTGCTTTACAACTCATATGCAAAAATTCCATTCAATGAGCCATATGCAAAAATTCCATTCGATGATGAAACATAAGCACGATGACTCCAACTATGCAATTAACTATTTGAGTTGATCACTAGTTTATGCAACTAACTTAGACACATATTGAGATAAGATGCGATTGGAAACAACACTATGAACTTGATCCAATATTTATATAGAGTTATGCATTTCTTTTCCGAGGAACTTTGTGACCAAACAACAACTTATTTTGCTTGGGTAAGTTGTGTTCCCACTGGATATGAGCACAATAAGCTTATCTAAGTGGCACAATACTCCAAGTCATTGGGTCATTTTGGCAATTATAAGACTAGTAGTCCTAAGTAAATATTTCCATTTGAGCATACCTTTGTGCTTATGTGAAATATATAAAGAATTGTGTTGATTATGCAATTGTAAAATTAGCAAACAAGTCACCAATAGCACACACATTTCCTCATTCCTCTGTGTTCATGGAAATTTGTCTCAATGGATTTTTTTTGCAAGCCTTTTGACTAAAATGCCACAAACATGATGTGACACCTATTCTTGTCGATCAATTTTTGAAGATGGTGATCCTTGGGCCTTGTAAGAATATTGACTCATAATGAAATGTTTTTTCACTCACAACTAAGTCAAATTTTGGTTTCCTGCCACCATTAGTACTGATAAACATTCTAAGCTCATTTTCAACTTCTAAAAGTATCTATAAAGAATGATTTACACAAGCCTTAACATGATGAGTGGTCATTCACCCTCGAAAGGATGGACAAACCCTGGTTGTGAATCACACCCTTGTGTATTTTCTTCACATATATCATCGTCTACACGTACACTAGGGATGAGAATTTGGATTTCATACAACACATATACAACCACACTCAAAACATTGCCCTATTGAACTTTGCCTTGGATTTCACCCTACAACACCCAAGGGAATCCCCAATTAGGCTCCTCTAGCCTTAGGAACTTTTGACTTAGTGTGCAAAATGAAATTGACAAAATGTCCCCACTGCCTAGCACCTCCAAATTAAGACCAAAGGTGGATGCTAACCCTCTAATAGCAAAAGCCAAATCTTCAAAAGTTGAACAAAGGAAGAAAGTGAAAGAATGAACAAGGTTGTATAGGGTTGGCTAGGTAGCACAGGAATGAGGCAGTGAAAGAAAGTGAAAGAATGAACAAGGTTGTACAGGGTTGGCTAAGTAGCACAAGAATGAGGCAGTGATGAGAGTGTTAGTTCCTGCATAACAAGACAAGAAGTATGTTGGGAAATTTGGAGAATGCCTATTGTATTAATATCCCCCTATTCTAACAAGTGGAAGCACTATGGAAGAGACACTAAAAGAATAACTTGTGTTAGCTTCTAGGTTACTCCAAAAGTGTTTGCACCATGTTTTGGGGTGCCTCATGAGATTCGAGGTACATAGTGTACGTTAAGTGATCATTAACTAGATGTTCAAAGATGGATTGTCACATGGGAGATGGTCCACAATGGATTTGCACATTAGAGACAACTTACTCAGTGGTTGCTTTACCTTAGTTGGGTTCTTGCTTGGTGTTCTTCCCTTTGGGCATTGGAGTTCTCTTGAAAGCTTGGGGGACATCCTTTATGATGGCTAGATGGAGAGGTTCGCTTGCTTGGATAACCCCCTAAATAGGAGGAGAATCATTGTGCATCTTTGAGGAGGGAATTAGGCCCTAGACAACATGGGGTAGCTTGGATTCATCTATGGAGGCTTGGAGTTGACTCAAGGATGCATGTTTGTGACATTGTTCAGGCCGGGGGAGTGGACCCAAACGGAGTACATAGATTAGGAAGAGCGATGGATTCCATGGGGGCTTGTGGCAAATGAGTGTGGACACATCTCGTGTAGCTACATCATCTTGGATCCCTTAATGTGTATGGCATCACCTTGGAGGTTGACATGTGTACCCCTGGAGTGTAGGGCTCCACTTATGTGAGCCTACATGTTATTATCGTAGGTTGCTTGTAAGGGAATTGGCCCACATTGTATTGTTGGCCTCCCTTATATGCAGAAGGGAACTTGGACAACATCTTGAAGACCATCTCTATTAACATCTCTAAGACACCCAACATCATAGAAAACATCATAATTGGAGTATATTGTTTTCTTCACAAAGTTAAAAGCAATATTGTTCTTTTCAAGGAATATCTTGACGTATTTGTGTGGAGCTACAAACAAATTCCAAGTATTGACCCAAGAATGGTATAACATGGGATCAAAACTTACGAGAACACGAAACTTGCTCGTCAAAAGTTAAGACTGATTAATCCTTGAAATGTTACTACCATAAAAGTAGAGGTGGAGAAGTTGTTGAAAGTTGGATTTATCTACATGATGCCACTGACTAAATGGATATCCAACACAATTCCTATTGATAAGAAATAAATAACCATCCATGTATGTACTGACTTTCAAGATCTGAATAAGGCTTGTCCTAAGGACAATTACCCCATTCAAACCTATTACCAACCAGTGTGCACAAGGTGCTCACTAGACAAAAGACTTCATCCATTAGGGACCTTCTAGTCCCCCCATCAAGATCACGTAGTCTTCTACTCAGTTGTAATGCTTTGCACCTCCTTTTTCATGGTCAAAGATAGGTTGTTTGTATAATTTTGACATCCATTACATGTGTAAAAGGGATAGACCGAGTGAGTTACTCATGTTATGACACCTTTGGAGTGTTTGTTTTACATAGTTGAACTTATATCCTAGTGATCAGAGCTCAACATGGTTTTTTCGCTCACACTTCCAAAGCCAAAGTATGTTATAACTTCGGTGCTTCAAGGCTAGTGTCTAAGTCCTTATGGTCGGATGTCAAAATTAGTTAGTCAACCATATTTGTCCCTTGAAGAAGCAAATTTCGAAAAAAAAGAATATGTAAAAATCACTCGAGGGGGTCAAATATCAAAAAGAAGATATTCCTAGCACATTCCCCCCTCAATCAGGAGCAAACATGGGTCTCCCCTCATCCAAGGGAGCAAATTGGCGCTCTTCCCTATCTCATGAGTCATCTCCAAGTCATAACTTGGCTCTCAATATTAATTATGGAGTTAAATCCTAAATTTGCTCAAGAGGGGCACATTAAGGTTTTGGAGGCTCAGTTAACTGATCAATTACTCCTAAATTTGCTCAAAAGGGGGCACATTACGGTTTTGGAGGCTCAGTTAACTCATCAATTACCTCTAATTTTTCTTAAGCTCTCCTAAAGGTGGCGCATATATCTTGCATGTTCATGTATGAGATTTGAATTGATTGGATCTCCACGATATCATCCTATAGGTGGTGCATGGGAGGCAAAGTTAGGCCTAGTTAACTAAGTTAAAGTCCAAATTTTTCTCTAGTTGATGAGTAGAGATGGCGCATTAGGGTAATGGAGGCCCAATTAAGTGAGTTAACCCCTTAATTTGCTCTGTTTGTCCTCCATATGGCACATTTGAGGACTTTTCAAGCCTAGTTAACTCCCCAAATTGCTCTACTCCACCTCCAATTGGTGCATCAAGGTTTTGGAGACCTAATTAGGGTTTTGGAGCCCTCCATGTGTGACCATCTCAAGGGAGGCAAATTCTAGCCTCCTTGTGCTATTTAAAGAAGCCTCTCCTCTCATTTTTGTTGTTGACTTAAGCTCAGAGCTTATTGTAATACTCTTTTGAGAATAAGATTTGTGAATAAAAGTAAGGGTTTGGAGGCTAATGGGGCGTGGCTTGTCAATTGCGTGGCATTATCTTGCTTATCGTCACCATATGGAGGTAACCAATATCTTATGTTTTTAATGTACATGCTTCTTATTTCTCTATATGGTCATTGAATGGGGATTTACTCCCCAATTGAGTAAGATATTACTTCATAGATTTGTTAGTATAGATTTTATTATATAGATCTAGTAATTCTAAAGTTGCTATGGTAAGCTAGATCTAGTTTAATTCATGTTTCTAGGTGCATATACTTAAAAGTTAATCATCTAACACTTAGAGGCACAATTCATTATGAGTGGGCAATATTGAATCTAATATTTTTGAGCATTTTAGCTTGTTTCCCGTTGTCTAAACAATCCTTGGATAGCATGTAAAACATCACTTACATCTCTTTAGAATTACAGACTTAACCCTCTTTCATTTGCTTGTTTTGTCTAACCTTTATTGGCAAGAGAAGCCTCCCTTTGGAAGAGATCAAAGAGCCCACATTTAGATCAATTTCCTCGTTGTTTCCTAATAGTTT
Organism: Larix kaempferi; assembly: GCA_027924585.1. Taxonomy (NCBI): domain Eukaryota; kingdom Viridiplantae; phylum Streptophyta; class Pinopsida; order Pinales; family Pinaceae; genus Larix; species Larix kaempferi. Next base: position 21,992,766 of record BSBM01000223.1, on the reverse strand, counting down.
CTTGCAGGTCTTGGATAGCGGGAAAACAGTCCAAGAGGAAGCTATCACTAACCACCATTCAACCCCACAGGGGGCTTCCTAAACAAAACATTTACCTCTTCTAATTTCCCCCTTCCACATCTTAACTTTGTAAGCCTGATTGTTTGCCATAAGGACCAAAAATAGGCATTTTTAAGGGATGATTTACCCGTTGTAACACATAAGGTAGGGTGGTGATGTCAAATTCCCCCTACCCCACTCTCTGTGTCATTTTCATGCATAAATTTTTGCTTTTCCCTTTTTTAGCTTAGCAGAGTTAGGTTTTCTAATTTGTTCAAGTAGTAATTAAACAACATTTTATTTCAGTTGGAAGGAATGTAGATGCATGCTAAGTTGTAATGTTTAATCATTCATGCACATTGTAAGTCACTCACTTAATTCCAACTAAAATCAAGCCTAAAACATTCTAATTAATTCCACAATTAATTAAAATCAACCTCCCTAAAAGACGAAACTCCGGTGTATATCATTCCATTTATTTGTCACTTATGGGAAAATTCTACAGTTAAGGGGAATCAACTAGGTATTGACCGTGGGGACCCATCAAGCTACACCCTCTATTGGTGTCAGTGTTGGACATACCCCTGCAACTCCGATCTAGTCCCTTCTCATGTGGAACCACACTTGACAATACAAACTTGTTTCCACATACCTCGAGTATATTGGAAACTCCCTTTCCCTTAACAAATTCAATTTTAACAAATAATCAATCCCTGCACCAAGTAGATTCACAATTCGATGCACCCCCATTTAACAAGCAAAGTCAATCCTCACCTCTGCGAGTTCACAATTTGGATTTCTTATGCTTTCTAGTAAGTTAGATAACATTTATTTTATGCTAGAAAAGTAATCTTTTAGTGTAGCTAGCAAGCTTTTTGTGATTCCATATTTGTATCCTTTTTAAAGCACTGGTCTACGATTTCATTTATGCAGAAGGCTTTGAATTGCTTGTTAATTTATCTTTGTTAGATTGCTTTCTTAGTGTATTTTATTAAACTCCTAAGTCGCCTTTTCCGAGGTGTCCATCCTAGATTTCATAGGGTCTACCTCCCTTGGCTTTTGTTTAAGATTTTCCTAAACAGAAGGATTCGAGTGTTGTGGTGACAGTTGGCACCCAACTCGTTGACTTGCCCCCAAGGCCACTCTTAGTGGGTTGATATTTTTCTCACGTTCATTTGTGGATCTAAGTGGCAACATTTTGGCGTCGTTGCTGGGGATCAAATAGTTTTAACACCCGGGATTAACAACCTTTGTTTTTCTTGTTTTTACTTTATTTGATGAATCTTTTAGATTAGATCTCTAACTTTTTCATCTAGCGACTCCACTAACTTTTTTCAATTTTCTAACAAGTAATTTATAAAAAGAAAAAAATCTTTGAGAGATTATTATTGCATATTTTTCTTCTCACATATTAACTCCATTGAAGGGATAAAACCCTCCTCCTCCAAATGTTTGAAGATTTGTTGTGTGTAGAGAAGAGCACATGTGACACCTTGAATATCTTTGAAGCTCATTGTATAACAACTCCACTGGGATGGTTGGGTATGAGGTATAGTGAATTATTATTTTTATAACCCCATTTTCAGATGGCTCCCCAATATGAGGATTATAAGCCCCTAGAAAGGTGTTTTCCTCATATTGACTTTAGAGGCACCCTTGGATCCCCAACTGTAGGCTTTGATACATTTAGAATGTTTGATTTCACTCCTACATATTGTGGGTATAATGATACACCTGACGATCACATTACATCCTTCATCAAAGTTGTGATTGATTTCAATATATTTCATGAAGATGATTTAATGAGGGTATTCTTTTGTACCCTCGAAGATGATGCTCAAGATTGGGTTATGGTTTGGTTTTAAGGAAATCTCTTCCATGGAAGATTTATTCAAAAAATTTCTCCATGATTGGTCTCTTGAAGATGACAATTAAGAGATTGAGGAGGTTATAAAAATATTTCCTTACCTGCATTCCTTAAAGAAATAGAGCACATCTTGATTCAAAAGAAAAAGGAAAGAGTGAAAAGATCATTAAGGATACTATGGAATGGAAAGAATCCCTTACAGAACTCATGAAGAGATTCGTGATGAGGTATGTGATGGTCATGTTGACACTCCTCCATGTTCTCCTCATGGTGATGAAGGTTTGGTAAGCTTATCCCCCTGTAATATTTTTGAAACCAAACCTTCTAAGGATGATAATTGTAAACATGAAGAGGATGAGTATAGCCAAGGGTATGATGCTATTGATGAAGCCTCCCCCATCTTGGACGCGGATTTGGATGATGATTATTGGACATACTTTGAAAATCCCATTGTTGATATATCCAGAGAAGGGAGTGTCGATTTTGAGACCTTTGAACATCTTGGTGTGGAGGAGGCACATTCAAACTATTCATATGATCATTCTCAAGTACACACAAGAACTAGTGATACAAACTTGGGGCAACAGTTCATTGAGAAGACATATTTGATGTAACCCATGGAGGGTCAGTCTCAGCCTTTATCTACACATGCAAAAGTTTCTCATGATTTGGAGCGGCCTTGATCCGGATTTATGTGGGAACGAAACAAAAGATAGCATACACAGAATCATGCACAGAGATATATAGTCACATACACAGATATATAGCAAGAAACACAACACAACGATACAGTAAACACATATTCTATTAAATGTCGGAAATAGAACAGACTGTAAATACAACAGCTAGAATGGTAGTAGCTATCTCTGGGAAGAGATGTGACCGTTGTGCTCATTCGTGCCAAGATGATTACAAAGAGAAGCCGAAAGGCCTATTTATCATAAGCATGAGGGAAAGAATCCCAAACATCCAAAAACCTAACCCTAGAAGATGAACTGTCATAAAGTTTGCGGCCCCAAGGTGGTTAGTTGAACAGTCAACTTCCCGGGGTCATAACTTTTGAATACGATCTCCGTTTGGGGCGCTCAGTAGCCCGTTGGAAATATCTATCCGAGGACTACGCCGAGGACCTTAAATAGAAGGGCACGTCAACCCACAATTTCCCAAAAAACGTCGTTTAGGGCCTCAAAACGGCCCCAGAAGTTTGGGACTCGAAAAACTGTAGAAAAATTACTGGAAATTGGCAAGATGGGAAATTGTCTTGAGCCAGTAGAATAGGTGGGTGGCCACCGACATCCATCTAGATCAGGCCTGGGGCTTATGTTATTACAAAAAAAATTCAGTCCAGAATCCTTATCCTTTTGGATGAGTGTGATGGGTTTGTTGGGTTGCCTCATAATACATATATGTTTCTAAGTCCTGTCCAAAGTTGTATATAAGAAGCTTATGGGGAGACTTTCCATTCTTGGCAAGAATTTGATGATATTTTGCATGCTTATGGTCTTCTGTTCAGCCCTTCCATCCTAAATATTCCAACAAGTTTGCATCCGATAATAAAGGTGTCCTTGTTTTGGTTGGTAACCAAACACAGGGAAAAAAGCTTTAACATTGATAAAATGCTAAGGTGGCAACATTAGATTTTTTATTTCACCTAAAATTTGCTTCATATCATGCTTAGAGTAGGATAAATAAGCTCCTCAGAATGAGCATTTACTTTTTGCATTTATTTACAACATTTATTTTCAGTTATTTCTTTTTAGTACTTAGAAATGTTAGTTTCATTTGTTAGTTAGGTTCATTCTTAAACTATGCAGCTGGTATTTTACTTTGATGGCTTCATTATGAACATGTGCTACTCAAGGTTTGCCTATCAAGATTGAAATGTTTTTACAAGTTACAAATTGGAGATTCTGGATTCTTGTTCGTTTTCCAAAGATCAAGCACACATCCCCAAGTAGGAGCTAATTGTTACCACAAAGTATGCACAAGGCATTCACTAGATAGAAGACTTCATCCATCAGGTACCTTCCAGTCCCCCCATGAAGATCAAGCAAGCTTCTACTCAATTGTTGTACTTTGCACCTCCTTTGCCATGGTCAAAGAGAGGTTGTTTGTAAAATTTTGACATCCATTACATGTGTAAAAGGGATAGCACGAGTGAGTCACTCATGTTAAGACACATTTGGAGTGTTTTTTTTTACCTAGTTAAACTTAGATCCTAGTGATCAAAGTTCAATATGGTTTTTTCACTCACGCCTCCAAAGCAAAAGTATTTTATAACTTAGGTGCCTCAGGCTGGTGTCTAAGTCCTTATGGTTCGATGTCAAAATTAGCTAATCAACCATGGTCCTAAAGTCATGCATGGCATATTTGTCCCTTAAAGAAGCAAATTTGGAAAAAAAGACAGCAAAAATCACTTGAGGGGGTCAAATATAAAAAAAGGGGCTATTCCTAGCACATTCCCCCCTCAATCAGGATCAAACATGGTCTCCCCTCATCCAAGGGAGCAAAGTGGCGCCCTTACCTATCTCATTAGTCATCTCCAAGTCATAACTTGGCTCTCAAGATTAATTGTGGAGTTACCTCCTAAATTTGCTCAAGAGGGGCGCATTAGGGTTTTGGAGGCTCAGTGAACTCATCATTTACTCCTAAATTTGCTCAAGAGGGGGTGCATTAGGGTTTTGGAGGCTCAATTACTCATAATTTTGCTTGAGCTCTCTTAAAGGTGGTGCATATCTCTTGCATGTTCATGCATGAGATTGATTTGATTAGATCTCCAAGATATCATCCTAGAGGTGGCACATGGGAGGCCAAGTTAGGCCTAGTTAATTGATTTAAACTCCAAATTTTGCTCTAGTTGATGAGTAGAGGTGGCGCATTAGGATATTGGAGGCCCAGTTAAGTGAGTTAACCCCTCAATTTGCTCTAGTTGTCCTCCATATGGCGCATTTGAGGACTTATCAAGCCTAGATGGCTCCCCAAACTGCTATAGTCCTCCTCCAGGTGGCACATTAGGGTTTTGGAGCCCCTCCATGTGTCACCATATCAAGGGGGATTTTAAATAGCCTCCTTGTGTTATTTAAAGAGGCCTCTCCTCTCATTTTTGTTGTTGGTTGAAGCACGGAGCTTATTGCAATACTCTTTTGAGAATAATATTTGTGAATAAAAGTAAGCCTTTGGAGGCTAATTGGGGTGTTGCTCATCAATTGTGTGGCATTATCTTGCTTATCATCTTCATTTTGAGGTAACCAATATTTTATGCTTTTAATGTACATGTTTATTGTTTCTTATTTCTTCGTATGGTCATCGAAAGGCGACTGCTTCCCAATTGTGTAAGATTTTAGTTCATAGATTTTTTAGTATATATTTTATTGTATATTGATAGAGGAGTTTGATTTTAGCATTGCACCGAGTTTGGATAATGCTATATTGACTTTCTCCATATAGGTTGCACCCAGAGAAGAAGAAAGCAAGGAGGATCTTTCTCTCTGCATGTGTATTAATAATAAATATTCTCTGTGCAGGTTATCTCACCCATTGAGCAGCTTGAGGTTACCCTAGAGCAACATTTCCCTCTCAGTGACTCTTCTAATAAAGCAAGGCCCTCGAGGTCATTCCTTGGTGACTCCATTATCCCTATCTCTTGGTATAAAGCGCAAATCTCTTTCTCACTTATCTTTCTAACCTTCCAAATACTACAAGAAATTACTCTCTTTTATTTTTATTTCATGCATACATCTATATTTTCAAGTAAATCTTGAGTAGGGAAGGTATCAAATCAGCTACAAGAACCCTTCATCGACGGAGAACATGAAGAAGTTTACGAGGAGATGTGTTTGCATACATAGATCTCTTTGATAAGCAATTGAATACATTAAAGAGTAGATCTAGGAAAAGTATTGCATGCATAGTTTCCTAAAAAAATTCATTGTATTCTTCACATGCATATAGATCTAGTAATTATAAAGTTCCAATCATAAGCTAGATCTACTTTATTTCATGTTTCTTGGTGCATATACTTAAAAGTTAATCATCTAGCACTTAGAGGCACACTTCTTCATGAGTGGTCAGCATTGAATCTTATATTTTTGAGCATTTTATCTCACTTCCTGTTGTCCGAACAATCCTTGGACAGCATGTAGAACATCACTTACATCTCTTTATAATTGCAGATTTAACCCTCTTTCATTTTGCTTGTTTTGTCTAATCTTTATTGGCAAGACAAGCCTCCCTTTGAGAGAGATCAAAGAACACGCTTTTAGATCAATTTCCTCGTTGTTTCCTAACAGTTTCTTGAAGGTTTTGGACAGCGAGAAAACAATCCAAGAGGAAGCTAGCATTGGCCAGCATTCAATCCCCTTGGGGGATTCCTAAGCAAACCATTTACCTCTTCTAATTTCTCCCTTCCACATCTTAACTTTATAAGCCTAATTGTGGGCCATTAGAACCAACAATAGGCATTTCTAACGGCTAATTTTCTCGTTGCAATACATAAGGTAGAGCGGTTGTGTCAAATCCCCCCTAACCCTCTCCATGTCATTTTCGTGCATGAATTTTTGCTTTTCCCCTTTTTAGCTAAGCATAGTTAGTTTTTCTAATTTGTTTAAGTAGTAACTAGACAATATTGATTTCAGTTGGAAGGAATTTGTATGCATGCTAAGTTGCAATGTTTAATCATTCATGCACATTGTAAGGCACTCACTTAATTCAACTAAAATCAAGCTTAAAGCATTCTAATTAAGAATGATAAGTTGTTAATCAAGGTTAGAGGGACTCCTTGTTAAAATAAAATATTGTCTACATATAGGAGGATGATGGCTAATCTTGCCATGTTCATTCTTGCATAACTTTATTCCTCCAAGCAATCCTCTAACTTGTCAATATAAATACAAAAAATAGAAAGTGATTGATAACAACCTTGCTTAACCCCTATATTACAATTAATTTCCTTTAAAAAAAGCTCGTCATTTCTAAAGTTGGCAATAGCCCTCTCATGTAGCATTATTATTGCAACCCTCAACCTAAAAGGAACCCCAATATCTTCTAGCCTCTTCCAAAGGTTATTTGAAGGGCTAAGTCAAAATATTTTCTGAAGTCAACGAAACCTCGCTAGTGATTTTAACCTTGTTTTTTCAGCAAGATTTAATTGTAATTGTAAGGGTAATTAGGTGGTCTAATGTCAAACTATAACTGTGAAAACCATATTATCATGACTTTTAGTCAATGAGCTAAACTTCTTCTCCAATATTAATCCATACAACTTAGCCAAATGAAAGATTATCCTAAAAGTCCTATATTATAAAAGCCTGCTTTTGTCACCACTTTCAAAAATAGAACAACAACTTCTTCTCCAATGTTTTTTGTCCGAGGCTTAGGATAGCATTCCTTTACTACTAGATCAAAAAGGTTGTGAGTGTGAAGAATAAGAATAGATCCTACAATCTTAAAAAACTTAACTTGTTAACCTTCAATGTCTCTGTACCTTTTCTTTTTGCAAGGCATTTAACTTCAATGTCTCTGTACCTTTTCTTTTTGCAAGGCATTTAACTTCAATCTCATATTTTTTGATATTGAAAATATTTTCAGTCATAATGGTTTGGTTGTTAGCAAAAACGTCAGGGAATAATTCGTAGATATTTTTTAAGTGCAAGTTTAAGTTTACAGATAATTATATTACAATTCTCTTTAGACTTCTAAGATAACATGTATTTTTGTTCCAATTAGAAAAAACCTATATCCATATCATGTACTTGATCCCTCACTAATGGAGTGGATTCCCAATCAAAACACTTTTGTGTCTTGATTTACCTAATGTTTTAATAAAAATTACTTTTAGTTTCGATTTGGTTAGATAACTCAAACATAAGAACAAGTAACTTGTAAATGTCATGAAAATGACATATCCTATCCCAATTAAGTATATAATGTTTGATTGGAATAGTGTTTTTACTCAAATATATTTTTATAATCAAAACAATGAAAACACAACTCCACTAAATATTGATAACCTACTTATTTTGGAATAAACACAAATATATCAGACTTAATTTTAATTGAACTAAATTAATTAATTATCTCAATCTTACCTTAGCTGCAAGAGAAGTTTGGGGGTCCAATGCTCCGTTGGACCCACTGCCAGGATTTTTAGTAATCTGTTTGATGATTCTAATATACTTGATGGTATACCAACCCCTTCGCTACCTACCTTGAGGAATGGCCATGTAGGTAATTCTGGTATCGCTACAAGATTAGATCGGTTCCTCATGGCAACGAATTTGACTGGGAGGATTGGAAGATTCGGATCTTGGGTTGTTAATACTGGACTATCGAATCATATGTCAGTTTGCTTGCAGCTAGAAGATGAATTCTCAAGAGTACCTTATCCTTTCAAATTCAATCACTCTCAGATAGAATTAATAGAATTAGATGAGTTTAATAAGTCATTAGAGATAAGTGGAAAGCATTGGACCAGGTTACAAGTAATTCTGCAATGCATATCATGACTCTCAAATTAAAAGAAATGAAAAATTCAATTATTCAGCGGGAGATGATTTATAAACACGAGATGAAAGAACATCCTATCCTTATTGAGGCAAAGATTCACTGTATTTACTCTAGGATTGCAACTTTGGTCTTCTCAGATCGGGATAAAGATATTTTGGGGATCCTAGAAGCCCTGCATCTTGCAATTGGAAGAGGAGGCTTGGCAGCTAAAAAGCAGGGCTGAGCGGGTAAGTCAAGGAAACAATAACACCCCGTTTTTATATAAATTTGTCGATCCTGAAAGAGTACGAAACTCTATCTGGGATTTAGTTTATTTGAATGGGACTCATCTCACTTCCCAAAAAGCTATGGAACAGGCTGCAATAACTCATTTTGGTACTCTATTTCAGGAGAGTGGAGACAACAATATTGGGGCTCAAATGCAGGTTATGCAATGTTACCCAAGGATGTTTTCGAATGATGGGTCGAAAAATATTGGTGAGCCGATAACTCTAAAAGAGATTAAAGACATATTGAATAAATTTGCAAAATTCAAAAGTCCTGGATTTGACGGTATGACTGTAGAATTCTTTCTACATTTTTTTTGATGTTATTGGTATTGATATTTTGAATGTTATTGAGGAAGATAGAGTGAAGGGAAAGATCTCGGGGCTATTAATGCTACGTTTATAGCTTTAACTCCTAAGACATCTAAAGCTACTTCTTTCAATGATTACAAACTTATCTCTGTGTAATCTTATTTACAAAGTTATTGCTAAATTCATAGCTAAAAATATCGAGAGATACCTGGCTGCTGGTATCTCAAAGGAACTATTTGGTTTTTTTGAATAACACACTTACTTTTGATGCCATTGGAACGGCTAAGGAAAGTCTCCATTCTATCAAGCATTTAAAAAGGAAGGCTGTAATTTCGAAGATGGATTTGGTGAAAGCCTGTAATAAAGTTAACTGGACATTTTTGAGATTGGTACTGCTGCAAATAGGATTAAGTCTGGAATTTACTGATTGACTGATTGGATAATGGGTTGTGTGACAACAACAAACTTTGATGTATTAGTCAATAGTTCTCCCACGGACATTTTCAAAGGGTGTAGAGGTTTGAGACAAGGATGTCTCTTATCCCCATTACTTTTTCTTATTGTTGTTAAGGGCCTTAGCAGGTTAATTGATAAAGCTAGTGAGGAATGGAAGGTTAACGGGATCAAAATTTCCTCCAATCATTTTATTATCCATTTATTATTTATGGACGATGTTCTTCTATTTGAAAATTGAACAGTTGAAGAATGGTCTACTTTGTATGATATCATTAACCTATTTTGTGAAGCTACAGGAATGGAAGTCAGTGAGCAAAAATCCTGTTTTTAGTAAATGACATATGTTAAGGAACATGTCAAAAATTTGTTTCCTTACCACATGGAGCATCTTGAGAAGGGAATCAAATATCTTGGATATTTTATAAAGCCAAGTAATTATTTGAAGAACTATTGGTTGTGGTTACTCTCGAAGGTTGAGAAAAGGATTAGCTCTTGGATCTACATATGACTTTCACTAGTATTGCTGGTATTGCTGAAGTTGGTTCTTCAAAACATACCTGTTTATTAAACAAAATTAGACAAAGATGATTCAGCTTTCTTTGGTTGGGATCAAAATCCAACGAAGGTATTCACCTGGTTAAATGGTCTAAAATTGCTTCTCCCAAAAAGTTTGGTGGATAACCAGGTCTAAAATTGCTTCTCCCAAAAAGTTTGGTGGATGGGGGGTGAAGAATCTATTCTGGTTAGCTCATGCATTGGCCTTAAAAGAGTTTGTGGAGAAGGTTGTTTGGACAAGATTTATGGTGTGATGTACTTAAAGACAAGTACCTGAAGAATATTTATGTTTCGGAATGGCTTAGAGGTTTGAAAAGAAATTATTATTCAGTCTCTAATATTTGGAGAGGATTACTTGACACTTTTCCTTATTTGAGCAACTAGTGTGCATGGAAGATTGGTAGGGGTGATGAGGTCAAAATCGAGCTCGATCCATTTATTAGAAGTAATGAGTATTTTAAACTCTCGTCTTCTATCATCACAGCTCTCAGGTCTTTTGGAATTTATTATCTGTCCCAAATTAGAAACTGTGTGAATGGTTCTAGAGAATACTATTGGCTTCTATCTAAAGATCTCAGTTTAGTAGGACAGCTCTCCGAAGAATGGGATAACATTGTCAAAGGTTTATATCATAATGGCATTGGACTGTCGGATGACGACGACCCCGATTTTTGGTCTTGGTTTTGGATCACAGCAATGGGACAGGTTACTGCCAAGGTGACATATGAGGCCATTGTTCTCATGTCAGATGAATTACACGAAAAATGGTGGTACAAACACCTTTGGAAAGGAATTGTGCCTTCAAAGATTCTTTGAAACTTCTGTTAGCTAGTCTTTGAAAAAAAGTTATGATAATTTGATCAAAAGAGGAGGATATGGTCCTTATTTATGCTCTCTATTTTGTAGGGGAGGAATCGATTGAACATTTACTCCTTTTCTGTGCGTTCTCTCAACAAGTGTGGAAGGAAGTTTCTTTCTTGATAAAGACTTCTAAAAAATGGGTAGGTAACAATCTCCTTCATTGTTTTGAGAACTGGGTTACAACTAATAGTGCTTTTAATCATTTACCTCTTTTTGTAATTTGGGTGCTGTTATCTTTTAATGTACAGCCAAATGTATTCAGGGTCTGTTCTAAAATTGTTGGATTATTTAATGAATTTTAAAAGTGAAAAGGCTAACAAGGTATAAAACATCATTGCTCCATTATTACTTACAACTTATCTTATTGGTTTTTTTTAATGGAGCAGCCCCAAATAGATCAATGTGGTACACGGATGGTGATTAAGTTGAGTAATGATCATTATTATCAACTACTGTGGATGGATGTAAGATCTTGCACTAATACGAGATCCGAGCTATTAGCTCTTTAGGGTTTACTTTTCTTTGCTTACTCAAAAGCATTTCTTTCATTACAGGTGATTGGTGACTCTAGTGGCATTATTGATTTCGTAATTGGGCATGCTAACTTACAAGTGAATAGTCTGGACTACTGGAAAAACAAGTGTTAATTTACAGGTGAATATTCTGGACTACTCTGGACTACTGGAAAAACAACAACAGAGATTTACAATCAAATTTTGATGATTTGTCCTTTGCACATATTTATAGACAGTTCAACTCATTGGCAGACCATCTATCAATACAGGCAATTGGAGTAGGTGAAGGTGTTCTTTTCTTTGAGGAGCTAGAGGATCATAGTGTGGTTTCTGCAGGAAAAATCCAAAACAAGTGTTAATTTACAAGTGAATATTCTGGACTACTCTGGACTACTGGAAAAACAACAACAGATTTACAATCAAATTTTGATTATTTGTCCTTTGCACATATTTATAGACAGTTCAACTCATTGGCAGACCATCTATCAATACAGGCCATTAGAGTAGGTGAAGGTGTTCTTTTCTTTGAGGAGCTAGAGGATCATAGTGTGGTTTCTGCAGGAAAAATCCAGGCATATTAAGTCTCTTCTGGAATATATGGGTTACAAGCATATTAAGTATCTTCTGGAATATATGGGTTGCAATGAAACATATTAACTTTTTGGTTTATTTTGGGACTCATATGCACCAAAAGCAATTTGACATACTCAATGCTGGGAATGTCGTATTTTATAGGCTTGTTGAAAGGAGAGATATCCTGCCATATAGTGGAAGACCTGAATTGATAAAGGTTTTGTAAGGTACATTGACGATACTGTTATCTTCGTGAATATCAAGATGTAGTTTTTATCTGGTGAAAAAAAAAATTAATTATTTAATTTCAATCAATTATAATTTATAACTTACATCAAATTTAACAAAAAAATTAATATCATTATTTTATTTATACAATACTTAACTATAGTACATACTTTTAATATTGTGATTCAAAAATCGATAATTTGACCTTGCTGCATTTTGATTTTGATTAAAATATGGTTATGTTAACACGAATTTAAAAACAAAGTGTAAAACTTGATAAAAGGCCTCAAAGATATAGGCGAAAAATAACTAACACTCAAACATATACCTATGTTCTTTTAAATTAAAAAATGATTTACAAATAAAATAAAACAATGCATTTCATTGGTTAAAATTTGAAAATCGGGTACACCCCTAAACCAATCACCATATAACCACGACCTATTAACTACTCTTAAATTTAATTTCAAGTGATGTCTTAATGGTGGGATTGTCCCACTGAATTGCATCCCACCATTCTCTATTATCACAGCTTATGCTCTCTAGACACTTTAGCTCATCCCATCTCCCACGCATTCTCTTCAATCGCGGACACACCCTTACATCCAGAGTCTTGAGCATGGGCAACATTGACGCCCCCTCTCCCAACCCTCCACCTCCACTTGATGACGCCCCCTCTCCCAACCCTCCACCTCCACTTGATGACGCCCCCTCTGCCAAGCCTCCACCTCCACTTACTGCTGCTCCTGCCCCTGCCACTGCCCCTGCCCCCACGCTCTCCAATGACCCTAACTTATCAAGACAAAGCTCCTGTAGCTTTGGATAGCCCATCCCCAACTCCAACACCTCCAACTTATCGCAGTACTCTAACTGTAGCGTTCTCAAACATGGCAATTCATGCAACTCAGCGGGGAGCTCTTTCAATTGCTCACAAGACCAGAGCACAAGGCATGCTAGCTTTCGGAATTCATTAACCCAACTAGGCAGTCGCTCCACATCGCATCCCCAAAGCCAGAAATATTCCAGATCTTTCATCGCCTGCATATCCTGCGGAAGGTAATCTTGATTGGCACCACTACATTCCAGCCTTAGATACCTCATCTTCGACCAATTTCCCATAACCCCTACCTTGATTGGCGATTTCATTCTCACCCCTAACACCCTGAGGCGGCGCAAACTTTGCAGGTCCTTTAAAGAAGCATTCTTCCTTTCTGCATTCGCGTCCTCCTCGAAATCCAATGAAATGCTTGATTCCATCCTCAATCTTTCCAGTGAAACCAATTCCGAGATCCCACGCGGAAGATGGCTCAACCCTTTGCATCCCACAATATCGAGGGCCCTCAGACGTTTGAGTTCACTTATCCTCTCCGGAAGGTACAGTAGCTGATCATTGAAATTAACGTTCAAGAACTGAAGCTCCTTCAGGTCGCCAATGGTTTCCGGCAACTCACAGATGGCCGTGGATTGTAGCTGGAGGGAAGCAAGATGCTTCAGATTTCCGAGACAAGGCGGCAGAGACGTTATGCCAGTCTCACTGAGATCGAGGACCTTCAGTGAGGACAACTCTCTCAGGAAGCTTCCAGGAACTTCTTTAATACCACAATTCCTGCTTAGCAGCAAAACTGAGAGGGACGAGCATGCGAAGGTTGTCGGCAGGGAGTGTAGATGATTATCCATGAGTGACATTCTTTCCCAGCCCTTGCCATCGACTTCCTCAACGGGAAAATCGCTGATGCCCTGCCCGGCTTTAAAAAAACACTTGTGCTCCTTCTCCGCAATCCTAATCGCCAGATCACGAAGCACATCGTGTATTTTTACAGAGTAAATCCTTCCCACTTCATCAGTTTTTACCACCTCAATCAAACAACGATCTCGGAGGAAGTTGATAAAACTGTGCCCAGTGTCAGGCAAATAGCTGTCTCCACTGCCTTTCACCAGACCTTCTGCTATCCAGCTGTCTATGACCTCTTCACAGATGATTACTGTGTCTTCGGGATGAGCTGCAAAATAGAGAAAACAAGTTTTCAAATAATCTTGTAGACCATTGTAACTCCATTTCAGACGTTGAAATAGTTTTTCCTCCACTTCATCGTGGATGCCATAAAATGTCTCGTCAATGTTTTGTAGCTGACGTAAAGCATGCTCCCACTCATGTTGATAAGCATGGTTTCTCATTGCAGCAGCAATTACGTTTATAGCCAGTGGCAGACCCTTGCATTCCCCTGCGATTTCCCTGGCAACGTCTGCTATTTCCTGTGGAATATTTCCATTTGGAAAAGCTCGGCTACAAAACAGCTGCCAGCCCTCCTCTTCCGACAGCGGTTTCACTTCTATTATCTCTCCCGCTTCCATTCCGGTACACACTTGTTTAATCCGAGTTGTCAAAACAACTTTAGAACCTTTGTCATTCAATGGCACTCCTAAGCTGTGCAGCTCAAGACTCTCCCACACATCATCCAGTAGAAGAAGAAACTTTTTATCTCCTAAATAAGAGTTCAGCCTATTTTTTCTCTCCTCCAAAGTACTGGATCTATCTGGAAAGTTATGTAAATTTAATCTCTTGGCAATGATATCTTGCAGATTTGAGATTTCACAATCTTTGGAGACGGTTACCGAAATGATGAGATCAAATGAGTTGCGTACCTGGAGGCTGTTGTTGATGGTTTGAAGCAGCGAAGTCTTACCGACTCCACCCATGCCGTGAACAGCAATAATTCGAATGTTGGTATCTTCGGTTAAGCGCTGCTCAAGCTTCAACTGCGCAGATTGTATTGCATTTCCAACAAAATCGGGTCCGGGGATCTCAATCGGTATCTGTGCGGCCGGTGCATGGTCCCCGTATTCCCCGCTTTGAGGAAAATCTGAGTGCCTCTCTGAGTGGAGTTGAGCAACAGTCAGTTTCCAATCTACGATATCTTTGCTGATTGTGCATCGACAGAGGCAGTTGGGGCAGCAAATGAGGCAGTTTTTGGGTTGCTGGTATCGGTTGCGAATAGATTGCGAACTTCCGATGGCATTATCCGCCCTATCGAGCCAAGCCTGCACTATTCTTTTAGCGGGTTTTTGCTCTTGAGAGAGCTCCGATTTTATATCATGTACTACATTGTCCAGACGTTGAGCTTGAACTTCCATGTCGGCGACAGCTTGACGCAAACAAATGGCCGTTTTGACAACTTGAACAACTTTGTTCCAAAGGCCGCTCAAAACATTGCTCGCAACATTGATTGCAAATCCAGTAACTACTTCCATTGGCTTTCACGAAAATTAGAGAGCGTGAATCCCAAATGAGAGGCGCAAGGCAAGATTAAGATTGCTCTTCAGTACACCACAAAATCACCAGCAAGATAAGGATTTCACTTCGCTCAACTTGGGCTGAGGCGCAAGGCTCTTCAGTAAAACCACACAATCACCTGCAAGATAAGATTTCGCATTGCTCAAATTGGGCTGACGCGCAATGGATCAGATAGTATTAATTTATTTTCTGTTTCTGGTCGATTCCCGTATTCGACAGATGGAAGCAACCTGGCCTAAAATTAGACGGGTGCAAGCAAACATTTATTCTTAGTATTTCACCGTTTGATGCTTTTCTTAGAATTTCAGTCTTAACGGACCCTTCAGTGCATCTTTTCAATGGTTACGTTTCGAACATTATTAGAGTCATTGGTGCTCGACAGTTAGAAAGCACTTGAGTCGGTGTATAAAGAAAGTCGGTCATTGATGCTCGACAGCTAGAAAGCAACTTGAGTGGGCATATACAGGACGTCGTTCGTGTTCAAACAGCTGGCAAAGTATTTGTACTGCAAAATGGCAGGGTCCAAATTGCATGTAATGTATCTGTCCTGCAACCGCATCAGTATCGCACAGATGGGAGCATGCTTTCGAACAAGTATCCCAGAGTAAATCGCAAGCAATCCCGGGTACATATTCCAAGTTTGGTGCCTATGGCATGGGAATAAACCAATGTTGCATAGCTACGCAATCTCTGCCTCAGGTTATTGCGTTAGCTATTACCCTAAACCAAGTTGAAGGGTTTTTTTTTTTTCATACACGGTTGAATAACTGACTCTCTAAACCAAGTTGAAGATTTTTTTTTTTTTTTCATACAGGTAGAATAACGGGCTCTCTAGAGATGGCGAGAGCCGCTGAATATGAGGAGGTCTGGGGTCGATCCTGTAAGATATTATGAAAATTGCCTGGTTGTGAACTTTCCAAATAGTGGCCGAGGCAACTAACCCAGGAATGTTCTTAAAAAAAATGTGCTTCTGAAGCCATTGCTTATATGCAAATTCAAATTTGCAAAACCAATATTAGGCCAGTCATCATCGATTTTAAGTACAACACAGACATTCTTCCACACCCCTCTAGAGAACCTGCACTGAAAAAAGAGATGATCTAGAGTTTCACAGTTATTTCTGCAAAGAATACACATGTTTGGATCCATTTTGCCCTTCACTTTAAGTTTGCCCATGTTAAAATTTTGTCATTGAAAGTCGATCATAAAAGACATTTTATTTTCTGCAGAAGTTTCCAGCTCCACATTGGGCCAAACCACCATTTCCTGTTACCTTCAAGTAAGCCGTGCTTGCAGTCACCTGCCCAGAAATGGAATTCTTGAACCAAGACAAATGATCTTTTTCTGCGGACAGGCGAATGCCATTCAGATTTAATTGATGAAGATACTGATTCCATTCGACAACTTATCGTCCAGCAGGACGAAGTGAGCCAGTAAGATGGATCTGCTATGAGACGACTCATTCTTTTGAACTGATTAGGGTGATGAGGCTGTATTCAGTGAATTGCGCAGATCCTTTGATAACATATCATTAGAATCAATGGTGTGTCTTTTCTATCATATCACTTGTATGCATGCATGGTTGAATTTATATATTAGCAAAAGCATCTTTATCTGCTTTGGGAACGTAAAATAATGTATTATAAATGTTGGAGCTGCAAGGGGATTATATCGGAGAATGGAACATATACATATTTAGTTTACAGAGAGGAGGTATTCATTTAGTATATGGTGTGGATACTTTAGTTTGGTCTTGGATCGAGAACGATAAGGAGAAGGAGAAGGAGAAGAGAGCAAGGTTATTTATGAAGCAATTTTTTACTTATCTATTTAAGTAAAATAAAATTGGTTTTATTTTTTTCTTTGAAATGGCATGTCTTATTAAAAATTAAATTTTACTGCTGGCTTTGGAATTTGTGAATTCTTACTTGGGATAATTGGGTAAAGGGGAGTGGTTGTGGTCTTAGTATTTGTATTATGTGGAATAATGACCCAAAGGTATGTTGGGAAATTTGTAAATAAATGAATGGGGTTTTATTTAAGGAAAAACAAAAGAATCCTATGAAAATCAATCTTAATGAAATTAGTGCTATTGGGGATATCCATAAAGAGAATATAGGAAGACTGATTAAAAATGATACGGCTGTTAGAGGTCCTTTTTTAGGTAACAGTTGTATTGGTTTTTTGGGTGAAGCTTCTCAGGATAATGGATTAAGATGTGGAGTTAGTGTATATTTTATAAGGTGAATTACTTGTTTTTTAATGTCTCTTATATTTTGCTTTCATTAAACATATTGTATATATATAGGTAGTTAAAAACTCCAAAATGATCATTAATTGGATTATCTAGAAATATCAACTTCAAGTGGCTTCTCTAAAAAGCTGGATACATAAAATTAAAAAAAATCAGATTCAGTTTGAATGGAGAAGCTAATCTGCTCTCCAAACAAGCCTGAATGTGGAATTCATTCATTATGAAAAGATAAATGGTTCATCTTTGTCCTTACAAAGAGCACTCTTTCTATTTTTAAAATTGGATATATTGTATTTTGTTCTAATGGAAAATTGTTGCATATGCCATTCAGGTTAGACTTTGAAATTTTGGACTGTAAATAATTTTCTTGACTTTCTAGTTTCTTAGTTCTTTTTCTCGACTTTCTAGTTTCTTGGTTCTGGAAAGGGGAGCTTATGTGAGCTCTAGCTCAGTGTTTTTTGTGACAAGATTGACTTGATACGTGGGGCTGCGTAGTAGTTTGGTGGGTGTTTTTAGGTTCTAATCCTTACCGGAGGGAGGAGTGGATAGTCTATTATGTAACTTTTATGTTTATATTTTTGAATATAGAGAATAGTTTTTTTCTGGATTAAAAAATATATTTTAAATATTAAAAGTAATATAAAATTTACATTGTATTTATTAAATAAACTATAATTATATATATTTATTGAAGAATATTTATATTTAAAAAAGTTGGTTAAAAACAAGTACAAGCATGATCTGTTTTCCCATGTAGAATTAATGGTTAGGATTCTACTTCCCCATATTCATTTCACCAATACCATTGAAAATAGGATAAAGTTTCATACTCTGTTGTTTTTAAGGGTGAAAATGGGATAAAGTTTCATATTATGTTGTTTTTAAGGGTGGTTCAAAACATCAATATTTTACATGAAGGATATATTAAAATATTGATGTTAACTTTCTCGTCACATTCACTAGGAAATTTGTGGACATAAAGCCACATGAAATGGAATTGGACAGTTCCAGCTATCTAAAATAAGCTTAATTTCCATGCTCTCTATCTAGCTAAACTCAAATAAGCTTAATTTTCAGGCAGCCTACCCTTAAGGTGAAAAGATCCTACATATCCTGTGCCTCAAGTAGATACCACCATAAAATCCCTTGGGTAAATCTTGGCCCTTCAGACCTAGATGGTTACCACTGACTATTAATAATGATGACCAGTTAATGGTTTTTACTTTTACTCCATTATTTTTGAAGTAGTATTTTTAAAATAATTTATATTTGTTTATAATAAAATAATTAAAATTGTAATTTTAGATTATTAAAATTGTATATTCAAAATGTTTTTAATCCATTTTTACAATCAAAATTAACTTGAATAATCAAAATCAAAATATCAACCAAAATAACATCACCCAAGTTCAACAAAAATCACCCCATAGATGCAAATATTCTATGACTTAAAAAACCTCTTATCAAAATAATTATCAACCCTCAAATTTATTCCACAAACGGTTGCTATTCTATAATTCGAGTTCGGAGTGGTTTCCTAATCAAGGCCAGTGGCTTTCGCCCTGTAGCTTGTTCGCTCCAACAAAACGTCGATCGTCATATCTGGTAGCTTTGATAATGGTGTTTGTTCCGACCAACGTAGATCTGTCATATCTGGTAGCTTCGATAATGGTGTTTGTTCCAACCAACGTCGATCTGTCATATCTTGCAAGTTTTGGGTCTTTTAAGTGTGCCCGTTCTAATGACGCTATGGGCACTGGCACTGGCAAGTTACCAGCCCTCACTCTGAATGCTTAAGTGCAGTACCCTCCCTCTGAATGCTTCAGTGCAGGAGGGTGAGACCGTGAGAGGAATTCTTTATCCGAGAAAAAGCTAAGGAGAAGTCTGGCAGACCAAGGGTTGGAAAATTACCTATAAGCAGATGCAGATCCTTTATCCTTGCTTGATCACGCATGCAACGCATCTGAAGCCTCCAGCCTCCTCTACAAAGAACTAATAAGGTAAGGAATCCTTTGGAGAAAATAAACCTACAAGTAGAATTGGTGGCGCTCCCTCAGATTTGTTAAGTTAAATTTTATATTAATGAAAGTAAATCATAAAATGTTTGAGCTTTGACTGAAGAAATCTTTCTCTCTTAAATAAGAGTTCAGCCTGTGTTTTCTCTATTCCAAAGTACTGGATCTTTCTGGAAAGATCTGTAAATTTAATCTCTCGGCAATGATATCTCATAGATATAAGATATCGTTACCCAGATGATGAGGTCAAATTAAATGCGTACCTGGAGGCTGTTGTTGATGGTTTTAAGCAGCGAAGTGTTACCGACTCCACCCATGCCACCGATTCCACCCATGCCGTGAACACCAATGATTCGAATGTTGGTGTCTTGCTTCAACTGCGCAGATTGTATTGCATTTCCAACGAAATCAGTTTCGGGGAATCGGGGATCTCAATCGGTATCTGGGTGGCCCCATATTCCCCGTTTAGAGGGAAATCTGCTGGTTCTATCTGCAAACAGGTTCAAGGTAAGCAAGATTAAGATTGCTCTTCAGTGCACCACTAACTCAGCAGCAAGATAAGGATTTCTCTTTGCTCAAATGGGCTGAAGCGCTGAATGCATGAAAGTTATATTCTGCTTCTGGTCAAGCAACTTAGCGTTTTAGAATTTCACTGTTTGCTGCTTTTCTTAGAAATTTCTGTCTCTTTGTGCTTTTGTTTCAATGATTGTGTTCCACATTATTAGAGTCATTGGTGCTCGATAGCTGGAAAGCAACTTGACTCGACGTCTAGAGAAAGTCGTTCGAATTTCACTGTCATTGGTGCTCGACAGCTGGAAAGCAATTTGACTTGGCCTCAAAAGAAAGTCGTTCGAAATTCAGTGATGGAATTTGACGGGTGAATTGTTCGTCATAAGTCAATTTAACTCTTAAATATAGTTAACATTTCACGCAGCCCGTCAAAAAAATGACTGGTAGAAAACTTTTCAAAATTTGGTTGTAACCGATAATTTTGACCCGTGTCTACCATTTGAAATTCCATTCTGCTGTCGAGCACCAATGACTAATAACGTGGAATGCAAAGCAACCATTGAAAAGAAAAGCACCCAAGAGACAGTGAAATTGAGTCGACAGCTATAGCTAGAAACAACCTGACTCTGCGTTTAGAGAAAGTCGTTCGTGCTCTGCACCTGGCAAAGTATATGTACTGCAAAATGGCGGAATCCAACGGTAACCCATTTATTAGTTCTCACGTGAGAGGAAAACATGTTTCTAAAGAAACAAAAAATGCTAAGCTACATATCTTTGTAATTCTTCAATGCCTAAAGATAGCATTCACGACTTGTTACCCTCTATGGTGAATCATATTTTTTGGGTAGGAAGAATGTAAGCCCTCAGATCTTGTTAGACAGGTGTATTTTGTTAGTGATCAACGTTTAAATTTGAACTTTTCCTCGTCTTTTTAAAGGGTTTTAGCATATACCAACAGTAAAGTTAAAATTATATTTAAAAAAAATTAAAATTTTATTTTTTCTTTATTTCAATTAAGAAGGGTATAATTTATATCAACATTTCAAAGGAAGGAAAACTTTTTAAATTACTCATCAATATGAATTTCAATTTTCGGACAATTTGTTTAAAATCAAATCATCTCTACTGCCTCATTAACATAACTTTCATTCATCCAAAAATCAAAACTCAAAAGACTTTCATTGGAAACATTCGATATGTTGATGTCTCTCTCTTAGTGATACAACAAGCTCCGATTGGAATTTTCTCTAGTTGCTATCAAGAATAGAGTTTAAAAAGTGGTCTCTTTTGAAATGCTTTCTAGTTAAATAGATTTGAAGCTAAATGAGTTTATAAGAAACAAACTCTATTAATGATAAAAATAAATAAACATACCACAATCCTTAAAAATGATTTGAAACCTCAAATTAATTTGGCAATACAGTTTATGTAAATAAATAAGATCAAGACTTTTATTGGAGACATTTCAATATGTCGATGCTCTCTCTTAGTGCACCACATGTTCTAAATAAAGTAGATAGGAATATTATTTATGTAACATAATAATAATTTTGTGGGTCTTAATAATTTAGAAAAAAATTTGGTTCATTTCTTAAATTTTATTAAAAAAAATTATATTTTTTATATCAAAAGTGTTTAATGGTTTAAGATTGTAAAAATATAAAAGTTAATATTTGTTTTTAATGGTTAATTTATACTTTCAATTATTTACATGCCATTTTTTCTTTGAAGAGCTAGAAAAATATATGCCCTTCAAATTTCACCACCGATAGCGATCTAGTGTGGTTACAGTAAACTGTCGTGCATTATCTTCGATGCCGACCTCAGTTGCGATCTGTCATTGATGTTATTACAGGAGGTAAGCATGGGTGATTTGATTTATTTAGTTGAGAATTGATAATAAAAGTGTGATTGTATGGTCTGAAATTTGGGATCCAATTTTTAAGTTGATCTGTCAACGATGGGAAATGGTGCCATTTACTATTTTGGGCGCACTAGATCGCCGTCACCTATATGATGGGCGAACCTGATGAGCAAACCTCAAGCGGCATCTTATGTCTACTTGCCCTTGCCCTGCAAATCATGGCCACGTTTTCTTTATGAACATATCAGAGTCGAGGCCCAAGAATGTATATATCTTGCATATTTGTTTCTTGGATCGAGCAGGTCTTCTAAATGGTAGGTTGGTTCACAATTTGAGCATTGTTTTTCGGTAACAACCTGGTTCTATTCATTTGTCCTCAAAATTGTGGCACGCTTATCTCAAAGTACTGTGGGAACTCGTGCTCGCTCTTTAGAAAGAAGGAAAAGTGATGGACCTCTTCTTCATCACTTATAACAGGGCAGGATTTTAACGTGCATTATTATTATTTGATTAGTACCTATATTTTTGAAGGTTGGAGGCAGAAATAAAACAAAGATAATGCGGAATGAGCTACAGCTCTTCAATCTTTATTCATAAAAGAGATCAACTGGTGTAATACAAACAATAATCTAATGTGTATTTAAACACTTATAGAAAACCCTAAAAGCTCTAACCTAGCTTTGCATGCAAAGCATGCTGTTGCATTTATTAACTGAACTCTAAATAAGAACTGAATATAAAAGCTAAGTTAAATGAAGTAATTACTATTTCTAACAATTTTGATGGATCACCATTTCTACCAGACAAATAGTTTGCTTTGGTAAATGGCAATGACATGCCTTGTTGACACTGTTTTTCAACAGAACATGCTATTTAGTCAAGTGGAAATATTTTATGTTCAAAAAATTACTTTTATGGTACAGGGATCTGCTGCACACTACAAAGACGCAAGAAGATGTTTGTGATAATTTAAAATCTGTCATTGGTGAATACAGTACTCATTGTGAACTCTGTTTACCTCCTCTGAGCTTATGGCACCGGAATATGCATCGATTTCTTTACTCTCACCGTTAATTGCCCCTGAGTTATTCACCTCAGAATTAACGCAATTTCAGGGAGATTCTAATAGTTTACAAGCTAAGACTCATAGGATCCTTTCAATATTTATCTCAATCCCTAATGGATTTGGCATATGGCAAAGAACTTGCATAAAGATAGTATTTCAAGCAAATAATATAGGTTCCATCTACACCACTGTTAGCACCAAGGTTTACATCCTTGTAATCTCAATGCTAACTTCAATATCGTTCAAGCAGGTTCTATCTGCAAACAGGTTTAAGATAAGCAAGTTCAGATTTGGCTTCTTCATGACACAATTTTTGAGATCTAAGTCATCTTTCAAAAGACGAGGACGCTCGAGTTGCTACTGATAAGTAGAGGGTTCTAGAGTTTAAGGTTTACTTCCAGCAAGCACTGGCTGACAATGATAACTGGTTACTATTTGTTGAAAGTTTACTTCCAGCAAGCATTGGTTGCCAATGAAGATTGGTTACTATTTGTATGAGATAGAAAGCATTGAATTTTCTCTTGTTTCTATGGTTGTTCTTGCATGCAAGGAGTGCTGGTGGTGTGCCAAGTTTGGTGTAAGAGTGAAGATAAAGGAACACTCCAAAGATCAGCCTTCGAAAAGTTGATTGCACAAGTGTCATTTGGAAACATAGAAAGCAAGATTTTTGGTACTAAAAGCTGCAAACAGCATTCTCCACGGCTATGTTTGTGGCTCCAAACATAGTTTTGAAAAATACTTGATACAACAATCCAAGTTCATGATATTAGGGTAAGCACAGACCTTGCGCTTGCCTACCTTTGGCCTTCTCGAATTTTGCAAATAGCAGATGGCCGAGACGAGCCGCATCTTGGGACTATAGAATGCTTCAATTGTCTAACAGCAAGCCTGAGAGGGAAAGTTCTTCTATTTTACGTAAAATCTCTATAAGAAGTACTCATCTTTGCTAGAATTTAAAAAATAAAAAATTGGGTGAAAAGATACTTGCAATATGACAAGGGAAAAAGGTTGAAGTCTATCTTTGATACGAGAACTACCCAAGGGGGAAAAATAGATATGAAGGCACTTGGACATAATCAATGATTCTGTTGCTTATTTATGCTCTCGGAATCCACACAAAGAGATCATTCAGTGTCAGTGTTTTGGGTTTTTGCAGATACTCTTCAAGCCATACAAAGATTTTCATTAAAAATGTGCGAGTTCCTATCAAAAATGTCATTTTGGAAAAGGGTGCAGCCTTCATATTGCACAAGGATATTTTGGTTATATGAGATTAGTTCGACTTGTACAAAGTAGTATTGAAATGATAGTAAAAGAGCACCAATTTCATACTCAAAGCTACATTTTATGCCAAATTCAACACTGTAGAGTACTAGGCAGCATCTTTATCTCAGAAAAGCATCATTCACTAACGTTATGTATTCTAGTGCCCTAAGTAACCTCAGTTCAATGTTGTAGATAAGTATTATGGAGTGTTTTCAAACAGAAATTAGCATCATTCTCCAATGTTGGTATTAAGAGTCTGTAAAAAATATTCACACAGAAAAATGGACAAATAGAACACAGAATATTACACAAGAGATTAACGTGGTAAAACTCCAATTTGGGGAAACATCCATAAGGCAAAGGATCCATGTCATCGATCCATAAGGCAAAGGATCGATGTCTTATTCCTTCAATGATGGAGATTACATCCAGGCATTTCTCATCCATACTCTCTCATCTACTTACTCCTCTTAAAATTATATATAAATACATTTTGATTTGTGTAAGAAGTTACACAGAGGCAACAACTGCTACTAGTTAGAGAAACTTCCACAAACTACCCAAGTTTAGTCAAGTTTTGAGAAACCATTATTGATTAATTGGTTGTCATATTTTTAACATCCAATGCATCAAGTAATTACCTTTAGAAAATTTTGAATATATCTTTAGTCAGGGTTAGGCCAACAGTTTGCATGGATACCATGCATATCCCATGCCAAATATGCCTAGCAAGAGGGCGTCATATTTGTGTCTAAATATGGGCACATTTGGTGAATGGATAAGATAAAAAAGGCAACTTTATTTTGATGAATGAATGAATGAGATCGAAAAAACACCTTTATTGATGTTTGGTGGAGCATTGTTTCTGGGCATATTTTCATGGTAGCAAGCCGCTAGAATAGGGCATTGTTTCATATGTTATTCCCATGCAAAGGCATCGTTGTCGTGGGTACTGAGGAAGAGTGTAAGCGGTCCAATCTTATTAGACCATCCAGATATTGTTTGCCGTTGATTACGGGTGCATTCAGGTGCTATTGGCCTCCTTCAATCGCTTGGTAAGAACATGGCCTCAGTTCCGAATCTCCGATATTTGATATCGGCCTTGACGTTGTTATAGGAGGTAAGCATTGCTGATTGGATTTACTCAGTTGTGACTTATACTTAATGAAGATGTGATTGTATGGCCTAGAATTTGGGATCCAATGTTTATGGAGATCTATCCACTTATGGGAAATTGTGTTATTTACTATTTTGGGTACTTCAGCGCACGGGATGGCTCCGGCCTCCACGATGGGTGACACTCAAGAGGAATCTCATGTATGCTTGCCCTCCAAATCCTACCATTTTCTTTATGAACATACCAGAGCCAAAGCCCAAGAATGTACATATCTTCCCTATGTGCTTTTTTGGATCAAGCAGGTCTTCTAAATGGTAGGTTGCTTCATAGTCTCAGCACCACTTTTGGTAGCAATATGTTTATATGTATTTGTCCTCAAAATTGTGGCAGGCTTGGGGTTTGCTGATGTAGACGTGTCTCAATTACTGTGAGAGCTCGAGCTCGTTGTTCAGAAAGTGAAGGTTTCGACCACTCCTAAAGGCAAAGTGATGGATTTCTTCTTCATCACTGCTAAGTTGCTAACAGGTCAGGATTTTGAAGTGCATTATTATTACTTGATTAGTAGTTGTATTTTGAATGTTCAACATTTCTACAAATGTTTCTTCAGACAAATAGTTTGCTCAATCTGAATAACAATTGAACATGTTATTTAGTCAAGTGGAAATATTTTATGTTTAAACAATTACCCTTATGGTACAGGGATCTGTTGCATACTACAAAGAAGCAGGACATTGTTTGTTATAAGTGAAAATCTATCATTGGTGAATCCAGTACTCCTTGTGAACTCTGTTTAGCTCCTCTTGAGCTTATGTCACTGGAATATGCACCAATTTCTTTACTCTCATTGTCAATTGTCCTTGAGTTATTCACACTAAGAATTAATGCAATTTCAGACAGATTATAATAGTTTACAAGCTAAGACTCAAGAGCACCCTCATCAACAAAGTTTCTCTTACAAATGATAATTCATTAAGCCATGCCCATACCTTGCTACAAATATCATGCAAAGATCACAAGAGACTTTTTTTATGATGTTCTGTGAAACAAGTGAAGGACTACAATATTCAGGTAAGTGGTCATTTTATTGTGCATTGTAAGTGTGCTTGTTTAAGATTTTGTGTTTGGTTTGTTTTTCTTATTTAACCATGATGCAGATATATTACAGATGTTTTTCTACAAATCCCAAAGGAATCTATGAGGTGGATTTATTTACCTTGCAAGAAACAGAGTAAAACAGAATAGAAGCAAAAACAGGGCAGAACCCTCGATGGGAAATCACAAGGAAGATAGAGCGGTTGTCTCTCTTATTAAACTCAAGGTGGCAAAACATTACATATATAGCTTGTCACACAAGCAACAACTTCCTACAAAAACAGATCCAATAACAACCGTAGAGAAACATGGATTCAGCTATAACAGTTTCTATATTAAGCATTTCTACATTAATTGTTGGTTAAAATTAATGTTACTTAATTCACCTCAATTTAATTATCAACCGGAGAATCGTAAACTTTGAGCTGCTACACTATATGTGCAGGCAAGGCAGTTTTAATGCTCATGCTGACAGAAATGCTAGTCTACTTCAAACAAAGCAATGAAATGGATGAAACTATGGCTATCCTGGATGATCTAACTAAGGACTCATAAATCTGTTCTAAAGCAAAAGGAAATCAATTCACTGACTATCAAACTCAGCATAGCCTACAGCAATCTACAGGCTATAGTAATTCTTTGAAACAGCCCTAATCTTTCAAAGAAATCCTACCTACAGCAATGCTTCAAAAGAACAACCTGCTGATAAATTAAACAAACCATTGAACTACAGCAATCCCGTAAAACACTCAACAGTCCACACTCAGCTACAGTACTGATGATCTATTCTACAAATGGAAGAACTTAATAAGTTTCAGAATAAATATGATCAATTAACCTGAAAACTCCACCATTAATCCTACAAGATCTAATGCTTAACTCCACACTAATACTTCTATGACCTCTTGACTTTGAATTGTCAATACACAGCCTATTACAATGAAACTTGGTTTGTGTTGTTATCTAAATATACTCCATTTTGTTTTATGCACACAAATGCACTCAGGAAGATGCCGAGGTTATTCAGATAATAATCATCAATCACTATTAGGGCTGTGTAAGAAACATTCGCTGGTTCTGGTTTGTATATGCAAACTATGAAACTAATGTTGATTCTAAGAAACAGTATTATAAACTAGTACTCTTTTCCCAAACTCATTCAATAACAAACAGCACAACTTCAGCTCCTATCTAATCATCCACTCAAAAGACTTATTTAACAAACCCTAGGTGCTCTATGAACTAAAGTCTTAAATCCTCTGCTAGCTTTACAAATACTACAAATGCTGTTCACAACATAATAAAAGCACCCTACAGCTTTGCAAATTCGATGAACAAAAGGAGTTATAAACCAATCCTGTAACCATTCAATGATCTCTTTAATGCTGGCAGCAAGGGAAAGGTGAAATTTCGATCTACTCTCAATCGATTCTATAATAAATCAAAGCAAAGTTATCACACAGTTCATCATTGCCGTAATCATTAATAAGCAACTCACACTAAAAACCAAAAGAGATTTTATAAACAGATCACTTCTAAATCTATCCTCTGCGCTAGATCAAAATGCAAATGAGATTAACCAATGACCTGCAGGCATGCATTCGATTTCAATTCATAGATGAGCAAAACCATTAATATTTTTGAAAACACTGTCAAAAGAAGAAAACGTTACTCTACTACTGTAAAATGCACAATACTAAAATACCAGAGGTTGGTGTTGAAGGGGGCCCTACCCTCAACGCCTTCCAGCTTTAAATCAAAACCTTAAAGGAGATAAACACTGATTTTATTGATGAAATAAAGTGTTACAATCCCTCCTGAGTATCCTCTCCTTAAGCTTTATTTATACATGAACAGATGGACAGGATCCATCCCAGAATGCAGAGATTTGAGCAACTACCCAGAAAACGGCCAACACAAAATCTGGAAAAACCACGTCTGTTCCGGAAGCGATTTCTCCACATCCGTTCAGAAATTCTGAAAACTGCCCGCGGTTAGGGGTAAATGGGGCCATTTGTGAAGTGGGTTTCGAACCGTTTTGAAAAATTCCCAACCGTTTGTTCAGAAATTGAGCCCGAAATCAGGGTCCTGATCAAGGACGGAAATGACATTGCCAGATTGCTTGAGATCCATACACTGCTAAAAATGGAGGGTAACAACTCTTTGAACGAAGGAAATCCATGAAACAACACCGGAATAAACTTCATAGGCATCTGGAAGGCGATGGAAGCTCAAGAGACACCCCAAATGTGGATCGAAGCCCCCGAATCACTGGTGCAGCTAACGTGAACCTGCCCTGGAGCGCCGAAACCCCTGCACAAAGGAAACAACAACCCATCAGTTGACCGGATATTTATATGGAGATTCAAAAACCCAATTTATGCATAAAACAATGTAAAGTGAGAAATAAATAACCAAAAATCACTTACCAAACCTTTGTCCACGTTGGTCTCCACAAAAACATGACCATACACAAATAAACATTAATAAAACTTAACTTATCATGTGGTTTCATAAGTTTTATGCTAGAAAATGATGTATTGGACAGCCAATAATAGGAGACCAACATTAATATCTAACACTTCCCCTTAATGGAGAAATGGATTTTCTACCACACCTAATTGTTTCCTGCATTCTTCAAAGTTCATCTTTCCAAGACGCTTGGTAAAGATGTCAGCCACATTATTTGTGGTTTTACAATAGATCAAGTCTATTTCCTTCTCTTGTATCTTTTCTCTTACAAAATGATGTTGAATTTCAATGTTTGGTTCTGGCATGATAAATTGGGTTGTGTGCCAATTTAATAGAGCTTTGATTGTCACATTTGAGAATAGTTGGCTTCATTTGTTTGTTGCCAATATCTTCAAGGATTCTCCTTAACCAAACAACTTCACACGTAGCAGTGCATAGAGCTTTGTACTCAGCTTCTGATGACGATAAAGAAACAGTTGGTTGTTTCTTACTGCTCCATGATACGACCCCTATACCTATGTTGAATGCATATCCTGAAGTTGATTTCCTGTCATTAGGATTTCCGGAATCTGAATCAGAGTAACCTGCCAACTCAACACCACAATCATCCGTATACATAATACCAAAATCAACAGTTCATTTCAAATATCGAAGGGCTTTCTTTGCAGCTATCCAGTGGCTTTCAAGTGGGGTTTAGCCATTAACTGACTAAGGATGTTGACTGAATATGTTATGTTTGGCCTGGTAGTAGTGAGATAGTTCAAACTTCCCACCAACTGTCAATACAAAGTACCATTTACCTCTTTAGTATCATCAACACTAGATAACTTAACATTCTGTTCTAAAGGTGTTGTCACTGGCTTGCTTTCACTCAAATTAAATCTTTCCAGTATTCCCCTTGTGTATTTACTTTGAGTGATCATTGTTTTACCGACTTTTCTCCATATTTTCAAACCTAAACAATAATGTATTTCACCAAGATCTTTCATTTCAAACATCTGTGATAACTGAATTTTAATATCTTCAATCAAGTAAGAAGCACTACCTATGATAATCAAATCATCAACATATAAGGAAACCAAAGCAACATTCCCTTCTTCATCCTTTTTGACATACAGATTAGGATCGTTTTTGCTTTTCACAAAACCTTTCTGAGCAAAGAATGAATCAATCTTAATATACCAAGATTTAGGTGCTTGTTTCAAACCATATAAAGCTTTCTTAAGCTTACAAACAAGATCTTCTTGTCCTTTCTTTATAAATCCTTCAGGCTGAACCAAATAAACTTCTTCTTTTAAATCACCATTCAGAAATGCAGATTTAACGTCTAACTGATGTATTTTCCAATTGTGTCGTGTAGCTAATGCAATCATGATTCTAATTGTATTTAACTTAGCTACAAGTGCAAAAGTGTCTTCATAATCAATTCCTTCCTTTTGTGAATACCCTTTTGCAACTAATCTGGCCTTATATTTGTCAATACTTCCATCTGCATGAAATTTGATTTTATACAGCCATTTACATCCTATGGGAACTTTTTTTTCAAGCAGTTCTGTTAATTCTCATGTTTCATTCTTCATTATTGATTCATATTCTTCATTCATTGCAGTTTTCCATTCCTTATGATTTTTGGCTTGTTCATAAGTAAAAGGTTCTTGTATTGGAGAAAACTCACTATGGCTTGGGAATACCACAACAGACAGATGACTACCAGAAATCTACTCAATTCTCAAAGCAATGCTATTATAAATGACAACGTTAAGATAATGGAGAAATGTAACCAACCTCGATCCAACGTTTGATGTAGATCCCCGTTGGAGCTTTCAATCCACGCACTTGTAATATGCAAATTAGTCTTGACAGCCAATATCCAACAAGTACATATAATATATAATTGGCATTAACATTAGCAATAACAATGGTCCATAATATCATAAGCAAATGTAACCCAATGTATAATAAATGACATTCACACCATGAATGGACGAGAATATGAGTATTTCTATTAATGAACAAGAAGTACAAAGTGATACGACCTCTTGCTGGCAACCAATCTGAACCAAGATCTAGATCAATCCACTTGTGCCTCCACCACTTCAATCCTCCATGAATGGCAAACTCAAACTAGAGAGGAGTTTGGAAGGTGAACATAAATGGTTCACAACTACAAGGATCAAGGAGTGCAGACTCAAGATAGGGCAAAAATCCACTAGAGTTCTCTTACGATTCTCTTCTTCCTCCCATCCATAAGCCATATGTGCTCAATATATAGTCCTCTCAAAGGTAGGTGAAAGGACACATCGAGGCGTTACTCGGGCAGATGGAGAGCCCAAGGTCAACCAATGACCGCTTTTTGGGAGTAAAAAGTAATTAATAGTGGTTTTTACCATTTTACTTGATACCCGCGGGCTATAGTGATGCAACTCGCGGCTACGCATGCTATAATGATGCAACATGCGGGTAGGAACAAAAATAGGGCAAACTGGTGTTACTGAAGGATAAAAATGGATCTAAGTCACTAAAATGGATCCTACAGGCCAAAGAATGCTGATGCTCACAGGGTGGAAAATTTCTGTGTAACAGTTCTACAACATTTAGTACTTGTGTCATCAATGCATAATCTTTATACCTGGAGGGTACTTGAATTGTCCATGATGACTTCCTCTGCGGTCCACCACTTTGTTCACTTTCACTTCTTCTTTTATGAGGTGTAGGATCCCCTCCAAGAGGAGTGTTTGTAGTATCCATGCCGCTTTCACTTTGTTCTTGTACCTGTTCCTGCTCGTGTACCTATTCTTCTGCTTGTTCCTGTTCACCATCTATATCAATTTTAACATGAACATCATTGTCATAAGGAGTATGCCAGACATCATATTTACTTATTTCATCATCTGTATTCTCATGAAAAATCACATCTATGCTTGCTTTGAGCTTATGTGTACTAAGATCAAACAGTTTGTATGCCTTGTGATCATCACAATAGCCAAGGAATGTACACTTAACAGATTTTGCATCACGTTTTCTTCTCTCATCTTTGGGAATATGAGCAAATGCCTTGGAACCAAATACTCTTAAATGACCAACTTCAGGTTTATAGCCATAAAGGACCTAAAAAGGCGTTTTCAAATCTAGAATCTTAGTTGGACTTCTATCTTTTAAATAAACAGCAGTATTAATGGCTTATGCCCAAAAACCATTAGAGATATTTTTAGCTTTCAACATGCTGTGAGCACATTCCACTAATGTCATGTTCTTCCTTTCAGCTACACCATTTTGCTATGGTGTAGAAGACACTGTGAATTATTGAATGATCCCATTGTTCTTGCAGTAGTTATCAAAAGCTCCCGAGGTATATTCTCCACCTTGATCAGATCTAAGAATCTTGATGCATTTGTCTGTCTGCTTTTCCACCATAGTTTTAAATTCTTTAAAATATTCAAATACATCACTCTTTTTTCTTATAAAATAATCCCAAGTAAATCTCGATCTATCATCAACAAATATAAGAAAATACCTCGTACCACCAAGTGATATGGTTTGCATGGGACCACAAACATCAGTATGTATTAATTCAGTTATCTCTCTTTGTTTCTTCTCTTTATGCACTGGAAATTCGTCCCTATGCTGCTTACCTAGCGCACAAGCTTAACATTCTATATGCTATTCTTTAAAACAGGAAGCCCTTCAACCATCAATTTCTTATGAAGTAGCACTAAGTCATTTTGATTAACATGTCCATACCTGCGATGCCATAACTCTTCAGTTGTCATTGTTGTAGATGTTAATGCTTGATGATTGGACTTTGTTACATCAAGTTTATACAGTCCTCCATTCTTGTCCCTGTGGCTATGACTTTATAATGATTCTGAATATCCTTTACAAGACAGTGAGACTGCATAAATTCTACATTCAAATTTTGATCAGTTATTGTGGAAACATAAATCAAATTCTTTTTGATGCCAAGAACATACAACACATTTTGAGTCTGTTTCTTTTGTCCATTAGGTAAACTCGCACATATTACTCCATAACCCTGAATCTTATGAGATCTATTATCTCCTAAATATATATGTGTTTCATTTGTGCTCTCATGATATTCATCAAACCACTCTTTGACCCAAGACATATGAGCTGAAGCACTTAAATCTATGAACCATGCATTTTCATCATCAGTTTCTACAAACAATGCAACTTCAGAAATAAACAACTTTAAATTCTTAAAACCATCATTGATAGAGGTGTCAGTTTTCACATAATTTCCATTATGTTTTATGAACTTTTGTTTGGATTCATTAGCTTTCCTTTTATAACAATCTTTAGCATAATGACCAGGTTTCCCACAGTAAAAACAACCATCATTTTTCTTATCATGTGCATCAAATTTTGATTGAGTCATACCTCTGTTCCTTGGCTGAAACTTGCCTGCTCGGTTTTTGTCCCATGGCTTGCCCCTGTATTGTTGTTTCCCTTTTGCTACTAACGCCAATTCTGAAGAATGAGAGTCCATCTCAAACACCTTCATTCTTTCTTCTTCTTGTAGAAGAATCCCTGTTAATTCATTAAATGTAGGTGGCTTTGCTCTACCTCCTAGACTTGAAATAAAGACATGATAATCTCTAATTAAACCTTTTAATGTAATAGCTACCATGTCAGAATTGGAAACTATATCACCAATTGCACTTAACTGATCACATAGATCTTTAATTCTGGAAACATAGGTGGCAATATTCTCATGTGCTTCCATTTTCATGGACAATAACTTAGTCTTCAAAAATAGAATCCTATTTGAGTTTGTAGTTTCATACAAACCTTTCAAAATCTCCCAGGTCTCCTTGGAAGTTTTACAGTCTCTTATGTGTGGAATTATGCTGTCCTTGATAGACATCCGCAACATTACTTTGGCCTTCGTTTCTCATTTCTCCCATTCTGTAGCAGCAGCACCTGTGGGTTTTGCTTCAACTCCATTTACAACAGTCCATACATTCCATGCTTCAAAGATTGTCAAGATCTTGAATTTCCAGTCAATGTAATTATCTCCATCGAGCTTGGATGCTCATTCAGATAATTATCTGCAGATGAATTTGACATTTCTGCAGTAAAATTCTTTAAACAATTCAAAAAAAAATACCTGGCAAATGTCTATAAGTGAAAGAGGAGATATCACACTCAACTCCTCCACAACAACAGAGATCAGTGGTAGTCTCTGCCACACACCTTTCACCAGCAGTTCTGGGTAGGAGTGATACAACCAGTGGTTCACTCTTCACACACAGATTTCTTTTACGGTGAACCTCCAACAGCGATGGCAGCTCCTTGACGGCTTCAGGTTGCCAATCCACACCGTGGCGGTACTGTATGCAGCAATCTTCAACAATAAATAACCTCAGCAACTCAGGCAATCTTCAACAATAAATAACCTCAGCAACTCAAGCAATCTCCAACAACACTACAGTTCTCCCTCATGCAACATTTTTCATACACAGCAACAGACTTTTTTTCTGGCAGCGTTTTTTTTCTGGCAGCATTTCATACACAACAATAGATTCCTTCAAAATTTGCAACCACCTCTAAACCAGTCGTGCCTCCACGAAAACCCTTGACCTCTTCTCAAGGCACCAACTCAGCCTCTCTCGGCCCCCACGGCAATATCCGACTGAGCGTCTTGGCCTTCAGGGAAAGACTTGGCCCAAATGGACTGGCTGCTCCTCTACAGCAGCTTCAACGAGACCAACACCTCCTCTGCACTTATGCTCAACATGAGCTCTGATACCAAAACAGAGTAAAACAAAATAGAAGCAAAAACAGAGCAGAACCCTCGATGGGAAATCACAAGGAAGATAGAACGGTTGTCTTTCTTATTAAACTCGAGGCAGAAAAACATTACATATATAGCTTGTCACACAAGCAACAACTTCCTACAAAAACGGATCTGATAACAACCGAGAGAAACGTGGATTCAGCTATAACAGTTTCTTTATTAAGCATTTCTACATTAATATCTAACAAGAAGTTGACTGAAGGAAGATAATAGACCCACACAAGCAAAGTTCTCTTTGTCGAAGCCTGCAACAAGAAATGTCCCACCCCATGATGGTTGTTGATCATGTTCCTGATATAAAGTTGTTGGTTGCATGTCAAATCGAGTTATCTTTCTTTGCAAATTGTTATGGGAATTTCTTATCAATTATTTTATTAATATCATCTTTGACTCCTGCTTTTACTTCGACATCAAGTGGCATTGTACTAGATCTGGGAAGTTGTTGTGGTCGCAAACTGAGGTTTGTTAATTTGTGATTTTTTGGACAAACAATCAACTTCTTCATCAACAAGCTTCGTGTAATCAGATCTTATATTTTGACAAAAAAAATTCCAGAACTAGGGGTTGTAAATATAAATCTAAACCCCTTTCACACCTCATGCCTTTTCTTTTTCAAGTTTATTTGTTTGACTCTTTTCTCTCTCAAGTTTATTTGTTTATTAGGGTGAATCCATGAAGATGGGTAATACTTTTTGGCCAAAATGATAGTGAAAATTTAAAAAGTTCAAGTGGCTTGTGTACATGCAAAATGACCAATTTTGAATATATATATATATATATATATATATTCTACACATAATGCACTCGAGTACATATTTTTTAAATTTATTTTGGAAAATTATATTTTTTATTAATTTTCAAAACTGACCATTGAAAATTTTAATCACATTTTGTACTATACGTAAACTTGTTTTACTGCTTACAAAAAACAAAAAAAACAAAAAACCATAAATTATATATCAGTGGTTAAATGATTCATTGACGAATCCATCGATGTGAAGTCCGCATCCCATGATAAGGTTCAGGCAATGATTCATTGACGAATCCATCAATGTGAAGTCTACATGCCACGATAAGGTTCAGGCTTGATACTAAAAGCATGTTTTTAAAGCCCGACCCGTAGCTCAATCAATGTCTTAAAAACCCTCGATCGAGATCAAGCTAATAGCTCAATAGACCTTTTAATCTTAAAAAACTTTATAACTGACCTAAAGAAAATTTACTTATATGTCAACATATTAATAGTAAAAAAAAATAATAAATAGTAAAAATATAATTTGGAACATAAAAAAATAATAAATATAATTCACCACATCAAATATCATGGGAAAATTTACCATGGGTTACCAAAACCATGGGCCAAGGGCCATAAATCACTAACAATAAACATGGGTTAAGATAATTAATGCATCTATGTTGTTGGTGATTTACCGTCCATGGTTTTGGTAACTCATGGTATTTGATGTCTTGTTTTTATGATTTTGTTTAGTAGAATTCTATTTGTTCTATGTTTTGGAGTTTCAAGTGGGTTTTGATTGGAATCAGTGTTCAAATTGTGTTTTTGAATCCATAAATAGATTCAACTCCCTCATATGCCTCCCATGGCACCTAGATTATGCAATTTTCATAGCTAATATATGTGATTATAAGATTTTTTATAATTTCCAACCCCAGTCTAAACAAAACAAGACAATATTTTTGAAAAAGGTTGAAAACGTAGAATATTTAGACTACAAATTATTTTAGATGTCCTAAAATTTAAATGTTGATATCCCCAACCAATACATGTTAATAGAGTAAAGTAAGATAACTATCAATTATCAAATAAAAATATATCCGAAAGATAATAGTAATTAGCAAAATAATTTTTTTTACCCTAACTTAAAAAGATTTATGTTGACAAAAATTTAAAAAAGAACGACTAGAATAATAAGGTTTTTACTATAACACATATTTTTATGTTGACAAAACCCTCTATCAAGCTATTAGCTCGAAGGATTAGCTAAAACTATTAAAAAAAGTAAGCTTTTTTACTATAAGTTATATATTTTTATATTGACAAAAACCTCATCGAATTTATAGCTCGATTGATTGTTTAGCTAACCTTCCCTCGATCCCTTGATGGAGTTTTCAAATAACCCTCACTTGAGCCCTTGTTTTAGGCCCACAACTTGCCAATACTTTTAAAAAACAAAAAAATGAAATAGGTAAGAGAAAGAGGATTACCGAGCCAAAAAGGGTTTTTTTAAATAATGTATGAAATGTGGAAGCAATTAAAAATAAAAATAATATGAAACCTGTCCACAATTAAAAATAATATGAAAAACTGTATTCAAACATAGCTCCTGTCCATGGCTACATAAACCTCTTAAAAATTGTTTTCTGCTTTCTTTTAATGAGTTAGTAAGCAGTAGATAGGGAAACCTAACCAAGCCTTAACGAGGTCTAACACTCGGGACTTTCCAAGTTTCCATCAAATTAGGGAAAATCTAAAATATATTTTATAAAATAATGGGCGTAGAAATTCTAAATTGTCTTCAATTTGATCTCTACGTAATATTTTATTCTTATTTCTTTTATTTTGCTTTGCAAACCTTGTCCTTTAGGTAATATTTTATTCTTATTTCTTTTATTTTGCTTTGCAAACCTCGAGTGTGAAAGCAGTCCTTTAGGTAATATGCTTGGAACTCTTTTAGGTTGAAGCAAATTAGTTGAATTTTTCAAAGGACAGTTTAACTTTATACTTACGTAAAAAGAAGCTTGTTTAAAAACAAAAGCAGTATTGATGAGCTCATAATTAATACCATAACCATTTTACCTGTGGAGCTCAAATAGGGTGTAAGCTGTGGAAAAAAAATAAATACAAATCTAGCTTACTCCTGCTAATAATCTTTCAAATATATTGTTAAGAAGTAAATATGATAATGCTTTTACAAAGGTCTTTTTTGGATTCTTCTATGCTATGCTCTAGTAAGGCTCGCAGGCATAGTTTCAAAGTATCGTTGATGTAGTTACTTTCAATGAACCTACGCCCTGGTTTCCTGTATTTTTCTCTTTTTTCTGACCCAGCAAGGTCTACAATTTTTAAGGTTTTTTAAGGTTATCTAACCCAGCTTGTTTTCGTCCCTCTTTTCATTGCCTATTTTGACATCCAACCTATCAATCCAACTGACCAGATTGCCATCCATCCTATGATCCTCAGTTTAATTTGCAAATAGATAAACACATCTCAACCTGAATAATCTCTCGAACTATTTTATCTTTTCCTCTTATTTTTATTTGCATTTATGACAATGGAAATATCTAAATCATCTGCAAATCATATATGTACACGGACCTTTTCTTTAGAGCTGTTTGTGAAATGAGCCGCCGTGATATCCAGATAGAATCTTGAAATCGTCTCAAGGCCCTGACCATATTATGCCAATCTCACACAAATCTCTCAATGTTTGAGAGTGCATAGTGCATTGTTTTCCAGGCAACGCAACCGCAATCTAACTTTCTCGTATCATTCACCAGGAAATTTGCGCCACCTGAAATGGACTTGGACAGCTATAGCTTTCTGAAATAAGCTTAATTTTCATGCCATCTGTCTAGACAAACACAAATAAGCCTAATTTCCACGCGCCTTATCCTTAAGGTGAAAAGATTCTGTACAGTAATAATGGTAAGTCCTGGGATAAAAGGGGATAAAAGGTCTCGGGACTTAGATCCTTGCTGAGTCACACATTTCTGGTATATCTGGCTTGCCAGCTGTTGGATATACCTTTAAGAGGTTACTGTTCCCATGGTTAAAAAAAATAATGGTAAGTTGTAACCTATCCTGTGCACTATGTACAAAACCACCATAAAATCCCCTGGGTAAATGTGAATGGGCAGGTAGCTGTCAACACTTAGCCCTTCCTAAGATGGTTACCACTCACTATTGAAAGCCATAACAATGACCTTGGTATTAGACATGTGGATACTAGTGCCTTTTAGGAAGGCATTTTTGAAGGGAGGCATCACAAGGAGCTTTTACTGAAATTGTGGAAATTGTACTTTCAAGTTGTTGGAATTGCAAAATCAAGGTGTCTGAATCCATTGTCAATGGCTTTTACTGAAATTGTGGAAATTGCTGAAATGGTGGAAATTGCAGTTTCAGGATTGTTGAAATTGCATTTTAAACCTAAATCCACTTTTACCATCAATTATAATTATAATTTCAGCAAAAATCACATCACCCAAATCCAAATCTGAAAAAAATCACAAAAAAATTGCAAATCCTCTACCGATTCTACTTTTGAAATTATCAAAATAATTATCAATTACGAGTTTTGGGTTTTTTAAGTGTGCCCGTTCCATGACGCTATGGGCACTGGCAAGTTACCATCCTCTACCGATTCTACTGTTGAAGTTATCAAAATAATTATCAACCCTCAAATTTATTCCACAAACAGTTGCTTTTCTATAATTCGAGTTGATGGTGGTTTCATCATCAAGGCGAGTGACTTTCGCCCTGTAGCTTTGATAATGGTGTTTGTTCCGACCAACCTCGACCTGTCCTATCTTGCAAGTTTTGGGGTTTTTTAAGTGTGCCCGTTCCAATGACGCTATGGGCACTGGCAAGTTACCAGCCCTCACTCTGAATGCTCAAGTGCAGTACACTCACTCCGAATGCTTAAGTGCAAGAGGGTGAGGGGAATTATTTATCCGAGAAAAAGCTAAGGAGGAGTCTGGCAGACCAAGGATTGGAGAATTACCTACAAGCAGATCCAGATCCTTGAGCACCCATGCAACGCATCTGAAGCCTCCTTTATAAAGAACTAAAAGGGTAAATAAAGAACTCAAAGGGTAAGGAATCCTTTGGAGAAAATAAGCCTCCAGATAGAATTGGAGGCGCTCCCTAAGATTTCGTAAGTTAAATTTTATATTAATGAAAGTAAATCATAAAATGTTTGAGCTTTGACTGCTCCAGGATGGACTTGGGAAGAAATTTGTTCTCTCCTAAATAAGAATTCACCCTATGTTTTCTCTATTCCAAAGTACAGGATCTATCTGGAAAGTTATGTAAACTTAATCTCTTGGCAATGATATCTTGTAGATATAAGATTATCGTAATCATTGGAGACCGTTACGCAGATGATGAGATCAAATGAATAACGTACCTGAAAGCTGTTACCGACTCCACCCATGCCGTGAACACCAATAATTCGAAACCAGTTTCGGGGATCTCAATCTGTATCTGGGCGGCCCCATATTCCCCGCTTAGAGGGAAATCTGACTGCCTTTCAGACTGGAGTTGCGCAACATTCTGTACCGGTAGAAGCAGTTAGGGCAGCAACGCCGCTAGGGAGTGAATCCCAAATCACGAGAAGTACAGAGCCTGAATCCCAAATTAGACGCGCAAGGCAAGATCAAACTGCTCTTCAGTACACCACTAACTCACCAGCAAAATAAGGAAGTCTCTTCGCTCAAAATGGCCTAAGGCGCTGAATGCATCAGAGAGTGATAATTTATTTTCTGGTTTGGTCCATTCAGCTGGATGCAACTTAGCTTTAGAAGTATTTCTTGGTCACTTTGCATTCCACTTTCTTACAGTCAGTGGTGCTCGACAGCTAGAAAACAACATGACTCGCCCTCTAGAGAAAGTCGTTCGTGCTTAACAGTTGGCAAAGCACCTGTACAGAAAAATGGCGGGGTCCAACTCAGTGTGTACGTAACAAACAACCCATCTATTAGTTGATATCGATTGCGATTTGTTGCGCATTATCTTTAATGCCGACCTCCTGTTAGAGGAGGTAACCATTATTGATTCGATTTACTTTTTTTTTTCTCCAACTGGAAAAAAATTCCTGGCTATTCACAAGTGTGAATTAAAAGATTTTACAATGCGGATAAAGAAATCCAAGACATACAATTAAGATCTATCAAAGACATAAAACGTATACAAAATTTTTTGACTATTCATAAGTGTGAATTAAAAGAATTTACAATACAACTTATCTCTAGGATAAAGAAATCCAAGACATACAATTAAGATCTATCAAAAACATACAATCTATACAAGTATTTACCGCAAAGCAGAATATCTAATGTTACCATGATGACGGACAAATTATTTTAACAAAATCCATATTAAAATGGATCCAATCCACAATCTGACAGAACAAAACGATGTAACCAAAAGACATATGATGAAGGATAAAAAAGCACTAGTAAATGTTCATCTTCCACATTTCCGGAGGCCTGAGTTGATAGTAATGTGTGATCTGGAGAGTGTCCATTATTGATTCGATTTACTTAAGTGAGCATTGATAATTAAAGTGTGATTGTATGGTTTGGAATTTGGGATCCAATTTTTATTTGATCTGCCCACCGATGGGAAATGGTGCCATTTACTATTTTGGGTACTTGAGTGCACCGGATCGCCGTGACCTATATGATGGGTGAACCTCAATAGGCATCTCATGTCTGCTTTCCCTACAAATCCTGGTCACGTTTTCTTTATGAACATATTACAGCCAAGGCCAATAGTGTATATATGTTGCATATTTGTTCCATGGATCGAGCAAGTCTTCTAAATGGTAGGTCGCTTCAGTGTGAGGGTTGTTTTTTTGGTAGGAGTCTAGTTATGTGTATTTGTCCTCAAAATTGTGGCATGGTTGGGGTTTGTTGATGTAGATGTGTCTCAAGTGGCATGGTTGGGGTTTGTTGATGTAGATGTGTCTCAAGTACCGTGGGAGTTCGTACTCGATATTTAAAAAGTGAAGGTTTTGACAATTCCTGAAGGCAAAGTGATTAGTAGCTATATTTTTAACTATCAACATTTCTACAAATGTTTTTTTAGATAAATAGTTTGTTTTCGCAAATGGAAATAGCAATGACAAGGTTCATTATAAGAAAAAGGGTATTTTAGCATCACATTAACACTACAATTTGTAAAGGGTTTGGGAAATTCTAAATTTTCAAATAGTGGTGCAAAAGTGGTGATAATGTGGGGATATGTAAGTGGTGCTAAGATTTATGGTGCAAAAGTGGTGTTTGTAAAAAAGTTGATTTTGGTGTTAAATGAATATGTGACATTCCATGGTGTATGGTGCAAACCACCAAAACCAATCCTGACTAGATTAAAATTTTGTGGTGCAAAACACCAAAACCAATCCTAGGTGGATTTATACTTTCTGGTGCAAAACACCAAAATTATTATTATTATTATTTAATATACACAAACTTGTATATGGTGCAAAACACCATAAAATAATAAATTGTGAAAAAATATATAAATCACAATGTATATATATATATATATATATGATTAAATTATGTTGAGATAGAGTATTGTAATTTGTGATTATTTGCGAGTATTATAATTTGTGATTATTTGCTTAGTGATTAGATGATCATATTTCGCTCAAAAAGAAGAAGCAGAGAAATAAGTTGAAATAAGTTGTGTTTGTACTCATGCTATTGTTTAAGTGATGAATATATATATATATATATTATGCATTTATAGATATACATATGTTTTGAAATAGATACAGAGTTTTGGTCTCAAAAACCTCTATATTTCCTGCATAGAGAATCACACTCCAAGGATATGCAATATAGGTACACATATGCACGGATAGATATGCTTGCATCATTAATAAATTGAATCGCAATGATGCTAATATAATCATAATCCGATATGCGAATATAGGCACATATGCACACTTTTTATATATTGCGAAATCTATCAAGTATTTTACTTATGTGGAAGAAATTGAGATGTTGGCTACTAAGAACATTTATGATTCTAATATATTGACTATATACACAAATTCTATTTATGATTTCTCAATCATTGTTTATGTATATAAATTATTGCTAAACATAGTAGCTTTCTCTGCTACTAAAATATACAATTAAAAGCATAACAAATACATCAATTCAAACTCTTGTTAATAATAAAATAACGAAACAGAGAACATCTTTTTGCCCATTAAAAAGAATAAGATACATTATTATCATTAAACAGTTGTTGTTACATCTGATGATGATACAACTTTATGATGTAATTGCTTAACAGGAACGAAATCTCAACAATGTGTAGATGCACAATCACTAACCGACACATTGTTCAGGTAATCTTTGGCATCTTCAAAATTTAACTTGGGCCATGGCCAAGCAGACTGCTACTGAAAACTTGTAGTCAATTATGGAATCACTCAACCAGTGTTTTTCTGTTGGTATTAGCAGGGAAATCCATGAGGAGCTCCGGAAAACCTGTGCAATGCACATGTGCTAGGCCTAATTCCTCAGATAAAGGAGGCCTCGTGGACATTATGTTCAGGTTGGTCCATCG
This sequence comes from Larix kaempferi, assembly GCA_027924585.1. NCBI lineage: Eukaryota > Viridiplantae > Streptophyta > Pinopsida > Pinales > Pinaceae > Larix > Larix kaempferi. Next base: position 21,949,498 of record BSBM01000223.1, on the reverse strand, counting down.
TCATATCAGCCAAGCAGGGAAGTACTTCAACAGGTTTAACACTACAATCCCCAGTCCACTCAGCTGATGTAGAATTGTAGTGTTGGGAGCCATTATCCCTATCTTTATCATATGGGTTCAAGGACTGATCACAACTATGTTAGACCAATGCATAGTACAAGGAAGACACCTAACCAAAAGATCTGGGGGTCTTGCGAATTTCACAGGATAAAACTTGATCTTCTCGTCCTCCATTTTGATGATTTAGATCAAACATATGAGAAGAATTGTTAGAGCTCTTATTAATTATCCTACGACTAGAATCCTTCCTGAAGACTTTCCCATACTTTGAACTCCATACCTTTAAGAAATAATCTATGGGTGCATTATCATCAGGCATCGTCATCAGTTCCACTGTGTTATTGGTGCAATAACCAGCAATCGAATTAGAGGACATAAGTAGTGATTCTCTCAAAGATGAGCTTCTGCCTAAAGTCTTGTGTTTTCCTATTGTGCCTTGTGCCTCATGAAGGCCAAGGATTTGGAAACCGGAAAAGCAATGGGATTGGCTTTTGTTCAAGGTGTTTGTGTCGAAGGATTGATTCCCATTTTCAACAAACACTTTCTCAGACATGTATTCCAAAAAAAATGATCTAATTGTCTGTTCTTCCAACTAGCTATGAAGCTAAGATAGACCATATAAAATTCATATATAAAACAATCTTTTTAATAGTTGCAAACATTAAAAACCATCAAAACCCATACAACCGAAGACACTATTCTTTATGATTGCTTCACCATTTAAAAAACTGGATATTGAAATAATTAAATAATTTTTTTGTTTTGTTACCTGTTCCTTAAAATTGCATGCAACCGAACGATAGTTCGTTCTTCTTCTTGAGTAAAGGAGCCTTGCTTGATATCAGGTTTCAAATAATTCGTCCGACATAGCTACATTCCCACAATGAAGAAGCCCTGCATATACACACAAACTACAGTTAAACCATATATCGATATAATGGTCACCTCATGCTTCATACAACCTCTGGTTTCACAATAAAAGTCTCATTCACATAAATTCTTAAAAAATATCATTCCAATATCATGAACCCGATGAATTCCACAAACATAAACTCAAATGCAAGGCTTTCTCCAATCAAATTATAAATTCTACAAACATAAACTCAAATGCATCGCTTTTTCCACTCAAATTATAAAAGTGCTATCACACAAACATAAAACACTTTTTACAATAAAAAGGAAATATTCTCACGTAGCTTAACTTATACTCACTAGTCTCACATCTTACCCTTTACTTATTATTTGCTCCTACTCTTCATTTGTGAAAGAGGTCTTCCGAAGAGAACTTCTGACCCAAACCTCTCACTATCTTAAGAACTCCATAAGCTTATTGGAAACATCAGAAGAAAGTTTCACAATGATATTTGCTATTACTTGACACAAAATACACTTCATTTCCACTTATAAGGTCTCTTCCAAAAATAGATAACATACATCCCTTTATTAATTTCCATTACACAACTTGCACCTAGAGGATATATCTTACATTCTACTTAATGGTGGATTTACACACATTGACAAGTTTTACATTACTTGAACACTATGTGACATTTTTGGGTTTTTTTGCCATGATTGTAATCTAATAATATATGACAAATTTGGGTTAAGTGATGCTATAGAATACCTAAATATTGTGTTGTGCATTATTTTACCAATACAATGAGAAATACGTACCACTCTTAGTTTGTTGATTGTCCTGGTTAATGAATAAAAACATAGAAAGGGGAGCAACTTTCCATAAAAAAGCTGGAAATAAAAAGGGTAATTGTTAAGCCAATCCTACTACTAAGTGTATAAACTTTCCCATAATCCCTGCAATCTGTTCAGGATGCCCAATAAATGAAAAATGTTTTTGCATTAATTTCGTATGAAGGGGATATGTGCTGCTAAAATTTCATGCCATATTTTGCTATAAAGGGGATGCTTTTTCTTTTGGAAGGTTACTTGTCTGTGTCTGTTACAAGATAGAACATTGTAGGTTTCTTCTAAAAGTATAGTCAAACAATCAAACTAACTGTGAAGTTAGTTTTATGGCAGATTTCAAATTTTATTTGGAAAATCATAGCGCATTTTGTTGCAAGGGCCCAAATATTCATACCCCTCCAATCACATGGCAATGCAAAACTTTTTAGGTATAAGAGATTTTGATTTTGAACTGGTGAAAATTAAGGTTCAATTGCAAATTGCTTACTAGGTTTCTACATTCTCATTGTGACTACGCAACAATTATCATGGTTGGGAGGTTTGCACCGATTACTTTTGATAGATAAATCTCTGATAAAGTCAGTGTAACTCCATATGTGTATCATTAAATAGAATCTTCAGAAGCCTTTTATGGGAAATATATTACCCAACCTTCATTGGGTGCATGTCCAATTGTGAGTAGGGCCCCTACCTTGTTGGAAAGAGCTCACTAGGGAAGAGATTATCCAACCTGCATTGGGGGTGAAAATCCAACTGTGAGTAGAGTCCCTACCTTGTAGAAAATGTTCACTAGGATTCTACATTCTTTTTGTGACTTGTGAGGTTTGCATTTGGGACTCCTAAGTTTTTGATAGAGAAATATTTGATAAAGTTCAGAGTTCAAACGAAACTCCAATATCCTTATTAATGAATAGAATATTCACAAACCTTACATGGGAAAACAGATTACCCAACCAACATTGGGTGCAATTCCAAGTCTGAGCAAAGCCCCTACCTTGTCTTCTAAAGAGCTCACTAGGGAAGAGATAAATCAACCTGCATTGGGTGCAAGTCCAACTGTGAGCAGAGAGCCCCTTCCTTGTTGGAAAAAGATAGCTAGGCTTCTACATTCTCTATGACTTGTGAGGTTAAGAATCCAAATTCTCACCATGGTTTGGAGCCTGCTAAGATTTTATGAAATCCCATACAACAACCTTTATTGATTGGTGGGGGAGACTCTCATGTAGCCCATAATTTTTCTATCCCTTTGACCCTTAAATGTAATTGAAGCAAATGGAATGTCTTCTAAGATTGCCACATATTGCAAGGAAGAAACCATAGCAAAAGTTGTTATTCTTGATTAGCTCTTAAATAAGAAAGCTCAAACAAATAACAAAACATAGAGGAGTTATGGGCATGAAGAAGGAGATATAAGTTGTGAGATGTAAACATGAAGGAGGAGGAGATGTTATGGGCTTGAATGATTATTATTTAGAATACATTACATTTATCAATACTATCTTTTTAATTTTATATAACATATTATATTGAATTTACATAAATTGAATTATTAGCTTTTTTTAAATGCATCCATATATAATAGATATGAAAAACAAAATTAATACTTCCTTACATTAAACTTCAAGGAATTCATTCCTCCTCAATAAACCTTCATCATACCTATCCTACCACTATAATGTTAAACTTAAAAAATCAATATTTATAAATATTGCTATTTATACAATAATAAGGTTATAACACCGTAATAAACATATAAGAATGAGAATGGACTCCCATAACACGCCAACCTTATGCCAGAGTGATACATACAGCATATAGTCTAAATATAAAACATATAAATAAAAATTGTAGAAATAAGTTTTTTCATCTAAAAATAAGCATAAACAAAAAAACTACACCATTTCCTCTATAAACACATTATTATTTTTTGAACATGACTTTAACTTATCATATTGGTTTTCTTACATTTTATATGTATCTAAAAAGGGATTGATCATTTCAACAAATTCACAAAATCTATTGATTAATTACTAGACTTGTCGTATTACCTTAATAGAAGATATTCATTGATTAAGGTTTTGACACTTATAATTGTACTAATGCATTGTGATGTTGTATGAGGTTTATGTTGTTCGCTAACATAAAAGGTACACAGAAAGATAAATCATGTTCTACTTCAAGAACATATGATCATGGTGACATGAAGACAAAGATTCATCCATTGTCATGGATCACATAGAAGATCTACTTACAAGGTATGTATAACTTGGTTCTACAATGGTTAACTTATGAGACATGCAGGTTACTAGCACAAGTCATTGAAGAGAACTAGAAGACATTATGCGGGTATGTTAGACATAACTAGCTAGCATGCTAATCCAGGTATGTTTTTCCTATATCAAGCTAGAATCCTACCTTGTGTTAGGATCTTATACTATTGTGTTGTTGATAATGATTATTCGTGAAGTCATAGGTTTGAATAGTCATGGTTGTGTGCATATTATGCTTCTTACCATAATTGATGATAGGACTAACCAGAAGAATCATGAAGGTATAGGTTTGAGTAATCATGGGTTTAGGCATATTATGTTTCTTACTTTAATTTATGATATGACTAACCATAAGAGTCCTATATAAACCTTGAAATGCTTATTATTTCTGTTTGAAATTATCATGACTATACATGCTTAAGATTATTATGTTTTGATAGTATTAAGAATATACTAATGAATGTATGATTATGTATGAGACCTCAATGATAACACAATGATGATACTAATAAGCATGCATAGTGATTAAGGATGGATATAAGTTCAAGGACAGGAAATCCACATCAGAATGGAGTTGCAGAAAAGAAGCAAAGACTGAGAGGGAGTCAACCCAACAAACAAACAAAGATAAGTATTTGAATTGTCATTACTTGCATATTTTATTGTTTAAATAATACTGTTCAATAATGTATAAACTGATGTTCCTAGAATTAGGTTGTGTATTATGCATATTAGAATAGTTGCATTGATGAACAGTATACTACTAATATACATGGGTAAGTGGCCTATGGCACTGTACAACATTCCATTGCTACTTATCTAGAATGAAACCTCTTCGCTGACATGTTGGGAGTTGTGCACACTCTTAACAATGTTCTGGTAGAGATTGGAAGACACCTAGAAAGTTACAGGATATGGATAAATGTTGTATTGAAGCATTGGCTAAGATAATTGCATGACTGTATGACATATTTCTTAATGTGTAAGAATTTGTTCTAAAAACTATGAGTTGTTTTCTAATCATGCAATTTAACTTGTTGTGTAGGAAAGATCGTATACCATCACCTACAAAAGAAGGACTACAACATTTGTTCAGCAACAAAGTTATCTCTTGAAAATATTGAAGATATTGAAGTTCCCAGGATCTGGGAAGATTGCCATGATCGAGGAGTACTAGTCGATCATGAAGATGTTTGGGATGCAGTCCCAAGACCTGAAGGGGAGTCTGTAGTGACTTCCAAGAGGATCTACAAGATCAAGCATGCTGCAGGTGGTAGCATAGAGACTTTTGATCTTGTAGACAGATACACTTCCATTAGATCAGTACTTGCTTTGGCTGCAGTGATGAAGTGGAAGATACACCAGATGGATTTCAAGACAGCTTTCTTGAATGGTGTAGTTGAAGAAGAAGTGTATGTGGAGCATCCACTTGGTTCTGAGACACATGACAGGGAGTCATATATGTGCAGAACTTGGTATGGTAGACAACTTTCTATCCAGTTTGGGCTTTACTAAGAGTAAAGCAGATTCCAACCTTCATTACAAGGTTGAGGAAGGCAATCCAGTGATACTACTATGTGGATGACCTGTTTGTAACAGGTGAGGATAGATTGATTGCTGACACGCAGAGGAAGCTTGCTGCCGAGTTCGAGATGAAGAACTTGGGGATGATGCACTATTTGTTTTTGGCATGGAGGTGTAGCAGAGTGCAGATGGAATCTTCCTTGGACAAGGGAACTATGCAGTAGAGATCCTGAAGAGGTTCAGGATGATGGACTGCAAGGATATGGCCACACCTATGGCATCGAACCTGAAGCTTCTGTGTGATGCTTCATCTGATCCGATTGATGTCACGATGTATCGTCAGATGATTGGGTCCTCTATGTACCTGATGAACACGAGACCAGATATTTGCTTTGCGGTGAACACATTGAGCCAGTTCCTGACGGATCCGAGAGATGTTCACCTGGTTGCTGTAAAGCATATTCTGAGGTACCTAAAGGGTACGGTTGATTATGGGCTCAAGTATGATGTGAATCAAAAGTTTAACCTGTAGGGTTATGTTGATTCAGATTGGGCAGGTAGTGCTGTAGATAGGAAGAGCACATCTGGGTGCTGCTTCAGTATGGGATCAGGTGTGATCTCTTGGTTTAGCAAGAAACAATCCTGCGTAGCATTGAGTACAGTCGAAGCAGAGTATGTTGCGACGAATGAGCAGGTTGCAGATGTATTGACCAAGCCGTTGGCCAGGGTGAAGTTTGAGTACTTCAGGGAGAGGCTTAGTGTTCTTCAGATTGATGTCACTTCGAGGAAGAAGTGATGGACACATCTGCAGAAGCCATTCCAAGCATGTTGGAAGGAGGATCCTTCACATGGCTGTGGATGTAAGCGCTGGATGATGAGCATCAGGATGATGCTCCAATTACTGCTCTGTGTATGCATCATGTTGGATGCTAAATATGTTAAGTTGGATCATTTATATGTATATGTATGTACGCATCATGTTGGATGCTAGATATGGTCAGTTGGATCATTTATATGTATGTACGCATCAATGCCAATGCTGGATATGATCGGTTGGATCATTTGTATGTATTTTGTATATGCATCATGTTGGATGCTTGAACCATGTATCTGTATATGTATCAGGTGGATACATTGTATGATCAGGTAGATCATGTATGGTGATATGTATCATGTATTTGTATTTGTATCAGGTGGATACACTGTATGATCAAGTGGATCATGTATGATGATATGTATCAGATAGATACTTGGTATGCATCAGGTAGATGCATTATATGATCAGGATGATCATGGATGACGAGCTTCAAGATGTTGCTCCAGATGACATGCAGCAAGATGTTGCAGTGATGATGATCAGGATGATCATGTGTACATCAGGATGATGTATGGTGAGTGTCAGGTTGATACTCTGTGGCCATGGAACAGGTTGTGCAGATAAGCATGTAATTTGTGCCTTGGGAGATTTGCAGATAGTCTTTCGAGGTTTTGCCAATGGCATGTAATTTGTACCCTGGGATATCTGGCAAATGCTCTTTCGAGGTTTTACTTTAGAGGACATATAATTTGTGCCCTGGGAGATCTGCAGATAGTCTTTTGAGGATTTTCCTATGGCATGTAATTTTTGCCCTGGGATATCTGGCAGATGCTCTTTCGAGGTTTTGTCCTATGGCATGTAATTTGTGCCCTGGGAGATCCGATAGGTTGAGTCGTGTGCTCGTAATCAGTCCTGGGATGCTCTTTCGAGGTTTTGCCATGACCACATGTAATTTGTGCCCTGGGAGATCCGATAGGTTGAACCTTGTGCTCATAATTAGTCCTGGGATGCTCTAACGAGGTTTTGTGGTGACCACATGTAGTTTGTGCCCTGTGAGATCCGATAGGTTGAGCCTTGTGCTCGTAATCAGTCCTAGGATTCTCTTTCGAGGTTTTGTGGTGGGGTCACATGTAATAAGTCCTGGAGATCTGGACAGGATGAAAAAGGCCTCAGATGCTCTTTAGGGTTCTTGCTAGTCAAGAGACTCTTTTAAGGTTTTGTGATGCACGTAATAAGTCCTAAGATTTCCACAGTATGGCCAGTGATGATGAAGACCTGCAGGTGGTGGGCCTACATCCAGTATGAAAAAGTACTGGCTCTGTAGAACTTCCTATGACGAGTAGATTCAGAGATTGATTGAGATAGCAGCAGCAGTGACGATGACAATGACTTGATGGTGATTATCCAGTGACAATGATCCAGAGAAGAAGACTTGTGCTAGAAGACCTGTGTCAAGAAATACCTTCCTGGTTAAGAGGGAGTGTTGATGTATATGTAGCTTCGGAATGTATTTCACATATATGTATATTGTATTCCTATAGAGATGTTATTATTCATCTATACGGAAGTGTCATCATTTATATTGTAAGTGTCGTAACTTATACTTGATGGGTTATTAGACCACCTTGTTGGGGTCGGCCCTGTATAAGTCATGTGGGTCAAAGGGTTATTAGACCACCCTATTGGGGGTTGGCCATGTGGGTCAAAGGGTTATTAGACCACCCTAGTGGGGGTCGGCCCAGTCAGCATTATGTTAAGTGGTTAAGTTGAGGCCGACCTAGTTGAGTAAAGGTCAAGTCAAGTTAGTGTATAAATAGAGAGGGTGTCTCTCTCATTTTACACATTCTATTCTCTCACTCACACTTTGGAGAGTGGCGCACTTGTGGAGGAGGAGGCTCTGCTACTAGGAGAAGACTATCTCTTGTATTCTGGTTGTATCATTGCTCTATCTATCTCTGAGGAAGTTATTGGGGTTTTTCACCTTTTTGGTTTTCCCGAAGTAAACTCCGTGTCTCTTGTGTGCTTGCATTATTGTGTCCATGATTGATATGCTGTAGATTTGCTGTACATGTTGTTCTCTTAGTTAAGATCCTAGATCAGATTGAAGTAAATTCTGAAAATTTAACATTGATATACTGAAGCAAAAGATGGTCGTAGCACCGATATTGGTCTTTCCCGACTGGAAGAAGAAATTCCATGTCCATGTAGATGCTTCATCAATAGTGTTGGGAGTAATATTGGCTCAACCAAGAGAAGTATCGATTGATCACCCAATCGCATTTTCGAGTCGGAAGTTGTCTACTGTGGAGAAGAACTACACGATGACAGAAAGAGAAGGCTTGGCGATGGTATACACCTTGCATAAGTTTCGACATTACCTATAGGAGGGCATTTCAAAATGTTTACTGACCACTTGGCATTGAAATACTTGTTCAATAAGCCTGTGTTGGGGGGGAATATCTGTCGATGGCTGCTACTTTTTCAGGAATTTGATTTCAAAATAATTGTGAAGCATGGGCGACTAAATGCAAGACTAGATCATCTGTCAGGGATCGAGTCAGGCGAAGAACCAAGGATTATCGATGAAGGCTTTCCTGATGTGCAACTATTTAGGATTGGAATGGTTGATGACCATTACGAGCAGATTGTTTAGTTCTTGGTGACAGGGAAAGCACCTAAGGAGTTCACCACCAGCCAGAAGAAACAGTTAGTTGTCAAGGCTGCTGATTTCCAACTAATCGCAAGACAATTGTACAAGATGGGACCGGATGAATTTATCCGTCGATATGTTCTTCTGCACGAACAAGAAATATTATTGGCGGAAGTACATGATGGGATCGCAGGAATTCATTATGGAGGGCGTGCGAAAACCAGAAATATACTTAGAGCAGGATTATGGTGTCCAATAGTGCATGGCAATGTAATAGATTATGCTAAAAGCTGTGACATATGTTAAAGAATAGGTAAACCATCGTGAAGGGATGAGATGTTGCTAGTGTCGCAATTGACACTACAACCCTTCGACAAATGGGCAGTAGATTTCGTGGGACCTATAAACCCACCAGGAAATAGAACATGTGCAAGATACATTATTACTGTGACTGAGTACTTGACAAGATGGGATGAAGCAGCACCAGTAAAGGATTGTATAGCTGCGATAGCAACAAGGTTCCTTTTTGACAATGTGGTGACTAGATTTGGGTGTCCAAAAATATTGATGAGCGACCAAGTTTCTCATTTCGTCAATCAAACAATCAGAGCGATGATGGAGGAATTCCAGATTCAACATCGCAGGAGCACTCCATATCACCCACAAGTGAATGGAGCAGTTGAAGCATTCAACAAAATATTGGAGATTGCACTCACGAAAGTATGCAACAAAAACCGCTATGATTAGGATTTGGATCCCTGCAATACTATTGGCCTAAAGAATGGCATGCAAAAGATTGACAGGTCAGACACCTTTCAAATTGGTATATGGTCAAGAAGCGGTGATGCCAATGGAATACATTGTGCCAAGTCTGCGCATAGAAACAACGACATGAATGAGCGACGACGGAGCCATTGAGGAAATATTAGCGCAACTACTATAGCTTGAAGAGGATCGCTTCATCGTAGGATTTCATCAGCAGGTAGAGAAGGATCAACAGAAGGCATGGCATGATCGCCATGTGAAGGCAAAGCATTTTCAGCACGGAGATATGGTTCTCCTATATGATAGTAAGTTTGCAAAGAATCCAGGAAAGTGCCGAATGCATTGGTTGGGGCCATATATCATAAATTCCATCACTGACAGAGGTGCAGTTCAGTTGAAAAAGCTAGATGGAACACTTTTTCCAAACTTAGTGAATGGAAGCCGACTAAGGCCCTATCGGGATAGCTCGGCGCATAATAACTGAAGAAAACAACAACACTGCGGAAAAAAGAAGAAGAAGTTTGTCGATAAAAAGAAGTGACAAAAAAGAAAAAGGAAATTGAAAAAAGTGAAGCAACGAAAACAAAAGAAAAAATGGATCAAGAACACTGCGAAAACCAGGGGTCTGTCAAAGGACACGTGGCGACAAAAGGTTAAGTTCGGTCATCTGTCGAAGTAACTACGACATGGTTGGAATTTGCAGTTACTTCGACAGATCAACAATATTGTGAAAAAAGTCGGACAATATTGCATCTTAGGTTTTAATTGCATTTTAGGAATTCAGATCTCTAGATTGTGAGACTCTCATTTTGAGATCAAACTCATAAGGAAGCAGGGCCTTTGTTCCTGCGAGAGGTAGCTAATGCAAACATTCAAGGAGCTGCTTTAAGCAATCTGAGTGGGTTATCTCTCCTTGTTGTCCTTAGGACATAAAATACGACCAACAGGGCAGCAACTGCAGAAGGTGAAGCGGGCACTTCGGCTGCCGTGGAGGAAGATACAATGACAAGATGGAGACAAACAGGGCCATCGATAGAAGATATTCTAGGCTATGTGCCACTAAGGAAGGAAGGCACACCAGTAGTGCGAATTGGTAAGCATACCAAGTATACCATCAAGGAACTGGTGACACCAAAGAGTGTCCACAAGGCAGGAAACATAATACCATGACTGCAAAGATTGCAGTATAGCGACCACTAGGGAAATTTTTAGGGGTGAAATTTTGCCAATTGGCTATTTTTTGGAATTTTTTTCAAAAAATAAATTTGCAATTTGGTCATTTTTAGTCTCTAATATCGCCTATATTTACATAAAATATGTTTTTTTGTCATTATATTCGCCAAAATTCACAAGTTTCAGTAGTAAATTGTATGTTTCATATTTAATATTCGCCTACCAATCTATATATATGTTTTTTTTAATCCAAAATAATCACTTAGAATACTATACTTAAGTATACTTTTATAATTCTTAAAAAATACCCTGGCGACCACGACATATTGGCGTATCCAGAATGCATGAATGACACACATGACAATGTACCGCATGGAGAAGGTGGTCTGATCACAAGGGAACCCGTGCAGTGGGTGTTGGGGCTGAAGCAATCAAGCCTCTTAAACATCATTCATATGTCGCACTTTAGGATATCGACAAAGGCAAATGCATGCGTGAAGCAGTTGCTATCCTGCTTTCACAACGGATATCTATGGTTTGCCACAAAAATTACAGATACGATCGACCTTATTGCGCAGATAATAGGATTACCCAAGGCTTGGGTAGCTTCTTCGCAATACTTCAAAGGGAAGGATAATGACAAGCGACTAGTTGCGAAGTTGAAAACGAAATACGGGGTGGAGAAGAATACCCAAGGGTACCTGATAGACACAATAAATGATCGAGTTGTGAGAGTCGCAACAAAGTTTCTAGTAGTAAAGATCGTAAGGAAGAATCACCCAAATCAATGCACATCCGGGGTGATTGCATTTGCGGAGCAGTGTGCCACAGGAGTTAAAATGAATTGGTCATTGTTTATGTTGAATGAGTTGATGGAAGATGCGATAGAAGCACGGGAGAAAGAAAATCCATTCACCTATTCATGGCTTCTAACATTAATCGCGTTGATCGGAAGGATTGCAAGGTTTTCGGTAGAGACACGAGCAATATACATTTAGGCACGCGCAGACCCACAGAAGTAGTGGTTTCCGACACAGTATAAGTTGAGTGACACATAACTAGATGCCATCGTGGACGAATGGCCAGAAGAGTGGAAAGTTCTGGTCGCGAAAAGCAAGTTGTCAGACCCAAAGGATGGACAACATACAGATGGGCCAAAGGCTCCAAAAGAGACAAAAGACTCAGAAGATGAAGGGCACGGTGCAGAAGAAGGATGAGTCACGGAAGAGCACTCGCACACCGCAAGTCACGACAGGGCATCACCTGTGAACCCAACAGAATCAGAGCTAGATGCGTAGAGAGAGGAAGAAAGGATGAAGAAGAGGTTTGAGAGAGGAGAGGGGAGCGCAACTGTCGGTTTCCCCAAAGAACAAATGGATTTTTTTTGGAAAAGATAAAAAACAGTGGTGGAAGAGAACCGCGCGAAGGTCACACAGCATGCGATAGAGTATTTCCATCAGGTGATGCAACTACTGTAAACGCTGACCAATGCATTTACAGAGACAAGGCTACTGCAAGGAGAAGTGGAGCCAAGCGCGTCGACAAACAGGATCGAGGTGGAAATAGGCACAAAGAAAAGGATAGTACAAATATTTCCTAATGCGATCACAACAAGTGACGAAGACCTGGATGCCGCGTTGAGAGGGAATGACTTGATCAGTGTTGATTTCAACATGATGCTGATGTTTATGCTGCATTGGACACACATCGCAGCAAGTGGTGAAATCAACGTCAGGGAAGTAGAAGCACATGACCAAATGGTGAGTTACAAAAGGCAAGTACAGAGCACAGAAGTGGAGGTGCAACGACTCCAAGAAGAGAAAGACACAATTCTGAATGAAACGGCAAAGGAAATCGAAGATAGAAAAAGGTTGGAACATGCCATTTCCATGGCATGCAAAGAGGCGCTCGAGGTAGATAAAGACATGCTGGCGGAGGCAAAAGCGATGGTGTTAGGAGAATTCATTGAAGACTTGCGGAAGGAGAATGAAGAGATACAAATAAGGGTGGTGCCAAGCACATTACCAGAACAGATTGAAGTAAGGAAGGGTGCGATCGAGGAAGCTACGAAAGAGATCGCAAAATTGGAGAAAACAATCCATACGATCGCAGAAGAGGTCACACAATTTTGGGGCATCTTAGTGCAAGATGAGCAGTTGAACCAGCTGAACGTGTGACTCAGCGAAGCAGAGGCGCAACTTGAAGCATTGAGGGGATCGCTTTAGGTGATGCCCCTACTAGCGTAGATGAAAAAGGCAACATAGCTGAAATAAATACAGCAATGTGTCAACAAGGCACGCACATGACAAGAAAGGATAACGACGCACTTGGATGACCTACAGACAAAAGAGAAGCAGTTGGCGGTGAAAGAAATGGAAGGGATGATGCAGGTTAAGCAAGAATTGGAGAAAGCACGACATATGGGTGGCGAACACCCCACAGAACATGAGGTAGAATATTGCGCAGTTCTCATGGCGTCGACAAAGGAAGCTATCGACCATGTTAAGGCAACATATGATGAGTTCAAGCTGCAGGTAAGTGCACCAGCAGTGTCCAGCTGAGGTGGCTCGAGGGAGAGCCACAAGTTTGTGTTGGGGGCCTTTTGGTATGGGTCCAGACCACACAAAGTGCGGAACCAACAACAATCGAAGGGTCATCGACGAAAACAAAGGATCAGTCACTAAGGATATAAGATCCGACAAGAGTGGAATATTTGGTTAATTTAGTTAGCAATGGGTCATTTCAACCATTTTGTAACGGCCATGGGTGCCTATAAATAGAAGTACGATTGTAAGCCTAAGTAGAACTTTTGAGGGTATCGATCGGAAATATGTCATTTTCTTTCTTTGTAAATTTTGAGCTCTGTGACGTGAGTTGAATTGCATCTTTTGTCTGAGTTTTGAACTGGTTCTGCGAGGTGTATTCTGCAATGTATGAGACGAGTTGATGAATGAAAATGATTGATTATGCTATATCTTCATCTCTCCCTTTTATGTCGCATGCGATTGAACATGAATTATTGCAGTATTTGTTGGCTCAATGTGTTGTATGAATGAAATCATGGTTATATGATGTATCTCAAATCTCTTGATTATGCTTTGATAAACTGTCATTTTGTCGATCTGGTTAACTTGTCGATTGTGAGATAATCATGTTTGATGTGAATGGGGGTTATGTCGATCTCTGAGTTAAGCAGGTCTGGTTGTTAGTTCAACGATACGATGTTTTGATGCGAATATGAATCTCTGGTTTATGTTGCGACTAAGCGTAGAAAGGTGCATGTCTTCTTAAACTGCAGAAACTTGGTTCTTGCAGCCCCCTTAGATATATCGGGTGAGACTTCACTCGCTTCGCAGGTGTTGCTGGAAAGGGTAAAAAATTTATGGGCCGATGTCTACGGGAGTCTGTGTCGATGTTTGTTGAAAGTAGTGCGAAGTGAACCCCTGTCAATAGAACTGTGTCAACATGTACTCGCCTTCCCCATCACCGAGTAGAGGCAAGAGTAACTCTCATAGATTTATATTTTCCCCATAAAACTTGGTATGATCATACTCGAATAAAGGGTATAACCCATATTATATGATTCATTATCAAATTTTTATATGAGTCATTATAGACCCATAATTCCAGAAAATGAAAACATAAATTTTTGAATTAAGGGGAAGAACTATAGTGGTGGAACGAATTTACCTGGAGAGGTTTGTTGGCTTAAACTGACCCAGAGGTTTCCAATTAGACCCAGGTTCTTTGCGATTCTCCCTTTTGACCAACAAAACCCCTTCGCACCGACCCTTTCGACAACAACCTGCGAGCAGGTTGAGGTCTCACCCGAGGTGTATCTTATGGGGTACTGCGTAATCAGGTTTCCACAGTAAATGATGAGTTGTTATAGGTACAAGCTACGCAGCTCAGGACAGAAGGATGGCGCTGTGGATCAAAGCGATGCGGTACACAGCAGGATCTACGCTGCGAGAAGTGCTACGCAGTGATGGCAACACTGCGGGCCTCACTAAGGGCTTCTTACTGTTGCGAGTCTTCTACTGGAACTGCAACTCGACCACACTTATCCTCTACTTGGAAGATCTTGAAAGTGTTAAGGCACTGAAATGAATATCACTTGTCCATTCATTCAATCACTTACTGATTATCTTTCTAGCATTCATACCAGAACTTAGATTATTACATCGTGAACTGAAATGATAGACATGACTAACTGTGCTGCATCCCTTCACTGTGCTTAAGAAAATATTAAGCTTAAATGACTGATTCACAATCTTAACATATAATTAAATGTTCGCCATTCTTCTGTTCACTTGGAACTTAACATATCATCCCCAAACTTCTCCTATTGGTAAATGCATATCAAAGTTCTCCTGTTACAACATGCAAGGAAACACTCAAACATTCATTCTTTAGATAATATAGACAGTCATTCATTCATAAACATCAACGCATAACACGAGATTTAACATGGTTCACTTCCCCGGATGGAAAGCTACGTCCACAAGAATGGTTGGTAATATATTTGTTTCAAAAGGGGATGGGGCAACCGTTCTTAGTCTACGCACTCAGCTGCAAAATATCCTTTCTCTTGTCCAGGTCTCTGCGCACACAGCTGCAGAGCCTTGACAATATTCTCAGCTCAGAGAGATTCTACAATACTAAAAGGTTATCTCCAGATTACTCTAACATCTAGCATCTAACCCAAAAATAGAGAAACCCCATCCCATACAAAATTGTCTTCTTAAATAGATCATGCCTGAAGGTCATGTCTGTACAATGTTGAAGACCTAAAACCCAAAACCATAAGGGTTTCCGAAACTGCGCCGATTTTCCCAGCCGACTTGCTGGCTCCTGGTAGCATCTGCTTGATCACGGTTAATCTCCATGTCCTCATCCTGTCGCTGTCGGCCTTCCTGTCGCACGCGTGCCTACAAGCTGCATCTGCTGAACCGTTTCTCTCTAACGGTTTCACCTTCCAAGCATGCCAAACGTCGCTTTCCTTAACAACCCATGCGTAGCCGCCTTCTTGATTTGCTTATGTTCGCCGCTCGGCAATCCTGGAATATCTTTCCAAAAATGGTTGCTACCGGTCCAACCGACACCTGCACCTGATACTTGTCCAGCACTCCACTTTGCTGGCTCCATGTGGCCTCCTAACTCCGCAGCACTGCTTCTGCGCAGTACAGGTCTTTGCATCATGGCCAAAACTTCGATGCTGTACGAAACTCCGCAGTCTAGTCAAAAGTTGGATGTTGCGCACAACTTCGCAGCATCCTCAATACTAGCCGAAACTTGTATTTCTGAGCTACGCTCAGCTCAACTTTCCCTGCTTGCCTCAAAAAGGTATTTCGAAAACTCTGTCTCAACCTGGGCTCAACATGCCCTTAACACTTACATGTGGTTCGTCCCTGAGCCACTGATTGTTTCAACTGTCTCACTCTGCACCGCGACCGGTGGCACAAACTTGGCCGCGAACTCATCATATGCGCCGCACAACTGCTTCACTGCTTCTCTTGTATACTGTTCAACCTATTTGACTGTTTCAAGCAGTGTTGGACTTATTTCTTGTCCAATTTGGCCTTGTACCTGCTCCTGGTTATCATGCAGTTCTTCTAACTTGTCTTCAATCTACTGCGATACCGCCATGGCATCCTCCAGGAGCTGCTGCGATTGATTATCCATCTCAGTCTCTTTTTGTCGTAATTCTTGGACTTCTTTCTTTAAGCTAGATATCTCCTTGTATCTCGGCAGCCTCTCTCTGGGTGGTAGAGCTTTAACCTCCGCGTTCAACTTGTCCAGCGCGGTCTGCTTTTCTTCTACCTCGGTCTTGACCTCTAGAAACCCTTGATCCTCTTCAAGGGTAGTGATTTCCTGTGAAACTTTATCTAGAAGATATTGGCACTTAGCCATCTCACTTGTAATGCTTTTCGAGGTGGCGCTCACTGCTTGCTCTCTGGATTGTTGTTCACTTGGTTGTGTCTGCTCCTTCAGTTTCTTTTGTAGTGCAACGAGATCAGCCTCATGGAGGATATCTTTATCCTGCATCTCCACCTGTAAATATTTGACCTTATCGCCAATCCTTAGAACCGTGTCTACAGGGTCATCCTGGAGTTCTATACCTTCGATATCCAAAGCCACAGTGGATATGGTAATCTCCAAATTCTTTCGGCGGGTTTGTTCATTGCATAACTGCATGTCTGAGCGCAGCTCCAACTGCCTGTTTGCTGTGGTGAGCTCTGCTTGTGATTTCATCGACTCAACCATCCATTCATGCATCTCCTCAACGATCTGCGTGTGGATGAAATGCAGTCCTGGCAAGGGGATTTTGGCTAAGTCGAGCTCTACCCTCTCGACTCCCTTTGTATCCAACACGAGTTGTTCTACCATTGGCAATGCAATAGCCGATGGGTCCACATGGACAATTCTTGTATTCGACGGCAGCGTTATTGCTATCTGTTGGCTTCCTTGCTGCGAGGTCCCTACCGAACTCCCTTCCGCTGCTGCTTCCCGCGGCAAGGTAAGGCTTTTCTGGACATCGTCCATTTTCTTCATTAGACCTTGCATTGCGAGTCGCGTTTTTTGCAGGTCATCCTGAATGACCATGTCCTTCTTTTCTTTAGCCGCCATAAGCTCCTTCATCTTCTCTAAGACTGTTTCGGATATCATCTCGTAGTCATCATCATTGAGAACTGCCTCCGACTGAATATTTGTGGCCTTCACCTTCTTCCTCGACTTTGGCCTCTGCGACGTCTTAGGTTCTTTTCTCTTCCCTATTTCTTCAGTGATTGGGCATGAGAGCGGGATTGGCTCATCTTCTGCTGAGTCTGTCTCCACGTCCATAACCTCTACGCGAAACTCTGGTGGCCAATCTTTCATGAGGTCCTCAATGTCCTGCTCATACATGGTGTAGTTCCCTGGGAACCACTCCGGTTTCTTCGTTTGTGCTTTCGGCGATATGAAGATGCATTTCATATCCGCCTCAAAGTCGATGACGCGGATATACTTTGTTGTGAGTTGCTTTGTAATGCGGGGTGTCTTCCTAATTGCATCGCGCAGCTGAATATAGTACTGGTAAAAGAATTTTGATGTCGCATGCTGGCGCTCTGCATTTGTGTTGGCCCAGAGGTTGACGAACTTAAACCCTCTAGGATCATTGGTGTCCATAATGACGCCCACATAATCTCGCGGCTCCTTCCATTCACACAAATCAATCAGGACGATGAGATAAGTGAAATGGAACTGGCCACCATTCACCTGTGTGTCATTGAGTTCTTCAAGGAACTCGTTCAACAGAAACTAACACCAATTAAAGTTAGTGCCTTCAGCCGCTGCGGCACCAAGGAGTATTGCACCCACAGGTACCTTCGAAGGCCTAGTTGTTTTGAGTATCTTGCCTGCGAGCAACTGCGTTACAAATCTTGTTGCTCTGTCCTCTATTTATTTTGTCGGAAAACCTCTTTTTACCTTCACCACTGGATGGGTTTTCTTCATCTTCTCAACAACCTCTTTATCTTTGCTCTTCCCCTGGAAGAATTGCTTAGGATCCTTACCGCGCTTGCTTAGGCCGGTGATGCGGTAGATCAAATCAATGTTAATATCAATGTTCCTATCCAGCCACAGATAACCTTGGTGGATTCGCGCCATGAGTGTGCGAACCACGATATTAAGTTCTGGGGAACGATCAAAATGTGGCAATCTGAGAAAGTTTAGTAGCCCCGATTAAACGACAGGTGTTAGCCAACTGTCAGCTACCAAATTCAGAATCCCCTTTGCATCCTTTTTCCAGCACATATATTGGTCTGGTTGAAAATCTGGGTACTTGGTAACATCTGGCTCGTCCTTCTTCATTCCCAAGAGGTCGTAATCCTCCCATTTACATTCTGCTATCTTTCCTAGCAGATTCTTAGAAGTCCTTACATGTTTTGAAATAGGTGACAACGGGATGTCATATCTCACATTCTTGGACAATTTAAACACAGGGGCATTCAGTGCCCGCGGGGAGATATATTTAGGTGTCATATTCAAGGGTTCTTTCTGAAAGACTTGCGATTTTTGTGCCGAGGAGCCCATCTTTATGACCCTGGATCGAGGTCCAGTTATGTCTTTTCCTTTATCTTTCGATTTTTCCTGCATTGTCAGATTAATTCTTGGTGATCTGCAGGATCCTTCACCTTGTTCTACAGCGACGTTCTTAACTAGAGTTTTCATTAACTGTCGAATCCCTCTGTGCTGAAATATCCTTAATGCTTATTCAATGGTCAGTTCCTCTTCTCTATAGGAAGTTTCGGACATTCACTAATCAGGTATTGGCTAAGGCAAACAGAATAGAGATGGCTACTAGCTCGGAGAAGTTAATCAGAAGAAAATTCTAAGTGTTCAGTAACGCCCGCGAGTCTCCAAATGGTGTTATTTATAGGCGCAACAGACCCCCTCCCCGCCCTTCAACGGCTAGATTGGCATTTAATGTGGTGTCTGTTGGTGAATTTGAGCGGATCTTTCGGTCTTTTCCGTCGTCAACGTGCTCAGAACGACTATCTTTTCTTTAAATGCTGAAGCGGTTGCTGCAACGGTCATTTAACGGTTATTTTTTTGAAAAGCCATGCAACGACTATTTTTTCTCTGAGTACTATGTCGAACTGCGCGGCAAGCCATTTGTAACCCTGCGCAGATACTTCACAATGCCAAAAAATTTCCAACTACACGGCTTCCTCCTTTTATTTTTTTTTTCCCACGCAACTTCAACAGTGCTACGCGGTGCATAGATCATTATTCTTATCATACCTTCTTCCTTTTATCATACATTTACAGACTCCTTTACATTTCTAGTGTCCAATTTCAACTGTACTTGACACTTAGAACTTCCTTGCTTTGCTTGTTATTCAGGGTTCTGCGAAGCAATGCTATCATGGTATAGCTTTAACCTGCTTCCGTTTATCAAGGTTGGCAAGGTATCACCAGCTAAATTGGCTAACTGGACTACACCAGTGTTAGTAACATGTATCACAGTATATGGGCCAAGCCAATGCATCTTAAATTTACTAGGGAATTTCATGAATTTGCTATCATACAAGAGGACTAGATCACCTACCTGAAAACATTTGTTCTTTATATGGCGATCATGCCATGCTTTCTTGCGATCCTTTTGAGCTTGCTGGTGGAAGCTTGCAATAAAGCGATCTTCCTCCAAGCCCAGTAAGTGTAGCAATCTTTCTTCTAGAGCTTTGCAAGTTGCCATCCCTGTGAATGCAGCAATTCTTAAAATAGGGATAATATATTCCATAGGCATTATAGCCTCCTGCCCATAAGTCAACCGAAAGGGTGTCTGTCCTGTCAATTTCTTGCATGTCGTCCTGTATGCCCATAGCATAGATGAGACGTGCAGGTCCCAATCGTATCTATTTACATTGCATACCTTGGTGAGTGCGTTCTCCAATATTTCATTAAAAGCCTCTACAGTACCATTCTCCCGTGGGTGATATGGAGTACTGCGCTGATGACGAATGTGGAATTCTTCCGTAAGTGCCTCAATAGTCTTGTTGAGAAAGTGAGTACCTTGGTCACTCATCAAAATCTTCGGACAGCCAAATCTGGTGAGTATTTCTTCAAAAATAAACTGCGCAGCAGTACTGGCGCTATAGTCCTTAACTGGTTTTGCTTCCGCCCATCTAGTGAGGTAATCAGTAGCAGTAATAATATACCTTGCACCCATTCTTTTTCCTGGAGGGTTTATAGGACCCACAAAGTCTATTGCCCATTTTTCAAATGGCTGCAGTGTCAACTGTGGATTCAATGGTATCTCATCTCGGCGTGATGGCTTTCCTGTCCTCTGACAGACATCACAGTTCCTGCAATGTTATTTGGCATCTTTATGGAGCGTAGGCCACCATAGCCCTGCACGCAATATCTTCTGCGCGGTAGCCCTTCTTGCATAGTGAGCTCCCGCGATTCCTGAGTGTGCATCCTCTAAAATAAATGGCTTCGCATGATCGAGTACGCATTTGCGCAGAACTTCATCCGGGCCAAGTTTGTATAGCTGACCTGCAATTATAGTGAAGTCCACGGTGTGCACCACTAACTGTTTTTTTCTGCTGGACAGAGAATTCCTGCGGTTCCAGCCCTTTGGTTAGGAAATCAATAATATCCTTGTAATAATCATCGGCAACCAGTATAAGAAATAGCTGCGCATCAGGTAGACTGTCTTCAATGTTCGTTGGCTCTTCCACCGACTCAATCCTTGACAAATGATCAGGTCCAAAGTTCAGTCTACCTGGCTTGACGATAATCTCAAAGTAATATTCCTGGAACAGCAATAGCCATCTGCATATGCGTCCCCCTAACACTGGCTTGTTGACCAAGTATTTCAACGCAGAATGGTCAGTAAACATAAGGAAGTGCGATCCCAACAAGTAGTGTCTAAATTTCTGTAGAGCGTATACCATTGTAAGGCCTTCCCTCTTAGTAGTAGTATAGTTCTTTTCCGTTGTTGAAAGATTTCTCCTAGAAAATACAATAGGGTGGTCAATACCTCCCTCTCCTGGATGAACTAGCACGATCCCCAGGGAAATACATTATGCATGAACGTGGACATGGAATGGCTTTGTCCAGTCTGGAAAGACTAGAATCGGCGCAGTGACCATCTTTTCTTTTAATGTATCAAATCCCTGTTCGCATTCTGCATTCCAAATGAATGGTGCGTCCTTCTTTAGCAGCTTTTCCATTGCTGCGGTTATCTGTGCATAACCCTTTATGAATTTCCTGTAGTATCCAGTATGGCCTAAGGTAGATCTCAACATCTTGACTGAATTTGGTGTTGGTAAGTTTGTGATGACTGCAATCTTCGCAGGGTCTACCATCAATCCTTGCTTACAGACAATGTGGCCAAGTAAGATTCCATAGGGCACACAGAAAATACACTTCTTCAAATTCAAGGATATTTGATGCTGTCGACATTTTTCAAGCATCATGTGGAGATTCGTACAATGATATTTCAATAGACCAAACACAGTCCAATCATCAAAGTATGCTTCTAGAAACTTGTGCATAAAATATTTAAATGCTGCGACGACGACTCTAGAGAATATGGTAGGTGTGCTCTTCAGACCAAAAGGAACGATGGTGTACTGGAATGACCCCCATTCTATAGCGAATGTCGTCTTATGCCTATCCGCAGGATCAATTCTGATCTGATGGTAACCAGAGAAACCATCAGTAAAAGAATATGCCTCGTTTCCTCCAACATTATCAAGCACTTCGTCTGTAAATGGAGTAGGAAATGGGTCGTGCATGGAAGCATCATTCAGTTTTCTGAGATCCACACAAATCCTGATCTCGCCTTTTGCTTTCTTGTCTTGAACAACCATGGGGCTAATCCATTCGGACTCTTCGACTGGTTCAATAATTCCTGCCTCTAGCATCTTATCTAGCTCTGCTCGGACTTTTTCCTTGTAGCGTGGATTCAATCTGTATGGCCTCTGCTTGACAGTCTTAGCAACCGGCTTTAAAGGTATTTTCATGACCCCTAGGTCTCCCAAAATTCCTTTCATCTCTGTAAATTTGGTTGGAAACAGTTCCTGATACTCATGTAAGGTATCTGCGATCTCTGCAACAGTCTGATTGTCCCAATAATCTCCTATTGATGCAAACTTTGGCTCTTTGTCTTTGCCAATGTTCACTTTTTGTGTTTTTACTGGTCCAGTCATATCTGGGATTTCCAACGGAGGTCCTTCTACCTCGCGCGTACCTTCTGACTCTGGTATATCTATGTTGTGCGGTTCCTCATCATCATCTTCATTTGTATGATTGCTATCTTCATCTAAGTTATAACACTCGATAAAGTGCTCTTCATTTTCCTTCCCTTCTGACTGTAGGTGCGCAGGAACGCACTCTGTCCCAAAAAACTCCTGCAATGTTATGTTTGGGTGAGGATAGTCGTCCTGGAATATGCGCTTCTTGATTAGCTGTAATGCTTCATGGATTAATGGATTCTCATCTTTGAAACTGAAGTCCTTCCGGAAGTTCGCAGTGAGCAGCTCCCAATCAGTGAGTTGACTGCGTAGCTCCAGGTCTAGGTACCATTTTTCTGGGATACCCGCATCCAATCTATGTACAAATAAGTGTACCCATTCTGTAGGTGGTCTTTCCATCCATGCTTTTGAACATATTTCGATGTGCTGGCTAGGGTCTGTCTGTCCATTATACTTTTCAAAGGGTAAATTAACCCTTTCGGCGAACCGGATCTGCATCTTAGTTCTGCATTGCTCCCAAGTGGTCAATGTCTCTTATGTGCATTCCACCATTTGGAAAGTGTATCGCACAATGCCATATCTAAAGTTGGTAGTTTATGCTCATCTCGTATAGCTGCAGTATATTCTTTTATGAAACTGTAAACATTATCAGAACCATCATATGTGGGAATAAGACTCACCTCTTTTCTGATCCAGTGCAGTGATTTCGTAACCTGCGCACATCTTCTTGCTGATACTTCATGCATGTGACTTTGCCAATTTTCCAGTCCTGCAACTGAGTCAGAGATACAAGAAGTGTCACATCACCAGCTGAGTGTACCGTCTGCAGTAGGATTAATGTAGTCTTCCCTATTCGCAGTTAGCTGCTATAGTCGGTCTAAATCTTGAGCTTGAGATTCCTCTTGAATCGGCTCACTGTATCTGTCACCATCTCTAGGATCCAATGGTGCAATGACCCTAAGATGCTTCCCTTCAAAGATCATCTTCTTTGTCTTCAAGTTTATTATAGCCAAGTTATCCATAGCCTAATCAATTCCCAATATTGCTGGAAAAGGTTGACTATCGTCGACAATTTCAATAACTTCAAAGTATGCATGACTCTGTACTCTGTCAATGTCAACTACTGCATTAGCTAAGTGGCCAAATGGTATAACTTTCTCTTGGTTGGCCATTCTCAACTGGATAGGCGATCACGACAGCTTTGGTCGACCCATTTGCTGCCATGTCTACTTGGTCAAGACATTTACTTCTGATCCCAGATCAAGGATAACTTCGTCCATCTCAAAGTCTCCTATCTGCGCAGTAAGCCTCATTTATCAGCCCGTTCTTTTGTGTTTCCTTATATGATGTACCGCACTATCTAGAGTCTCTGTTGCAATCTGAGGTTCATACTGGCTGATGAGCTTCTGGAGCTCTACTATGGCTTTCTTGCTTTTTAGTAACTTCATACAACTTCACAAGAACTACGCAACAGACGTACGGACATCTGTCACAGTGCTTGTTTTATCATAAGGAGCTGGCATGTATTCCACATGCGGTGTTTCACTGTGCAGCGGGATCCTTGATGAGTTGTCTGTTGGTTCTCTAAAGGTATCCCATGCGTCAATGAAGATCTCTTTGTTCTTCTGTAAGTTAAGAGGGAGTGCTTTTCCTGGAGATTTCCTTATCCATACTGTTTCAAGGGGATCCTTCCTCATATGTGCCTCCCCTGATGTTGAAGCTTCCGCTCCTCTATCACGGCCTGTCTCAGCGCCACTATGCATGATCACATTGATGCTCGGATCCACTGGTCTATTCTCTACTGTGATCCACTAGACATTTGGATTCAGAGCCTCTGTTCGTCTTCTCTTATGCATTTCCACCTCTAATACTGGGCAGTCTTCAATAACATGCTCAAATGATTTACAATAATTGCACGTGGTGCATGGGTTAACACAATCTCTAGATACGTGACTAGGTTGGCCAGAATTATAACAAATGACTTGGCCGCGGCCTCTTCCCTGCGCTGGACCAGCATTTCTTCCTCTGTCGCGGTATCCACCACCACGACCTTTGTATCCTCCTTAGTCATATTGTGTGTTATCTTGCTTAGGCTGATTTTCTTCCTGTACGCGGTATACGCCAATGCCTCGCATTGCATCCATATCTCGTTTTCTTTCATTTATCAATTCATATGCACGGCATTTGGATTCACCATGTCCAACTGAATTACAAAAATTGCAATATAAGTTCTTAGGCGTTTCACGTATTTTTGGATGAGGTAGCAGTCTTCAGGTCTGTGGCCTGTGGTTCTACAAATTTCACACCATGGGGCCTGATTATGATTTAATGGGTTAGGCGCACCATTGTTAAGATAGTCACAGAATAGAGGGAAATGCTCGCGGTCATGACCTTCGCCCTTACAACTTGTACACCAGACCTCCTGTCTAGGTTCATATCTTTGTTCTTTACCATTTTTCATACTTTGCAGTTCAAGTGTAAGGGTGGTCAACTGGTTCTGGATCTGCGACATCCTAGAACTAGTATCACCAATCGGCGAAGCTTCCAGCTTCATTGCGATTTCCAAGGCCTCTGCCTGGGATAGAATCTTCTGCTGCATCAGTGGTAATCTGATATGGGGTAATAGCGCGGCTATGAACCATTCTTTGTGATGTTCTAGCGGTATAACAAAAATTACTTGGTCTAGTAAGGTCTTAAACTTCTGGTCAAATTCCCAGACCATTTCAGTTGGTCTCTGCTTTATTTCCTTCAGCTCAGTTATACATTGAGACTCAGACTTAGGTTTCTTTAACTCAGCCACCAGCGCGGCTTTAATTTCTATGAGGGTTCTGGGCTGTACCTGAGAGTATTTTATAAACCAGTGTAAAGCTCTATCTCTAAAGGTGGTGATGAGCTGCGCTTGCTTTACGGCATCATCCTGGATTTGTCTTACACTCCATACAGCTTCACAAAGGAACCAATGCTGATCAGGGTCTTCTAGGCCAGTTCCTTTGAATATTGGCAGTTTCATATCAGTGTTTGCCATTGTCGGATTAGTTTGTGGGGCACTTTGGTTAGTGCGTGGCTGTTGTAAAGGGCTCTTTGCAGTGAAAACAAATGGGACTATCAAGAGAGATGGACTAAACAGAGTAATCTGCGGGGTGGGCTGTGTAGCGGGTGGGTTCTGCGATAAGGGTGGCGCGGTTTGTGCAACCGGCAGATTCTCATGGGTAAATGGTTGTGCAACTTCGTTATCAAGATTGCATGGGATCTCAGTATCTATATGAAGTTTAGGGCTTGTAGGATTCTTATTAAATTTATATCTCTTGCCACTTCTAAGATTGTGGGTTTCTTCGTCAGAATCACTATATGTATTGTTTACCATGACAAACTTGAGAAAATTACTGCATTCTTAAAACACCTTTCTTAGCTAACAACATCTTAATGTATAGACTGAGATTGTTCGGAAACTTACATTGGAATCCTCCGAAAAAGTTTGCTTCTGCTTGGTTGTAGGATTTGAGTGTGTCTACAGCAAATTCTGTTACAAAGCCTTCTAGCATATGATCGACCTAATAATCAACTGCGCGCGACAACGGGCTGTCTAATGCTTTGAGCTGCGCTGTGATCTCAGGAGTCCACTCTATGGGTACTCCTCCCTGAAAACAAGTTTTCTTCTTTGCGAGCGGCGAGATCCACTCATGCAGCTCGTTTGGAAACGATGCCCAAAAAATCTTGTGAATATCATCAAACATATATCTCTCTGACCACTGTGTGTCGCTTAGACGCAGATGTCTATTTTCTTGTCTGTTAAAGTCCCTTATGGTCTTATCCCACCAAGCTTGGATTTTTGTCTTTTCGGGATGCCAATTTTCAGATCCTTCGGGGAACTGATCTTCGTCTTCACGCATCGTGATTGCAACTCATCATGGATTCTAGCGCGGCAACATAACCATTTGTTGGCTTAAACTAACCCAGAGGTTTCCAATTAGACCTAGGTTCTTTGCTGTTCTCCCTTTTGACCAACAAAACCCCTTCGCACCGGCCCTTTCGGAAACAACCTGCGAGCAGGTTGAGGTCTCACCTGAGGTGTATCTTATGGGGTACAGCGGAATCAAGTTTCCACAGTAAATGATGAGTTGTTATAGGTACAAGCTGCGTAGCGCAGGATAGAAGGATGGCGCTGCGGATCAAAGTGATGCGGTACGCAGCAGGATCTACGCTGCGAGCAGTGCTACGCAGTGATGGAAACACTACGGGCCTCACTAAGGGCTTCTTACTGTTGCAAGTCTTCTACTGGAACTGCGACTCGACCACACTTATCCTCTACTTGGAAGATCTTGAAAGTGCTAAGGCACTGAAATGAATATCACTCGTCCATTCATTCAGGCACTTACTGATTATCTTTCTAGCATTCATACCAGAACTTAGATTATTACATCGTGAACTGAAATGATAGACATGACTAACTGTGCTGCATCCCTTCACTGTGTTTAAGAAAATATTAAGCTTAAATGACTGATTCACAATCTTAACATATAATTAAATGTTCGCCATTCTTCCGTTCACATGGAACTTAACATATCATCCCCAAACTTCTCCTATTGGTAAATGCATATCAAATTTCTCCTATTACAACATGCAAGGAAAAATTCAAACATTCATTCTTTAGATAATATAGACAGTCATTCATTCATAAACATCAATGCATAACACGAGATTTAACGTGGTTCACTTCCCCGGATGGAAAGCTACGCCCACAAGAACGGTTGGTAATATATTTCTTTCAAAAGGGGATGGGGCAACCGTTCTTAGTCTGCGCACTCAGCTACAGACTCTCCTTTCTCTTGGCTGGGTCTCTGCTCACACAACTGCAGAGCCTTTACAATATTCTCATCTCAGAGAGATTCTACAATACTAAAATGTTATCTCCAGATTACTCTAACATCTAGCATCTAGCCCAAAAATAGAGCAACCCCATCCCATACAAAATTGTCATCTTAAATAGATCATGCCCGAAGGTCATGTCTGTACAATGTTGAAGACCTAAAACCCAAAACCCTAAGGGTTTCTAAAACTGCGCCGATTTTCCTAGCCAGCTTGCTGGCTCCTGGTAGCATCTGCTTGATCACGGTTAACCTCCACGTCCTCATCCTGTCGCTGTCGACCTTCCTGTCGCACATGTGCCTACAGGATGCATCTGCCGAACCATTTCTCTCTAACGGTTTCGCCTTCCAAGCGTGCCAAACGTCGCTTTCCTTAACAACCCACGTGTGGTCGCCTTCCTAATTTGCTAATGTCCACCGCTCGGCAATCCTGGAATATCTTTCCAAAAATGGGTGCTACCGGTCCAACCGGCACCTGCACCTGATACTTGTCTAGCACTCCACTTTGATGGCTCCACGTGGCCTCCTAACTCCACAGCACTACTTCTGCGCAGTACTGGTCTTCACATCATGGCCAAAACTTCGATGTTGCGCGCAACTCCGCAGTCTAGTCAAAATTTGGATGCTGTGCGGAACTTCGTAGCATCCTCAATACTTAGCCGAAACTTGTATTTCCGGGCTGCGCTCAGCTCAGCTTTCCCTGCTTGCCTCAAAAAGGTATTTCCAAAACTTTGTCTCAACCTGGGCCCAACAAGGTTGTTGGCTTATAGATGGAAGGAGTTCTTCTCTGTCTTGTTTATAATATGAAGTTTAGCCGAGCAGTCATTAACAAGGATTGAGACTCCAGCCATAACAGTGAATTTGGGTTATTTTGATGACTCTTTGCTGACTCTAAGAATCAAGAAGAGGTAACAATTATTGTCGTCCATGGCCACGAGGTTCACCGAGTACCCGAGCAGAGAATGAAAAGACTATTTTAGTTATAGAATCTAGGAGTTGTGAAACGAAATAGAAAAACAGGAAGAAAATAACATAAGTAATCTTGTACCGGGAAATTGCATGGAGACGCTTCCATTGAATTACATCCCAAGCTCACAATTGCATAAACGGAGATAGTTCCATCCTGTAGACAATTCCTTTAGTTAGAATCCCTACTAATGAATATGGAGTCAAGAGTAATCAGCATAAAAAGAAACCTCGAGAAAATATTTAACAACATTGCAAATAAGACTGCCGAGAACAAACTAGAGGAAAACCAGAGTACAAAAAACCAAATTCTCTTAAACCCACCTGCTACCTCATGTAAAGTCCTCCGAGGAGAGTCAAAATAAAATTTCCCAATGCTAGAGAGATTTGGGGCTCATGAATTGCCGCCATTGTGAAAAAAACCCAAATTAATGTACCAACAATGTTCGCGTGATTAAGGAGTGAGATCAATCGCCACATGGAAGCATTATCGGTGTTGGAACTCACTACCACCACTACTATAAAATGCATATGAGCAACATTTATAATTGTTTGGTCCTCCCCCTTAGATCGACAGTCCTCCTAAGGGTCAATAGATATCGAAGGAAGATGATTGATCAATCCATAAGGCTTAACTTATGTAGATAATTCATGTGAAATTATATGGGTTTAGCATAAAGTACATATAATAAAATTTAACTATGCGAACCATAACCTATAGGCTGGATGTTAATACAATTTAGTATTTTCAATCGTGGCATATAGCTTATGGGTTGAATCCTTATGGATTAATAACAAGGAAGCATATGCAAATCCTTTGGGGTTCTAGTTATCCAAGCAGATAGACCCTCTAACAATTTTAAACAAATGATAATTTGGGAACATAAACAAATGATAAGGTTAGGAATGCAAAGGGAGTACTAACGTATAAATAGCCACACTAAGGGTTACAAAGACACAGGTTTCTTAATTAAGGTGAGAGATAAAGTGAACATAATTAAGAGATCATAAGATAGACTAATGACAATGGTGAAAAGAGAAAAAAAATATTTGTCTAAAATTTTAGGTGTGTTACAAATACATTAAATATACATAATAAAAAACATATTGTATTCATTTGAAGTTGCTTGTATTGTTCATCTCAAATATTTTTTTCAAACTCCTAAGCTATGGAGAGTTTGTTTATTTGTTTGTAGTGGACTAGGTCCACTTTTTATTTTGGCCTCTCTCACATTTCATATAAAGAAATGAAGGATATATTCCTTTGTATCATTCCTTCTTGTTAATTCATGTATCCACATACTTGTGTTAAAGATGTGATAGCCAGAGCGAGCTAGACTCTTTGTATTTCTTCTTCAATGTGTTTTATCTCAATCTTAAGCACCATTATCCTATTGTACTAAACAAAACACTCTTAAGAAGAGTATAGCAAGCTATGCTAAAATATATTTGTTGTAATGTTTGGTTGAATATCACTAGAAACAAAGTTATCTTCGAGACAAAATTTCAACTACATAGTCACAACAGTCAAAGCAAGGAGTCTGATGGTAGGGGAATACACAGCTGTAATTTCACTCTCATGGATCAAGAAGAGAGATATTGTATTAGTGGTATATTAATTCAAGAGGAATAATCCCCTTCCCGATTGGATCATGAGCTCCCATCTAAAGTGTAGATCTAGCTGCAAGATTTGATTTCAGGATATAGAATTGAGAAGTTCTCTTCTTAGACGGTGACATAGGAACCTACCATAGGCTACAAGGTAATGGATCTTTTCTTCCCAGTGGGAATTAAAAAAAAAAAAGGTGATCCTTGCCACCTGTGGGCTTGCGTTCTAGAGGCAATTGTTTCCCTAGCCCGAGTGCCTCAAATGTAGACTGCTCATGAGATATGGTGTTGAATGATGATGCACACCCTTCATAACTCCATAGTGGCTCATGCACAATAAATCTAATGTTTCGCTGAGATTCATTCTCAAACCAATTGATCCAGATGGATATCGGTGGCCACCCATCTATTCCACTGGCTCAAAACAGTTTCCCATTTCGACAATTTTCTAGTGATTTTCTACAGTTTTTCAGGTCCTAAACTTCTGGGGCCGTTTTGAGGCCCTAAAAGACCTTTTTTGGCGATTTGGAGGGCCAATTGGTTTCCAACGAAATGCACTATTCCTTATTTAATAGTTGTAAATCTCGGATAGACCTTTCCAACGGGCTACCGAGCACCCCAAACGGAGATCGTATGCAAAAGTTATGACCCCGGGAAGTTAACTGTTCAACTAACCACCTTGGGGCCGCAAAATTTATGAGGGTTCATCTCCTAGGGTTAGGTTTTTGGATATCTGGGATTCTTTCCCTCATGCTTATGATAAATAGGGATTTCAGCCTCTTTTTGTATTCAGCTTGTCATGAATGAGCATAGTCGCCACATCTCTTCTCAGAGATATAGCTACCACCATTCTAGCTGCTTTTATTTTACAGTTTGTTCTATCTCATTCATTTAAATGAATCTAAGTTTGTTGTATCGGTGTGTTTCTTGCCATATATCTGTGTATGTGAATATATATATTCTCTTTCATTTCGTTCTCACATAAATCCGTATCAGTGGTATCAAAGCAATCTTCTCTTTGATTGTTTCTCCCTGCATGTCCCTGATGAGGTCAGGATATAAAGAGTTGGGTATCGAACTAGTTTCACTTGGGAAAGATCACTCTCACCGCCCCAAACAACCTCCCATGGAGGACGGAAAGAGAGACGACATAGCAGTAGATCCTATCAAGTTGCTGCTCGAGGAATCCCGCGCGCGACAGAGGAATGAGATGATAGAGATTTTTGCCCAGATCCTTTGACGCATGCCAACAACGACAAATACACCTTCAACGAGTATCCATTTTAGAGATGCGAATCCCTTCAAGGTACAATTTAATTTTGATATCCCTTTATTTGAAGGCCAGATCGATGCCGATGCCCTAGACAAATGGTTGAATCTACTAGAAGGGTATTTCTCTGTCCACAATTTTCCAGATAGGGAAAAGATCATCTTTGTGCTCCTCAAGGCTATCCCCCATGTCAAAAATTGGTGGGAAACTTATTGTGAGAAAAACTCATCAGGCGAGTCTGGATTGTTTGATTCAAATCCCACTTGGGCCTCTTTTATAGATGTCGTCAAGGAACAATATTACCCTGTGGGAAAATATGATGACCAGTACACAAAATGGACCATTTTGCGTCAAGAGAGGGACAAAACGGTGTCGAAGTACACCAACAACTTTCATACCTTGCGCACAAAGTTGGGTATCAAGGACTCCGAGTTACACCTAGTAATAGTGGCCTACAATAGTACATACGAAGAAAGATGGATTTCCTTGACATCTCTTCACTCGGATCCGCTTATCGATATGCTGTTAAAATTGAGAAAAAAATTCAGAAAAAGAACAAGCGCAACTTCAGACCTGTGCAAAAGCAAGGCAAGGGAAACTCTGGATTGCAAAACACGGGACATGGAAGGGACAACTAGTCCCAACCACAAGCGAAGAAGGGTAATGGAAAGACAAAGAAGGACACCGAGAAGTGGTGAGAGTTCCACAAAATCCCTTGGAACAACACTGATGAATGTCGCTCAAAATAGTCATTGGTGGCAGAGATCAAAGCTTCAGAATAAGATCCCAGTTCTGATTCTGATTCAGAACCCAATGTCACAGCCGCAGATAAAGGGAAGCAAATCATTGATGCAGAACCCGGTGTCATTGTTGCTACCACACAGATTCAACCAAAGGAACCTAAAAAGTCGGAGGTAGAGGAGCGTCTCTTCCACTCACAGATGTGGGTGAAGGGAATTCCCCTACATTTTGTTGTGGACAGCGGCAACCAAAAGAACCGCTGTCCACCAAAAAAACCTGAGCTCAGCAGAAGCCATCAAGAGATTGGAACTACTAATAACACCACACCCACAACCATACACAATTGGATGGCTAAGATAAGGATGAGGGATCCGCGTGAGTCATCAATGTCGCCTACCATACGACATCAAGCCCTTCAAAGATGAGGTATTGTGTGATGTGGCCCCACTTGAATTATGTGATGTTCTTTTAGGACAACCATATATGTGGAAGCGTCATGTTGTATATTAATCACGACCTTGCAGTGTCATTGTCACTTTGGGAGGACAACTCTATCGGATACCAGAGATGGTTGCACCTACCCCAACCAAGTAGGGCAGGAAGATAATCTCCCACACTGGGAAATTTTCCCTATTCGCAATTGCCATTGAAGGAGAACATCAGATCGCAGAGACATCCACAACCTCTGCACATTATCCCTCTACTCAGCAAAAACAAGAAGAACACAAAGTCAGTGCATCGTAGCCTAATCGAGTACATCTACAATGCAAGGCCATGCATTCAAGGTGCTCCTCCAAAAAGAAACCATTCGCACCGGTGCAGACCAAGGATACCACGACAACCAAAACTGTTGAACAACTCCAGCGCATCCATCAACAACAATTACAACCCTCTGCAGATGTCAAAGTAAGGCATCCTTTTCACTTTAGTAAACGCCACACCAGAAGCTCTACTCAACACACAGTTCGACATATGATGAGGGATTTGACGTAATGGAGGCCATTGCTTCCTAAGGGGGAGGAATGATCTAGATGGATATCGGTTTCCACCCACCTATTCCACTGGCTGAAAACAATTTCCCATTTCGACAATTTTCTAGTAATTTTTCTATGGTTTTTCGGGTCCTAAACTTCTGGGTCCGTTTTGAGGACCTAAACGACCTTTTTTTGGCCATTTCGGAGGCCAAATGATTGGAAACAACATGTATTAGAACCTATTTCAAATTTGTAGATATCGGATAGACCTTTCCAACTGGCTACCGAGCGCCCCAAACTGAGATCATATGCAAACGTTATGACCCCAGGAAGTTAACTGTTCAACTAACCACCTTGGGGTCGCAAACTTTATGACGGTTCATCTTCTAGGGTTAGGTTTTTGGATGTTTGGGATTATTTCCCTCACGCTTATGATAAATAGGTCTTTCAGCCTCTTTTTGTATTCATCTTGTCATGAATGAGCATAGTCGCCACATCTCTTCTCAGAGATATAGCTACCACCATTCTAGCTACTTTTATTTTACAGTTTGTTCTATCTCATTCATTTAATAGAATCTGAGTTTGTTGTATCGTTGTGTTTCTTGCCATATATCTGTGTATGTGAATATATATATTCTCTTTCATTTCGTTCTCACATAAATATGGATCAGTGGTATCAGAGCAATCTGCTCTTTGATTGTTTCTCGGTGCATGTACCCGACGAGGTCAGGATATAGAGAGTTGGGTATCAAACTAGTTTCACTTAGGGAAGATCACTCTCATTGCCCCAAATGGCCTCCCATGGCAGAATAAAAGAGATACGATGGAGTGGTAGATCCATTCAAGTTGTTGCTTGAGGAATCCCTCGTGCGACAGAGGAACAAGATGATGGATAATTTTGCCCAGATCCTTCGACGCATGCCAACAACGACAAATACTCCTTTAACGAACAGACATTTCGGAGATGTGACTCCCTTCAAGGTACAAGTTAATTTTGATATCCATTTATTTGAAGGCCAGATCGATGCCGATGCCCTAGATAAATGGTTGAATCTACTAGAAGGGTATTTCTCTGTCCACAATTTTTACAACAAGGAAAAGATCATGTTTGTGCTCCTTGAAGACTGTCCCCCATGTCAAAAATTGGTGGGAAACTTATTGTGAGCAAAAATCATCAGACGAGTCTGGATTGTATGATGCCAATCCCACTTGGGCCTCTTTTATAGATGTCGTTAAGGAAAAATATTACCCTGTGGGAAACTATGATGACTAGTACACAAAATTGACCATTCTGCGTCAAGAGAGGGACAAAACGGTGTCAAAGTACACCAACAACTTTCATACCTTGCGAACAAAGTTGGGTATCAAGGACTCTGAGTGACACCTAGTACTGAAATATCGTAGTGTCCTACATTGGTACATATAGACAAATATGGATTTCCTGGACATCTCTTCAGTTAGATCTGCCTATCGATATGTTGTTAAAATTGAGCAGAAATTTCAGCAAAAGAACAAGCGCAACTTTAGACCTACGCAGAAGTAGGGCAAGGAAAACTATGGCTCGCAGAACACGGGACAGGGAAGGGACAACCAGTCCCAACCACAAGCGAAGAAGGGTAATGGAAAGACAAAGAAGGACACCGATAAGTGGTGCGAGTTCCATAAAATCCCCTGGAACAACGTTGATGAATGTCGCTCAAAACAGTCATGGGTGGCAGAGATTAAAGCTTCAGAATCAGATCCTAGTTCTGATTCTGATTCAGAACCTAATGTCACAGCTGCAGAAAAAGGGAAGCGGATCATTGATGCAGAACCCAGTGTCATTTTTTCTATCACACAGATTCAACTAGAGGAACCTAAAGAGTCGGAGGCAGAGGAGCGCGTCTTCCACTCACATATGTGGGTGAAGGGAATTCCCCTACATTTTGTTGTGAAAATCGGAAGCCAAAAGAATCTGATCTCAATAGAAGCCATCAAGAGATTGGAACTACCAATAAAAACACACCCGCAACCATACACCATTGGATGCTTAAGCCAAGGACGAGGGATCCGCATCAATCATCAATGTCGCCTACCATACGACATCAAGCCCTTCAAAGATGAGGTATTATGTGATGTGGCCCCACTTGAAGTATGCGATGTTCTTTTAGGACAACCATATATGTGGAAGCGTCATGCTGTATATGAATCACGACCTCGCAGTGTCATTGTCACATTGGGAGGACAACTCTATTTGATACCAGAGATAGTTGCACCTACCCCAACTAGGCAGGGAGGAAGATAATATCCCACACTAGGAAATTTTCCCTATTCACAATTTCCATTGAAGGAGATCATCAGATTGCAGAGACATCCACAACCTATGCACATTATCCCTCTAGTCAGCAGAAACAAGAAGAACACAAATTCAGTGCATCATCACCTATTTGGGTACCTCTACAGTGCAAGGACATGCATTCAAGGAGCTCCTCCAAAAAGAAAGCATCCACATCGGTGAAAACCAAGGATACCACAACAACAAAAACTGTTGAACAACTCCAACACATCCATCAACAACAATTACAACCCTCTGTAGATGTCAAAGTAAGGCAGTGTTTTCACTTCAGCAAACGCCGCACAAGGAGCTCAACTCAACACACAGTTCGATATATGATGAGGGATTTGACACAATGGAGAACATTGCTTCCTAAGGGGGGAGGAATGATCCCGATGGATATCGGTGGCAACCCACCTATTCCACTGGCTCAAAATAGTTTCCCATTTTGGCAAATTTCTAGTAATTTTTCTACAATTTTTCGGGTCCTAAACTTATGGGGCCATTTTGAGGCCCTAAACGACCTTTTTTGGCATGTGCACCAAGGACAAAAATTATTTCCCATTGGAGAAACACTATTATTGCATACTAAACTACATATGGCCACTAGATCATGACACTCGAACAAATTAATTTTCACAACCCTTCCATCTACCACAGTGATGCCATCTTCTGAAAGCTCATTTATCTGTTTCATTAAGTTCTCCTCATTTTCAGAATCAATAGCATGTGCTAAAACTTGTCTATATTTTTCTTTTTCATCCCATTTTCCAAGGCTTACACAAGACATCAAGCCATTGTCTTCGAGTATCTCGAATAATATATCACACACCTGCCCACCTCAATCATAATGTACGCGAGAATCAATACCAAGTTTGAAAGAATCTTCATTGACTATAGTTCCAGACCTATTTTCAAACGATTCAACCATAAAGGAAGCATATGACTTTACTTGCTTGACCCTAACTCCATATGTGAAACCATCAGTTCTCTCCCAACCCATATCAATATCCTCAGCTTCTTTGCTCCAATTTTTCATTTCGCTACAAAATTATGTTGGATTAACCCCCTTTAGTACAACATGAGCATCAATTCTCTTAAGACATTGCAAAGCCTTATGAGTCATGCTTGATTCGATAAATACTAAAGCCATGTTCCTTGGAATAAAATCCTTACCAATATCTGCCACAAAAATTGATCGAAGTTTATTAAGGAATCCATCTAGATGTTCAAGAACATCCTCAATTTTAGATTATTCATTATAGTTTTTTCTCATGAAGTACCTGATTCCAGCAATAAGGCCATTCTCATCTACATCTTCACGTGATTTTCCAGAAAACCATCTCCCAATTTCTTTAAATTTTGTCTTCCCCTCATTTAGTTTGTGGTTATACCATCTCGACCGCTTCTTAAGATGCAATAAGGATGTCCTTAAGCGGTTTCCTAGTGACCTTCTCTTAGCATTCATAGTTTCATTTGCTGAAAACTCTTCTGGAATTTCTACTACAGCTTGACCAATTGTAGAATTTTGATTTTCTGTACTTGCATTTATGTCCATTTGTTCATGAAATGCAATTATTTCAGTTGTTTCATGTCTTCCAGTTGCATCCAAGTTCATAAGAGGTTCATTTTCCAATTGCTTCCCATTGGACTCTACACTTTGATTCCCTTCATAAGTAAATGCATTCAAAGTGATTTGCTCAGAGTGATTTTTAACAACCTTAGTGTCAATCACTAATCTTTGAGGGAAAAGTAGGGCCTCATTCTGGAAAACTTGGTTCATTCTTTGGTACAGATTTTTATTTTGCAACTCAGCGTTCAATGTAATGGGACCCTCACATTCTCTAGAACAAAGTTGATTCTTTCATAAATATTTCCACTTTGTGCATTAACATTCCCTTCAACTGCAATTGGAGACAAAGGTTGCCTCTATTGTCCAACAACATTGTTGTTTGTCATTGGTTTCTTACATTGAGGACATTGAGTTTGAAGAATGGCTGGATGATTGCTTGTTGTTTGAGGGAAACTTGTGGAATCGTTTTGTGGTATGGAGTTTTTTTGTTCAAGTCCTTGACATTGTCCATGAGAAACACATTGAGTTGTCTTTTTACCTCTACCATGAGTGAATTGAAGGAAAATGTCACGTGGTTCCAAAGTTGGAGGTTTTGAGTAATATAGACCCTTACATTGACGTCTTTTTCGAGGAATATTTTGTTTATATGCCTCATTTGAATGATCCATTGATGAGATATTCTGCAAAATAAACAAAAACAATCAAATTGGCATTAGATTTCAGACATAATTTCTCTAATTAAAAAAAACTAAAATATATCATAAATGTAATTTTACTTGTAATTTAACACTATAATTTAACACTCAAATTTTACTTGTAATTTTACACTCTAAGTAACGTAATGTTGTGCAATAAAAATTCCAATTTATTCCATTTTGCACCCTACAAAAAAATCAGTTCACTCTACCATTTACTACTTTTTGAAACAAAGTCACTGCTCAAGGATATATTTTCCATCCAAAACAACCATTCATCCAGTTTTGCAACCTCCCAGAAAAAAGCTCGCCATTGGAAAAATTTGTTAAGTATTGAAAAATGGGGCTTAAGTAGGCTTGGGAAAATGCCCACCATTTCCCACCTATGAGGGATAAATTTTTTAGGAAAGCATCAGATTGCAGGTGGATGACTTATGAACATGACCACTGGCTCATTTTTGAAAAAGGGTCTTTGGTTAAGAAAATATTGGCCTGCCAAAACAACCACTCAGCCTGCTTTGCATCTAAAACTGGCCTAAATGGCCTTAGGAAAATGCCTGCATTTATCACATTTGATGGATAAAAAATTTCCGAGATAATAAGTTGGTAGGTGGGTGATTTATTTCCTTGATCATTGACTTATTTTTGAAACAAAGTATCTGGTAAATGAGATATTTTCCTGCCAAAACAACCATTCATCTTGTTTTGCACCCTAAAAGAACCATTTTCGCCATTGGAAAAATTGTTAAAGTATTGAAAAAAAGGGCTTAGGTAGGCTTGGGAAAATGCCCACCATTTCCCACCTGTGAGGGATAATGTTTTTAGGAAAGCATCAGATTGCAGGTGGATGACTTATGAACATGACTACTAGCTCATTTTTTTAAAAGGGTCTCTGCTGAAGAAAATATTGGCTTGCCAAAACAGCCACTCAACCTGTTTTGCATCTAAAACTGGCCTAAATGACCTTAGGAAAATGCCCGCCATTTCTCACATTTGATGGATAAAAAAATTTCGAGAGAATAAGTTGGTAGGTGGATGATTTATTCCCTTGATCATTGACTTATTTTTGAAACAAAGTCTCTGGTAAAGGAGATATTTTCTTGCCAAAACAACCATTCATCTTGTTTTGCACCCTAAAAGAACCATGCTCGCCATTGGCAAAATTGTTAAGTATTGAAAAAAATGGCTTAAGTAGGCTTGGGAAAATGCCCACGATTTCCCACCTGTGAGGGATAATTTTTTTAGGAAAGCATCAGATTGCAGGTGGATGACTTATGAACATGACCACTGGCTCATTTTTTAAAAAGGGTCTCTGGTGAAGAAAATATTGGCCTGTCAAAAAAACCACTTAGCCTGTTTTGCATATAAAATTGACCTAAATGGCCTTAGGAAAATTCCCTCCATTTCTCACATTTTATGGATAAAATATTTATGAGAGAATAAGTTGGTAGGTGTATGATTTATTCCCTTGATCATTGACTTATTTTTGAAACAAAGTCTCTGGTAAAGGATATATTTTCTTGCCAAAACAACCATTCATCTTGTTGTGCACCCTAAAAGAACCATGCTCACCATTGGCAAAATTGTTAAGTATTGAAAAAAATGGCTTAAGTAGGCTTGGGAAAATGACCACCATTTCCCACCTGTGAGGGATAATTTTTTTAGGAAAGCATCAAATTGCAAGTGGATGACTTATGAACATGCCCACTGGCTCATTTTTTTAAAAGGGTCTTTGGTGAAGAAAATATTGGCCTGCCAAAACAACCACTCAGCCTGTTTTGCATCTAAAACTGGCCTAAATGGCCTTAGGAAAATGCCCGCCATTTCTCACAATTGATAGATAAAAAATTTATGAGAGAATAAGTTGGTAGGTGGATGATTTATTCCCTTGATCATTGACTTATTTTTGAAACAAAGTCTCTGGTAAAGGAGATATTTTCCTGCCAAAATATCCATTCATCTTGTTTTGCACCCTAAAAGAACCATGCTCTCCATTGGAAAAATTGTTAAAGTATTGAAAAAAATGGATTAAGTAGGCTTGGGAAAACTCCCACCATTTCCCACCTGTGAGGGACAATTTTTTTAGGAAAGCATCAGATTGCAGGTGGATGACTTATGAACATGACCACTAGCTCATTTTTGAAAAAGGGTCTCCGGTGAAGAAAATATTGGCCTGCCAGAATAGCCACTCATCCTGTTTTGCATCTAAAACTGGGCTAAATGGCCTTAGGAAAATGCTTGCCATTTCTCACATTTGATGGATACAAAATTTCTGAGAGAATAAGTTGGTAGGTCGATGATTTGTTCCCTTGTTCATTGACTTGTTTTTTAAACAAAGTCTCTGGTAAAGGATATAGTTTCCCGCCAAAACAACCATTAATATTGTTTTCCACCCTCAAAGAAAAATGCTCTCCATTGGAAAAATTGGTTAAGTATTGAAAAAAATGGCTCGAGTAACATTGGGAAAATGCCCACCATTTCTCATTTGTAAGGGAAATTTTTTAAGCATCAGCTTGCAGGTAGATGATTTATGCACTTGACCACTGTATTAGTTTTGAAACAAATTCTATGGTCAATAAAATATTGGCCTTCCAAAATAGCCACTCAGCCTGTTTTGCACCTAAAACTGGCCTAAATGGCTTTAGGGAAATGCCCACCATTTTTCACCTTTGAGGGATAAATTTTTTATGAGAGCATAAGTTTGTAGGTGGATTATTTATTAAATTTACCATTGGATTATTTTTGAAACAAAGTCTCTGGTAAAGGAGATATTTTCCTTTCAAAACGGCCATTCATCTTGTTTTGCACCCTCAAAGAAAAATGCTCGCCATTGGCGAAATTGGTTAAGTATTGAAAACAATGGCTTGAGTAGCATTGGGAAAATGCCCACAATTTCTCATTTGTGAGGGAAATTGTTTTAAGTAAAGCATCATCTTGTATGTGGATGATTTATGCAGTTTACAACTCGATTAGTTTTGAAAACAAGTCTCCGGTCAATAAAATATTGGCCTGCCAAGCAACCACTCAGCCTGTTTTGCACCTAAAAATGGCCTAAATGGCATTAGGAAAATGCCCGCCATTTTTTTTACCTTTGAGGGACAATTTTTTTATGAGAGCATACGTTTGTAGGTGGATAATTTATTAAATTCATCATTGGCTGATTTTTGAAACAAAGTCTCTGGTTAAGGAGATATTTTCCTGCCAAATCGACCATTTATCTTGTTTTGCACCCTCAAAGAAAAATGCTCGCCATTGGCAAAATTGGTTAAGTATTGAAAACAATGGCTTGAGTAGCATTGGGAAAATGCCCACCATTTCTCATTTGTGAGGGAAATGTTTGTTTAGGAAAGCATAAGCTTGCAGGTGGATGATTTATGAAGTCGACCATTGGATGAGTTTTGAAAACAAGTCTATGGTCAAGAAAATATTGGCCTACCAAAACAACCACTCGGCTTGTTTTGCACCTAAAAGGCCTTAGGAAAATGCCCGCCATTTTTCACCTTTGATGGATAATTTTTTTATGAGAGAATAAGTTTGTAGGTGGATAACTTATTCACATTACCATTGTTTGAGTTTTGAAGCAAAGTATCTGGTAATGGAGATATTTTCCTTCCAAAACGACCATTCATCTTGTTTTTCACCCTCAAATAAAAATGCTCGCCATTGGAAAAATTGGTTAAGTATTGAAAAAAATGGCTTGAGCAGGATTGGGAAAATGCCCACCATTTCTCATCTCTCAGAGAAAGCTTTTTTAGGAAAGCATAAGCTTGTAGATGGATGGTTTATGACTTGACCACTGGATCAAGTTTCAAACAAAGTCTATGGTCAATAAAATATTGGCCTTCAAAAACAACCACTCAGCCTGTTTTGCACCTAAAACTGGCTTAAATGGCCTTAGAAAAATGCCCTCTATTTCTCATATTTCAGGGATAAAAAATTTCTGAGAGCATAAGTTTATTGGTGAATGATTTATTCAATTTAAAATTGACTCATTTTGTAAAAAAAGACTTCAAATGGTCATTGAGATATTTTCCTTCCAAAACAACCATTCAATCTTTTTTGCACCCTCCCAGAAAAATGCTCGCCATTGGAAAAATTGGTTAGGTGTTTAAAAAGGGGCTTAAGCAGCCTTGGGTAAATGCCCACCATTTCTCACATGTGAGGGATAAATTTTTTGGGAAAGAATAAGCTTTTAGGTAGATGATTTATACATTTGACCATTGTCTCAGGTTTTAAAAAAAGTCTATGGTCAAGAATATATTGGCCTGCCAAAACAGACATTCGGCCTGTTTTTCACCTAAATGGCCTTAGGAAAATGACCGCCATATCTCACCTGTGTTGGATAAAACATTTCTAAGAGAATACATTTGTAGGTGAAGGAGTTATTCGATTGACCATTGAATCATTTTTGAGAAAAAACCTCTGGTCATGGAGATATTTTCCTACCAAAACAACCATTCTGCTTGTTTTTCACCCTCCCAGAAAAATGCTCGTCAATGGAAAAATTGGTTAAGTGTTGAAAAAAAGGGCTTAAGTAGCCTTGGGTAAGTGCCCACCATTTCTCACCTGTGAGGGATAAATGTTTTAGCAAAGTATCATATTGTAGGTGGATGATTTATGAACTTGACCATTGGCTTAGGTTTTAAAACAAGTCTATGGTGAAGATAATATTGGTCTTCCAAAACAACCACTGAACCTTTTTTGCATCTAAAACTGGCCTAAATGGCCTTAGGAAAATGCCTGCCATTTCTCATATTTGAGGGATACAAAATTTTTGGGAGCATAAGTTTGTAGGTGGATGATTTATTCACTTGACCATTGCCTCCTTTTGGAAAAAGAGTCTCTGGTAATGGAGATATTTTCCTGCCAAAACATAAATTTGGCCTGTTTTGCACCTTCCCGGAAAAATGCTCGCCAATGTTGAAAAACAGGGCATAAGTAGACTTGGGAGAAAAAAATTTGCTCCTCTGAGGGATAAATAATTTATGAAAGAATCAGCTTGCATGTGGATGATTTACGTACTTGACCATTGTCTTTGCATTTCATAAAAACATAATTTCCAGAAATTAAAACATCATTTCCAGAAATTTAGAGAGTCAACCAATCATTTTATATAATCACTGTTAAATTCAGAATTCAGATGAATTTTCTATCCTGCACGACATACCTTCAACACAATGAAATTTTCAAAAGAAGTTTTTGCTTCGATGAATTTTCAGGAATTGTCTTTGCTATGAGTCGTCTTGATGGCCAAAGGTAAGGATGAATACAGTGGCATGTTTTCGTTCTTTCATCACCATGCCAAATATCACCGCCAAAAAAAGGATTTTGAAAAACATTCTCAGTATTATTTCTTCCATGATTTTTTTTTAAGTTGCCCGCTAGATCGATGATTCAAACACTATGATTTTCAAAAATCGTTATCGGTTTAATTTCTTCCCTGATTTATTTTTTCGTTTCACGCCAAATGGGTGATCACGTATGAATGCTCAACCAATTTCAATTTAGGATAGGTTTCTCAGTTCATTGCCAGTCTGATCATGCTCAGGAATGGATGCTCCACCACTCCTATCACATAATTGCGCCACCGTTTTCTTAAATACTTAGAAATTAAAAACTATTTTAGTTGCAGGTTTCACTCATGGAATACACTGGTTATTGAATGTGATTTAGAGTTTCAAGACTCTTACACCCACCTTCATAGTTTCCTAAATCATGTTGAACCTGCGTTAACTCTTCTTTTTACCGGAAAATGTCTCGATTTGCTGGGAAATGTTCCCCATTAAAAATTTTCTGGCCACATTCTTTTGCGATTAGTTGACTCACTCACCGTCTTCACAATAAAAAATATTATTTCCTCAACCATGTGGAGAATTTTAACCAATAAAAAAAAGGATCTTTTTACAAAGAAAGCATCTTTTGGCATTATTACTAATGAAATAGGGTACGTGCTAGTTATGGATAGAATGTTATGTTCAATGTTTACAAGCTAAGCTTGAAGGAGAGTCCTACCCCCTGAATTTCAGGCTCCAACCTGAAGGGAGATACAACTCAATAGATGTTAATCCATCTCCAACTAGAAACTAAGGCTCCAACCTCCTGAATATATGTGTGTGTTTGTGTGTGTGTGTGTGTGTGTGTGTGTGTGTGTGTGAGAGAGAGAGAGAGAGAGAGAGAGAGAGAGAGAGAGAATATAAACCTGACACAATCGTTGCATGTCACTGTCCTTGTCACTGCCTATCATTTTACCTGTCACTACTTGTCACTATCATTGTCACACACTGTCACACTGTCACTGTCATACCATAATCATACTACCATACTATCATCAATAAGTCCAAAAAAATAAAATATACATATTCTTTGTGTAGAACGTTTAGGGTAAAACCATAATTCAAGTCCAGAAACTCAAACCCTAGGTCATGAAATAGTGAGTTGATGGATTGTTCTGTGGAAACTTGGAGTTTCCAGGAGGTGTAGCAGGACCCCACTTTAGCATGTGATTGTCGTTGCAGGTTAGTGTTGGGACCTTGGGGTGTAGTAGGAACTCTACCCAACCATTTTCTTATTTCCATGTGTGTGGTCCCAAACCACCATATTGTCCCTCCATAGGGAATCTTTGCCCTAAAAGTTGAATATTGTGATCATTTTGAAGTTTATAACAATAGACATGGTTCTTGGTTCTCGTGATGTGGTTCAATGCCAAAATCTAGGTTATTGTACCATAATATTTATCTATAGGGATCGTAAGACATGCTTGTGTTCCTTGGACGCCATAGAGGTCCTGCAAAGTGAATCTTTGTCATGATCATGATATGATGGACATTTTGATTTTGGCACATTGAGGAATATATTGAATGTTATCATGACTTTAGAGACAATCCAAGGCCAAAATATAGATTTTGAAGCCATAATAATTTCCTCTAGAATGCTTGGGCTATGGGTGGGCCCCAATCCATCATATAAGCCTTTGCATATGGAATTGTTGGCCTACAAGAAGGATATGGTGTCCATTTAATGATTTGTGATACATATTCCTCCTATGTTAGGTTCAACTATTTCATCCTTACGTGACCCTTCAAGCATACCTATATCAAGGTAGAGAACAAAAAAATGGTCATCTGGTGACCAAAGTGAACAATGGGGCCATTTTCGTTGTCATATTACCCATTCTACAGGTCCACCAAGTTACATTTTCTTTGTTACCATGTCATGGTCGAGTCAAATTATGGGGATTTGTA
Source organism: Larix kaempferi (assembly GCA_027924585.1). NCBI lineage: Eukaryota > Viridiplantae > Streptophyta > Pinopsida > Pinales > Pinaceae > Larix > Larix kaempferi. The sequence continues at coordinate 21,904,541 of BSBM01000223.1, read as the reverse complement.
GTCTTTTCATCTAGGCATTATCATGTCAAGTAGCCAGCACCATTGTGTTCAACTCGTCATGCTGTTCACAATTAAATTTTGTTTGGCCAAAATCGTCCCTGTTTGACCCTTTCTGACGTCAGTCAAAGTTTCGATGAGTTGAAGTAAATTGTTTCATGTCAGTTAAAATATGTCATTTTTGCATCCATCAATAAAATTTCCAATCAAGTCCATCGTCAAGTTTCACATTTCGTCTATCTATAGAAAGATTGGTAATATCCCCTAGCATGTCCTTGCACGAAATCATCAATGTCATTCAATTTATAAAAAAAATATTTCTCATTTCCCTTTAAACTCTATATATTTTTATAATCTCTTTTACCTTAAATAATATTTTCCCTTCTATTAGATTTGATCCTAAAAGAAGTATCCTAGATCCCTTCCCTATTCCACTTTCCTATCCTTTTCAAAATAAAATTAAAAGTAAACCATCCTAACCCCATTACTCAATATTCCTCCCTTAGCATTAGTCTTCTTCCTTTTTAATTCTCTTATTTTACCCCTCTTTATCCTTTTTTCATAAAAAGGATTTATTCATTTATAATCATCCCCTTCATTAATTCATCCCTAACCCCTTTCGACCAACCCCCTAAACATTCCTAACGCTCCTTTTCCTTCAAGGATTTAAAATAAAAATATATAAAAAGAGCCCAAAGCTCTCTAGTTGATTAATATCCCTAACCCCTTTTGGCCAACCCTTAAACCTTACTAACGCTCCTTTTCCTTCAAGTATTTAAAATAAAAATATATAAAAAGAGCCCAAATATCTCTCGTTGATAAATCCCAAACCCCTTTTGACCAACCCCTTAAACCTTCCTAACACTCCTTTTCCTTCAAGGATTTAAAATAAAAATACATTAAAAGAGCCAATTTTGTAAAATAGGCCATTTTGAAATTAAAATGGGGAGGTGTATGCATACAAAGGGAAATATTAAAGGGTGCAACTCAGGATATTGGAAATGGAGGCAACAATGCATTGAAGATGGCAGCTATAAAACATACCACGTCACCCAATCATGGACGAACAAAAGATGTCATGTACAGATGAGCATTACTCCAGATGGTCGACAACGCCTTGTTGAGCATTGGTTGTCATTGTTGTCAACTAAAGGTGATGTCAAGTGTTTGATTGTCAACTAATGTCAAAGAGGATGCCAATTGATTCAGCCTGAGTCATTGATATCAGTTGAATTCAAAGTGGATATATTATTCCTGCATAAGTATGAAGAAGTATATGGAAGCCACTTTCAAGTAGTATTTGTGCAAGATGAAGAAGAATATGAACACTAGATGTATATGTGCAAGTGGTGAAGGTGACAGAAATGTAATGCAACTTTGGAGTTTATCCAGGAGTGCATTCTGTCTGAAGATGTGTGTCAAGGATACATCGCGCATGACAAGTTTGAAGAAGTACATAAGAAGATACATCATGGAGATCCAATTTGAAAAATTACATAAGAAGATAAATCATGAAGATCCAGTTCAAGAAGGAACACAAGTAATGTATCTTATATCATGTGATCCTTCCGCAAAAATCAAGTCCACCAAGTCATACTTTCTCATGTTAGAAAATCGAAGGAGTTGGTTGGACAATGGTGCATGTGCTCAAACATCTAAGGAGTTCGTTGAACAAATGGTACAAGTGTGCAAGAAAGCCTGTGCATTGCTTGGAAGTGCGCAAGTAGTTATTGGTTGTAAAATCCTGAAAGCACGCAAGCACAACCAATCAGAAGATGCTTTTAGTAAGCGGAATGTGCACAAGTTCCTAGAAAGGTACAGCTGTTGAAGACCATCTGTGAGAAAATTCCACAGCCGACGGTACAACAAGTGCGCAAGTCCCACTAGTGATGACAACATAGAAGTCAAATACCCACCAAATAGAAGTTGGTGTATGCGCATAATCTGCTAAGTATCAATATACTAGGTGCGCAAGTCCCACAAGTGATGAAGAGGAAAGGGTCAAAGACTCACTTAGAAGAAGTTCAAGTATGCGCATATTACGCAAAGTATTAACATCAAGGGCGCATTACCCACAAGGGTTGGTACAACACAAGTCATAGACACATCAAGATGAAGTATAAGATTGCGAGTACTATACCTGATCTGATCTCATAGGATATCAACTCAAATTCAACTTTTGAAATCAGAAAATTGGAAACAAAAACTAGTCTTCAAAACTAGTTAAGATGAAACTAGTCTTGGTTAATGATTAACCCACCCAAAGCTTGACTGATGGAAACTTTTGGATCTGAAAAATGTACTGGGGAGTGTGCAACAGCAAGGAAAATAACATCAACTCCATATTCTGAGTTCTAACCACAATGTACTGGGGCCATTTATGTTTCAAACATCATCTAGGATGAAGTATACTCCAAGGCTTCCTGGGCACACTAGCATATGCCCACTAAACTCTTTAACTTACACTTGATATCAACCATAGGTGCATAAAAGGTCATAACCCCCTAATATACTATTGTACAATTTTCACAGAGGTTTTGGGAGGTTTTGGCAGTGTTTAGAATCAAGGGGAGCAAGAGAGCTAGGATGGACTGCTCAACTAGTTTGTTTCCAGGCTCGTCCAAACAAGAAGAGAGGGTCACAAACACTTAGTCTGAGGATCAGTTTGGCTTCATTAATGTCTTAAGTACCTATAATTACTTGCAGAACAAAAAATAGATAACCAGAGGCTATTTCATTAAAGTTACTGCAAAACTAGTCATGAATTCATACCCAACAAATTTGTCCTTAAATATACAAACACAATCGGGATCTAAGGCTCTCGAATCTATGATTTTGGACTTGGGATATATTCTCCAGACCGTTAAAAACCTACATCAACCTTCATAAAGTAAAATTGTTCCACGGGGCTTTGAATATTACAATTCTTGGAGAACTAGTCAATTAAAATTGCTCAATGATCTAGTCTTGAGAGATCTAGATCCAATCAACCTTCAATGCTTTCGAATTTATCATTTGAAGCACATAATGACTTAATATGGAATATAGGAGAAACAATGACTAGGTTCAATATTTTTATACATCAACAAATCAGCATTGAAACCTTAGTTTTCTCAATGAACCTCAAATACAATAAATCTCACAGTACATGAATGTGGATGTCTTCTAAACAGAAAGAAGAGAAGGATCCTCCACTGGATATGCTATGATGATGAATATGGAGAATATGGCTGCTGTTTAAAGAGGCACTAATCTCAGAGGATTCTCTTGGGGGTGCACTCAAGCATTTGGATCTCCTTCTCTGATCAAAACTTCATCGGGATCTCTCTTTGATTGGATTGATACTAGGAAACACTTCTGAATGGCTTGAATTCTTTAATGATAGTTGATACTAAATTTATATAGGCTTAAGGATTTGCAATTGAATCAGTCATGAATACTAGATTTCATCATCCTTTCAATAGAATCATGGGGCACATATCCCAGCTAGGACTAGGGACACATCTCCCATGCGAAGAGGCAAAATTGCGCTCAATACAAATCACAAATGATCAAAAGATGTGAAATGGAGTTGTAATCCTTATTTTGAAGATTGAGGTGACTTGTTGAGAAAGTAAGAAAGGATAAGGCGCCCTCATGGAGTGCATAAGGTTTCTTTTCTTTCTTCTTTATATTTTGACTTGCTTTCTGCTTTAGCTTTTTCTTTGCTTTATGCTTTGCTTTGATTTCTACTTCTGCTTTTGCTTTCTGATTTTGATTTTGTTTTTTCTTTTTCTTTATCCTTCTTTTGCTTTTCTATCCTACTTTTCCTTTCTTTTCTACCTTATCCCGCTTTTCTGCTTTGTCCTACTTTTCCTGCTTTTTTGTCTTATCCTGCTTTTCTTCTTTTGTCCCGCGTTTTCTTGTTTTTCTGCTTATCCTGCTTTTTTTCCTTTGTCCCGCTTTTATTATTTCTCCTGCTTTTGTCTTGCTTTTCTGCTTTGTCCTGATTTTCTACTTTATCATGTTTTTCCTGAGCTTTGTTGCTTTCCTTCCTTGTGCCACCTTTCTTTTATTTTTCCTACCTTCCTTACTTTGAATGTTGTTGTTCGGTGATTCAACCTATAATTGGGAAGTTCAAAGAGATCATCAACATACTGCTAAGAATGTACAAAATCTAATTGATAAACACGTATAGCATAAAGTATTCTTTTAATAAAAAAAAGTTAGGGTTCTAAGCCAAAATAACATACCTTGGATATACAAAGTTTGATCCAACCTTTAACATTTCTTCCTCTGATCCAGTGCCCCAAATGAGAAACTTGGAATAAACAAGACACCTTCCTCAAAGCTTTTGACTACATAAATATAAATAACCTAGCATGAAACTCAAATATAGAGAAGATATGGCAGATTCAATAAAGTAGATTCATAAAGTAGATAAGTTATCTTATGGGAAATAAAATATTTCGCATTATTCACATCAATAGAAACAAGCTATACCTGATCTATGACCTGCACTGTTGAAACCTGATCCTGGGATCCTTGCTCCTCTTCCTTCAATGTATATTTCTTCATCATTTCCTTATACAAGTATTTCTCTCCCCTTTCCCTAAAGCCTTCTCCTTGTATTTATAACAATATTGAGAGTATAGGTTCGAAAGGTAAATGGTTAGGGAAGTTATGGTGGTTAGGGTAACTACCATAACTATCTCTAATTCGATTTTTAATATATCATTTCGTTATTTTTAGAGGTACCTGCAGGTATAACACTTGACACCCTGCGAGTAACCCACAAGTATCATTCCAACAACTAGCGGGTGCAACTTTTTTGGGAAAAACCATGGGTTGTCAATGGAGAACCCGCGGGTAACCCGCGAGTTGAAAGATATAAGGGTCGTGGTTATGGCTCAAAAATACTTCAAAAAATAGCTAAACTGAAGAGGATAATGTAAGATTCAGATCAAATGCATCTATATTCAATGGGGCTCTTCAATCCATAAATTCCTTTCGTGTGACCGACAATGTAGTGTCGTCACGGACGGAGAAGTGTCAATCTGACTAATAAAAGATTCCTCCTAATGCATGAGGTTAGAAGGGCAATGATGGCTGAAATTCATTACAAAACATAGAAGTGGAGTAGCGTGAAAGCCATAGGAAAAAAGTATCAAACAATACCTGAAATAAAACAAGGTCAGCGTGCAATTACAATCTTGATATAGGGAGATGTTCAGAATGATAGAACATGATCTCCAATACATATGCAGAAAATATGTACATAGCATGGCCACTACAATACAAGTGTGGATCCATGTAATACCCCAATTTTGACCCTTAGGAAATATTGGCTTCTAATGTAAATATTGTATACACGCGTTGTATGTTTCCCTAGCGTGGAGCTCAAGGCCAAGGCCCCGCTAGTTTATGCTCAGATTTTATTTGAACTAGACACGCTTGATATTTTGTTACCCACGTGCTATTAAGCCATGGGATATTGTAAATTGATGTAAATATTTAATATTGAAATAAAATACCAAAACTGACTATGGAGGCAACGAATGAGAAGGGGCCACTTGTATCCACTAGGGAGTGGTGAGGGGGCTATGGGACTAAAACCCTAGGCTGCCACATGTCATTATGAGAACCCATTGACTTCCCTAGATGAAATTTATGCCTGTTGTAAGGAAGTAGTTGAGATTTCAACCCATGGCTTCAATGAAGCATGGGCATCCCAGAAATTCGTATGGGTAGTTATGAGCTCTGTTTTCTTGTACAAGAGGTCACTCAACCTCATGGGAGGGGGATTCATTCTCATCCCCATTCCATTGTGAAGTTACCAACATCATTTTCCATCCAAAAACGAGTTCCCAGCAGGGAGAAAACCAGAAATCGTGATTGTGAGAGAACCCACGTTTTGGGAAGCCAAAAACGTCAAGATCTGGTATTGGGAAGTGAAATCCAATGGGGGATCCATTGGTATGACCCTTGGGGCGAATGTGGAAGCAGGAGCTACCCCGAAATCAATAGGAAAACCCAGTTTTTGCAGCTCAGAAAACCAGTGACAGATTTGAGTTATTTGGTGAGCAGAATGGTGAGAAATCAAGATGGAAATGACTATGCAGAGGTTGGGTATGCTTGATAAACCCAGTGAAGGCTAGGATCTCAAGGATTAGCAGCTGGACCTTTCTATGCCCATCCTGAAGAGCACTGGAGGGAAGAGTTGCCTGAGGGACTGTGTAACAGAGAAGGGGATCTTCCTTGTGTTGGATGTGGTAGGTAATGTGGGTGCCTGACTGTTGAGTTCACTTGAGATGCATGTAGCTCTGTGGTTGAGCTCACTGGCTTAGCGTTACCCTCCTCTATCTTTTGGTATGCTTGATAAACCCAACGGTGTGTTGGCTTAGCATAGCTGATGATCAAAACCATGACTGTGAGTGAGCCCAGCTAGTTCCTCCTTAGTGGATACACAGCCCAGCTCGGGGGTGACCTCTCAGCTGAAAGAACACAAGCTGGACAAGGGTCTATGGTTGGGTGGAACGTTGCTCTTCCATAGCCAGTTGTTTGGACCGTTACAATTCAAGATAAGTATTCTTGTGGTTGAGTTATGTTAATTCTATGCTCCGCAAATATTTTAATTAATGACTGCTGTTTATATGTTGAATGCATGATGAAACGGTGTGCATATGTAATGTTTAACTCCGCTGTGTTTATATTGAATTGAATCTACACACAGAAGTTTTAATTGTTATGAAATTATTAGCAAAAATTCTTGAGGCTAAGTCTCTACAAGAGCCCGGTGTGTTGTTAATGTTTCTTTCCCTGCATTTAATGGGAGAAGGGGACATTACAATCCATTTCAAAAAAAGATCATAACCATAACAACAAACTTGATCTATGTCTCATGAGGAGCCAACCATAAGTAGGGCTTAGTCTTGCGCAGCTTGGGCAATAATCAAAGGAATTTTATCATAAGCCCAAGGTCTTCAAACCAACCATCAAGAAAAGTACAAACCCTAAACCATGTGAATAAAGGACTTGAAGTCGAACATGGAGGATTTCGTTTGATTAGCGGTCAATAATGGAAACCATTAAAAATGCAAGGAAACCCACCAATAATGAAAATGGGGTCCAAGGTATTGAGTACATTCTTACAAGTGTGAATGAGGGGTTTTGAAGTCAAACACTTGAAGAATCTGTTGAGTAAGAGACATTGGTGTATTCTCATAACTCAATAGGGAGAGGATCTGCCACTAATGACTGCAAATATCAAGGCACTATATCGGAACTCTAAGTTACTTCCTAGAGAAAAATGTATCGATGTCGATAGGAAGAGACCCATGAGAAGGAATGCATTAAGGTATCCTTCATCATCTCACTCGAGAAACACTTGAATATTGAGTTGAAATAAGACTGCATAAGGGATGTCTAACATGAGGAGTCAAGATGAACTTCAGAGTGTCCAACACGGGGGTAATCCTTGAACATTTATCACTATAGGAAAGTGACTTTAGAAACTTGGACAGATAGGAAACATGATATAAGCTTGCTATGTAGGAGACATAACAAACTCTCCATATGATCCGAAGAGTAACCAATCAGAAGAGTAAAAAACTCTGGAATCGGGTTAAATCTTAAAGCCAAAACTAAGACCCATTGAATCAACATAAGTGTTATGTTCAAGTAAGGATTAAGACTTGCTGCCATATGATGAATGAAATGACAGATTTTCTTTTCGTTTGTCTTTTTAGGTGTCTTTTCATTTGTTAATGATCATTAAAATATTAAAAAGAAGCTCAATAGTATCTTTCTTGTTAAATTTTAATGAGTCCAAGAAAGCAAACTAAAAAAACCTTCTTCATTTTAAACAAGCTCGAAGAAGAGAGAAGAGTACCCTATAATGGTCCAACCATGTGTAATTTAATGAGTCCACGGGAGGGAAACTCAAGAATTTCTTCATTTTTTAACGAGTTTGAAGAAGAGATAGACTAATACTCTATAAGTTACTAATCCGTGTATTTTAATATCGAGCCTGGATCTGTTCATGCTTACCGGTGTTTTCATATTTAAGGAGTCTGAAAAACTTAAACAAGAACTCCATACATATACTCGTGGATTTTAATATCGAGACCAAGTTGGTATGTGCTCAACGACGTTTTCATATTTAAAGAGTCTAAAAAACTTAAACAAGAACTCCATAAGGACTTTTTCGTAAAGTTAGTATCCTAACCCAAAAAAGTCTAAAAGTACATGAGAGAGAACTTTTCTAGTCAAAACAACTAGAGTATACATTTTTCGTAAATAATCCACGAGGATCCGGAAAAGGGGTAAACTTATACCAAAGTGGATGTCTATTCAAATCCTTTAATGAATCTAAACAAGACAAGTATACTTGGCAATCTTGTTAATTTTAAGGAGTCTAACAAGAGCATAAAGGAACTCCATAGGGATGGGAACTTGATATAAATAAAAATGATGTATGATAAATGACAAAGTCTCCAAATGCAAGTGACGGCATGGGCACTAGTATGACATTGTTTCCTATATAGGGTGACCCATGTTAAGGAAGGTCCTAACCATGGAAGAACAACGACGATGGAGGGTAAAATGGGGGTTAAAATCACAGTCCATGGTGAAAAAAGGAGGTTCTAGGGCATAAAAATGATGAGGCATGGATGCAATGCAATGATCTAATCGACATGCCATGAGGATCCAAACCTTTTATAGAACACCAAAGTGGAAATCTTTGTGAAAAATCACCTTCTTGAACCTTTACCTAGTTAAAATAACTCAACCAGTCATTAAGATCTAGAAAATATAACAAATATGGTTTAAAAACTATATACAGTGGGTAAAAATAAAAAATATTTTCGATAAATTGTAAAAAAAACCAAAACTGACCCATATTTACCAATTTACCATTTGAGAAGAGGAAAAAACCTACAACTTTGTGCATTGCATGCTATCAATCCGGAGGACTATTTCGGAATCCGTTGCTTGGAGGTAACAATTATCCCCGTGCTTTGCATATTTGATAGTTTTTTTAAAATATTTTTAATGATGTTTTGGAGTGTGATTTTTGTTTAAAATTTTTGATCCTGCGTACCCACGGGTAATCTTTGTTGAAGTCGCGGATACGCGAAATAACCACGGATTGGAGTGAACTCAACTCGCGGGTATGCGCGACTGTGTTAAATAGAGACCTGCGGGTGGCACAAAAAAGGTTAAGAAAATTCCAAACTAATGCAGAATGATGGATGCAATGCATATATGGTGCTTACCTAGAGAGAAAGAGAGCATGAGGCCATAGATAGAGTAGCAATGGGGGACCCATTGACTCTAAATGCATTAATACAATGTGGGATTCTCAAATTTTTCCGCACATCAAATATGAGGGCGCAATCCAATTTACTCCAAATGTTGGTGCACTTTTGGGATCCTGATCAGGGGATGTTTAATCTCCAAGGGGAGACTATAGATATCACGGTGGATTATATCTACTTCATCATTGGACTATCCTGGCGAGGAGAGGTAGTAAAATTCAAGGGCACATTTAGAGGTGTCGGAGCCTTATCCGTGCAGGATTATATAAACATGTACTTCATAGTAGGGACGAACAAGAGAGATAGTCAAGTGTCGATTGGATAGATAGCCAGATTTCCTTTTAAATTTATCCCGAGTACCATAAACAGGATTGGTAGCAGTACTTCCCAACATCTAGCTTCTCGAAGCTATATGCAAATCGACATGGAATTTCTACACAATGTGATATTTGACTGGTGTTCCGGTTTGTTGGTGAAAATGAAACACCAACTTATGAAGTGTAGAATGGGGAAGAAGAAGAATTTTTGTTATGGAATCATACTTTGTACCTTCAAGAGAGACAGTGCCTACTTTGAGTCCATGAGTGGATCTCCTACCATTGAACCCCCATGAGCCGATGATGACCAGATGGGGTGATATTTTCCTACGCCAGGGAGGAGGTGATACAAGTACTTCCTATGATGACGAGGATTTTCTCGGATAGTGGAGTCGCCAAGTTCCAGGATTCGAGCAGTTTCTGTATGCTGGTATGGAATTCCGGGCTAATCTGGAGCTCATGCTACCTCCAGGAGCTTCCTGGGGAGATATAGGTACCAAATTTATTTTTTAATTTTTGTTGAAAAGATATACATGTGTTTTTGGTGAGTTTGAGTGCTTACATCATACATTTTGTGTAGATATTGGGCCAGTAAGGCCGGATGGGCATCCCAGGATATATGTGCGACCAATAGAGCCAGGTGGGACTAATGCCATGCTATGGAGTATTAAGGGGAAGATGGGCCGGTTGACACATGACATTCCTACATATCGCATTGAGCGCATGCCCATGGATATGAAGGAACATGTAGTGGTTCTGCCCCCTTCATGGATCAGGCTACTTAGGAAAATAGATAGACTCGTGATATGTTATAGGGAGGCCATATTAGAGCAGGCTGAGGCTCCTACCTCCCCTTAGGGATACTGACAGTATTTTAAGGTTGTTATGCCCATTTTGTATATTGATATTTGTCTTTGACAGAGATTGAATTAAACGCATTGATTATTATATTTTTTAGACTTATATATATACACTATTGGTTATATACATGTTGATTTATGTGTTTTAATGGTTTTATTTTACGGTGTATGATACAAATTCCAATCGGGTACATAATTGTCATATGCATCAGCTAATGTATTGTGATTTCTTGAAATATGTTGATATGAAATGTGATCAAAATGTATTTCAATTAATCTAACCTTCAAAAACTGACGTAGCAATGAAGGATATCTAACCCGATACTCACCCGTTAACTGAAGTACAACTAACTACGAATCAAGCCTCACTTCCAAACATGATATGCCATGGTGTAGTGCATATCGAAGTAGCTCAATAAAAGAAATATACTCAGCTATATTGTTCGTTGTAGGTCCTAAACAAGCACCTCCTGACGAAACAAGCCCGACCTGTATGTGAATAGATAACCTAAGCAACTGAAGCCAAGTTGTGAGTGTGACGACTAGGGCCATCGACGTATCCTACAAACCACTCGATTTCCATCTAAAACACAATCCAAAAGACACATAAGCAAATCCAAAAAGTACTAAATCTACAAAAATTGTACATCTATATACAAGAAAAAGCATGTATGCTAGGCATAATACTTTTTCAAGTAGATCCCATTTCTGGGCTTGGACAGCTTAACCCCATCATAATCAATCAACTCATACGATCCTTTTTTCAAAACTATAGAAACAATATAGGGACCAAACCCCATAGATTTGAACTTGCCTGCCCCCAGGGGATCCTTATCTTATTCGTAAACCAAAACAAGGTCTCCTTCGGAGAACACCCTAGGTTTAATAGACTTATTGTATTGATTTTTGAGTCGTTTCTTATGAGCTTCATTGGCAATGAGTGCATCCCTGCGATGTTCATCCAAATGTTCCAAATGAAGCAATCGTTCTTCTACAACATAAGTGTCGGGTAAGAGTTGGATATCCAACTTTAGTGATTGGATTTTGCATTCAATAGGTGTGGTGGATATATTGATTGGGATATTTGTTGGAATGTTAGCCATATTGCCTTCAGTGAAAATATCCTGTTTCGTTAAAGGGTTAATGGATAAGTCAACATATCTGCCGAGTCTCACAAAGAACTCTCCATTCTTGATCTTGTTTATACCTAGAAGGAAATAGGATCTATGATGCAGGTGTTCCAAAGGTTTATCAATAACTATCATAGCTTCCAGAATAGCTTCATCTGATGGTAAAACAGTGTATAAACAGTCGAAGGAATGGGTAGAGTCTATTTCCCATGCAGGTGCATAATCGATATCTAACTCCATGGAGACTAAAGGATTCAAGATGTAATATATCACAAAGTCTTGTGAAACTTGATAAGTTACTTCTGCGACAGATAGGGGCACGATTGATTCCTCGTGAGTAGGGATAATCCAAGGATCGGTTGTTTGAACAACTATGAAGACCTCCTTAGATGACATACTAGTGTTACTTGTTGAACCAATATAATTCATGGGAGAAGGTAAATCAAAGGTTCCCATAAGCGATGAGTACATACCTACTCGTAAAATCTCATTGGGAGGTGGGATTGATCAATCCACAAAATATTAGATTCCGAAGGGGTTGTATTGCTTTTCCAGGCGAAGGAGAGTTGGTCAATTGTGACGATCTTTCCTTCATGAGGGAATATCAATACTTGAAAAATGGATGAAGGAATGGCTTGCATTGCGTACGTCCAACTTCTTCCCAATATCAAATTGTAATTGAGAGAATCATCTACAACTTCGACCTCCACACACACTACTTTTCCCACTAACTAGATCTCAAAAGAGGGTAAGATCCCATGTGGACGGAATGCTCTTCCGTCAAAAGCGGTGAGCAATGTAGTTGAAGGGGCTAACTCTGGGGAGCCTAAAGCTCGCCAGCATGAAATTGACATTACACACGTAGATGCGCCTTCATCCACCATGGTTCATCCAATGGTTTTAGAACCATGGAATACTTTAATTTGGAAGGCCACGTGGTACAACAACCGGGGTTTGATGTTGGACATATCAAACGTAGCCAATAGACTTGAAGAATCCATACTTCCTATTGCCACTAGAATTGCATTTCATTGTGATGGGAAAATTTGCAAAACCTCTAGAGTGGACATGGCACACGACGTTTGGGCTAGGTCTTCTACAACTAAGTAGTTAGAAACATCCTGTGCATTCGGGTTGTGCGATGCGTGTTTCTAGAAAAGCATGTGTTTAACCATGTTTATGTAGGATTGATAAGTCAATGTGGCACGATGAGTGCCCCCAGTATTAGAACCGCCAGAAGCTGAGTTGTGTCCTTTGGGAAAAGGATCCTCCAGGACAACAAGTTTATTTTGGTTTAACAGCTTTTGGGCTTGATCAATCAGAGGGCATTGATGAGTCATGTGATCTTCTTTGTAGATTTTGCAAGGAAACTTCACCTTCTTCTTTTCTTTTTTTCCCTCCTCGACATTCTCTGTGGTTTTGGGATTGTGTTGGTTTCCTTCACCCTTATTTCCCTTTTTCTTTCAGTTGGGTTTCCGAGGACCCTTTTGACTTGACTGCACATTGTGTACAATCTCTGTTTGAGAAGGGGAGGATGCAGAGTGATTTATTTAAAGTTCATGAACTTGTTTAGCTAAAGCATGCATGGCAGATGAATTGGCCGAACCCACAATTCCATCGACATGTGGTCCAGGTTTAGGTTTGCAAGGATCAATGTTTGACCTTGCGCATCTGGAATAATTTCATAAAGGATCCCAGGCTGAGCATAAATCGAGTATAGTTGTTGGGTTCTTAGAATGGCTTCCTATTGAGAGGTAACCCCAGAAGTCAATACATCTTTGGAGATGTAGGGTAACAATGATTTAAAAAACCACTCCAATAGAAACTCCGAGGGAATCTCAGCTTTAATGAGCCTTTTCTGTCTTCTCCACTCCTGAATGTGATCAGGTATATGAGTGGTTTTATTCTATATAAATGTAAATAAAAGGTATGTACCGGCATCATACCAGATGGGAAGTTGGAAACGGTTTAGAAAAAAATATAGCTAAATCGTAGAAGTTGTGATAAGTTGCGGCCGGTAACTCGATGTACCAGTTGGCCGCAACACTGGTTAGGGTTCTTTGAAATAGCCTTAACCAGATCGAGTCATCGTTCAACGAGTTAGAGGAACACCATAGATGAAATGTTGTAACATGGTCCCCTGGATCTTCACCAGTTTTACCTTCAAAATTAGAAATGTCTGAAGGAAGTTTGGTCGGAATCGAAGGTCAATTGGGATTATAATGCACAAGGTCATTCATCAGTTTTAAAAGATTTAACAAATTTAATGTTGCCAGAAATGGTAATTGAGCCCTAGATGATGGTGTATGAGAAGGGGGGATCTAGTAAGGAGAAGTACCTGGACCATAATTCCCATAAGGTTGGTTGGGGTTGCCCCCAACCATCGTTTGTGATGAGAACGCATTTTGAAAAGTGCTCAATCTGTAGGCCAATGGATTTATCCCTTGAGGTCCACTCCAATGCGGTTGAGTATAAGTTTCTCCAAAAGGAGTTGAAGTGTGAACATTACCTCCTCCTCCACCAAAAAGTGAAAAAGGAGTGCTCCCTACAGGTACGTTAGAAGTTTGAACATTTGATGATTGCCAATTATAACTTGTAAATGGATTTGAACTCGACGATTGTGCAATGGAGGGGATAGGCATCGAGCCTATAAATGGGGCTGAAGGAGCAATATACCCCCCATGCCAAGGGAAACCATGAGTGAAAGGAGCTGAAATAGTAGGGGTACCCCTAAAAAAGGGATATTGGATGAACCAATAGTTGATCCAAAAGGTATAGAAGTTGATGCAAGCCGAGTACTTGAAAACCTTAAGGATCATGATTTTAAGGTTGGTGAAGAGAACAGAGCAAAATACATCTGCAACAAACTAGGTATCGGTGCGTTTATATGAGGAGGAGAAAATCCTCCTGAATAATAGCGGATGTGGGAGTATGTGGAACTCCCGATCTATTCCCACTGTTGTCCATGGTAAATCTAGATGTAAACGTATATACAGTAAACTTGGGTAACCCTAAAGAGATAAATCTCACTAAAAACGGATCGTTGGGTCCAGTTAAAGTTGGGTTAAAGTGTCTTGCAAAGTCTTCGGTTGGAAAGTCTTCAACCTCGATGGTCTAAGGGACCGATGAAGTTTGAGTAATGAGTTGAGGTTCCCTAGGTGGTTCAGTCGTACCAGTTGGTTCAAAAGAACCGCTTGAATTTTTTCTATGCCATTGAGGTTGTGGTGGAGGCTCCACAGTGAGTGGAGGAAGGTTTCTCAACCTTCGTGACGTATGAGGAGGTTGGTCCTCCACAACTACAACAAAAATGTTCTAAGTAATTAACCTAGGTCCAACTAGAACAAAAGTAAACACACAACACACCACTAAAAATTCCTAAAGTGATCCAAAACAAGCAAGTAGATAAACTCCCAAAGGAGAGTCTAGGATGATGAGGGCCCAGAATAGACTAGTGAAGTGATGAAGGTGTTGGCAGGCAGTTTGGTAAGATGATATTGCAACATCTCCGATGCTGCGACAAGGCAGAAGATGACGCGAAAGGCGACGAGCGGAAGATTATTTTGTGCATGTGTGGGTCAATTGTACCGCAGATTGCGGGTTTTGGGTCATTTGGACCACATATCATGTATTTTTGAGTCAGTTATACCGTAGAATGCGGGTTTTTGGTCATTTTTGGACTAGGTCAGTTAGATATTGAGTTGTTTGTCCATAGTGTCAGTTAACAAGTTGTTAGGAAGTGGACAAGAGTTGTAAGGCAGAATCCTATATATAGATAAGAATTGTAAGTGTTGAGAGAGAATCGAATGCTGAAGGATAATGCGAAGCTTCGTTGTTGGTTGTATGTCTTCCGGGTATGTTTTAATGTCAAGAGTCATTGCGGAGATCTAGTTTTTGCAGAAACATTGTATCTGGGTCGACAATGATAATATGATGAAGCTATGTTGGTAGAATCTCTGTGTTCAATCTGTTTAGTTGTGGTAATGTGATGTTGCACTATACGAATAATGTCATGCTTCTTTGATGTGATGCTTGTTTTACAATTACTATCATTGCAATGATGAATGCCTTGGTTGAATATTGCTTTAAATACCATGTTCAATGCTTAGAAATCTATGTCCCAGTTATGCAATAAGTTTAAGTATTATAGCCGCAACCATCCTCCTTCTTTCGACGGAACTATGGTTCCATCTGCTCTTCCTGGACACCTCGGGTGAGACCTCATCTACTCTGCAAGTGTTGCTTGGCGGGATAAAACCTCTCCAGGTTGGTGGCCATGGAGACTGCAGTATGTGTCGATAGTGAGTGGAATTTATTGTTCCGCAGCAATGGCGGTGCGATTTTTGTTTGATAACATCATCACTTGTTTCGGCTGCCCCAAGATACTACTGAGTGACTAGGGCAACCACTTTCTCAATCGCACCATTAGCGCATTGACAGAGGAACTGTAGATACAACACAAAAAGAGTACACCATATCATCCGCAAGAAAATGGCACGGTGGAAGCCTTCAACAAGGTATTGGATCATGCGCTGACAAAGGTGTGCAATACGAACCGCGACGACTGGGATCTAAAAATCCCAGCGGTGTTGTGGGCCTATTGCACCACGTGTAAAAGGTTGACAGGGAAAACACCATTCATGTTAGTATATGGACAAGAAGCAATTATGCCCATGGAGTATATTGTCCCGAGTTTGTGCATCGCGGCCGCAACATGCCTGGATGATGCAACGGCCCTAGATGAACGTCTCGAGCAGTTGGTGAAGTTGGAGGAAGATCGTTTCATCGCTGGGTTCCACCAGGGGGTAGAGAAGGATCGATAGAAGGCATGGCATGATTGACACATAAAAAACAAACAGTTTCAGTAGGGTGACTTGGTGCTATTGTACGACAACAAGTATATGAAACATCCAGGAAAATTGCAGATGCATTGGCTTGGTCCATATCGCATCAATAGTATTACTTCAGGGGGTGCGGTTCAGCTGCAGCAGTTGGATGGGGCGATGCTCCCGAAACTGGTGAATGGTCATAGGTTGAAGCCCTATCAGTCGGGCTTGGAACAACGCGATTCTTGAGTTGCATGAAAAAAAATAAAAAAAATAAAAAAATGTGTGTGTTGCAGGATGATCGGTGACAGAATGGCGCACCGACAGAGAAACAAATGCGCAAGCAGGAGGTCTTGTGTCGCAAGTGACGAGCAGTCCACAACAAATGGCAGCGTTGCGCTCAGGTCACATCAGAAATCATTACGTAGCCGACACCTTTACCTTTTTGGGAAGTTATGATCGTTAGACGAATCAGATCATGTCTAAAATACGCACATGTGGAATGAAGAATACATCGAGGAAGCATGGCCGACGACACCTGGAGTGACTGGTTGCAAGGTTGGCACGAGGCATCCCTCAGGGCAATAGGGCTGAAGGGTTGCTTCGCACACTTTTGCACACAAGGCGACAGGCGGGGGTATGATCGCTCCGTCCACTTCCGATGTCCGAGCAATGGAATCTTATGATTACCCTGGAGCGTGAGTAGGTGGTGCACAGGATTGCCAAGGCAGACGAACGCTCAAACGCGTTGTATAAATATAGGACCCAAGGATAACGAGAGAACTGAGTTTATTTTAAGTTCAGAGAGGTTATTTTATGAGACGTTAGGGCATCTAGCTAAGTTAGGAATTCCAAGGAGGTTGTGGAAATGATCCATTTTATTTCCTGGGGGAGCACACCAGGTGCGCTAAGGGTTCGAACCACGAGTGTACATCTGTGGTTAGAGAAAGCTGCGTCTCAGCCACTCATGGGTTACAAGCATGAGGTCTTGTTCGAGATGTCTAGGCAGTTGGTGAAGGTTCGAAGTCTCGTGGTCCTTGTGACCACACCTAAGGGGGGGGTCGTCGACCCCAGGTCCCTGTAACATACGCTTACTAGTGTGAAATAGATGTGTCGGAATCGTTGGCCTATTTTACACCCCGGCGTTGCTTGCAAAATTTCTCTCCATCTACACTCGGTCTCTCGAGACTGGAGGATGAGTTTGCAAGGTCTGCGACAGTAAGCTGGTGCAAGTACACTTTTGGGTAAGAAGTACATGACAGCGAGTAGATGATTTGTGTAGCAGAAGGAGCAAGACAACACCATGTGATCCAGACAACAAGAACAGTTGCATCACTATTGTTTATCCTAGCAAATTCAAAACGACCGAGTACACCGTATCCAGCTAACATGGCTCGAGGGCGAGCCAATAAGATTGTGTTGGGGGCCTATTGGTAGGAAATTTGGTAAGATGATATTGCAACATCTCCAATGCTGCGACAAGGCAGAAGATGGTGCGAAAGGCGACGAGTGGAAGATTATTTTGTGCATGTGTGGGTCAATTGTACCGCGGATTGCGGGTTGTGGGTCATTTGGACCGCATATTATGTATTGTTGAGTCAGTTATACCGCAGAATGTGGGTTTTTGGTCGTTTTTGGACTAGGTCAGTTAGATATTGAGTCGTTTGTCCATAGTGCCGGTTAACAAGTTGTTAGGAAGTGGACAAGAGTTGTAAGGTGGAAGCCTATATATAGATAAGAATTGTAAGTGTTGAGAGAGAATCGAATGCTGAAGGATAATGCGAAGCTTCGTTGTTGGTTGTATGTCTTCCGAGTATGTTTTAATGTCAAGAGTCATTGCGGAGATCTAGTTTTTGCAGAAACATTGTATCTAGGTCGACAATGATAATATGATGAAGCTATGTTGGTACAATCTTTGTGTTCAATTTGTTCAGTTGTGGTAATGTGATGTTGCACTTTACGAATAATGTCATGCTTCTTTGATGCGATGCTTGTTTTACAATTACTGTCGTTGCAATGATGAATGTCTTGGTTGAATATTGCTTTAAATACCATGTTTTATGCTTAGAAATCTCTGTCCCAATTATGCAATAAGTTTAAGTATTATAGCCGCACCATCCTCCTTCATTCGGCGGAAACATGGTTCCGTCTGCTCTTCCTGGACGTGAGACCTCATCTGCTCCGCAGGTGTTGCTGGGAGGGATAAAACCTATCCGGGCCGGTGGCCAGGGAGACTGCGGTATGTGTCGACAGTGAGTGGAATCCCTATCGACTGGGTTTGAGCCAACAGAAGGATAGTTATCTGGGGTCCACGGTACAGTCACGATGGGGCCAAGCGCTGGAATCACCCAACCGCCTTCCCAAAGAGATGCAAAGGATTTTTGCCAGAATTTGTCCTAGGAGAAGTGGAAATATCCTTCCACTATCACCTGTGTAGATCCCTAAAGGTCTTGGATACTAAGGCTACCAACAATATAGAAAAATTATAGGGGGACAGTCGCAGGTCGAATCAACACACATGGGAAGGATAACTAAGCCCGAAATATAAAAGCACCAAAGGTACTAGTGTATCCCCATACGCATACTAATTCTGGTAGATGTTCGATTAAAAAGTGGAGGGTTATCTCCAACTAATCAATTTCACATGACCTCGTGCTTAAATCCGGTGTGAGTGGATCTTCCCGGTGCACCTTCCATAGAGGTGGATTTACCTATCAATAGTTCATTACGATTTTAGTTTAATTTTCTTTGGATAGTTTAAAGATCCTACTCCAAAGCACTAACCTAAGCTAGTTGGTGTATGGTCCTAAAAAAGAAAAGTTACTATTCAATTTTAACTTTAAAGTTATTTTTAGGGCTATTGTTACTCAAAAGGGAGTGAGCATGTGTCAAGGGTGGTTATGACTGAAAATTAAAGTGTATAATGAAAAATGCAAATTCTTTTCACTATTTTTCTTTTTAGTTTATCTTTCAAAATTGAAATGTTGATAAAAGTAAACCTAAAATTCTTTTTTTTTTCAAAAAAATAGTACACGCAACTAATATCTATTTTGAAAAAACAATGCTTTTCTTAAGGGAAAAGTACTTGTTATTTTGCAATTTTATTTTAAATAATAGAATAACAACTATGAACAAGAAAAGAACACTCAATGATGCAAGTGTAAATTAGTTGTGCTTAAACCTATAAGAAGCATAAAACTACCCTTAAGAAGTCTGAAAATAACAAGTTCAAAAGCATCTTCAATCAAGGTAAAGAAGTAACTATGTTGGCATAAAGACACTTATGAAAACAACTGACACAAAGAAGAAAACAAAAATCTTTTCAAGATATCAAATTGTTCTCTATCAGTTCAGGGATTATAATGAACCAATCCAAGCACCAACAACCAAACTTGAACTTGAAATACCTAAGCACGCCCTCAACAAGCAAATGAAAACCAAACGAGATCTCATAAAAGAGTAAAAAGACTCAACCAAAGCATGCCAACAGGTCAGAATGATTCAACTATAAGCAAAGAAATTCTTCAAAAACCAAAGCAAAGACCAAAAATTTAAAACCTAGGATTAAAATCCAATCCTATAGGGATACCCGCGACTGCAAGTACAGTAGCTTGCGGGTGACTCACGGGTATGAGGGAAACTCACGACTGTATCTATTGAAAACTCGCGGGTCTACCTCAAAAAATATTAAAAAGAAAGAATAAAATCTAAAATAAATATCAAGTATGAGTCTTAAAAAAGGATTAGAATGCATTGCTAACCCTTCCAGAGAACTAAAGGATCAATCTAACTGAAGAAAAGACTACCCTAGGACTCCCATAGAAACATAAAGAACTCCCCAGCGGAGTCGCCAGTCCTGTTGTTCGGTAATTCAACCTATGATTAGGAAGTTCAAAGAGATCATCAACATACTTCTAAGAAGGTACATAATCTAGTTGATAAACAAATATATCATAGAGTATTATTTTAATCAAGAAAAGCTAGGGTTCTAAGCCAAAATAACATACCTTGGATATACGAAGTTTGATCCAAGCTTTAAGCTTTCTTCCTCTAATCCACCGCCCCAAATGAGAAACTTGTAATAAACAAGACACCTTCCTCAAATATTTTGACTACATAAATATAAATAACCTAGCATGAAAATCATTTATAGAGAAGATATGACAGATTCAATAGACTAGATTCATAAAGTAAATAAGTTGTCTTATGGGAAAGAAAATATTTTGCATTATTCACATCAATGGCAACAAGTTGTACCTGATATGTGACCTGCACTGTTGAAAATTGATCCTAGGCTCCATGCTCCCTTACTTCAATGGATATTTCTTCAGCATTTCCTTATACACGTGGTTATGTCCCCTTTCCCTAAAGCCTTCTCCTTGTATTTATAGCAAGAGTGAGAGGATAGGTTCGAAAGGTAAATGGTTAGGGAAGTTATGGTGGCTAGGGTAACTACCATAACTATCTCTATTTCTATTTTTAATATATTTTTCGTGAGTTTTAGAGGTACCTATGGGTATAACACTTGACAACTTGCAAGTAACCCGCGAGCATCATGCCAACAACTAGCGGGTGCAACGTTTTTGGGAAAAATCGTGGGTTGACAATGGAGAACCTGCGGGTGACACGAGACTTGATAGATATAAGGGTCGCGGTTATGGCTCAAAAATAGATAAACTGAAGAGGATAATGTAAGATTCAGATCAAATGCATCTATAGTCAATGGGTCTCTTCAATCCATAAAGTCATTTTGTGTGACCGACAATGTAGTGTCGTCACGGACGAAGAAGTGCCAATTTGACTAATAACAACTACTTTATCTTTCCTTCCTTTGCAAGTCATCACTTGGTCAACCATTATTCTCTAATGCGCCCTTGTGCATACTTATCCATTTTATTTTATTGAAATAAATATCTATTAATGAAAATTAGTTCTACCAAGTGCATTTCAAACTTAGGATAAAAATAAAATTAAACTTCCTAACTACTTAATGCCTTAACTTCATAATTAAATCCAAGTGCATGAAATTTCCTCCTCAACCCAAGGGATTGGTTGGTCTAGGAAATCATTCCACTAATCATCAATGAGGGGACATGACATTGTGCACATAACATAAGACAATGGTACATCAAGAACACAATGGTACACCACCAAGGTGTAAAATCCCACTAATTTGTTGACCTTGAGGGCACTTGGTACATCAAAGATGACACATCAATAGTGCAGATGATGACACGTGGCACATGCATAATCCATGAAGTATGGAAGAAGGGATTCCACAACCAACTTGTGAACATACATTCCATGCAGGACATGTATAAATAGAGATGCAAGTTGGAGAGTTGAAGTAAGCTCAGAAGTAAGCTTGATGGCGAGAGCATAAGAGCTTCAAGTAAGATTCAGTTTGTTTTTCAGGGAATCAAGGGGCTTGTGGATAGAACAACATGATCTAGCAAGGAGACGAATGTGCACATGTAGCAGAATGAAGCTTTGATTGTGCACATAATGATGTTGTAGATCTATCATAGATACGCAAATACAGAAAGGAATAAATACTGAAGTATGTGCAAGTGCATGATGTTTTGAAGGACAGTATTACAATCAACATGTTGATAGTCACAAATGTTGTAGAGACAAAAGTGTAGATACAGAACCGAATATTATCATATATTGCACATATGTTTAGTTGATGCATATGAGAAGAAGTGAAAGTGTGAGAAGTTAAGAACTCCATCTGATGTGCAACAATAGAACAACAACATGATCCGATAGGCGCATCATGATGCAGATTATCTGAGACTAGTGCGTTAAACAGAATAGACCAATTATTTGATGCACAAGACGTCGCATATTATCTAATAGACTGCAACACTTAAATATAATAAACACATCAGAAAGTGCGCAGATACATCTGTTATTAGTGCTTCATTTTTTAACAACGAACTATCAGTTGAAAGCACGGTATCAGTTGATTATTGCAGTCACACAGAGAATAACATTGAGATAACAGAGACACGGAATGTAGTATCAGCAGAACACACAATATATGAAGTAAGTCATCAACAGAAGTGTAAGTTGAGAAGTTCAATAAGTCAAGGGATGTATGCAGTGCAATGACAAAGCATAGTCTGCATACAAAGGTGCCACACAATAGAATTATCATCAAAATATCTGAAGAAGTGCGTAGGTTGAAGTTCATTAAGACAGTAAGGTATATTGGAAATCAAGGCGGTCAGACGGGGCAAGGAGACAAGGAGTTGCAGCTTCCTTCAGGTTGGTGCTGTAAAACAAAGCAGACAGGGGGTCAGTGCCTCCTTCTAGTTGGTGCTGGAGAAAACACAGAGAGTGGAAGCTTCCTTCAGGTTTATGCCTGTAAAAACAGGGGGTTTGGTGCCTCCTTCCATTTGGTGCTGGTAAACATAGGAATTTGGTGCTTCCTTGAATGTATTCTTTCTCACTATAAAGATGCATTCCATGGTTTTATCTCGTTTGGGTTTCCATGTAAAAATATTGTGTTATTTGTTGATTATGTGGTGCATATATGTGTGGATGTTTATTTACTGATGCATAATAGAACATAAAGGTTAAGTAAAGGCTAATATTTTAAAGAAGCTAAAAACTGTTGATATTTTCACTAATACTAATTCACCCCTCTCTCAGTATTAAATCGATTCCAACATGCCTGGCACATAAAAATACTATGGGCTAGAGGGGAATTCACCTCGTGAGAGTTGACATATGAGGAAAAACCATGACATGGACAGATGGCACCGTTCAAGGTAGAAAGGATCCATTCCACCTTCCTGCACCAACGTTAAGGCATTACTATTGAGTCACACCAACCACACAGATGAGGGGTACAAGAAGGCCAAAAGCGATGGAAACTAGGGTTCTCTCCAAAATGATGGCAATAAGCCATTGCAAACAAGCACCTTGTGGCAAAGAGCAAGTGCATGGTAAGGTAAAGTGATAGTGCGTCCATCACAGGAATCCACAACGAAGAATAATGCAAAAAAAATGAATATGAATCCATAAGGAGTTGCAAACTCATACCCTCATCTACATGTTTCAGTTTTATAAATATTCAATTTTCCTATGCATTTACTATGAGTGATTTTTGGTATTAAATGCACTAGTAAACAAGTATTTGACGTGGGTTATATTTTGAAAGAATCCCCATGTATATGATATAATGTGCAAACACCCAAACAAATACACATAAAACTCAAACACATATTGCAAGGGAACACAACAGTGGTAAACAACAATATTGGTCGTAGAAGTGTTTGACGAAAGTCCTAAATCATATTTAGCAAAGCAATTCACAAAAAATTAGCTCATATGCTTAGAAACATATTCCCATCATATACATGCCATGGACCTTCATGTTGTTCTACCTAGTGTTACTTGGCTTCTAGTGCCTAGTCTAGTGTCTTGGACGATAGTTTGTCCACATTTGACCACTTAGACTAGTGATATATCCATGAAGCCTTGTGTTTCCGCTTATCCACTCATTTCCATCATTTTAGGAGTCAATGCACCCCATTACCTGGCATTTATGTGGGAGTTATTGCATTTCTCTACTTTAAGGAGATGGAGTGCATCCTCTTAAATATTTGGTCAACTTGTGCATTAATGGCCACTACTTAGCAAACTACTCACCCTTGCACTCTCATAATGGTACCTTTCACACCATTTTGACTATCCTAACCTCCTCATGGTCCATCTATGTTCATTGAACCTCATTATGGCCCAATCTATGAGTTACACTTGGTCTCATGCCATTGATGGTTGAATTGGTCCAATCTAAGCCTCATTACTGTGAGTTACTCAACTTGCCACTAAGTCTCTCGATTTTGTCTCTTGAGAGAATCTAGATATTGTACTCATGTTGATGAACAATATCAGAGTGGAATTCTTCCCACTAGAGTGATTTTCCTCTAGTGTTCTGTTCAATATTTCTTCTATATTCTTGCTATCTCTTTGTGCAAATAATTCTAAGTGAGATTGTTTTTTCTATCTAGATATAGGTTGGATTGTCACATGTATCAGAACCTAGTGTTGTGATTGTTGTGCAGTCTAAATTCTAATACATATTCTTATAGTGGTAATAGAGCACTATTTCCAAAGTGTTTGGACAAAGTCCTAAACCAGACTACTCACAAAATCACAAGATCTAGAACAAAAGCACAAAATAAGTCCAATATCTAGCACAAAACTACCCACAAATTGCTCAAAATAATCCTCACTTGTCAACCAAACTACTCAAGATGGAGGCTGCTAGTCAGGAGCATCAAATGCGTTTAAAAGCAGAAGAAAAGAAGTCATGGTGACTAATCTTTTTGCTAAACATAATGAAATTTTGATTCTGTGAAGACAATTCTCTACAATTTGTTTCTAACTATTAATATATTTTCCGTGATTTGCATGTGTTTTCTGAACAACCTGGAATACATGTTTGAAGAAGAGGTTTCCTCTCAAATTGAAGTTGTTATTTCACTCGCATCTACCAACTTTATTGGTAAGTTTTTTTTTTTTTTGGTCTCTTTGCATGTTCACGATTTATCTTTCATTAACCTTTTGTTTTAAATATATAAATGATTGTTAGTGATCTGATTCCATTAATTGTGGTTTCCATACCTTAAACACCATTGTTCTATCAAAATAGAGCTTGATATAATTTATTAGAGGGTTTCCTTTACCATCAATGTGAGGTAGAGCTTTGGATGTTGTTTTCCTTGATAAGAATATTATTTCTTCTAACCAAATCGTGGTTTGTTGTTTTCTATACATTTGGATTGCAATCCTGAGTTGATTAGCTCTCCCTTTCGTTTGAAATAATAATTAATCTCATTTCAAGTTTATCATCGGACTATTTTCGAATGATATTTGGACCTAAATACATCATTGTTCTATACTTGTAATAGAAACAAAATAATGGGTGGCTCGAGTCCAAGACCTTTCTTCATAGGTAAGTTGATGGTCTCCATTTTTGTCCCAAAGAATTTATGTTCCCTTAAAGTTATTCTCACTCAAAGTTTGCTACTTGTTGATATATTTATATTGTAAACCCTTTCCATTTTGTAATGCCCCATATTCGACATTTAGTAATTAAAAACTCTAACGTGAATTAGCTTAGCCTTTTCTTTGCTTATTATTTGTTTCACTAAGATAGATTGATTAAGACTATTGTTATATGGACATGTGGACTCCCTTGAGGTGTGTATGGTAAATGGAATTTATTGTTGAATTTATTAATGGAAATGAATGTGTTACTTCATATTGAACATGCAAATTGAATATGGAATATCAATATGTGGAATGCTAATTTTGTTTGTTTGCAAAAGAACTTACGTGATTATATTTACATGTCGTTATATTGATATGGGTTAACACTTGAAAGAGTTGGGTATGTCTATATATGAGTTTCATGTTAATGATGCACTATTCCACATGTTGATTGGCTACAAGATAGACAGATTCCTATAGTGCCAAGGGGCACGAGATGTCTTGGACATAAGGAGGATAATGATGTTATATCAATTTTTCATGCTATTTGATTGTGAATTCCAATATTTGTATGACTTGTGGGTGAGTGTGAGTTTTGACAGGAATTGTGACTTTCCCAAAGTGGTTGTTCAATGACGGGACCTCTCAGAATAGTGATGGCGCAGTATGGTTGATGTAGGGTGTTGACCCTAGTACTATTATGGGGGTGGAGGCATTTCCCATTGTTTATCCCTCGAAACCTGGAGTCGTAGGAGGGTCGTGTTGTGCACGCTCCCCTAGATGTGTGATGAAAACTAGCGGATTCCTGCTAGGGAAGATTGGTCGATGTAGTCGATCAACACTTCCGCTTACGAGTTCTATATGAGGTTAGGTCATGTAGTCGACGCCATGGTATATTGCAGCAGAGGATGGGATAGTGAGGTCAGGAGTTGGAAGTAGTGGTGATTAGGTGGTTGGAGTACTGATGGGATGGATGGGACCAATGATGGATTGGATAATGTTCCTTATTGATATTAACCATCATGATTATATGCTCAATTTCATCATTATGTTTACCTAATTTTGTTTTATTGCTTGTGTATGAATGATTATGAATGATGAATGATGCATTGTTTAATTGTTCTTCTATATGTTGTTTGCAAGTATGTAATAATGATATATTAGGAGCATTAAAAGTGATTATTAGTACCCACACTTAAGATGTATGCACTGGCCATGCATACGCCAATTCGTGAGTATGCTATTATTAACTTGGTTGATGATTTGTTGAAAATATTACTTGTGTGTTGAAAGTACGAGTTTGTTGACTTGTTTAATATGTTTTAGATTTATATAATTTGATTGGATTAGTGAATGACACATATAATTATATACATATAATATAAAATATGTCATAGTATAATATAGTATATGAAAATATCTTATTTGAATTATGAATGAGAGGATAATATAAATAAATGGATGGATAGGATTTGCAAAAAAATTTGGAAAAGAGTTGTCAAAGTATATGAAAATATCTTATTTGACTAATGAATGAGTGGATAATATAAATAAATGGATAGATAGGATTTGCAAATTTTTTTGGAAAAGAGTTGTCATTGTTGCATTTAAGATGGAAGCATGACAAGTGAGACTTTGCAACCATGTTTATTAATCTTTTAATTATTTAAATCAAATTTCTATTTTTTTGGAGAAAATGAATTTATTGATTGTTGATATTATTTATTGGAATTTATTGATGGTCGAGGAAGATGATGAAGAGTTTTGATATAAATAGGAGACTTGAGAGTGGAAGGAGGGAGGTTCTTTTACTTTTGGAGGATATTTTTGGGTGAGATTTTTTCTAGGAAGTGGAATTTTGGATATTTGGGGTATGAGAAGTTGGAAGAGTTTGAGAACTCTAGAAATATTTGATACATAGCCTACTAGTGCATCATTGTTCTGTTCTCTGGGGGTCTCGAGCACGGAGGTCCAGGAGGCCATTTGGATGGGACCATTCGATGGATTCCTGGGGCTAGGGAGCCATCTAGGCCCCTAGTTGGTTGGGAGGTAAAACCGTGGTTCTTCTATAGGAAATGAAGATGGAAGCAACTAGAGGAGAAGAGGGAAGCTTGATCAGTTTGGACTCCGTCGCCATTCTTATAACCATGTAATTTTGTTGTGATTTAAATTGTTTATATGTTGTTGTAAACTTCTTATATGTTGCTATGGTTACATGATTCTTATAGTTTGTTCAATCATACAGTTAAGAAATCAACCATTTGAGGTTGTATTAATATTCTTATGCATTTATAGAATGAAAAGAAAATAGATGTTAAAATTAGATTGTTCAAAATTTATAATGCCCTTGGAGGCATTACACATGGTATCAGAGTGTAGGATCTAACGCTCGTCCCAATAGGGCCAACCTATATGAAATACTCACATAAGGAATTATTCCATGTCTTATTACCAAGAAGAAAACGTTGACACCATGTTGGATCATCCTTATCTGTAAATTCCATAATGTCAAACGAGGAAGAACATATCTTGTATGTCCCAATCAAGTTGTCAACAATCTTTGCATGCCTGTGACCATGCGCCTATGTTTTCTGTTACTTTCTTGGGAAGGGTCAAGGTAGGTATGCTTCCTTAAATTAACTAATGTAAATAGAATGGGCCAACACTTATGTTTAAAAAACAAATACAAAATAAAAAAAACCGGTTTGTTGGGTCGCCCATTTGAAGGATTGAAAATCCATTATAGAATCACTCGAGGTTCGAGTTTTCAATAGAGTTTGATTGATATCATGGAATTTTAATTTTGGGTAATATCTCATGGTTTTGTTGAAATCCAGGAGTGACGACAACTCTCATACCTTGGGAATTATTCTCTGAATTCTTCTTCACCTTTCTATTTGCAAATGCGAGGATTGATCAGTCTAAGAGAATATGTTTGGGAGTTAGACAGAGATTTCACAACACAATATATCCTTGAGTATGGATTAATCTTGTTGTGTCTCATAAGGAGGTTGGGGGATAGAAAATTTCTCTAATTACTAGTGTTGGGAAATCCCTTATTTCTCCTAAGTTTTTCAGGTCACTGAGATTTTGAGTTATTCCAAGTTTTTGTCAAGTTTTGCAAAACTAGTAAAAAACTATCTCAAGCTGTAGGGGGTAGGAAAAGGTTTAGTTGTGATCAAATCAATGAGTAATGGACAGGCCTTTCACCTCCATCATCCTTCGTCAATTTAGAAGCAGATTCAAGAATGGCAATAATGTGGGGCTGGCCCTTAATAGGGATCGACCTCCACATAACCCCTGTAGTTGATAAGAGGTGGCCCTAACAAGGCTCGACCTGCTAGGGAAGGCCTTAAACTACCATCATTTTTCTAGGACAGACCTTCTACTGCCATCGGTTGAGTGGAGTAGGCCTAGGAAGGGGTTAGGCCTAGGAAGGGGTTTGGCCTGCTAGGAGCAGCCTCCTCCAAGGTTGTTCTTTTCCTAACCTGAACAAAATTATTATAGTTTCCCAGTCTAAGTTAAGGGAATCGCGGAATGTTTTCCATATTTGGGAATCAAACTTAGAGTTAAGAGCTAAGGAAAGTGAGGAAGGACAAGAGGGACCTTTTTAGTTCTCTATTTATGATCCCAAGGAGATCAAATCCCACAGGACATTTCTAGAGTTACCATAGACTCTAAATGGTCGTTCAAGAACTTGTTGGTAAGTTGAAAACATTAACAACAATCTTGTTGAGATGATGGAGTAGATCAAGGTTCCAATTCAAGCTTGTCATGAGAAGCAAGCCAAAATAAAAATTCTGGAGCAATGGGGCTCACCTTCCATTGGATATCCATTACTTTTGCAACCTTCATCATAATCTATCTTATATCTTGTAATTCTGTTGAAAACTGGATATACATGATATGCATGAGAATGTCACTTTTAGATTCTAAGCATAACGAGGATAGTGTAAGCAGGATAGTTTCAAAGAGGAGTATTTTGGTCTCATGTTATAGGCCAACAATATAAATCAAGCTTGGCAGGTAGAATATGGTATCGCATGATATGTTTGGCAGGAGGGGTACAAAATATGGTATCACATGATAGAGACAACAATTACAGGAAGAAACATGATAGTAAACCAACCCAAGATATTGAGGATCACAAGAATATTTTGTAAGAAAAATTGTAAATATCTCCCATATAATAATAAAATACTTCTCTTTTACTTACCAAGAAGAAGATACTGTGCCTCTTTTCACGAGAGCATTAGGCCTCTTTTTCACTGGAAAAAGGCTTTCATTATGTTCAAGATGCTCAATCATTTTGAAGTCGTAAGAGACTAACCACCAGTGGGGTTATAAGTCATCAGTCATCACCCATCTAGAACCATAAATCAGTCTCAATTTCCAAATAGGTAGCACATATATTTTGCTCACAATAGGAAGTTATGGGAACAAGTTTTCCCATATCCTATTATCAATTTGATTGATGTTGTTAAATATTTGGGGTCTAAGAGAATTTGTTTTCCCCAAAATTTATATGGATCCTCCAACTAACTCTCTACAAAACCTCTCCTCTGGTTACCATGCTTAAACTTCACATTTTGTTCTGCATAACCCAATTGTACGCATAAGTATCAACTCTCTTCCAAGATTTCATGTCTTGGCGGCAAGGAGAAAAATCACCTTATGTCTCTCCTTAATTGCAATTTTTATTGTTTAAAATAAGCACCGTTTAGGGTTTCAAGAGTTACTGTTTCGGAGTTCTGCTTTGGCACGTCATATTCCATAGGCATTTATTTTCCATTTTCTTGCTCATTTTCTTTGGAGAGAATTAAACTGTTGTCAACTAGTATAAATGAGTATTTTAATTTGTCTTAAGAATTTTGTAAAACGAGCATGATATGAATTCGGTTTCATAGTTGCAAATAAAAAAAAATTGATTTCATGGCATCATTATCTTCCTGAAAATAAATTCAACCAATAAAAGTGATGGATGGTGTGCAGATTGATAAATAAAATACATAAGAAAATAATGTATAAAAAAAATGCAATGTAAATAGTTAAAAATAAATAGATTAAATTACAATTAGATAGCGATTGGAAACGATGTGTTATGCAAGGTTGTTCTTGAATAAAGTAGAAGGAAATTGTAACACCCTCTGGCCCAAGTTAGAGCTGTTATTGTAATTGAACATTGTGGCTATGAGTATGTACATAGCTTGATTATATTTTAATACAAATACCAGCTGGCTGCATGAGGAGCAAAACGTTAAAGAGGAGATCCAGATATTAACCAAGGGTTGTGAGGGGGTAAGGTTGACTTATGTACATTGTTCCCTAAACCCTTGTTCTAAAACCTTATGATAAACCCAAAACCCATACCCCTAAGCCATATTCTTAGTGGGGGATTAAATATTAATTAATTATTAATTAATCTAGAGATTTAGTGGATAATCGTGATTATGGATGGGAGGACGTGTTCCTTTTCCGGATGGCTACATGGGATTCGAAAGGGGACACACGGTGGCCTCATTGATCCAGAGGAAGTGGGAGGTTGTTTCTATGCACAGCGTAGGTGGTTGGATGTTGGACATGATGATGCACGAGGGAGGTGTCTGGAGAGTGCGAGAAGAAGTGGGAGAGAGAGGAATTTCATACACAGACAGTGAAGAGGATCACTATGTGTTTTGATTTCGCAGAGAGTGAAGAAATCTTGGGGAAGAATCCCTGCAATGAACCTGAACCCGATTTTTCGAGTTAAATCATTTTGGCCATGATTTCCCTTGGCTGCACACACCAGTCAATTGGAAATTAAGCATGAGACCCAGAGGGAATCCCGACGTTTGCAGTGAAATGTGTTTCTATGTGTTTTGGGGAAGGAACTCAGGTGGGTCAATTACGGTATTGACAAGGAATTAGTTACCAAATTGTTGTTTGCTAAACCTTGTGTATGTCTTTTACCTCTGTTAATTCCACCTTAGACTTTGAGAGTGAGTTGGGGAAAAATTGGTGAGATATCTCTGGTTAAGGTCTTGATCTCGGCTTGAGGGTGAACTTGGGAGCTGAAATAGTACAGGATGGACAAGTTGTAAGGTTGGGTGGAGCGTGGCTCACAAGCATCCAGTTGCCACATTTATGTGAATTTCAGATAAGTGTATCTATGTATGAATTATGATCTTCCTGTGTTTTATTATGCTAGTTAAGTTCAATCTGTGGAATGAATGTGTAAATAAATGTAAGCCATGAATATGCTATACTTAAGCCTGCGTAGAAGGCTGTATACATGTAGGATTTTCCTTCAATTGCATGTTATATATGCATTATGAATCTTGCATGTGAAAGATGAATTGGATATACTTAATTTATGCACCTCTATTTGCTTATGCTGTCAGAACCCTTTTTGATGAATGGAAAGCTCATGCCTTGACTCATAGAAAAATAGACATAAAACTAGGTATAATGATTGAATGTTTCCCCATGAGGTTGTTTTATGTTGCTCACTTAGTAAGCTTTGATATGTCTATTTAGATCTGTTTAATTCTTGTGTTTTCTTATAAATTATCCTTCACTTGGGCTCTCCCAGCGATGGAAGTCTTCACCGAGAATCAGGAAAAGATAGATTTGAACTCTAATATGTTTTCGGGTGCAGATGGCATGTTTTTGGCTTTCGGTGTATTTGCTTATGTTTATGGGCCAACTAATATAGATATGGGACTATTGATTAGATGCTCCAAGGAAGAATTTTATTTTCATAGTTTTATACTGTAAATTGTGTGTATTTGTAACATGGGTACATTACAAATTGGTGTCAGAGCGCCGGTTACAGCTCTCGGGCATCTGGAATTGAAATTGTTTTTCCTAAAGAGATAAATACATGTATTCGAATATATGTTGTAGTTAATTTAAGACTAATAATCCTTGAGAATTTTACATTGATAGCATTACACAAGAATATTCAGTCATTGGAATTGTAGACTGTCAGTAAAGACAGGAAATCGGAATTGAAGAGATGGTAGAGGATCCTGAATTCTCTAATTTTGGGGAAGGAATCGGCAGTGAAGAACAACGTAACGAATCCAATGGTCACCAATGTGGGTCAGGGAACATGGATGTTGTGCAAACTTTGAGGGGTTTGCAGTTTGGAAACAAAATAATTTTGCAAAGTTTGGAACAACAGAACCAAATTAACCAACAATTACCACAGAATTTGGCTCAACTGCAAGATCGGATGTAGCATGTCACTTCCAATGTGGAAAGAGGTGAAGAATCCATGAACATGTATCATTTCTCTCAGGAAAGAGAGGATAGCAGAATGAAATCACATTCTTGTCATAAAACCGATGAAATTTCTCATGGGTATAAAAACAGCCAACAGATTAAATATCCTAGAAGGCAGAGAAAGAGAAAGCATGATGTAATGCTAGAAGGCGAACTCAGAAAACTAAAACCTTCGACCTTTGATGGAGAGAAGTTTGGTGATGATGCAGAGCTATGGCTTATGGAAATGAACAAGTATTTGCATTTACATGACTACTCATAAAAACAAGAAGCACGAATTGCAAGATATAATTTGCAAGGAAGGGATTATAAATGGTGGAAACAACTCAAACAAGTGGAAGAATTGGATGAGAAGCATATTTCTTGGAGGAAATTCCAAAAAATATTCAAGAAAGAATATCTATCACAGTAGTACTATGATAAAAAGACATAAGAATTCTTTGAGCATAAATTGGGAAATATGTCCATGGAGGACTATGAAAAGAAATTCTTGGAGCTATTGGGTAATGTGGAGTTTATCAAGGATGGAGAGGTGAAGGTACAACGTTTTATTAGTGGCTTTTTTGTGTATTATAAGGATATATTGACTTATGATGAACCTTGCACCTTGAAGGATTGTTTCTGAAAGGCTAGATGCTTGTATGAGCAAAGCTAGAATAAGCATGAAGTGAAGAAGGTTTGGAGAGGTAAGCTGGAAGAGAAGCAAGATCAGAGAAGAAAGGGGTTTAAGCCTCTCGATACAAAGAAGGGTACCTACTCTTCATTTAAACCATCGATACCGAAAAGAAGAATCCAAGATGGGTAATTATTCAGGACAAAAGAAACCAACCCAAGTTAAATGTTGGGGATGTGGTGGTGACCATTTCTTAAGCAAATGTCCTGAAAGAAGAAATAAGGGAACCTGTGTATATAATATTCAAGAAGCCTCTACTGTTGGTGATGTTGCAAGAAGTGTTCCTCACATCTATGCAGCATTAGATAATCGCCAAGCTGATCATCAATCTTTTATGATCGAGATTGAAGGTAAACTAAGTGATGTGCCTATTTCAATTTTAATTGATTCCGGAGCTTCTTATAACTATATTAATACTAACTTGGTTGAAAGGTGTAAATTGATGACTCATAAGTTGTCTAAGTCCAGAATGGTTCAATTGGAAATTGGTATGAAGAGGAAGATCACAACTATGGTTAAAAGTTTTTGTTTTGAAATGAATGGAAACCAAACCTGTACCGATTTGGACATTCTCCCTCTTGGATCATATGACTAAATGCCGATTGGTATGGATTGGCTTGAGAAACACTTTGATGTGTTGGACTGCCACAGTAAAATTATTACATGTCTGAATGATGAGGGCAACCTTAATGTACAGATAAGAGGTATTCAGAGACCTATATCCTTAAGACAGATTTTAGTTTTTCAAATGAAGAAGTGTATCAGAAAAAGGTGTCAGTTGTATGCTATTCAAGAAGTTCCTAGGTTACCACCCAAGAGGGATATCGATTTCACAATTGATTTGGTGCCTAGAACTGTGCCAGCTTCAAAATCACCATACAGAATGGGTACTCCACAGTTAAAAGAATTGCAGATGCAACTTGAGGAGTTGCTGAAGAAAGGGTATATATGGCCTAGTATATCACCTTGGGGTGCTCCAGTTACTTTTGTAAGAAAGAAGGATGGCACACTTAGATTATGTGTGGACTACAGGTAGTTAAACAAAGGCACAATTAAGAACATGTATCCTCTACCTAGAATTGATGATCTTTTTGATTAGTTAAGAGGTGCAAGAATATTTTCTAAGATAGATTTGATATCTGGATATCACCAGATATGTATTAAAGATGAAGACATCTGTAAAACAACATTTAGAACCAGATATGGGCATTATGAATTTGCAGTGCTTCCTTTTGGTTTAACAAATGGTCCCGCTACATTCATGTGTTTGATGAATGGTATATTTACAGAGTTTCTGGATAAGTTTATAATTTTATTTTTGGATGATATACTTATATATTCCAAAACCGAGGAGGAGCATGAAGAGCATCTCTGGATTAATTTGCAAATCTTAAGAGAAAATCAACTGTATTCCAAGCTTAGCAAATGCACGTTCTATTAGAGACAATCTTTATATTTGGTCCATATCATCTCTGAGGAAGGTGTGGCTATGGACCCAGGTAAAATTAAGGCTATTTTGGAATGGCCTACTCCTTGCAATGTCTTTGAGGTAAGATCATTCATGGGATTGGCTGGTTATTACCGAAAGTTTATAAAAGATTTTTCAAGAATAACCAATTCAATTACATCTTTACAAAAGAAAGGTGTACCTTTCATCTGGAGTTCGAAATGTGAAGATGGTTTTAGAAATATAAAGGAATTGCTTACATGTGTGCCTGTATTGAAGATTTATGATCCTGATAAAGAATTTATGGTATGTACTAATGCATCACTTGAAGGGTTGGGTGGAGTTCTAATGCAGGAAGGACATGTGATTTTCTATGAAACACGAAAGTTGAAGGAGCATGAGAAGAACTACGCTACTCATGACTTGGAACTAGCATCCATTGTTCATGCACTTTGGATGTGGAGACACTATCTTCTGGGTAATAAGTTTAAGTTAAGAACTTATCATAACAGTTTAAATTATTTGTTTGATCAGCCTTAACTTAATGCCTGGCAAGATAGGTGGGTTGAATTCTTAAGTGAGTTCAATTTTTAGATCAAGTACTTGAAAGGAAAAGAAAATCGAGTAGCTGATGCACTCAGCAGAAGGGGACAGTTGATGCATGTTTCAACCATCAACACTTGGAATTATGAATTACAAATCAGATTGCTTGAAGCTTTGAAAAGTAACAAGAATTATTTACAAGTAACAACAACATTGCAAGAAGGAAGTAAAGCATTAAAATTCTACAATTTTGCAGTAGTTAAGAATGGTATCCTTCATTTTAAGGATATGATCTATGTACCTGATCATGAAGAATTGAAAACAATAATATTAAGGGAAATGCATAATGTACCTTGTGGAGGACATCCCGGGTATCAGAAAACTCTTATAGTTGTAAAGAAGAATTTTTATTGGCCAAACATGAAAAAGGAAGTGGCCAATTACATTGCTCGTTGTTTAGAATGTCAAAGGGTCAAAGCAGAGCATCAATACCCAGCTAGTTTACTTCAGCCCTTGCCTATTCCTGAATGGAAATGGGACACTATAACTATTGATTTTATTATAGGTTTGCCGAGAACCACGAGGCAGCATGATTTTATCATGGTAGTGGTTGATAAGTTAACCAAAATAGCTCATTTCATTCCTGCGAACAATCAACTTTCAAGGAAGCTAAAATTGTTGAGCTTTATATGAAAGAAATTGCTAGGTTGCATGGTATTGTGAAAGCCATTGTGTTAGATAGAGATCTGAAATTCACCTCTAATTTTTGGAAAGGTTTGTTTAAAGAGTTTGGGACTAAGCTTAATTTAAGCACAGCTTATCATCCCCAAACTGATGGGAAGACTGAGCGTGTAAATCAATTCATTGAAGACATGATCAGGATGTATGTCATGGACAAACCAGGAAAATGGGAAGAGTACTTGTACTTGGTGGAATTCGCTTATAATAATGGTTATCAAGTATCTTTGAAAATGAGTCCTTTGAAGCCTTATATGGTAGAAAGTGTAATGTTCCAATCAATTGGGATAAACTAGTAGACAAGTTAATTGAAATGCTTCAGGATATTGAAAATCAAGTGGTAAATATAAAACATAATTTGAAATGGCACAAGATCATCAAAAGAGCTATGCAAATAAAAAAAGGACACACAAAGAATTCTAGGTTGGGGACATGGTGTTCCTGAAGGTTAGAGGCAAGAAAAATTCCTTGCGGTTGGGCAACTGCAAGAAATTGGCCACTAGATTTTGTGGACCATTCGAAATCTTGAGCAGAGTGGGATCAGTAGCTTACGAGCTAGCACTACCTCCCACTATCAAAATACATAATGTGTTTCATATTTCATTTCTGAAAAAGTATGTTTATGATATTAATCATGTGATTGATTGGTCTGTTCTTCAGGTGGAACTAGAAGGGGAAATGCAGGTTCAACCAATCTGCATATTGGATCACAGAAGCAAGAAACTCAGGAACAGATTCATCAAACAGGTAAAGGTCCTGTGGACCCATTACAGTCCCGAGGAATCTACTTGGGAACTGGAAGATATAATGCAGGAAGAGTATCCACATTTATTTTGAAAATGTGTATATAATAAAACATTATGACAATGAAATTTTGTATATGTTTTTATACAATGTTAATCATTGGGGATGATGAAGACTCTAAGGGGAGGGGAATTGTAACAAGCCCTGTCCCATGTTAGAGTTTTTATTGTAATTGAACATTGTGGCTATTGGTATGTACATAGCTTGATTATATTTTAATACAAATACCAATTGGCTGCATGAGGAACAAAATGCTAAAGAGGAGATCCAGATATTGACCGAGGGTTGAGGGGGTAAGGTTGACTTATGTACCTTGTTCCCTAAACCCTTGTTCTAAAACCTTATGATAAACCCGAAACCCACACCCCTAAGCCATATTCTTAGTGGGGGATTAATTATTAATTAATATGGAGATTTAGTAGCTAATCGTGATTATGGATGGGAGGATGTGCTCCTTTGGGATGGCCACGTGGGATCCAAAAGGGGACACAGGGTGGCCTCATTGATCCAAATGAAGTGGGAGGTTGCTGCTACGCATGGCTTGGGTGGTTGGACATTGGATGACATGATGCACGCAAAGGCACACGGGAGGTGTCTGGAGAGTGCGAGAAGAAGTGGGGGAATTTGAGAGGAATTTCAGACATGGACAATGAAGAGGGTCACTGTGTTTTGAGTTCGCAAAGAGTGAAGAAATCTTGAGGAAGAATCCCTGTGATGAACTTGAACCCGAATTGTCGAGTTAAACTATTTTGGCCATGATTTCCCTAGGTTGCACACACCAGTCAATTGGAAATTAAGCATGAGACCCAGAGGGAATCCTGACGTTTGCAGTGAAATGTGTCGCTGTGCGTTTTGGGGAAGGAACTCAGGTGGGTCAATTGCGGTATTGACAAGGAATTGGTTACCAAATTGTTGTTTGTTGAACCCTGTGTATGTATTTTACCTCTATTAATTCCACCTTAGACTCCGAGAGTGATTTGGGGGAAAATTGGTGAGATATCTCTGGTTAATGTCTGGATATAGGCTCGAGGGTGAACTTGGGAGCTGAAGTAGTACAGGATAGACATGTTCTAAGGTTGGGTGGAGTGTGGTCACATGCAGCCAGTTGCCACATTCATGTGAATTTCAGATAAGTGTATCTGTGTATGAATTATGATGTTCATGTGTTTTATTATGCTAGTTAAGTTCAATCAGTGGAATGAATGTGTAAATAAATGTAAGCCATGAGTATGCTATGCTTAAGCCTGTGTAGAAGGTTGTATACATGTAGGATGTTTCCTTCAATTGTATGTTATATTTGCGCTATGAATCTTGCATGTGAAAGATGAATTGGATATACTTAATTTATGCTCCTCTGTTTGCTTATGCTGTTAGAACCCTTTTTGATGAATGGAAAGCTCATGCCTTGACTCATAGAAAAATAGATATAAAACTGGGTATAATGATTAAATGCATGATTGGATGCTTCCCCATGATTAAGGTTGTTTTACGTTGCTAACTCAGCAAGCTTTGATATGTCTATCTATCTTTGTGTCATTCTTGTGTTTTCTTATAAATTATCCTTCACTTGGGCCAGGGATGGAAGTCTTCACCGAGAATTAGGAAAATATAAATTTGAACTCTGATATGTTTCTGGGTGCGGATGGCATATTTTGTTAGGATCAATGCTTATTTTAGATTATTTGGTTTAGGTTTGTTGGAAATCGTTGAGATATTCTCTCAACCTCTCTCCCTAAGTTTGGAATAAGGTGGATCTAACAGCAAGTATATAAATGCATTGTAATTGAGTTTGAATATACAATAATAATAACGTGAGTGCTTTAGGTGTTGAATCATGGCCGCTCTTCCAATTTCTGATTGTTTTGGGATGCCAGTGTATTTGCTTATGTTTATGGACCAACTAATATAGATATGAGACTATTAATTAGATGCTCCAAGGAAGAATTTTATTTTCATAGTTTTATATTGTAAATTGTGTGTATTTGTAAGGTGGGTATGTTACAGCAATCATAAAATAGATAAAGTTGTATTTGCTTATGTTTATGGGCCAACTAATATAGATATGGGACTATTAATTAGATGCTCCAAGGAAGAATTTTATTTTCATATTTTTATACTGTAAATTGTGTGTATTTGTAACGCCGGTACGTTACAACAATCAGAAAATAGATAAATTTATAGTAAGTAATATGTTAGTAGTGCACATGAATTAAATAAGAGCATAAGAAATGTAATATAAAATAAATATAACTAAAGGATTAATAGAAAATGGTCTCAATATTATGAAGATGATTGTTGATGTATATGTAACTTCAGAATGTATTTCATCTGTGTATTTTATATATATTCATTGTACCCTTATAAGAGATGTGTTATTCCTCTATAAGGAAGTGTCGTCATGTGGATTGACAAGTGTTGCAAGTGTGTGTACTTGCTGATGGGTTATTAGACCACCATGTGGGGTCAGCTCTGAATTATATATAATATAATGTGGATGTATCTAGATAGACAAGTCGGCCCCATAAGGTCACTGGGCAAAAAGGTTAGTATAAATAGAGATCGGAGATCTCTATTTTACTCATTCGGAAAAGCAACTCACTCTCACTTGAAAAGTGGCGCACTAGTGAGGAGGAGGATCATCTGCTATCAGGAGACTATCTTAGTGTTATTTGGTTGTACTTTTGGTTGAGCCATTGCTCTCTCTATCTCTGAGGAAGTTGTGGGGTTTTTCACCTTAGGGTTTTCCCCACGGAAACTCTGTGTCTCTTGTCTTCATGCTTTTGATTCTTGTGATGCTTGTCATATTGTGATTGTCATGCATTGATATACTATAGATGTTATTCTCTCAGCAAAGATCCTAGAGTATTGTGAATTAATGCTCAAAATTTAACATGGTATCAGAGCTAACCTGAGAAGAAGACATTTTGCAGTGACGAAAGCTTGAGTTCCTTGTTTATTGGGTTTCTCTCCATAGATTTTTGAAAATCAGTATAGTAGATTGACTCTACTCATCAAGGCGCATCTATCTGTCCAATCAGAACTTAGTTTCGAGCATTTTCAGATTTGGCCCTAAAAATTAGGGTTTCCACAAAAATAGGAATTTCTGGAATTTGAAGACACAGCTAGAAGCTCCTTGCAAAAATCGAAGTTTGGAGCTTTGGATAGAGATTTTTGGCTGGGTAGATCTCCGGGAAACTCAAACCCTAATTCAGGGCTCTCCCTAAGGAACCCGGGAGGACAAAAAGGCAATTTTGAAGGGCAAGACTTTGTTGATCTCAAATTCTGAATGTACCAGGTTGATCAGATCACCAAGGCGCATCTTTCTATTGTTTCAGAAATTTGAAATTCACATTTTGAATTTTTAGGGTTTCTCTGACAAACCCTAATCCGGGACCAGATCCAATTTTCAGCACTTCAAGTGGTAAGATCTAAATCTTTTCTATTTCCATTTGAAGTACTCTTTAAGATGTCTCTCCACACCAAGCTTGAGGATAAGCTTGAAGGGGCTGATAACTTCCGAGCCTGGAAGTATAGGATTGGGTTAATCCTGGAAGAAAATGAGTTGGACTCATATGTGAAAGAAGACATCCCTATCCTAGAGGATGAAGAGGCCAAGGCATTGCAGAAGAAGAACTTGGTCAAGGCAAAGAGAATCATTGCTGATTCTAT
Organism: Larix kaempferi; assembly: GCA_027924585.1. Taxonomy (NCBI): domain Eukaryota; kingdom Viridiplantae; phylum Streptophyta; class Pinopsida; order Pinales; family Pinaceae; genus Larix; species Larix kaempferi. The sequence goes on along the minus strand of BSBM01000223.1, from coordinate 21,863,966 downwards.
CAAAGACCATCTCATACCCCATGTGTCTTCTCTTAAGACACCCAAGGAGATGTTTGACTCTTTGACCAAGCTGTTTGAAGGGAAGAACATAAATCGGAAGATGACCCTGCAGAACCAATTGAAAGGAGTAAAGTTTCAGAATGGAGAAACCATTCAATCTTATTTTTCAAGGGTCTCCCAGATCAAGGAACAACTAGAAGCAGTGGATGAAATGGTGGAGAATGGTGAAGTGGTGATGACCACTCTAAATGGCCTACCTAGGTCATGGGATTCCTTTATCCAAGGAATTTGTGCAAGGGAGAAGTTGATCTCCTTCAGTAGACTACGGGAAGAATGCTCACAAGAAGAATCAAGGCTTGTGGCACGAGAAGAAAAGATGGGGAATGAAGATCAAACTCTCACAGCTCACACCAAGAAAGGGAAGTCCAAGAGAGAGCCATCTCACTCCAAGAGATCTTCACATCACTTCAAAGAAAGAAGAATATGCTTCACCTGTAATGAGAAAGGGCATATTGCCATAAATTGTCCCAAGAACAAGAAGGACAACAACATCTCCAACAAGAAGAAGAAGGGTAGCAAAAGAAGGTTTCATGCTCATGCTGTCGAGGATGATGAACCACCCAAGAAGAAGGCTAGGGCAGAAAGTGATGATAACTCATCAAGTGAAGAAGAGTATGTTCTAATCTCTGCTCTCACAGGTACCATCTCCCATGGTTGTAATAATTGGTTGATTGATAGCGGGGCTTCCAAACACATGACTGGGTTTAAGGAATCTTTTGTGAACCTATCTAAACATGAATCACCCCATAAGGTGAAACTTGGGGATGATTATCAATACCCAATCAAAGGAAGTGGTGAAGCCTCCTACAACCTAGATTCTGGAAAATCTTTGAAGATGAAAGAAGTTCTTTATGTACCTAGGCTCAAGAAGAACTTACTCTCCATCTCTGCATTGGATGCAAAAGGCATGAGGGTTGCATTTGTGGATGGTCAAGTCCTAATATGGCCAAAAGGAAAGACCATAGATGATGCAGTAGTGATTGGAGAGCAAGAGGGAGGTTTGTACAAATTGAAGGGACAACCTGAACATGCCGTGGTGACATAAAGACAAAGATTCATCCATAGTCATGGATCACATAGAGGTATGTATAATTTGTTTTTTGTAAAAGTTAACTAATGAGTTATGCAGGTCATTGAAGAGAACATGAACACATTGCTATACATAACTAGCAAATATGATGACCAGGTATGTGTTTCTTATATCATAGGATATATCATACAAGTATGCATGGCATGATTGATGATGATTGTTCATAAAGACATAAGTTTGAATAATCATGGGTATATGCATATTATGTGTCTTACCTTAATTAATGATATGATTAACCAGAAGAGTCATAGGTTTGAGTAATTACAGGTTTAGACATGTTATGTTTCTTATGATATGACTAACCATAAGAGTCCTATATAAACCTTGAATGCTAATGCTTATTATTTCTGTTTGAAATGATCATGACTATACATGCTTGAGATTATTGTGTTTTAATAGTATACTAATGAATGTATGATTTTGTATGAGATCACAAGGATAACACAATCATGATACTAATAAGCATGCATAGGGATCAAGGATGAATATGAGTTCAAGAACGGGTAATCCAGGAAGCAAATATCAAGAGGGGGCACACTCCAGTGGTTTTTGCAAGGGTGCAGATATTCAGAGGGAGTTGTCTATCTCTCTACATTCCAGAACAGAAAGGTGTAGAAGGACTCCAGCAGCTCCTGCAAGGAAGCAAAGACTCAGAGGGAGTCCACCCAACAAACAAACAAAGATAAGTATTTCAATTATCATTTCTTGCCTATTTTGTTTGTTTAAATAATATTATGCTTATGTTCCTAGGACTTAGGAGATGTATTGTGCATATTAGAATGATTGCATTAATGAACAATATACTACTAATATGCATGTGATGGGTAAGTGGCCTATGGCATTGTACAACATTCCAGTGCTACTTATCTAGAATGAAACCTCTTTGCTGACATGTTGGGAGTAGTGCAAACTCTTAACAATGTTCTGGTAGAGACTGGAAGGCATCTAGAAAGTTGTGGAACATGGATAAATGTTGTATTGAAGCATTGGCTAAGATAACTGCATGACTGCATGACATATTTCTTTATGTGTAAAGAATTTGTTCTGAAAATTATAAGATGTTTCCAATCATGCAATTTAACTTTTTTTATAGGAAAGACCGTATATCTTCCCCTACAAAAGGACTACAACATTTGTTCCAGCAACAAAGATATCTATTGAAGATATTGAAGATATTGAAGTTCCCAGGATCTAGGATGAAGAAATGAAATGCCATGATCCATCGATCATGAAGATGATGTTTGGGATGCAGTCCCAAGACCTGATAGGGAGTCACATGTGTGCAGATTGAAGAAAGCCTTGTATGGCTTGAAACAAGCTCCCAGAACCTGGTATGGTAGGATGGACAGTTTCTTATCTAGTTTGGGCTTTACCAAGAGTAAAGCGGATTCCAACCTTTACTACAAGGTTGAGGAAGGGAATCATATGGTTCTACTCCTGTATGTGGATGACTTATTTGTAACAAGAGATGACAGATTGATTGCCGACACGCAGCGGAAGCTTGCTGCCAAGTTTGAGTTGAAGAACATGGGGATGATGCACTATTTTTCTTTGGCATGGAGGTGTGGCAGAGTGCAGATGGAATCTTCCTTAGACAAGGGAAGTATGCAGTAGAGATCCTAAAGAGGTTCGGGATGATGGACTGCAAGGCTATGACCACACCTATGGCATCGAACCTGAATCTTCTATGTGATGCTTCATCTGAGTTGGTTGATGTCTCTATGTATCGTCAGATGATTGGGTCCTTGATGTACCTGACGAACACGAGACTAGACATTTGCTTTGCTTTGAACACATTGAGTCAGTTCCTGATAGATTCGAGGAGTGTTCATCTGGTTGCTGTAAAGCATGTTCTGAGGTACCTGAAGGGTACAGTGGATTATGGGCTCAAGTATGAAGTGAATCAAAAGTTTAAACTGCAGGGTTATGTTGATTCAGATTGGGTTGGCAGTGCTGCAGATAGGAAGAGCACATCTGGGTGTTGCTTCAGTATGGGATCAGGTGTGATCTTTTGGTTTAGCAGGAAGCAGTTCTGTGTAGCATTGAGTACAGTTGAGGCAGAGTATGTTGCAGCCTGTTCAGCTAGTTGTGAGGCAGTATGGCTACGAAAGCTACTGTCTGAGTCATTTGATCTCCCGTTGGATGCTACTGGTATCTTCTGTGATAACCAGAGTTGTGTGAAGTTGTTCGAGAATCCAGTGTTTCATGACAGGTCGAAACACATAGAGATCAAATATCACTATATCAAGGATATGGTGCAGAGAGGAGCCGTGAAGCTCCTGTATGTTGCGATGGACGAGCAGATTACAGATGTGATGACGAAGCCACTAGCCAAGGTGAAGTTCGAGTACTTCAGAGAGAGGCTTGGCGTTCTTTAGATCAAGGACACTTCGAGGAAGAAGTGATGGACACATTTGCTGAAGCCATTCCAAGCATGTTGGAAGGGGGATCCTTCACATGGATGTGGATGTAAGCGCTGGATGATGAGCATCAGGATGATGTTCTGGTTTCTGCTTGGATATGATCAGTTGGATCATTATATGTATATATGTATGCATCATGTTGGATGCTGGATATGATCAGTTGGATCATTTATATGTATGTACGCATCATGTTGGATGCTGGATATGATCGGTTGGATCATGTGTATGTATTTTGTATGTACTCATCATGTTGGATGCTGATGGATACATTGTGTGGATCATGTATCTTTGTATGATCAGGTAGATCATGTATGTTGATGGATATATTGTGTGGATCATGTATCTTTGTATGATCAGGTAGATCGTGTATGTTGATGGATACATTGTGTGGATCATGTATGTATGTATGTATCAGGTGGATACTTGGTGTGCATCAGATGGATGCATTTTATGATCAGGATGATCATGGATGACGAGCTTCTCCAGATGACATGCAACAGGATGTTGCAGTGATGATGATCAGGATGATCATGTGTACATCAGGATGATGTTTGATGAGTATCAGATGATACTTTGTGGCCGTGGATCAGGTTGTGCAGGTAAACATGTAATTTGTGCCCTGGGAGATTTGCAGATGGTCTTTCGAGGTTTTTCCTATGGCATGTAATTCGGTGCCCTAGGACATTTGGCAAATGATCTTTCGAGGTTTTGCTTGGGAGGACATGTAATTTGTGCCCTGGGAGATCTGCAGATAGTCTTTCGAGGTTTTTCCAATGGCATGTAATTCGGTGCCCTGGGATATCTGGCAGATGCTCTTGCGAGGTTTTGTCCTATGGCATGTAATTTGCTCTTGGGAGATCTGGATAGGATGAAAAAGGCCTCAGATGCTTCAGCCAGGTTTTGCCATGACCACATGTAATTTGCTCCTGGGAGATCTAGACAGGATGAAAAAGGCCTCAGATGCTTCAGCCAGGTTTTGTGGTGAGATCACATGTAATGTACTCCTGGGAGATCTGACAGGTAGAACCGTGTGCTCGTAACAGCCTGGGATGCTTCAGCCAGGTTTTGTGATGGGTCACATGTAATGTGCTCATGGGAGATCCTACAGGTAGAGCTGTGTGCTCGTAATAGCCTGGGATGCTGCAGCCAGGTTTGTGACGCACATAATAAGTCCTGAGGATTCCACAGTATGGCCAATAATGATGAAGACCTGCAGGTGGTGGGCTTACATCTAGTATGAAAAAGGACTGGCTCTGTAGAACTTCCTATGACGAGTAGAGTCAGAGATTGGTTGAGATAGCAGCAGCAGTGACGATGATGATGACGATGATCCAGAGAAGAAGACTTGTTTAACGGATCTGTGTCGAGAAATACCTTCCTAGTTAAGAGGGAGTGTTGATGTATATGTAACTTCGGAATGTATTTCATCTGTGTATTATATATATATTCATTGTACCCTTATAAGAGATGTGTTATTCCTCTATAAGGAAGTGTCATCATGTGGATTGACAAGTGTCGCAAGTGTGTGTACTTGCTGATGGGTTATTAGACCACCATGTGGGGTCGATCCTGAATTATATATAATATAATGTGGATGTATCTAGATAGACAAGTCGGCCCCATAAGGTCACTGGGAAAAAAGGTTAGTATAAATAGAGATCGAAGATCTCTATTTTACTCATTCGGAAAAGCAACTCACTCTCACTTGAAAAGTGGTGCACTAGTGAGGAGGAGGATAATCTGCTATCAGGAGACTATCTTAGTGTTATTTGGTTGTACTTTTGTTTGAGCCATTGCTCTCTCTATCTCTGAGGAAGTTGTGGGGTTTTTCACCTTAGGGTTTTCCCCACGGAAACTCTGTGTCTCTTGTCTTCATGCTTTTGATTCTTGTGATGCTTGTCATATTGTGATTGTCATGCATTGATATACTGTAGATGTTATTCTCTCAGCAAAGATCCTAGAGTATTGTGAATTAATGCTCAAAATTTAACAATGATTAAGTAGTTAGGGAAATAATGAAAGAGAATATTAAGCTCCTTTGTACCACTAGGTGAGTTGTGCACATGGCATGGATGTGATATCCTGTCCATTGAAATTTTATTTTAATGTTCAGGTTTTGTTACTCGATAGTTCCATTAAATGGGGAAATCAATCAATTGAAAATACCAAAAAACAAAGGCAATCTAACTTCAAATCAATCAATTGAAAAGACTAAAAAACAAAGGCAATCTAACTTCAGATCAATCAATTGAAAAGACCAAAAAACAAAGGCAATCTAACTTCAGATCAATCAATTGAAAAGACCAAAAAACAAAGGCAATCTAACTTCAGAACATGGACAACCTGTCAACAGACCTGTCAGTTAAAATGAGGAGTTCATTAATAACCGAAAAGACCTTTCAGTTAAAATGAGGAGCTCATTAATAACCGAACTAAGAGTACCTCTCCAAAACCTTGTAACCTATTAACAATTATGTGCATCAAATCACTTGTCAATCATTGTTGTCAATCACATATTAACTCTGATGGAACACACTGCTCAACAATTAATTGGTAAACGTTATCTATGATCTCTTGGGGTATATGAAGACCACCATTATTTTCTTGATCCTTGAGCCCTAACCCGACTGACACTTCCTATTTTGCATGAGTAAATTAATTCCTTAGCAATTACGGCATTTTGGGTTTCTTTTAGCCTCTTAACAAGAACAAAACCTCAGCTCTGTGCAAATTAATACTCCAAATAAAATATCTTGATAGGTAAGAGAATATTAATGGAGGTAGAGAGCATCCACCAATCAATGATAAAAAACACATATGCGTTTTATCTTTAGTAGCTTGGAACGAGAGTAAAAAAGAGTTTACCAAGTTAGTGGATAGGCTTTGGGAGAAACCCCATCTAAAAGAAAAAGATCATGGTAATTATTGGCCCCTCCAAAGAGGTTTAGTGTAAGTGTGGCAAAAGGACTACGCTTAGCCTACACTTTGTGAATGGTTGTGGATAATGAGGTCAGATTATTGGAGGTTCAAGGGCTAGTCCAAAGGAGGTATTAGGATGATGAGGTTACCAAGTTAGGACGCCTTTCTTCTTGCATCTGCATGATCAAACTCAATGGGAAGAACAGGGTAAACAACAACTGTAGGCCCTCTATACGGATATGTCAATTTAAAAAAAAAATTACATATACATTGGTCTTGGAACACCATACACTTTCTCTCTCTATAACCAACCTTCCCCCCTTTGTCAATCTAACACATCCACATACCCTCTCTCCGTCCCTCTTTATCTAACCATCATTATTTATCTCCTTCACCACCCCTCTACCTCTATAACCATCCCTCAACCCTCTCTCTCTCTCCCCCTTCCATCTCTCTCCCTTCCCTCTCTCTCCCTTCTTGCTTCTCCCCTACCTCCCTCTCTTTCTACCTCCATGTGTTCCATCATCTCACTCACTCCATACCTCACTTTATCCCCCTACCTCCTCTCTCCACCCCCTTCTCTCTCCCCCCATAATTCCTTCTCTCTCTTCCTCTGTCCCCCTCTCTGTCTAAATCCCCCCTCTTTCCTTATCTGGCCACTCCCCCTCGAACAAAATTACACACCTCTTGGTCTTGAAAAACCACACCCCCTCTCCCTGTATAACCAACCTTTCTCCCTTGTTACACCTAAATATTTCCACCTTAAGACTCAGTGTAAACCTCCCTAAAGTTCCCATGACTAAGAAATCCAACTGGAAGAGATGTTGATCTATTCCCATGAGCTTTAGATAGGTTGTCCCAGGTCACTCTTGTGCAACGTGGACCGTCGTAGGTTGTCTTAATGCAGAGTGAGACGATGTCAGTTATAATCGATAAGGGGAATCTTCAAGCCATTTCTCGAAGCTGTGTGATGTGGATCTCTATCCCTAACCTATAGGGGGAGCTAGAGTTTGGTTCCCTAGTCCTTTGGGAGGATCCCTTAGTCCTCTCCGACTATATCTCAACCTACCCTATCCTCTTAGTCCTATATATATGAATCTCATTCCCATTCCAAAGGGAGGAAGTCTATTGCACTTGCATGCTGGTGAAATTAGCTTAGGATATCTCTACTCATCTCTTGGGAGACCTATACTTCCTTTGGAGGCTTTGGCATTGGCTTGTTAGAGGAGGACTGCGACATTAAGATTTGGTTGTAATCATATCTCTTTTGTACTTCCCTCTTTTAATACATTAATATAAACTCTTTCCATCAAATGTTGTTGTATTAATAACATTTGTGTAGTTTACATGCTTAATCGTTTACTTAGATCTGTTACTGTTTAGAAGCGTTTTACTGCTTGTATCGTTTCTGTATGTCTTGATAGGTCCTGCAGCTGGGATCTGATGACCGTGGAGCTTGGAGCGACTACAAGGAGAAAGATATATAATATTGAGGTAAGACATCTAATCACTCGATCTTTAACTAGATCTAGGAAAGCAGTTTCATATTCTGTCCCACTTGTTCTAGATTCACGTTGAACTAGGGAGATCACGCCTTAAGTCCGCTTTTGGTAGATTGTCCAGTAACAAGTTTGGCAACCATACTATGGATTTACATGCATTGTTTTGATTTTTGCAGTTTGAAAGTCATTTTCTCTAATTTCTTTTGTGAGCCATTTCTTTTGCCTCCTGATCCTTTTTCACCATCAAATATTCTTGTTGAACAGATTGTTAGCTTTCTCTTAGTCTGTGTGTATGATTGTCAAACCTTTTGATTTCTCATTGTTGGAGATCTTTTTTATTTTTGCATTGGGATTTCGCCCGACGCACCTGTGTAATATAGCCAGAGCGATGACCTCTCATGGGTGCAATTTGTTGCTCTGTAACCTGCGCCATCGACGCTCAACTCAGTTTCACATCCTGCGACGTCATCGCAGAAGATCTGTTTGCTACCTGCGACGGGCACTCTGAGTCTGACCACAGGCTGCATCGAGCAGTCAAGCCTAGGGCTTGGGTCATCCCCTCTCCATTTTTGAGTTTGGCTTGGTTTGCAAACCTTCTCTGTGCTGCATCTTCCAGCCAGAGACCTTTTTGATTTTGTGTTGGTAGTGTTTGGGTTGTTTGGATTGTTTTTGGGTTCCATTTTGGACAAGTTTGAGACTTGCTAGTGGCGGACACTTTTAGTCTCCCCCACCTTCATCCACTTGACCTTGATTTCCCTCCTCTCCTCACCTGATCTAATATTTGCATTGGATCTGATCCCATACCTATTTTGCATATGTCATTTAAGCTTTGCTTGTATCTGGTTGTTTTTTTGGGTGTTTTGTGTGTTTTCGATTCATTAGAGTGCTTGTCATTTCTTTGAGAATTTCTGGGTAATCAGAGTGCTGCATGTAGTTTTTCTTTTCGGTCATTTATAATTAAAAATCATTTTTGTTATCAAGTTGTAGTCTTGGCATATCATTGGAAAAATTAAAGTGCTTCATTTTTACTGTTTTCAAGTGCATTTGAAAATTGTTGTAGAAATCGGTTCACGCATTGGAATTCATCATAGATCTTTTTGGAAAATTTGGAAAAAGAGTTCATCATTTGTATTTGTATTTTTCTCGAACTATGAGCCATTCATTTTCTTGAAAAATACGAAACATAGTCAATTTTTTTTCAAAAAGTCATTCCGTGTTTGAAAAGTTATATGTACTTTTGATTTTCATGCTTTTAGGTTTCCATAGTGAAATTTGAAAAGCTAGAGTGCTCTAGATAGAAATTCTCTCTTTTTCGTCATCTTTGATCTCATACTCGATTGAAAAAGATAAAAAGAACATGCTTAGATTTGGTTTTGATGCTTGTTGATTTTCATATTTTGCTTGGAAAAACGAAAAGAGTACTTTCATTGTCAAATTTGGTAGGATTGATATTTGTTGAATTTTTGTTGTTTTGGTAAAACCACTTGGAAAATATTTCTCTCTCCCATATATAGATTTCATCAAAAGAAGTACACTTTTTCATGTAGTTAGGGCTTGCATTATGCTTACGTTTATGTACTCACCTCATGCATTCACCTAACCGTCCAGATAAAATTAACGGTAGAACTAGGGTAAAATATTTAGTAACTTGTGTGTTCAGTTAGAGATGTGTTTCAACGTCGTAAAATTTGGCAGCTATCGTTACTGTCAGCACTGTATTCCAGGGGTATTGTAGTATTCCACATACCAACCGGTATATCGAAGCTCTCTCATGTACCAACCAGTATATCGAAGGCTCTTTCACGTACCTTAGGGTATATCGAAAGGCACTTCATGTACTTGGCATATAACGAAAGGTGTTTCACGTACTCGGTAGTATATAGGAAGTTCTCTTTCCGTACGGTTGTGCATTAGACAACACCACTACATATTTGAGCTCCCACGTACATTGTGTATATAGGGAGACACCATTAGGATTCCTGAAACCAACTGAGCTATCCATTTGGTCGTCTTGGCAGAGCAATACAACGACAACAACACTCGGGGAGATTACGACACACGTGTTGTTCAGGTAGTCGAGTATTCAGGCAAGCGTACGGTCCCAATCCTCCTTGTCGCGTTTTACTGTTGGACCCTGCGGTATATAGCGATTTGCAAAGCCTTGACAATCCTATGAGGTTCTAGACTTTTGAATCCACTCCTATCACATAAGTTTGCTTGTGGCCTTAGTTTGTGTAGTTTTTTCTGGACTACTTTTCTTTTGTTTAGAATACCTTTAGGATAAACTCTGGTTCAGTCACTCTGGCTGATTTTCCTTGGAGAAGGTCCCGCATAATTTTGAACTTACCACCCGAATATCCCCTTAATTAGTAGGTAATTTCGAGGGTAAGAATGGACCCACACGTCACGTTCGTGTCCCCTGAAGTGGAAAACCCTTCTTTGAACATTGGAGCACACTTTTTTCCTCCAACCCCTCTAGACTCACCCACCTCCAATCCGTCACGGGATGAAGAGGTGGGAACATCCACTTCACAAAGCGTAACTCTTCTGGAGGTATTACCGGGAGAACCTAGATCTTTAGGATGGTTAAATTCATCCTAGGACAACTTTGTATCAGCTGCATTTGGTCCAGCTGCACCTTTTTGGGAAACCTCTCTAGGTCAACAAGTGGCTCATTTTGACACTACATCCCCAAACCCTTGGCCCACTCCCAAAGAGCTTTTCGGACCCCTTCATGCTCGCTTGTAACAATTACGTTCCAAGGGCGATCAACTTCGAAGACAAAGTTTTTCACGGAGGGTTGAAGTCACGGAGGTACCCACATATCGACAGATCCCGATTCACACTTTCTCTTATGACTCACTGGAACCATCCATCCACAATGTGCCCACTTATGAACCTGGTCAACCCTCGCTTCCTGCAGGTACACCCCTTAGACAGGATACCGGTTCTATACCTCAAATGACTCAACCTGTTGAAGCACAGCAGTCCAACACCCCTCTCACTAGTACAAGAACATTACCCACTCCTAACCCACCCCAAAAACTCACGGGGAGAATACTCTTTACCCCCTAATTTTCTTCAGAGTAATGTTACCCATGCAGTAGGTAACCAACAACCCATGTTGGGTCAACCATTGATTAGTGGTCAGCATGTTACTACTGGGGGACAACCCCCATCTCCAAACCATAATACAGGAGGAGGAGTTCCCATTGGTCCTTCCGTTGGAACTTTCCTACCCACTGGAGCATCCACCATGGGATTATATCATGTTGGGGGACCATCCCATTCAAACCACCTACCATGGATTCAAGCATATCCAAGTTATCTTAACCTTGTGCCGGAACAATTCAATCACAAAAACGCACTCTACGGGATACCTTATCCCAGGAATCCATATAGTCTATGGGGGCACCAAAATGCTTTACAGAATGGACCCCCACCAACCATCCCTCAGGTACCAACATCCATGTTTGGTCCACCTCCCCCTCCCTCTGAAGGCGACGGTCCCCCATTCAATTCTGGAGGAGGGGGACCTCTACCTTCTGGTCGAGGCCCACCTCATTTTGGCAATAATGGCCCACCCCCCTCTGGTGGCAGAGGAGGAGGCCCTACCCCTCCTGATGGAGGCAGAAGGCCACCTCCTCCTAGTGGAGGAGGAACCACCTTATTATGGTAGAGGACCACCTTATTATGGTCGAGGTGGCGGCGGAGGACCCTACCCTTATGGTGGTGGAGGCGGCGGAGGCCTCCATCCCTCTAGCGGAGGAGGTGGTGCACCACCCCCTCCAGGTAGAGGCAATGGAGGACCACCTTATCTTGGTGGCGGTGGCGGACCTACACCCCCTCCCGGTGGTGGTAGTGTACCCCCACCCCCTTCCGGTAGTGGCGACGAACCTCCACCCCCCGGCAGTGGTGACGGACCCCCACCCTATGGTAATGGACCACCTTATTATGGTGGCGGACCTACATATGGTCTGGGCGATATACCCACTTACGACCAATTTCCTCCGAGAACACCCTACAATTAGTCAATACAAGGTCCCACTGGTCCATATATGCCTTATCAGTACTATCAGTACCCATAGCTACATCAACAGCTGCCCTTTTTGGCTACCTTGGACCTACCTGACCTATCTCACTTGACGAATGACCCCATCTTCCATGGACATATTTGGCCATTGATTCCAGTCAAGTTACCATCAGATATTCCCAAATTTGATGGAAAACCTAGTGAAGATCCAAAAAATCATGTGATGACATACCACTTATGGTGTTCATCCAACTCCTTGATGGGCGACTCGATCTGTCTTATGTTCATTGAACTCCTTGATGGACGAATCGATCCATCTTAGGTTGTTCCAACAGACTCCCACTGGCCCAGCTTCCAAGTGGTACATTGAGTTACCACCCAACTCCTTTCCAGATTTTCATTCTCTTGCTATGTCTTTTTTGACCCACTTCCATATTCCCATTCTCTATGAGACTGGTACGGACTTATTGACCTCTCTTTGCCAAAATACTACAACTCATATCTCAGACCATATCCATGAGTGGCGACGAAGGCGACGTCTCATTAAGACTCGTATTCCCGACCAATTCTTAGCCGACTGGTTCACAAAGTCTCTTTTACCTGTCGTAGCTTGAGACGTGGCCATGGGAGGGGCCGTCACAGTGGAACAAGTTATTTCCCGTGCCCATTACTTAGACTTGTTCTATGCTCAATCCGACATGTTATATGAAATTGTTCCTGACGCACCCCACCCTACGTATGACCCAGAAAAACCACCCAAGGGACCTCAAGCCGATGGAATCATTGGTTCCCTTACCATCCAGCCTCCTACTCAAATTGGTGGATCATCGAACCCTTAAGGCTCTTCCCCATCTCCACCACAAGTTGGAAACAACACCGTGAAATCATCCACTCCTTCCTCCACCGGAGAAGTGAATTTTGTTCAATCATCTTCACCTCAGAAAAAAGGTGGTAAGAATAAGAACAAAGGTAAGCCTAAGAAACCTTCTAACCCGCAAGAGAATAAGAGCACCCCTAAAGACGCCAACCAGAAGAGGAAGTTGAAGTATCCTTGTTTGTTGTGCAGTGGTGACCATTTCTCTAAGGAATGTCCTCACCGAGATGAAGTACAAAATTTTCTCAACGGAAAAAATACTCCCGTAGTTCTCACTGATCCCTTCCCTACTCAAAATCAACAACTAACTGCTCAAACCTCTCCTTCACACGGAGAGGCATCCTCTACCGCGCATGTTCTCATGATGCGTAGTGAGACGGTAAACTTGAATACACGATCGGGTTCATATGACTCAGTCCTGTCGAAGCAACCCATTGGAAGTAATACTGAAAAAAACTTCTACTTCTATGCCCGATGTCACCATACCATAGTCCTCTCTCACTATTAAGAATCCTTCTTTAGAATTAGTTTTGCGTCCGCCCAAGAGCATGATTTATAAACCCATTTTCAATCCCAATGCTCGGGTAGCTTAGAATTACAATATTGTATAGTACTTGGCACAAGCTCCTTGTGCCATGTTGACGCTGGAGGTTTTGCAGAACTGTCCCAATCAATGCAAGACTCTCCTTTCTTTTATCAGTGCAGTAGACCCAATTTCCTCGAATACAATCATGTTTCGACTGGAGTACTTTAAGCCGAGGCTTTCCCACCAACTTTCATTTCAAGTTTCTACCAACGTTGTTGGGAAGATAGTCCATCGTACTGTACTAGACGAAGGGGCTTCTACCTCGGTCATGTCATTGTCATTTTGGAGAGCCATTGGTTCTCCCGAACTGAACCGTTCTCCCACCAGCTTGAAAGCATTTGACAGTCGTGGCTTTCAACCCCATGGGCTATTACAAGCCTTAGCAATCGAGTTGGCGGGTAAGACCGAAACCATTAACGTGGAAGTAGTCGCAGCCCCTTTAGATTACAGTCTCTTGCTTGGTTGTAATTGGTTTTACGCCATGACTGCGGTCGCCTCATCTGTCTTTCGCATAGTGCAATTCCCCCACCAGGGTCGAATTATCACTATCGACCAACTGCACTTTTTCACTTTGGAAACTGCTACTCATCCTGGCAATAATGTCCCATTGCTTGGACAATATTCACAGTTGTATGAGAGAGTGGGGGTCGGCCTCATAAAAGAATCATCTCTTAAGGGAATATTTCCATCCTCGGAGTCCCCTAATCATGTTTCCATGGTGAACATGATCTCCTCTAGGATTTCATCTTTTCCCAACTCTAGCGATCAATGGCTTGTACCTGATGAAGCCACTATGCTCCTGTTTGGAGACTCTATGCCTCTTTCATCCACTGAAATCACTTACAAGGATATCCAGTCAACACCCGAGGACCACTTATCTGTGGCCTCCACATCCTATTCTCTACACCGGATGTCATCCCCACCCGATCCTCTGCTCCGGACTCTTCATTCCGACGAGTCCATTATGGAAATAATGAGTGCGGATGACCCCCCGTGGAAAGACCTCCACCATAGATCGTCTTTCCTTCCTCCATTGGATTATGTGGAGAACAACATTTCCACCATTTTTACACCGAATGTCTACCCCCAATCCCCAATACTCACATGTCGTACGGACACCGAGGGAAACCTGGAGAACATTGAACCTACCATTTCGGTTGACATTTCGGTTACTCTTGGTGTCGTGGAACACATTCGTTTAGGCCAAAAGTATTCCCTTGAAGAGATTACTACTTTCACGGCCTTATTCAAGCAATTTTGAGATGTGTTTGCTTGGACCTATGAGGAGATTCCTGGGATAGACCCCGCTATTGTTTCACATGAAATTAAAACCTATCCCGACATCAGTCCAGTCTGCCAAAAGTTGCGACTGGTACACCCTCGAAAGACTGCAGCAATCAAGGCAGAAATTGAGAAGCTCTTGAAGCCTGGCTTTATATACCATGTTCCATTAACAGAATGGGTCTCAAATGTCGTCCTTGTAGCTAAGAAGCAGGGTACCATTCACGTCTGCGTCAATTATCGGGATCTCAACAAGGCTTGTCCTAAGGACAATTACCCGACTCCCTTTATCGATCAAATCATTGACAATTGTGCTGGAAGTGTCATCTTCTCTTTTATGGATGGCTTTTCCGTTTACAACCAGATTGAGATCCACTCCGCCGACCAACACAAGACGACATTCATCTGCCCTTTGTAATGTCCCCTTCTACCCTTTTAAATGCAGGGAAGGAAAGGTTAACAACACACCGGAATTTTTACAGATTCAGCCTCATTCATTACTAAGAAATGCATGGATAATTTAAAACTTCTTGTGTGCAGACTCATACTTCAAATAAACACAATGGAATAAATATACTAGCAAGCACACAAACAGTAATGCCTAACACATATATATATATCACAGCAGAGGATGATTCAACATATAGAGACTCAATCTCATTACAATGCCATGCATAGACTCCAAATTAAGATAATCAATTCATTTCATTAAACATGGACAATTTGACATATTGCAGAACACAAAATGCAAACAATTTGTAATACACGGAACACTTGTCTTGAAAAGTAGATGCCCAACGACTGGCTACGTGAGAGCAACGTTCCACCCAACCATAGATCTCTGTCCAGCCTGTATTCTTTCAGCTGAGAGATCACCCCCGAGCTAGGCTGTGTATCCACTAAGGAGGAACTAGATGGCTCACTCACAGTCAGGGTTTCACTCAGACAGCCATGCTAAGCCAACATACAGTTGGGGTTTTTAAGCATGCAATAGGAAATGGGGAAGGATGCTAGTCCACTGAGCTCAATCCCAGAGCTAGGTCCACATCAAGCTAGACTCAAACGATCCCAGCCTCCATTCGAACATCCACACTTGGATTTCTCACAGCTATGTTCAACAAATAACCCAAATCCGTCACTGGTTTTTCTGGGCAGTTAAACTGGGTTTTCCCATGGATTTTGGGGTAGCTATTGCTCCCAAATTTTCCCCAAGGCTCATACCAACGGATCCCCCATTGGATTTCACTGTCCAATACCCATTCTGGGCGTTTTTGGCTTCCCAAAACGTGGGTTCATTCCAAGTTGCGATTTTTGGTTTTCTCACTGTTGAGAGCTCGTTCTTGGATGGGGAATGATGATGGGTTCTTCCACCATGGAATGGGGATGAGGAAGAAGCAACTTCCAAGAGGTAGAGTGACTTGTGGGACAAGTAAACAGGGCCCATACCTACCCATACGAATTTCAGGGTTGCCCATCCTCCATTAAAGCCATTGACTTAATTCTTCAACCACTTTTTTACGACAGGAATAAATGTTATCTAGAAAAGTCAAATGGGTTCTCATAATGACATATGGAAACCTATGGTTCACTCCCTTAGCCCCCTCACCACTCCCTAGTGGATACACATGGCCCCCTTCTCATTCGTTGCCTCCGTAGCCAGTTTTGGTATTTTATATTGCATGATGTTTATTTACATCCTTTACAATTTCCATGGCTTGAGAGCACATGGGCAGCAAAATATCAAGCGTGTCTAACTTAAATAAAATCCGAGCATAAACTAGCGGAGCCTTGGCCTTGAGCTCCACGCTAGGGAAACATACAACGTGTGTATACAATATTTACATTAGAAGCCAATATTTCCTAAGGGTCAAAATTGGGGGTATTACATTCCCCTCCCCCTTAGAACAACACCGTCCCCGGTGTTCCAAGACTTAGGCATACATATACAATTTACACCTGTCCAAAACTTCAAAAACTTTGCAGATCTGCGCTGCATTCTGTTCTTTACTTTGAACTTTCAGGACCAAGTCCTTTGATTTTCACGAGCTGCTCCTGCTGATTCGGATCTTCCAGCTCATCCATAAGTCTGAAAAATTTATGGCTGCTACCCTCTTGAGGTCCTCTTGTTGGGCAGTTGCGGAGGCAATGATCCCCTCCACATTTCCAACACTTCACTGGTTGCTTCATCTTTACCTGCTCAATTTCCTTTGAGTCTTCCCACTTGGAGCATTTCTTAACCAGATGATTGGATGAATGCTTCTTCATTGACCCACTTTTCTTTCCCTTGCTAATTGCTTTCATAATGCTTTTTACCTCTATCTACAGACGAATAGAGTCCTGCAAGACCTTGTGGTTCATCTTGTTCTGTTGCTTTTGCATCTTGAGCATCTCTCCAAAATTTTCTTGGGTCTTGGCAATTGTTTGAAGAAGACTTCCAGCCAATTCTAATAGCCCTTCGTCTGTCGCCATGGTCAATGGAAACAACTGACCACACTTTGCTCACTAGCAACACTTGCCTGCACCAGCTGCAACCAATTGATTCAATTTCCACTTGTGAAATTCATCATTACAATTCTCGTTAGGCCAAGCATAACCCAAACATTAAAAATCAGTCAATGGTTTTTCCCCAGTTGACATGGATAGTCCATGCTTTACTCATGAGACTTCCACACTTTTTATGCTTTCCCAACATACACATGAATTCCTTCATGTTCATCCATTCACAGGAAATTCATTAATTAGCATTCACAATTCACTTTAATCAAATAAACACACTTTTACTTCCAGTCATGCATGCATTCAGCGATTTTCTAATTCTATAAATGCATCAATAAAAAGGAAAGAGAGAGAGTAGTAAGAGTTTTCTCCTCTTAGTCTTGTTCCATTCTGGAACCCACACCACCATTGTGGTTTTCATGCTCCTGTCCTCTTTCACTTCACGTGAATGCTCTACCTGCCCTTCTTGGCTATGACACATAGTGTCTATGGTCTATTCCAGATCTCTCAACCATGGAGTTCCTCCACTTGGTTGGTCTAACTCTTGGCTGCTAGGACTCACACAGTTCCACTAGCCTCATCTTTCATTACTGCTCATGCTGAGCTCTTTAGGGTGGTTACATGTCCACACGCATCCTTGAGATGCTTTCATAGTCATTGCTTCCAGCAATACCTACACTCAAACATTGAATTAATTCACATGTTTAGTTTATTTTCATAGGAAATCATAACCAAATCATATACACATGTATATTCATAAGCAAGAAATTACAAGATAACCAAATACTTATCTGCACTAGATGTCTTCACTTTATTCCATAGGGTCCTTCTTTGCTTTACAAGCCTTGGAATCGCCTATGGATTTGGGTGTTTGGCCAGCGCGCAGGCTGCCCCTCAACATCAAATAGTCTTGTATGTTTGTCCAGCACGCAGGCTGCTCCACAACATCAAATAACCTTGTATGTTTGGCCAGCACGCAGGCTGCTCCAAATCATCAACAATCTCGCATGTTTGGCCAGCACACAGGCTGCTCCAAATCATCAATAATCTTTCATGTTTGGCCAGCACGCAGGCTGCTCCAAATCATCAATAATATTTCCCAACCAGCCACTCTCTGGATTTACCAAGCAATTTATAGTTCTTTCAGGGTCCTTGCTTCCTATATGACCAAGGTTTCCAACAAATAAACAATAGTGCATCAGCTTAACTGTTACAAGACTTATACTTGTAATCTTCATTATTCCAAACAAGAAATAAATGAAATTGAATACTTATCTGTATTGTGCATTTCTTCTCTGGTCCACAGGGTCCTGCTTTTACTTTATAAGCCTTGGGATCCTCCTGCGGACTAGGATGTTTGGCCAGCATGCAAGCTACTCCAAATAATCAAATAATTAATGCCCTACCAGTACACCTTCACGCCGACTGGGTTTACCAAGCATTTGGTGGTGCCCAACCAGTCCCATACCTGGTTGGCCCTCTCCATTGTCGAGCCAGCACATACGTCTAGGTCATCGGCCAATGGAAGGTAACTGCGCCACCGACCATTACAGGTCAAGGCTCCACTACTCTGCCTTAGGCTTACATCATCCTTTCACATGTATCACAATCCCTCAATGCGCATAACAATTCTTCACCCACACAAGGGTGGCACTTCTTCTCTTGTGTAAGCCGGCGGTTCCATTTAGGAATTCTTTAGGTGATTTTCTTAACTGCAGGCTATCATGGCCCCATGATACCCACTCACCCTTCACAAAGGTTACCACTGCTCATACAGTCCTCTTGAGTATTCTTTTCTTCACTTTTCCCTTTAATGTGCAGCACTGAATTTCATATGTATAATCTGTCAACACAAAATGGATAGCAAGCTCATTAGTATTGCTGTTCTAGAACCGTAAACATATTTCATAACATCCACTATCCAACCTTGAAATACCAGGAATGCGTCCATTCCCTTAAGGCGTAGTCAATATTGGCATCCCTAACATAGCTCAGTACCAGAAAGGCGTGCACTCCTTACTGATGTGAACTATGAAGGTCCTAATCATACTTCAAGCAGTCCGCCATAATGAAAATAAAATTAAAACATGCTCTGCATATTAACTCTAATAATTAGACATGCATGTATGTATATATATATATATATCATTCAGGGTTTATGGAACACTTATCCATTTTGCAGATGTTATTTCTCTTCTTTAATGAGGAATGGAGGCTCCTTCTCTGAGTTGACAGTCCCTTGGTTTGCCATCCCAATTCCTTTTGATGTTACATAACCTTCATATGTCTTACTGACATAATATTCACCATCCCACTCATATTGTTTACCAATAGTGCAGATGAGACATTAATAATGTCTTATGGCATTTCACCTGAAACCCATTTTCAAATCATGGAATCCCTTCCCATGAAGTTTGGCTTCTGCAGGACCTCTCTATTGGTCTTACTGCAATGTGTCTCCCTAGCACACTTATTAAACAACCAAACAGTCAGCAACATTTAACAATACAATTCAAATCCGATTTTTCCATAACCAATCCATGGCACTAATAATTAAATTCAGTATGAATTTGCAACTCTGTTTACTACAGAAATTGGTTTTCTCATCGACGAGGCTATCCTCATATTGTTTGGCTCTTGTAAGTGACACCACTTTGCCCGTTATGGTCTTATGCCCGCTGCTATACATGAGCATCCACTTACAACATGTCCTCCTGACACATTTTCATATAAGCCAAACAGTCATTAGCAATTATTAGCAAAATTTCAAATCCGAAACATTTACAAATCTCAGATTTACAACTGTTCTTACTAACAGAACTTAGAGTTCTCAACCATGAGATTCCTTCTCATAAGCTCTAGATCAAATTTTCAAATCTGTTCCTCACAGAAATTTGATTTGCAACCGTGATATTATTCTCATGAGAATGTTTTCAGATTTGTTTCATGCATACTTTACAACCATGAGAACCTTCTCATAACCTTTGGCTTCTGCATACGGTAGATCCCAGTCTCTACTATGGACTTATCCTCATTTCCATATGTAAGACCTTCCTACCGGAAATTGAAACTTCAATCAGCCAAACACTTCGTAAGTATCTATGCATATAATGTTTTATTACTGTAACAGTTACTGAAACATTTTCAGAATTATAACATTCCATAATTCAAAATTTTCGGCAGTTAATATATCAATATCACCCAAAACTTATCTACTCCACGTGCATCATCCCTGTGCATTCATACAATGCATCACAAGATTTATAAAATTTCTTAATGCACATCTACTCAATGCTACCTTGCATTATTTCATGAGTGCTATGCATTCAAGCATATTATGATCGAAACATGACTATCTCATATAACTTATATTACCATAATCAGGACCACCAGTCCTCACTTGCTTTGGTTATTAAGCACATAACCAACATATACATGGCATGATATAAATTCATATGAATGCATTGAGATTTCTAAACAGTCATAGGGTGTAAGGATCATTTCCTTCTCTTACCCACACCTTACCAAACTTGGTAGGTTAACAGTCCCAATCGATATTCAATATCACATGCAAGCTAACTCAATCATAGCTCAAACATAGTTGAAGAGATCTTATCAAATCCTCTTTCAACATTCATGCAATTTGGCACCAATAATCATTACCTGCATGGTTACCATTAACATCGCTTGATGTTACCTAATCAGTTGGCCTCTTACCAAGGCTGTTCAGTCCTTTTTCCAACTTTATGATCCTAGATTTGTTGCACCATCCTTTCTGCATAAGGTTGTTGGCTTCATGCAACAACATCCTCAGCACGTTTAGCCATGCTCTTTGTTATCTTTGGTCCTACAACCAATACCAACATCAATAGTGATTATCAACCACAATATTCTCCATTAGTAGTTTCATTGCATATGTAGACTTCATTATTTTACCAATATGCAATATCCCATTTATGCACAAGCATTTCCATATGCACTATGCAATATTTGTTAAGATGCTATCTAGTGCATATACATCTATGTAATCCCTTACATTTTTATGCCATATGACAATTTCATAATTATAATTATGATAACAAACAAGGTTTTAAAGAATTCTTCCCTTTTCGATCCCTCATCGTAACATGGAATTCCTCTTCCATATCATGCAATTGTAGAAATTGCCCATATTGACAACAAAATTTGTTTGTCAAAACAACCGCTGGCACTCTTCTGTACTAAATATCTATGATATATGTAGACCTTGTTCAAACTCTGGTCATGCATAATTGTTC
The DNA here is from genome assembly GCA_027924585.1 of Larix kaempferi. NCBI lineage: Eukaryota > Viridiplantae > Streptophyta > Pinopsida > Pinales > Pinaceae > Larix > Larix kaempferi. The sequence goes on along the minus strand of BSBM01000223.1, from coordinate 21,842,425 downwards.
CCTGCTGGACAAGCTTTCCAATGCCTATCTTCATGCTCCATTCCGACATTGGGTGCGGGAACTGATCTCTTCAAAAATGACAACTTTCACTCCAATTCTGCACATTTTACACAGTTGCATTTTGGTCCATACTGCCAACTTTTGCCACCCGTGGAAGAAAATATGTGAGGAATCACAAAAACTTTTATATCGGGCAAAGTTAGTCCATATAACAAGGAACACTCATCAATTCACGGATTTCAATTCCGATGCACCATTCATCTTCCATGAATTTCTGGGTTTTACTACTTCTCACTTTTCACATTTTTCCAAAATTCCAAATTTTGGGCCAAAAATGGCTCTCTCCCAAACGGTGCATTTCTGGGAAATCTTCGTCTAACGGAAACTGTCTGTCTTAATGAGAATATGAAATGTCTAGTTCAGTAATTTTTTTGATTCTCACATCTAGGGTCACTTTTACTGTACATCAGCTTTCCAAAATCCCGAAAAAGTGGCCCGGAACAGTGCTTTTTGGCCTTCTTGATCACCCCGACTTCACATCCCTTGGAGTTTGGCTCCAAGATTCTGAACTTAACATCGTGCCTGCTTCATGGCTGCGCCTGATCAATTTCAGCTCAAACCGACCTTCCGTCAAGCCTCGGGACTCCGTCCTTCAAAAGTCACTATTATCCATTTTCTGTCAAATCGGAGTGTAATGGGCTTGAGGTCTTCACTGGTTCTTTCATGGCCTTCGTCAATGGCCTTCGAGCCCCACAGGAATCATCCCATTCTAAGCCCGGATGCTCCCTCTATCCAAAAATTGAGTTTTGGTCACTTTACTCTTTTTTTTTTTTTTAATCTCGCCGCCGTTGCTGGATGGTTCGCTAAACGCTCTCGCAATTGCGGAGCCATTTGGCGAACGCTCCCGCAATTGCGGAGCCATTCGGCGAACGCTCCTGCAATTGCGGAGCCATTTGGCGAATGCTCCCGCAATTGCGGAGCGATTCGCCGAACGCTCCCGCAATCGCGGAGCAATTCGCCGAATGCTTCCGCAGTTGCGGAGCGATTCGGCGAATGCTCCTGCAGTTACGGAGCCATTTGCGGAATGCTTCCGTAGTTTCGGGAAGATTCGCGGAACTCTTCCGCAAATTTCGGAAGAGAATCCCTTCCGCAATTTCGGAAGAGAATTCCTTCCGCAAATTTCGGAAGAGAATTCCTTCCGAAAACTTCTTTTTGACGCCGAACACTTAGAAAAATTTTCGTTTTTTCGGAGCATTTCGCCGAATTTTTCCGCGTTGCAGGACAACTCGTGGAATCCTTCCGCAAATTTCGGAAGAGAATTCCTTCTGCAAATTTCAGAAGGGAATTCCTTCCGCAAATTTCGGGGCGACTTCCTGAACTCTTCCACGTTGCGGAAAAACTTGCGGAATGCTTCCGCAGTTTCGGAGCAATACGCCGAATGCTTCCGCAGTTGCGGAAGTCATTCGGGAATTCTTTTCGAAACAGTCTTAAACAAAATTTTTCAAAAACATACTTAGGAAAAATTTGAAATCCTATTTGTAACAAAAACAGTATTTCAAGAAAAAAAAATGCACCTCTTCATGTTAAGCATGAAACAACAAAACAATAAAATCAGTATAAGATGGCAGAGGTTGCCCCTCCTTCCTCTATTTCATAGGATGCAATCAATGCAAGCAGCTTGCAAAAATCCTCAAACAGTCATGAAAATGATTTCCCATTCCAACAAATAGAAGCCATGCAATCTTGAGGTTTCTTTAATGCATTTTAGTTCCAAATACAAAATGCATGTACACACAATCATTTATATCTCTGTGAAGGGCCCAACAGACGTAGTGTTGAACCTAGAGCTCTAATACCACTCTGTAATGTCCCCTTCTACCCTTTTAAATGCAGGGAAGGAAACATTAACAACACACCGGGATTTTTACAGACTCAGCCTCATTCATTACTAAGAAATGCATGGATAATTTAAAACTTCTTGTGTGCAGACTCATACTTCAAATAAACACAGCGGAATAAATATACTAGCAAGCACACAAACAGTAATTCCTAACATATATATATATCACAGCAGAGGATGATTCAGCATATAGAGACTCAATCTCGTTACACTGCCATGTATAGATTCCAAATTAAGATAATCAATTCATTTCATTAAACATGGACAATTTGACATATTGCAGAACACAAAATGCAAACAATTTGTAATACACAGAACACTTATCTTGAAAAGTAGATGCCCAATGACTGGCTACGTGAGAGCAACATTCCACCCAACCATAGATCTCTGTCCAGCCTGTATTCTTTCCGCTGAGAGATCACCCCCGAGTTGGGCTGTGTATCCACTAAGGAGGAACTAGATGGCTCACTCACAGTCAGGGTTTCACTCAGACAGCCATGCTAAGCCAACATACAGTTGGGTTTTTCAAGCATGCCATAGGAAATGGGGAAGGATGCTAGTCCACTGAGCTCAATCCCAGAGCTAGGTCCGACTCAAACGATCCCAGCCTCCATTCGAACATCCACACTTGGATTTCTCACAGCTCTGTTCAACAAATAACCCAAATCCATCACTGGTTTTTCTGGGCAGTTAAACTGGGTTTTCCCATGGATTTTGGGGTAGCTATTGCTCCTAAATTCGCCCCAAGGATCATACCAACAGATCCCCTATTGGATTTCACTGTCCAATACCCATTCTGGGCGTTTTTGCCTTCCCAAAACGTGGGTTCATTCCATGTCGCGATTTCTGGTTTTCTCACTGTTGGGAGCTCGTTCTTGGATGGGGAATGATGATGGGTTCTTCCATCATGGAATGGGGATGAGGAAGAATCAACTTCCAAGAGGTAGAGTGACTTGTGGGACAAGTAAACAAGGCCCATACCTACCCATATGAATTTCAGGGTTGCCCATCCTCCATTAAAGCCATTGACTTAATTCTTCAACCACTTTCTTACAACAAGAATAAATGTTATCTAGAAAAGTCAAATGGGTTCTCATAATGACATATGGAAACCTATGGTTCACTCCCTTAGCCCCCTCACCACTCCATAGTGGAAACACGTGGCCCCCTTCTCATTCATTGCCTCCGTAGCCAGTTTTGGTATTTTATATTGCATGATGTTTATTTACATCCTTTACAATTTCGATGGCTTGAGAGCACATGGGCAGCAAAATATCAAGCGTGTCTAACTTAAATAAAATCCGAGCATAAACTAGCGGGGCCTTGGACTTGAGCTCCACGCTAGGGAAACATACAATGTGTGTATACAATATTTACATTAGAAGCCAATATTTCCTAAGGGTCAAAATTGGGGGTATTACACCCTTGGGGAACGTTTGCATATCGTAAACTTCCTTTTGGTCTTCGAAATGCTGGTGCCACATTCCAGTGGGCCATTTCATATGCCTTTCATGATGTGAAGGACTTTGTGGAACCCTATTTGGACGATCTCCCTGCCCATTCACGACAGCGCGAATTCCACATAGATCATCTGACGACCGTATTCCTCAGATGCAGGTATAACATCTGCTTGAACCCTCACAAGTGTATTTTTTGCGTCGATTTTGGAAGCCTCTTAGGTTTTATCATCTCGAAAGATGGGATCCGCATTGATCCCTTGAAGGTGGAAGCCATTGTCGCTCTCCCACCTCTCACTGATGTTACATAACTTCAAAGTTTGCAAGGGAAGGCAACTTATTTAAGGCATTTTGTCTGTAATTTTTCCCAGAAGACACAGGTTTATATGAGACTATTCAAGAAGGAAGTCCCATTCATATGGGATGATCAAGCACAACAATCCTTCGATAGCCTTAAATATGCTATCACCCATGCCCTTGTGCTCCAGCCGCCCAATTACTACTAAGATTATATTCTTTATCTTGTGGCCTCCACCACCATGATCACCATGGTCTTGGTATAGGAGGAACACAACGCCTATGAACATGTGATATATTACTTAAGTAAGGGCCTTATTGACGTCGAAACTCATTACTCACATGTTGAGAAGCTCGCTCTCGTGGCAGTCATTGCTGTCGAAAAGTTCTGCCATTACATATTGCTCCGCACCACCACCATTATTTTCGACTCAAACCCCATGTACCATGTTTTGACACGTCAAGTATGTTGATGTATTTGTAAATTCGGAATATATTCACTTGTATATTGTATTTATTACATTTGTACTTTATTGTATCCCCAACGGAGATGTATTATTCCTTCGATTGGGAGTGTCGTCAGTTGTACTTGCAAGTGTCACAAGTTATATTGTAAGTGTCGTAACTTATACTTGATGGGTTATTAGACCACCTTGATGGGGTCGGTCTTGTATGATTCATGTGGTTTAAAGGGTTATTAGACCACCCTAGTGGGGTTGGCCTAGTAAGTATTATGTTAAGTGGTTAAGTTGGGGCCGACCTAGTTGAGTAAAGGTCAAGTGAAAGTAAAAGTATAAATAGAGAGTGTGACTCTCTCATTTGACACATTCACTCACTCACTCACTTCACATTAGTGAGAGAGAGGAGGAGTGCGCAAAAGTGGAGGAGAAGTAGTTGATGTAGGCATCTATCTCTTGGGGTTTGATCTTTGTGATATTTCTATTGGTGCTTATTCTACCTCTGAGGAAGTTGCAGGGTTTTTCACCTTCTTGGTTTTCCCCGGTGAAATGTTTTGTGTCTCTTGTCTCTTATGCTTAATATGCTGTACATGTTGTTCTTTCAGTCAATATCCTAGATATATTGAATTAAATGATGAAAAATTAACATGGTATCAGAGCTAGCCTGAAGGAAGGCATTATATGGCATTTATGACACTTGTTGCACTTGTGACAAATTGGAAGCTAGGGATTGGTATAGTAAAAACAAGTCATCGTGGAACTTTCACTATAAATACATTTTGGTGAATTTTTAGGTTCTGAAACTTGTACAGGTTGAAGATAACATCCCCATGTACCTTGTGTCCAAAGTAAAGCATCTGATTCGCTGTACTTTCTGTTTTATGATCTGTACAAGTTAGGGTTTCTGCCTCTTCCAGAATGGAGTCCTAAACATGTGACCTAGGAAAAAAGGTCATATATCGGGATAGAAAGCTCCACATGAAATTACATAAAGATTAATAGTTAGGGGATGGACTGTATTTTCAAAATTCCAGGTTTCAGAGGCCGAAGTTGAAACAGTGACACATGGCACTCTGTACAAGTTCGCTATACTGTTTAATCCCATAAACAGGTCACGTTGCGAGATTTAAAATATCTCCTACTTAGAGAATCCATTTGAGGTCTGAACTGCGGGTTGGAAATATGATAGGTCAGGATATCACAAGCTGAAGTTTCAGACCATGTGGATCCGAAATTTCAGATATGCACCAGAAACAATAAGGCACATATTTCTGTGAAATAGAATTGGATTTTGACCATTCTCATTTTTGGCTTGTCACTGCTGCGGGACATTAGGGCTTTTGAAAGAAGTGGAATTTTGGAGTGATTTGATTAGAGGATCACTCCCATAATAAAAACCAAAATTTAGAGACCAAGATCAAACCTTTTGGCTAGGTAGAACCTCGGGCATTATCAAACCGTAGTTCGGGTTCTTGATCGGAAAGGTGGAAAATTAGGGTTTCTGCAAAAGTTGAAATTTTTGGAATCTTTGACCACGACTGGATACTCCTAAGAAAAATCAAAGTTTAGAGCACAAGATCGAACCCTTTTGCTAGCAGAACCCTGAGCATTATCAAACCCTAGTTTAGGATTTTGACTAGAATATCCGAAAATTTCAAAGGCAATTTTGAAGGGTCAAATTTTGTAGATTTCAAAATTGAAGTATACCAGCTTGATCAACTCAGCAAGGTGCATCTTTTCATCCAATCAAAAGTTTGAAATTCAAAGTTTGAATTTTTAGGGTTTCTTTGACAAACCCTAATCCAGCTCCAGATCTAGCTTCATTAAGTCAAAGTGGATTGGGTTAATCCTAGAAGAGAATGATTTGGACACCTACATAAGTGAAGAGATTCCAGTTCCAGAGGGAGATGAGGCTAAGGCCTTGCATAAGAAGACTACAAGCAATCCCGACAGGTATGACTTGAGGAGATACAGGTATGTTTTGAAATTTGTTCATGATTAAGTTTATGATATGTTTGTCTTCATATTCTTGAGGTTAGTACAACATTGCTTAATTTTAGACTTTTCTTATCACCCTAGTAAAAGTATGAATGCATGTGAATGATAGAAGACATTCATTAATTAGGGGCATGACACTTACGATTGTACTAATACACTGTGGTGTTGTATGAGGATGATGTTGTCCACTAACATGAAGGGTACATCAAGAAATACAAATCAAGTTCTAGATCAAGAACATATGACCATGGTGACATGAAGACAAAGATTCATCCATAGTCATGGATCACATAGAAGCTCTACTTACGAGGTATGTATAACTTGATCCTACAATTATTAACTTATGAGATATGTAGGTTGCTAGCACAAGGTCTCTAAGAGAACAAAGAAGACATAGTTTGGGTATGTTAGACAAGCATGATAATCCAAGTATGTTTTCCTATATCAAGTTAGAATCCTACCTTGTGTTAGGATCTTATATAAGTATAACTTTTGTATGATTGATAATGATTATTCATGAAGTTATAGGTTTGAGTAATCATGGGTTTATGCATATTATGTTTCTTACTTTGATTAATGATATTACAAACCAGAAGAGTCCTATGGTCAAATAAGAATATGCATGAGTAAAAGAAGTACTTCCTGAAACCTTGAATACTAACGCTTGTGATAAATTACCTGTGTATGAAATGCCATGACCATACATGTTTAAGATTATTTAGAATCATAATGTTTTACAATATTGAGATTATACTAATGAATGTATGATTATGTATGAGATCTTGAGGATGACACAATGATGACACTAGTGCACACTTTAGCATGTATAGTGGTCCAAAATGGATATAAGTTCAAGGACAGATAATCAAGGAAGCAAAGATCAAGAGGGAGCACACTCCAGTAGTTCTTCCAAGGAAGCAAAAGATTGAGAGGGAGTCCACCCTACAACTAAACAAAGATAAGTATTTGAATTGTCATTTATTATATATATGATTACTTAAATGATGTTTTCCAGTCATGTACATACTTATATTCCTAGATTTAGGATGTATATTATGCATATTAGAAAAGTTGCATTAATGAACAAGATACTACTAATATGCAAGTAATGGGTAAGTGGCCTATGGTACTGTACAACATTACATTGCTACTTATCTAGAATGAAACCTTTTTGTTGACATGTTGGGAGTTGTGCACACTCTTAACAATGTTCTGGTAGAGATGGAAGGCATCTAAAAAGTCACGGGATATGGATAAATGTTGTATTGAAGCATTGGATAAGATAATTGCATGAATGTATGACATATGTCTTTATGCATAAGAATTTGTTTATGAAAAACTATGAGATATTTCTAATCATGCAATTGAATTTGACTTGTAGGAAAGATCATATACAGTCACCTACAAAAGAAGGATAACAACAGTTGTTCCAACAGCGAAGTTCAAGAAAACTATCAATTGAATATATTGAAGAATTTGAAGTTCCTAGGATCCGGGATGTAGTAATACATGATGGAGAAATACCAGTCGATCATGAAGAATGATGTCTGGGATGTGGTATCGAGACAAGAAGGGAAGTCTATTGCGACTTCCAAGTGGATCTACAAGATCAAGCATGCTGCAGATGGTAGGCAAGTGATCAATTGGAAGATACACCAGATGGATGTCAAGACAACTTTCTTGAATGGTGTAGTCGAAGAGGAAGTGTATGTGGAGCAGCCACTCGGTTTTGAGACACATGACAGGGATTCAAATGTGTGCAAGTTAAAGAAATCCTTGTATGGCTTGAAGCAAGCACCCAGGACATGGTACGGAAGGATATATAGACAGCTTCCTGTGTAGTTTTGGCTTTACCAAGAGTAAGGCGGATTTCAACCTTTACTACAAGGTTGAGGAAGGCAATCCAGTGATACTCCTACTGTATGTGGATGACCTATTTGTGACATGTGAGATTGGATTGATTGTTGATACGAAGAGGAAGCTTGATGCCGAGTTCGAGATGAAGGAATTAGGTATGTACAAGGGAAGTATGCAGTAGAGATCCTAAAGCAGTTCAGGATGATGGACTGCAAGACCATGGCCACACCTATGGCATCGAAACTGAAGCTATTGTGTGATGCTTCATCAGAGTTGGTTGATGCCACGATGTATCGTCAGATGATTGGGTCCTTGATGTACCTGACGAACACGAGACTAGATATTTGCTTTGCGGTGAACACATTGAGCCAGTTCCTGACAGATCATAGAGATGTTCACCTGATTGTTGTAAAGCATATTCTGAGGTACCTGAAGGGTACGGTTGATTATGGGCTAAAGTATGATGCGAATCAAAAGTTTAACTTGGAGGGTTATGTTGATTCAGATTGGGTAGGTAGTGTTGCATATAGGAAGAGCACTTCGGGGTCCTGCTTTAGAATGGGATCAAGTGTGATCTCTTGGTTTAGCAAGAAGCAGTCTTGTGTAGCACTGAGTACAGCCAAAACAGAGTATGTCACAACTTGTTCAACCAGTTGTGAGGTAGTATGGCTAAGGAAGCTACTGTCTGATTTATTTGATCTCCATTTGGACGCTACTTGTATCTATTGTGACAACCAAAGTTTTATGAATTTGTCAGAGAACCCGGTGTTCCATGACAAGTCGAAGCATATCGAGATCAAATATCACTATATTAGGGATATGGTGCAGAGAGGAGCAGTGAAGCTCCTGTATGTTGCAACAGATGAGCAGATTGCAGATGTATTGACCAAGCCACTGGCCAGATTGAAGTTTTAGTACTTTAGAGAGAGGCTTGGTGTACTTCAAATCAAGGTTCCTTCCAAGGGGAAGTGATGACTCTGGAAAATGCAGATGCACATGAGATTTTTTTTCGACATGGTTGATGTGTTCTCCCATGGTCATGATGTAATTGCTGAGCCATTCTCACATGGTGGTAGATGTGTTCTCCCATGGTGCAGATGTAAGGGTTGGAGCCATTATCACATGGTGGTAGATGTGTTCTCCCATGGTGTATATGTAAGGGATGAAGCCATTTTTCACATGGTGGTAGATCTGTTCTCCCATGGTGAAAAAGTAAGGGCTGGAGCCTTCCTCGAATGGTGGTAGATGTGTTCTCCCATGTTTGTGGTGTAAGTGCTGGATGATGTGCATCTGGGCTGTGCTCCGTGGATGATTAGATGATGCTCCAGATGATAGGCATCAAGACGATGCTACGATGATGACTAGGATGATCATGTATGATGAGCATCAAGACAATGCTCCAGGTGATATGCATCAGGACGATGCTATGACGATGATCAGGATGATCATGTGATGATGATATGCATCAAGATGATGCTGTAACAATGATCAGGATGATCATGCGATGATGATGTGCATCAGGATGATGTACTGTATCAAGATGATCAGTATGATCATGAGCATCAAGAGGATGCTCTATGCGAGGATGATCAGGTGGATCATGAGTATCAGAATGATACTCCGTGGCCGTGGACAGGTTGTACGATAAGCATATAATCTTTCCCTGGGAGATTTGCAGATACTCTTTTGAGGTTTTTCCTATGGCATATAATAGCTCCCTGAGGGATTTAGCAAATGCTCTTTCAAGTTTTGCTTGGGAGAACATATAATATTTCCCTGGGAGGTTTGTAGATACTCTTGCGAGGTTTTTCCTATGGCATATATTAGCTCCCTGGGAGATCTGGGAAATGCTCTTTCGAGGTTTTGTCCCGTGGCATATAATGTTTCCCTGGAAGATCCGATAGGTTGAGCAGTACGCTCGTAATCAGTCTTGGGATGCTCTTTCGATGTTTTTCCAGACCACATGTAATCAGTACTAGAGATATTGTCGGTCCTGCTTAGGCACATAAATGATCCTGGGATGCTCTTTATATTTCTTTCCATTTGTGCTATGCACATAAACGTTCTTGGGACACTCTTTTAAGGTTTTGTGGTGGTCACATTTAATAGCTCCTTGGGGGATCTTGTCATCCGTGCCTCAGCACATAAAGGATTTTGGGATACTCTTTTGAGGTTTTGTTGACGCACGTAATTAGTCCTAAGGATTCCACAGGATGGCCCGCTCGCATAGATGATGAAGACCTACAGGAGGCTAGGCCTACATCCAACATGAAAAAGGGTTGGATCTGTAGAACTTCCTATGACAAGAATAATTGAGAGATAGCACCACTGATCGAGATGACGAGTACAACAACAGTGATGATGATGCTCCGTGATCCAGTGACGATGATCCAGCTCCAGAATTGAAGACTTGTGCCTATATGTACTGATGACTTGTGTCAAGAGAATACCTTCCTAGTTAAGAGGGAGTGTTGATGTATTTGTAACTTCGGAAGATATTCACTTGTGTATTGTATGTATTACATCTGTACTTTATGATATCCTCAACGGATATGTATTATTCCTCTGATTGGGAGTGTCGTCAGTTATACTTGCAAGTGTTGCAAGTTATATTGTAAGTGTTGTAACTTATACTTGATGGGTTATTAGACCACCTTGATGGGGTCGGCCCTGTATGAGTCATGTGGGTTAAAGGGTTATTAGACCACCCTAGTGGGGTCGCCCCAATCAGTATTATGTTAAGTGGTTAAGTTGGGGCCAACCTAGTTGAGTAAAGGTCAAGTGAAATTAAAAGTATAAATATAGAGTGTGACTCTCTCATTTGACACATTCACTCACTCACTCACTTCACATTAGTGAGAGAGAGGAGGAGTGCACAAAAGTGGAGGAGGATTAGCTGCTACAGTCATCAATATCTTGGGATTTGATCTTTGTGATCTTTGTATTGGTGCTTATTCTATCTCTAAGGAAGTTGTAGGGTTTTTCACCTTCTTGGTTTTCCCCAGTGAAATGTTTTGTGTCTCTTGTCTCTTATGCTCGATATGTTGTACATGTTGTTATTTTAGTTAAGATCCTAGATATATTGAATTAAATGATGAAAAAATAACATGGTATCAGAGGTATCCTGAAGGAAGGCATTGTATGGCATTTATGACACTTGTTGCACTTGCGACAAATTGGAAGTTAGGGATTGGTATAGTAAAAAAATGTCACTGTGGAACTTTCGCTATAAATCCATTTTGGAAAAGGTTCAGGTTCTTAAACTTATACAGGTCGAAGATCACATCCCCATGTACCTTGTGTCCGAAGCACAACATTCGAATCGCTGTAATTTCTATTTTATGATCCCTACAAGTTAGGGTCTTTGCCTCTTCTAGAATGCAGTCCTAAACAGGTGACCTAGGAAAAAAGGTCATATCTCGGGCTAGGAAGCTCCAAATGAAATTCAGTAAAAAGTAACAGTTAGGGGATAGACTTTACTTTCAGAGGTCCGGGTTTCAGAAGCTGAAGTTGAAACAGTGACACGTGTCACTTCATACAAGTTCGCTATATTGTTTAATCCCATAAACAGGTCACGTTGCAAGATTTGGAATATCTCTCGCTCAAAGAATCCATTTGAGGTCAGACCTATGGGGTTGGAACGATGACATGTCAGGCTACCATAGGCCAATGTTTCAGACCCTGTGGATCCAAAATTTCAAAGATGCACCAGAAACAATAAGGCACATATTTCTGTTAAATAGAATTGGATTCTGACCATTCTCATTTTTGGCTTGTCACTGCTATGGGAAATTAGGGATTTTGATAGAAGTGGAATTTTGGAGTGATCTCATCATAGGATCACTCCCATCAGCAAAATAAAAATTTAGAGACCAAGATCAAACCTTTTTGTTGGGAAGAACCCCAGGCATTATCAAACCCTAATTTGGGATTTTGATGGGAAAGGTGGAAAATTAGGGTTTCTGCAAAAGTTGAAATTTTTGGAGTTTGTGACAACGGCTAGATGCTCCTCAGAAAAATCAAAGTTTAGAGCACAAGATCGAACCTTTTAGCTAGGCAGAACCCCGAGAATTATCAAACCCTAGTTCAGGATTTTGACTAGAAGATCCGAAAGTTTCAAAGGCAAATTTGAAGGGTCAAATTTTGGAAATTTCAAAATTGAAGTATACCAGCTTGATTAGCTCAGCAAGGCGCATCTTTTCATCCAATCAGAAGTTTGAAATTCAAAGTTTTAATTTTTAGGGTTTCTCTGACAAACCCTAATCCAACTCCAGATCCATCTTCATCAAGTCAAAGTGGATTGAGTTAATCCTAGAAGAGAATGATTTGGACACTTACATAAGTGAAGAGATTCCAGTTCCAGAGGGAGATGAGGCTAAGGCCTTGCATAAGAAGACTACAAGCAATCCCAACAGGTATGACTTGAGGAGATACATGTATGTTTTGAAATTTGTTTATGATTAAGTTTATGATAATTTTTTCTTCATAATATTGAGGTTAGTACAATCTTGATTAATTTTAGACTTGTCTTATCACCCTAGTAAAAGTACGAATGCATGTGAATGATAGAAGACATTCATTAATTAGGGGTATGACACTTACGATTGTACTAATACACTGTGGTGTTGTATGAGGATGATGTTGTCCACTAACATGAAGGGTACATCAAGAAAGACAAATCAAGTTCTAGATCAAGAACATATGACCATGGTGACATTAAGACAAAGACTCATCCATAGTCATGGATCACATAGAAGCTCTGCTTACGAGGTATGTATAACTTGGTTCTACAATTATTAACTTATGAGATATGGATGTTCAAGCACAAGGTCTCTAAGATAACAAAGAAGACATTGTTTGGGTATGTTAGACAAGCATGATAATCCATGTATGTTTTCCTATATCAAGTTAGAATCCTACCTTGTGTTAGAATCTTATATAAGTATAACTTTTGTATGATTGATAATGATTATTCATGAAGTTATAGGTTTGAGTAATCATGGGTTTATGCATATTATGTTTCTTACTTTGATTAATGATATGACAAACCGGAAGAGTCCTATGGTAAAATAAGAATATGCATGAGTAAAAGAAGTACTCCCTGAAACCTTGAATACTAACACTTGTGATAAATTACCTGTGTATGAAGTGACCATGATCATACATGTTTAAGATTATTTAGAATCATAATGTTTTATAATATTGAGATTATAGTAATGAATGTATGATTATGTATGAGATCTTGAGGATGACACAATGATGACACTAGTGCACACTTTAGCATGCATAGTGGTCTAGGATGGATATAAGTTCAAGGACAGATAATCAAGGAAGCAAAGATCAAGAGGGAGCACACTCTAGTAGTTCTTGCAAGGAAGCAAAGACTGAGAGGGAGTCCACCCTACAACTAAACAAAGATAAGTATTTGAATTGTCATTTATTATATATATGATTACTTAAATGATGTTGTCCAGTCATGTACATACTTATGTTCCTAGATTTAGGATGTATATTATGCATATTAGAAAAGTTGCATTAATGAACAAAATACTACTAATATGCAAGTAATGGGTAAGTGGCCTATGGTACTGTACAACATTACATTGCTACTTATCTAGAATGAAACCTCTTTGCTGACATGTTGGGATTTGTGCACACTCTTAACAATGTTCTGGTAGAGATGGAAGGCATCTAGAAAGTCACGGGATATGGATAAATGTTGTATAGAAGCATTGGCTAAGATAATTGCATGAATGTATGACATATGTCTTTATGCATAAGAATTTGTTTTTGAAAAACTTTGAGATGTTTCTAATCATGCAATTGAATTTGACTTGTAGGAAAGATCGTGTACAATCACCTACAAAATAAGGATAACAACATTTTTTCCAGCAACGAAGTTCAATAAAACTATCTATTGAAGATATTGAAGAATATGAAGTTCCCAGGATCTGGGATGCGGTAATGGAAGGATGATATGATCACGAAATACCAGTCGATCATGAAGAATGATGTCTGGGATGTGGTCCCGAGACCAGAAGGGAAGTCTATGGTGACTTCCAAGTGGATCTACAAGATCAAGCATTCTGCAGATGGTAGGCAAGTGATGAATTGGAAGATACACCAGATGGATGTCAATACAACTTTCTTGAATGGTGTAGTCGAAGAGGAAGTGTATGTGGAGCAGCCACTCGGTTTTGAGACACATGACAGGGATTCAAATGTGTGCAAGTTAAAGAAATCCTTGTATGGCTTGAAGCAAGCACCTAGGACATGGTACAACAGGATAGACAGCTTCTTGTCCAGTTTGGGCTTTACCAAGAGTAACACGGATTTCAACCTTTACTACAAGGTTGAGGAAGGAAATCCAGTGATACTCCTATTGTATGTGGATGACCTATTTGTGACAGGTAAGATTGGATTGATTGCTGATACGAAGAGGAAGCTTGATGCCAAGTTCGAGATGAAGGAATTGGGTATGATGCATTACTTTCTAGGTATGGAGGTGTGGCAAAGTGCAGATGGAATCTTCCTTGGACAAGGGAAGTATGCAGTAGAGATCCTGAAGTTATTCAGGATGATGGACTGCAAGACCATGGCCACACCTATTGCATCGAACCTAAAGCTATTGTGTGATGCTTCATCAAAGTTGGTTGATGCCACGATGTATCATCAGATGATTGGGTCCTTGATGTACCTGACGAACATGAGACCAGATATTTGCTTTGCGGTGAATACATTGATCCAGTTCCTGACGGATCCTAGACATGTTCACCTGATTGCTGTAAAGCATATTCTGAGGTACCTGAAGGGTACGGTTGATTATGGGCTCAAGTATGATGCGAATCAAAAGTTTAACCTGGAGGGTTATGTTGATTCAGATTGGGCAGGCAGTGCTACAGATAGGAAAAGCACTTCGGGGTGCTGCTTCAAAATGGGATCAAGTGTGATCTCTTGGTTTAGCAGGAAGCAGTCCTGCGTAGCACTAAGTACAGTCGAAGCAGAGTATGTCGCAGCTTGTTCGGCTAGTTTTTTGGCAATATGGCTAAGGAAGCTACTATCTGATTGATTTGATCTCCAGTTGGATGCTACTTGTATCTATTGTGACAACCAAAGTTTTGAGAAGTTGTCAGAGAACCCGGTGTTCCATGACAAGTTGAAGCATATGGAGATCAAATATCACTATATCAGGGATATGGTGTAGAGAGGAGCAGTGAAGCTCCTGTATGTTGCGACGGGTGAGCAGATTGCAGATGTATTGACCAAGCCGCTGGCCAGAGTGAAGTTTGAGTACTTTAGAGAGAGGCTTGGTGTACTTCAAATCAAGGTTTCTTCCAAGGGGAAGTGATGAGTCTGGAAAATGCAGATGCACATGAGATTTTTTTCGACATGGTTGATATGTTCTCCCATGGTCGTGATGTAATTGCTGAGCCATTATCACATGGTGGTAGATGTGTTCTCCCGTGGTGCAGATGTAAGGGATGGAGCCATTCTCACATGGTGGTAGATGTGTTCTCCCATGGTGGTAGATGTGTTCTCCCATGGTGTAGATGTAAGGGCTGAAGCCATTTTTCACATGGTGGTAGATGTGTTCCCCCATGGTGAAAATTTAAGGGCTGAAGCCTTTGCCGAATGGTGGTAGATGTGTTCTCCCATGTCGGTGGTGTAAGTGCAGGATGATGTGCATCTGGGCTGTTCTCTGTGGATGATGAGATGATGATGAGCATCAGGATGATGCTCCATATGATAGGCATTAGGATGATGCTCCAGATGATAGGCATCAAGATGATGCTACGATGACGATTAGGATGATCATGTATGATGAGAATCAGGATGATGCTCCAAGTGATATGCCTCAGGACGATGGTATGACGATGATCAGGATGATCATGTGATGATGATATGCATTAGGATGATGCTGTGACGATGATCAGGATGATCATGCGATGATGATGTACATCAGGATGATGTACTGTATGATGATGATCAGTATGATCACGAGCATCAGGAGGATGCTCTATCCAAGGATGATCAGGTGGATCATGAGTATCAGGATGATACTCCGAGGCCGTGGACAGGTTGTGCGATAAGCATATAATATTGCCTTGGTATATTTGCAGATACTCTTATGAGGTTTTTCCTATGGCATATAATAGCTCCCTGAGAGATCTGGAAAATGCTCTTCCGAGGTTTTACTTGGGAGGACATATAATATTTCCCTGGGAGGTTTGCAGATACTCTTGTGAGGTTTTTCCTATGGCATATAATAGCCCCCTGGGAGATCTGGAAAATGCTCTTTCGAGGTTTTGTCCTGTGGCATATAATGTTTCCCTTGGAGATCCGATAGGTTGAGAAATACGCTCGTAATCAGTCCTGGGATGCTCTTTTGAGGTTTTTCCAGACCACATGTAATATTCCTGGAGATTTTGTCGTTCGTGCTTAGGCACATAAATGATCCTGGGATGTTCTTTAGATTTATTTCCGGTCGTGCTATGCACTTAAACGTTCCCCGGGACACTCTTTTAAGGTTTTGTGGTGGCCACATGGAATAGCTCCCTGGGAGATCTTGCCAGTCGTGCTTCGGCACATAAAGGATCCTAGGATACTCTTTCGAGGTTTTGTTGATGCATGTAATTAGTCCCGAGGATTCCACAGGATGGCCCGCTCGCAGAGATGATGAAGACCTACAGGAGGCTAGGCCTACATCCAACATGAAAAAGGGTTGGCTCTATAGAACTTCCTATGACAAGAAGAATTGAGAGATAGCACTAGTGATCGAGATGACGAGTACAGTAGCAATGACGATGATGCTTTGTGATCCAGTGACGATGATCCAACTCCGGAATTGAAGACTTGTGCCTATATGTATTGATGACTTGTGTCAAGAGAATACCTTCCTAGTTAAGAGGGAGTGTTGATGTATTTGTATCTTCGGAAGATATTCAGTTGTATATTGTATGTATTACATTTATACTTTATTGTATCCCCAATGGAGATGTATTATTCCTCTGATTGGGAGTGTTGTCAGTTGTACTTGCAAGTGTCGCAAGTTATATTGTAAGTGTCGTAACTTATACTTGATGGGTTATTAGACCACCTTGATGGGGTCAGCCATGTATGAGTCATGTGGGTTAAAGGGTTATTAGACCACCCTAGTGGGGTTGGACCAGTCAGTATTATGTTAAGTGGTTAAGTTGGGGCCGACCTAGTTGAGTAAAGGTCAAGTGAAAGTAAAAGTATAAATAGAGAGTGTGACTCTCTCATTTGACACATTCACTCACTCACTCACTTCACATTAGTGAGAGAGAGGAGGAGTGTGCACAAGTGGAGGAGGAGTAGCTTCTGTAATCATCTATCTTTTGGGGTTTGATCTTTGTGATCTTTGTATTGGTGCTTATTCTATCTCTGAGGAATTTGTGGGGTTTTTCACCTTCTTGGTTTTTCCCGGTGAAATGTTTTGTGTCTCTTGTCTCTTATGATTGATATGTTGTACATGGTGTTCTTTTAGTTAAGATCCTAGATATATTGAATTAAATGATGAAAAACTAACAAAGTACTTGGGGGAAAGTATTCACGCTGGAATGTGGGGTTTGATTTCCTATTCGAGAAGGTTAAGTCTAATAAGTCTTTGGTTTTTTCCTAGCTCATTTGTGGCCTTCCCCATGCTGATGTAGGATTTGAGCCCAATGATTCTCTTCCATATGAGTCATTGTTTCTTATTAGCATGTCTGACCAGTGGTATGGAGATATTACCTTATATCTTCAGACCCAACTTTTCAACCCCTAAATGTCTCGTGACTACCGTCATCGAATACACCACCACACAAAGTATTACCTGATCGTCAATGATACCTTGTACCGTCGTGGTATTGATTCTATTCTTTGACGTTGTCTGACACATGAGGAGGATGAACACGTCTTGGATGACTGTCATGCTGGGGCTTGTGGCGGTCATCTCTCTGGGATGGCTACAGCCTAGAAGATACTACGCGTGGGATATTATTGGCCGTCTATCTTTAAAGATTGTATCGAGGCCGTAAAAACTGTCCCCCATGCCAGCATTTTCAAACGAAAAGTGCACCCTTCCAGCCCTGTTACACTCGGTTATTGTCGCTGGCCCCTTTGCAAAATGGGGCATTGACTTCATGCACTGTAAGCCTACCTCGGCCCGGGGGCATGGTTACGTCATAGTAGCCGTGGATTACTTTACAAAGTGGGACGAGGCTATGCCTACATACACTGATGATGGAAAAACCACCGCACTCTTCATGCTTAATCATGTTGTCTCACGGTTCGGAGTTCCACAAGCCATAGTCACCGACCATGGATCTCACTTTCATAACCATATGGTTGATGAGCTGAGCGCCAAACTAGGTTTTCATCATGAAAACTCAACACCTTACTACCCGCAGTCTAATGGACAAATAGAGGCCATTAACAAGTTCTTAAACACCATGATTCAACGCATGGTGGGTACGCACAAGTCTGACTGGCACACTATGCTCTTTTCCGCACTATGGGCTTATCGAACATTTGTCAAGACTACCACCAGATTTACACCATTCCAATTAGTTTATGGATTGGCGGAAGTCCTACCTATAGAGTACAAGATTCCATCCCTCAAACTCGTAGTTTAACTTCTCCCAAACACCACTACCGAGGAAGAGCGATTCCTTTAACTAGAAAAAATCGATAAGACTCACCGTGATGTTGCTCTTGCCAATGAGGCACATAAGAAGCGCATCAAAGCACAGTATGACAAGTCGGTAGAACCCCGCATCTACAACTAGGGTGATTTGGTCCTTACATACGACCAAAGGCACGATAAGCTAGGGGCAGGTAAGTTCAAGTCCATGTGGCACAGACTGTACATAGTGAAACGTGTTATGGAGAAGGGAGCTTATGAACTAGAGGACTATGATGGAATATATTTGGGTGAGCCCCGCAATGGGCTCTACCTGAACAGGTACTATGCATGAATCTTTCACGCATAAACATATTGTATATACTGTACCTGGCGTGTGTGTTTTGTGTGGTGTGATGCTTTTGTTTTAGTGTGTCTAGATCTTGTTTCTCGTTTCTTATACCATGTTCTGTCTACATGTGCAAATGGAAACTTGCTACGGATTCGCGGACGGCGCCAACCGGCATACTCATAACCTTGCTTCGGAAACCTGGGTACTCTATTCTCCCACAGGCGAGCTTATCAGCTCAGGAGGAATTTGTGTAGGTTTCGCAACCAACAATGCCGCAGAATATCAGGCAGTCATTGGAACCCTAACCGATGCTCTTTCCTTGGGTATGAAACACATTGTCATCCACTTGGATTCACAATTGGTGGTTTCTCATCTTAACTGGATTTATGCTATCCGCGACCCTACTCTACTCCGTCTCTTCAGACGAGTCCGTCTTCTGGAAAGGTCCTTTGAATCCATTCAATACCTACACATTCCATGAGACATGAATACAGTTGTTGACTCGATGGCCAACTTCATTCTAGATTGGTACATTGCACACACATAACATATTCATAAAAATATATAAAAGCATACATAACATGTAAATAATCCATTTTATAAGCAAACATGTAAACAAGATCGCATTAATCATCCATAGAACACATAATGTATAAAGCCGCCAAAAATGTCTGTATATATATATAAATCCATACAAAAGTACAAAATGATGGTGCTGATACGAAATCTGAAGCATGCTAGCTTCTAGTAGGTCTATACAAAATCTGAAGCTCATAAGCTTTCAGCACATAAGCAGAAACCTAGTCTCTTGGATTCCCATGGTAGCAGACTACGATTCTCACCACTTTGGCTAGCAGCGTGCCAAAACGTGTGGACACCCCGATGGTGTATCTCTGGTAACCGTGAGGTAGATCATGGACACCCGGCTCTTGGATGTCCAATGTCAACCTGTGGAGGTTCTCATAGACCTCCTCTACCTCCTCGATGGCATCACGCATCGCGGGACCCACCATTGGCACCTATCCTCTCCTTGCAATGATGGAGACTCCAACTAGTCACGATGGACCCACATCTGCAAAAAGTATCGATTCGTCAACACTACAAAAAAAATTATATATATATAAAATGGAAAAACAAGACAATTGTTGTTCTTACCGATGTCACCCCATTGTGCTCCCTCGAGAAGCACTAGGTCGGGATCTCCTCTGAAGTCTATCCCGCTGTAAGGGTAATCCTCTATCATGAGGAGCTATCCCTCCAGCCAAGTGAAGAACTCGGTTCCATAACCTATGATGGGACCCCCACCACCATGGCGAGCCATCACCTCTGCCCACCGAATCATATGTGGATCCCTGACATCCCGATCATCCAAGTCCACTTGTGGACTCAGATGAGGTACCCGCTCTTGTAGAAAACATATCACCACGGACCCATATCCAAACTGTTTCAGCACCCCATGCCGACATTTGGTAAGCTAACTTCGGAGGTTGGTAAGGAGTCCCTCGCACCAGTTGAATACCCGAGGAGCCATGCACTCCTCCACGTACATCAACTGTGTCTTGCTCGCAAGGTGAGTAGACTGACTCCCCGCCACCCTCACTAGGGTGAAGAGCACGACACGTAAAGGATGATTTAGAATCTCTTTGATGGGGATTTTCCCACCTTTATCCACATTACCTCTAGTGCAGTACTGAGTAATCATATCCTCCACTGTCCGGTCACCCCCTCGTGACCCGGTAAGAGATATAGGTTCTCCCCTCCGGTATAATCCTGCCAGGAAGTAGATGTCATCGACATCTATACTCAAGGTATGCACCCTGATCTCGAAGTGCTGCTGTGTGGGATCCCAACATTGGATCATGTGTGTCAGTAGTGGAATTTGGGCACTCATTCCTGGCACTCGGAAGTATTTCAGTAACCCGCAGTTCCTCAATGCAGCAATGCATTGAGGGTCATTTTCGAACTGAGCATCATCCAACTCGTGTTCTCGTTCTTTCCACTCTATGACCATGTTTATCACCGTGAACTTGTTAATAAGGACAAATAAGCACAATTAGAACTCACTTCATGCATTAAAATTTTTTCTTGGGAGTTGGGCGTTGAGTTGAAATTCGACATTTGCGCCATCGCAGGCCATCTGTACAAACAGTGCGACGTCATCGCAAACGGCCCTTGCGGGACTTGCGACGACGCATGGCCATCGCAGTTCCTATAAGGAGGGCTTGCGTCGACCCGTGGATGCATTTCCCCCAAGCAAAACAACTCAAAACCTTGAAAATTAAGCAAAAAACATGAAACTAATCCACTAAAAAGTTGCATAGATGAGTTTAGGCCTACCTGCTTCTGATGGCTCACGAAATGGTGGAACGTAGCTCCTGGAATCAGCAGTTGAAATTTGGCTCCAAATGGCACTTTGCACTCTCCAAACTTGGTAAAAAACAATTGTAATTTCTTTTCACTATTTCACCCATTTTATAACAAAAAATGGAATATTCCTTTTATAATTTGATGCTTTAGTGGGTTTTTTACTATAGTTTGGGTTTTTTACTGCATTTAAATGTTTAGTTAACTATTTTTGACCTAGTCTTTGAGTTGTAGGAGAACCTAAGTGCCTAATTAATGCCATTCTTCGTCATGACGATCATCTCTTAAGTATTATCAGGTATGAACAACTTCTTCGAGCGTCTTTTTGTCATTATTCCGCTCATTAAATTCAATTACTATTGACAACGAGCTAACTCTTTGTTCTTTCTCGTGCTCGTTAAACGATGAGAATAAGTCACCGAGTTATAGTTTATCACTTTTTCGGGCTCGTTAAACTCCTACGAAAAAGGAACCCCCCGGAGTCTCTCTTTAAGCTCTTTTCAGGCTCTCAAAATACGAAAAGATCGCCAAGCGAACTTGTCGCGTTCACGCTTGTTAAAGTATTTGAATGGTCGTCTTCCTAGTGATAGTTTACCCCTTTTTCAGACTAGGGGCACTACTTACGAAAAAAGAATACTCTAGCCAATCATGACTGGAAGAGTCCTCTCTCGCGTTGTTTTACCCTTTTCCGGGCGAAGAGGCTAACTTTACGAAAAATGACCTTTGGAGTCTTCTTTAGTTCTTTTCAGACTCTCTAAACATGAAATGACACCGAGTTTGCCTTCTTTGGACTCGTTAATATTCAACATTGAAAGGCCCGCCATGGGACGAACCCCTCCTTTCCCAGGTTTGAAAAATGTTTGGGATTGGACTCATCTATGAGATGAGCTATACTGAGCATCTGGTTACCCTCATCAAGATCGTCAAAAACACATGAGGCACTCATCAGTCATGATGGGGAAAAAGGAATTTTTGTGTGTTACACCTTTACTAGTGGTAGTACTTAGTTGTTCTTGAACATGGCACTCATTTGCATTTGCATGCAGCACTTGGGTCATCCGTTTGTCCTCGAGTTGTTCCCTACTTCCTGATTCTTGTTACTCCTTTGGGTCATCCAAAGAATACTTCCCTCATCAGTTGTGTTAGGAGAGTGGTGTCATTCTCGTCATGTTAATACTGCCAAGTCATGCCATGCCCATGTTCAAGAATACACTTACTACTCATCATTTGTAGTCAGTACACCTTCCATCATGTCGGTCTGCTCTGAGTCAATCTTGCATGTTACTGTACTGTCCGATCTACTTCAAACATATATTGTTGAGTTTCGTGTCGATGATGGAGGATTCATCATGGCCCTCCTTCGACGAATTCATCCTTATCGATCTCAACACATCATCCGAGGATTGAATCAAGAAACCAACCAAGTACCTTGGGCCTGCATGCCTCAATGGCAGGTTACCTCACTTTCGACATGAGTTTACATCATTGAATCTTTATTGAAAGATTTCGTCAAGCATTCAAATTCATCTCATTTATTCATGCTTGATGATATGTACTGTGATACCTTGGGGATCATTGACATTAATGGTGATTTCCCTCACGCTTGTTAATGGTATACATCAATGACCGATAATCAAGTGGTTTCTACCATGTTCGACGTCAAGAAATTTGTAATCACATGGATAGATTCGTATCATTGCAGATTCGACTTGAAGACCCTGGGGAGTCATGTTTTACCCAGGTTGCGATGGAGATTGTTTGAGTTATATTAAATGGATCCACTTTTGTATTGGTCGTGGCTGTGTTATCATCTCATCATGGATCTACGCTTGTGTCTAGTAGCCATGATTGTATTCAGTCGGTCATTACTACCATGGATCTGCAATGTATTGGTCGGCAGCCATGTTATGAGTCATACAATACTGTGTTCTCAGAGTCAGTTGTACTGCAGCAACATCCTCCATCTGACAAGTCTTTTCCAATCCTTCTGTCAAAGCATTTCACCTATCAAGTTCCAACAACTTCATGCTTTGGGGGGCATTCTGTTACACCTAAATCTTGCCACCTTAAGACTCAGTGCAAACATCCTTGAAGTTCCCATGACTAATAAATCCAACTCGAAGAGATGTTGACCTATTCCCATGAGGTTTAGATAGGTTGTCGCAAGTCACTCTTGTGCAACATGCGCCGTCGCATGTTGTCTTAATGCAGAGTGCGATGATGTCAGTTAAAATGGATAAAGGGCATCTTCGAGCCATTTATTGAAGGTGTGTGATGTGGATCCCTATCCCTAACCTATAGGAGGAGTTGGCATTTGGTTCCTAGCCCTTTCGGAGGATCCCTTAGTCCTCTCCCACTATATCTCAACCTACCCTATCCTCTTAGTCCTATATATATGAAGCTCATTCCCATTCCAAAGGGAGGAAGTCTATAACACTTGCATGCTGCTGAAATTAGCTTAGGATATCTCTACTCATCTCTTGGGAGACCTATAATTCCTTTAGAGGCTTTGGCATTGGCTTGTTGGAGGAGGATTGCGACGTTAAGATTTGGTTGTAATCATCTCTCTTTTGTACTTCCCTCTTTTAATACAGTATTATAAACTCTTTCCATCAAATGTTGTTGTATTAATAACGTTTGTGTAGTTTACTTGCTTAACCGTTTACTTAGATCTATTACTCTTTAGATGCGTTTTACTACTTGTATCGTCTCTGTATGTCTTGATAGGTCCTGCAGCTGAGATATGACGACCGTGGAGCTTGGAGAAACTACAAGGAGAAAGATCTACAATCTCGAGGTAAGACATCTAATCACTCGATCTTTAAATATATCTAGGAAAGCAATTGCATATTCTGTCCCACTTGTTCTAGATTCACGTTGAACTAGGGAGATCACACCTTAAGTCCGCTTTCGGTAGATTGTCCGGTAACACGCCTTTGTCTCTCTCACACACATCCACACACCCTCTCTCCATCCCTCTCGATCTAACCATCTCTATTTCTCTCCTTCACTATCTCTCTTCATCTATAACCATCCCTTAATCCTCTCTCTCTCCCCCTCTCTACCTAAATCCCCCCTCCTTCATAATCTCACCACTCCCCCCTCAAAAAAACATACAAACCTCTTGGTATTGTAACACCACACCCCATCTCCCCCTTTCTCTCTCTCACACACATCCACACATCCACACACCCTCTAAAACAATTCCATTGTTTCCCCTCCCTCCCGCCAAAACCCTTTCTTCCTCCCTCCCTCCCTCCCTCCCGCCAAAACCCTTTCTTCCTCCCTCCCTCCCTCCCTCCCTCCCTCCCTCCCTCCATGTGTTCCATCCTATCACTCACTCCATCCCTCAATTTATCCCCCTACCTCCTCTCTCCACCTTCAAGCCTTCATCCCTCCTTCATCTCTCCATCTTTCTCTCCAGTCCTCTCTCTCTCTCTCTCTCTCTCTCTCTCTCTCCCTCACACACACACACACACACAATCCCTCATCTCTATCCCTCAGTGTAACCATCCTTGACCATCCTTCATTTCCCTAAATCTCTACTCTCTCACTGTTATTATCCCACTCTCACCCTCTAACCATCCCTCCATCCATCATTGTCTCTCCGTCCATCTCTCTCTCTCTCTCTCTCTCTCTCTCTCTCCCTCCCTCTCTCACTCACACTCTTTAACCACCCTTTCATCCTCCATCCATCCTTGCCATATCTCTCCCCTACCCATCCCTCCCTCCCATGATTCCCTCTACACCTTCCTCTCCCTCCTTTGACTCCTCCCCCCCCTCTTCTAGCTTAATCAATGTAATGTTGGGCCATTATCCACCCCATAGACTGTCTGGATGGAATCTTGGGAGTCTAAATGGTATTATAATGGGATAAGGGTGCCATTATAGGGTTTTGGATGGGAGGAATGGGTCTCTGGACATTGACCATAGTCATGGAATAAAAGATAATGAGTCTCTAAATCAACACACATGCCTTATAGATGGAATATTTGGCCTTTAGTGGGATATGGGTGTCATTATGAGGTTTTATGCACTAAGGATGGGTCTCAAGGTCTGAACCATGGTAGTGGGAAAAAAGTGTAACAAAAATAAGTCTTAAACCACTACACATGCCCTTTAAAGGGGATATTTAGCCTTAATATGGGATATATGTGCCATTAGACTATTTTATGCATTGAAGATTGTTCTCGAGGCATTGACCATGGTCATATAGGAACCATTATGAATATTTCTAGACAAGAGATAGTTCTGAAGACACTACCATGGTCCAAGGATAAATCCAATCTTCTAGGGATTAAATGATGTTTTTATGGTTCATGCACAAATCACAAGGTCCTAGACTATGACAAGCCCTATAAATGAAGTCTAAATGGGATAAGGGTGTCATTATAAGGTTTGGGACTTTGAGCATGGTCATGGAAGAAAATTTAAGGTCTTAGGACCTAAACGAATCTTGTATGGCTCATGAGCTATAAATGAGTCCTTTAATAACCACACATGCCTTCTAGATGGGATATTTGGCCTCTAGGTTGGGTATGGGTTCCATTATGAGGTTATGTGCACTAAGTATAGGTCTCGAGGTCTTAACCATGGGTATGGGTTCCATTATAAGGTTATGAGGTTTCAATATTTGATATGCACTGAATCACATGTGTGATATATCGCATATGCGATTTAGTGATCATGTTCTACAAACTGGTCGTTAGGTAAAAATCTAGTATGCATATCGCATATGCAATATAACACATATGCGTTATATCGCATATGCGATATGTGTTTTATAAAAAATGTTGGGTTGCGGGCCTTGGGCTAGTTTTACTATAGCAAAAGACATAATTATTCTGTACCCGTGCACAGGGAACTGTTCAACCTGCCATTTAATCATTTCTTACACAAATCCATAGGTTTTGTACAAGTTTGGGTGGATTTCAATGGGGAATGTACGTAATAGAGGTCGGAAGTCAGCGAGGAAGGTGCTTACACCAGAAGAAGCTGAAAATAAAAAAGAAAAGAAGAGGGAAGATTCAAGAAATCGTCAGCATTCATTGAAAGAGCAAATACTTCCCATTCTCGCTCAAAAGATACTTGTTGAGGAATATATTGCAATGTTAATGGAAGATGGTTGTAGGGGAGATGATAATCTTGTTCCATTATTAAGCGGACAATCTTGCGAAGAGTTCAATCATTATGTTCTTGACGATGCAAATGTGACTCCGCAACAACCATGCCAGGTGGTTCAATATCCTAATCAAATTTGTCAGCCTGTAGTGGATGTAAACGTCACTCCAAGCATTTCAAATGACAAGAAATCTCGCATCAAAATGAAAGAGAACTCCTAAACGCATACAAGTGGATGAGAGCATATTGACTTCCATGGAAGGTAAGGTGGCTAAACGCACTATCCTTCATCATTGTTCTCAAATAATGAAACAATATTATGATAAAAAATCTGAAGCCACTAAATGCCAATTGTTTTTAGCTTTGATTAAATCTAGAAATATGGCAATTGTTAGAACAAATTTAGGCATAAGAACATTGAAGAATATCGAATCAAGTAATTACATTGTTAAATCTCTTGCTACTGCATTCACATCGATTGGTAAAAGAACTCGTTCACAGGACTATAATGTGGCTCGCCACGTATTGGATGAATCAATTGTATGTAGATCCACAAGACAACATCGTTTACTTAAATGCACATCACAAATTGTGCCTTTACATCCAAAGAAACTTAAAAAATACTCAGTAAGAAGAGATAGCCTTGATGTAGAGGGACAAATGGAAACATTATGGGCATTTAGCAGTAGGTTTCCCTGCAAATACATGAAGTTAGTCGAAGCAGTGAAGGGACTAGTGCACATTTTTTGGCACGATAACACTAGGCCTTCTTCTAACACAAAGGATGTGTTAAAACACTGTAGGGGTTCTATGAACAATGAACCTCATGTTAAACATTATATTGACCTGACACAAACTCAATTGTTCGAGATGTTTAAAGTTTCCCACGTAGAGCTAAGGCTCGGGCAAAGATCTTTTGAAAAATGCAAGCCTTGGTATGTTAGAATCAATACCATGTGGAACACTTGTTGTTGTAGATACCACATAGAGTTTGATCTATATTATCGTACATTTGCACATATACGTCATTTTTTGCATCCTAACCATGTGTAGGAATGCTCAAGTACAGTACCGCCAATGTCATCTAGAGATTTCATCCATAGCATAATGTGTCTGAGGAAAGATGGGAAGACACATTACTTAAAACAATGTGTAGAGGGTTCTTGCAACAATTTTGGTGGGCTATCATTATGGTATGATTGCATCCATGAGAGTGAAGATCAAGCATTCGGGAATGCAATTGTCGAGAAGCAGAACTATTAGTACGAGACATATCAGCTACATGATGGGAAAGACATCAAGAAGATTAAATTCGTGACTTCAAAGGTGACAATATACACGAATAATATTCATTTAACTGAGTGAACATTGTTTATGTTGTTTTATAACATTGTTAAATTTTGACATATTAATATTCATGTAAATATTTTTATGTTGTTTTATAACGCTGCTTATTTTTTTCCACTAGGTGCAAGTATGTGATTTTATTTCAGAGTTATGTGGAAAGATCCAACAGTACATTCAGCATGTCGATATGGCACGGTGGAAAGATGAGCAATTCAGAATATGCCGTGACACCTTCCCTCCCAGAACAATACTATCAGTGGTTGACTTTGCCGGAAATTACACCCTACAACCACAAAATGACATACAAAGTCACTAACTATCACTCAGAGCAGGTGAGCATAATGGTCCATATCACTTATTGACATGGGCCAGATAGCAATGAAGACAAACGTGTGATATTGAAAGAAAGTCACTTTTCATAAGTGACGACCGGACCCATGACATCCATTACGTGCAACATTGCTTTAAATTGTTCTATGATCATGTGATAGCTATGGATATACCATTTTATCATCATTTGATTTGGTCAGATGGTTGTGCTGGATAGTTCAAGAATACACGTGTATTTCAATGGTTGTGTTTATTGCACATAAAATACAATGTGCCACATATATGGAACTACTTTGAAACAAGTCATAGCAAAGGAGAGCACGATGGTGCTGGTGCATGCATAAAAACTTCCCTTCGAAGGGAAGAGATGAAGTTTACAGGTGCTCGCCTTCGAGACGCTGCATCTATAGTGAAATGGTGTGCATATGTGATGTGAGAACAAGCAACAAGGAAACACATAGTGCATAGAATATTCTGGGAGGTGACAAATGTGGACCGATCCCAAACACATAAGGGGAACACAATGCATGGAACTCAACAGTTTCATTCAATTAGAAGCTCATACAACACAACCCTACAAATTTGGACAAGATTGAAGGCTTGCTTTTGCAGTTCCTGTAGCATCGATGAATGGGATGATTTTGAGTATACAGATATAGTTGGTACATGGGATCGAGTGACACTTGGCACCACTTTCAAGGGGTTAATGAAATAGACCATTTGGAAGATGATCAGACATATATTTCTATAGACTATGATCACATATCGGATCTCATACAAGAAGGTACAAAAAAGTAAATTAGTAGTACCTAAATCATTACAAGACTTTACATTGAAAGAAATTTTATTTATGTTACATGCAAGACCTTTTTTAATAAATGTATTGTTAACTCGACCTATTTCCTTTCACATGTCAGATATATGCAGTGGTTTCCCAAAAAAATAATGAATGGGGTTCTGACTATTGGTTGTCACGTTGCTTAGAGGGGAAACAAACCATTCTAGAACCTTCTTTTTTTCTTTTCTTTTTGTAACTAGGAGAATCAGCAACTGGGAAGGGGCTGGTACTCGTGTGACACGAGGTCCAGGGATCCAATCCCATCCGCTACCAATATACCCCTAGGTACACCCACACATCCCACAAGCATGGGTCAAGGGTAAGCCGGGGTGATTTGAAATCGTGACCTCCATTTACAACATTTCCTTCATATCAAGCGAATCGCCGGTTGAGCTACACCCCCGCGGGCTCCATTCTCAAACCTGTTACAGACGATGAAAATATTGAATTCCCAACTGGCTCGATGGTTATAAAAGGGGAGTACTTGAAACTAGAAACACAACAGAGAAGGAAGGGTGGGTATGTATATCAGGATTATAGACTAGGAGCTATTGTATACCACTTCACCAACCTGGTGGTTGGTATAAACATCAAGGTGCGCACAATTTCGAACAAAAATAGGTCACATGTACGATACTTGCTACTTCATTTAGAGAATGAGAGATTGATGGACACCATCGACAACAGAGATGAGCCAGATGGCCTACTCGAGTGAGTGAATTGTCAGGTGTTACTAGATTGTCCAATGTGGCTAGATTGTCATGTGCGTTATTTAAACTTTAAAGTGCGTGCTAAAGCACAATTTCAATTATTTAGCCTTTAGTTTATTCCCAATGTACTATCTTGTGATTGACGGATACTATTCACAGACATAATACTATTCATAGGATATTGGACACTATAAACATGATCCTACAATCTCAGGTGAGTTATCTATAAATAATGTTTGCACATTTTCATTGGGTTCTCTTTATTTTCTTATGAGAGTACTAATGTTTATCCTTTCGTGTGCCTAGGATAAAAGAACAATCTATGGCACATTGGAGGCACCAAGAACAACCCGGTGTCTTTAGACACCAACAAATAGAAATTGGAAAATAACAGGCTCTCGAGTTGTTGCAATTTACCTTTTTTGATGT
This sequence comes from Larix kaempferi, assembly GCA_027924585.1. Lineage (NCBI taxonomy): Eukaryota > Viridiplantae > Streptophyta > Pinopsida > Pinales > Pinaceae > Larix > Larix kaempferi. The sequence continues at coordinate 21,812,343 of BSBM01000223.1, read as the reverse complement.
TTTTTATATTGATGTACATTTAATTACATTGCTAGGTCAACTCTTGCAACTCTTGCATTGGTGGGTGAACTCTGCAAAACCCTTGACCATGCCGGTGTTGGTAGTGTTCCGATATCGGCCTTTCCCATCTAGACTTGCAGTAGCCAACGACATGCAATCTTGCTGCTCTATTTGTTTTTTCGCTCTCGGACCGAGAGTCACCAAGTGTCCCTGAACGACATCTTCATGTGACTTTCAACTCGACATAACTCGACAACTGGAGGTCAGATCGATGAACCGTCGACTCCATTGGTCTCCTGGCATGTGATTAACTCTACGGGCCCTCTCCCCCATGTTTTCATGGCCTAGTGAATTCATTGTGCATTGTTTTCGTAGTAGTTGAGTAGTAGAAAACCCTAGGTGACAAGACCATATACCTAAGCTCTATGTGAGAAAATAGCAAGTCTTTTGCAGGCATTCCAACCCCAAGTATTTTCAAACTAAGACGAAGGAGAATTTTTATATGACCCCATGAGCCCAACAGTTTAGTCTTTTCTTCCATATCATCAACCAAGACCATTCATTTCCTCATTTTTTAAAGCAAGAAATCTGAATCTTTCACAACTACCATCTTTTCGAGATTTCTACATCATCAACCGAAGGTAACTTTCAACCTATTTGCATAAACTTTTAGGCTTAATTTTCATGATTTTATTTATGTTTTGTACTAAAATTCTAACAACAATCTAAAATTTTGAGTGGTTATTTATTGGCTAATTCATTGGGCATTAATCTCTTGTTTTAATAAAGCATATTCACCCTAACCAAGTGATTTACACACTCTTGGTTAATTCTAGAAATTAAATGTGCAAGGTACATAATCTCTAAATTTTCATTGTACACATTCATGGGATGTTAATTCATGGACTTGAATGCTAATTGTGGATTACTAAATCAATTTTCTATCTCTCTGTGTACAATTTTCTTTTTTCAAAGTCCAATTTTAAGTGATTGTCTACAATCTTTCAAATGAGCACTTGTTATATTTGAGTATATTGAGTATTATTGGCTAAATCCACATTTGGATAAGTTTTTATCATCACTTCAATAATTCTGGAAATTCGTTGAATTAGAAGGATCCAATACTTCATAAATATAAGACCTTTGAGTGACATCTTGCTTCAAAAGTTTCTCAAGCAAGTTCTCACCTTTGGTTCAAAACATTGTGTTTTAATCACTCATTAGGAAACTCGAACAATTTTGCAATTCACTTAATTTTGGGATACATCTAAACTTTGCAGCTAATAAACTCACTCAGAAATCACTTTGCAATTCACTTAATTCGACAACCTTCATTTGAAGGGTAAACGTGAATAAATATGGCATTGCCTCAATGGTTGGCCTATGGGGTCAATCCACTTGATTTCTCAAACATCCTAGGGTTTCACAACAAGTGCCAGAGGCATTTTTGGAGGATATTCCAATATTTAATGAGTTCATTGATTAAGCCACAACACACCTTACATGTTTCATGCTATTCATTTCAGATTTTGGTGTTACTCGTGAAGATGTTTGTTGAGTTTGTTTGAACTATTTTGCAAGGAAATGCAAGGGATTGGTTTTGATGTCTTGGTAGGGGCAAGATATCACCTTTTGCATATTTGGTTGAGGTATTTTGCAAGTATTGGATCCCTAATGATCATGAAAATTGGATGCCCTATGTTGAGTATATCAAAGGTATGTTTAAAGAAGAAAGCTTTGAAGCACTCCAAGATTTGCTTGAAGATCAAGTCCTTGAAGAGAAAATCCAAGAAGAAATTCATTAGGATTCCTTTGAAGAAATCTCTATGGATGAGAGCACTCATCCTCCTATTCCCTTTCCTCATGATGATGAGGGTTTAGTAAGATTTAGTTCATCTTAAAAATATGAATTAGATGTCTTGTTGTGATTCTGAGAAAGAAAATTTTGTATAAAAAACCTTGTTTGATGATGAGACGACAAGTGCATGCACTTCTCTGTTTCACAAAATATTAAATGCTATATTTCAGATTGCTGATCATAGTCAGCAGTATTCCATTGAATATTTTGATCCCATCAATGACTTGTATAGTGAAACATCTAGTGTGGAATTTGCAAATTTGGAGTCTTTAGAAAATCCAAAAATGAGAGAGAATTTGAAGTTATATGCATCAATATATAATTCTGATTTTGGGCATCATGTTGAGCATATCTTTACAGACTTGTTTCAACCATATCCTTTAATTTTCAAGGCTTTCTTGGGACGTTTTTTTTTCAATTTTTTCAACATCTAGCGCAACAGCAACATCAAACAAACACATTGCGACATAAATACAAAAATAAAAATGATATATAAGATTTCAAGTGGTATATCACACATTGTTATTGAAATATGATATCTATCCTAAGTCATAAGTCTTGGCAGGATGATACAAAGTCACATCAAAATCACATAGTTGGGTAAAGAAAAACACATGCATGCGCTAACATAGGGTATTCATCATATATACTTGTTAGATGCCTAATTTGTTAACTCATCATTTCACAAGGCCATAAACCTAAAAACATAGTTAAGCATATCTGCAAGGCATATAATGCACATCATGTTCCCATATCAAGTCAACCATATATATAAATATGAACATTGCTTTATATTATATGTACATATAATGTTTTAACAAATGGCATACCATGGCCATAATACAAAATAATGGATCATACTGTACATCTGTGTGTATACAAACAAAACGGTACATGTATGTATCCCCCCTATACATGGATCCTATTTACCACCCCTATACATAATTTCTATTTATCCCCCTTTTCACTGCCACTGTTAGTGGCTTTTGAGAAGTCAATATTTCATTTTCGGCTGCTTGATGGTGTTCCCCAATGCTGAATAGGAGGATCCATTCTCATTTGCGGAGACTGCACACAAACCAAAATTTGTAAGTTAGTTTACCAAGCTATAAAAATAAATACAACTCTATGTACATTTGTTCAAATTCCAAGCAAATATAACATTTTTACGTACCGTGCATGTGTAACTCATGGTACTCGGTAGTGTAACTGCATGTACCTGGGGGGGGTGTGGAGGGTCATCAGTGGCCCCAATTGGGTTCTCTTCAAGCACCACTCACTCAGTAGATGCCTGCATAAAGTAACATATATGTCAATGTCAGAAAATACAAAGAAAATGAGACATATACTACATGGACGGACAATGACTTTTTCAAAGAAAGTGAGATATTCACATACCTGGGGGGGGGGCAGAGGTGGGTCACCAACAACCTCAATTGGGTACTCTTCAAGCACCACTCGCTCAGTATATGCCTGCATAAAGTAACATATGTCAATGTCAGCAAATACAAAGAAAACGAGACATATACTACATGGACGTACAATGACTTTTCAAAGAAAGTGAGACATACACGTACCTGGGGGGGGCAGAGGTGTGTCACCAACAACCTCGATTGGGTGCTCTTCAAGCACCACTCGCTCAGTAGATTCCTGCATAAGGTAACATATGTCAATTTCAGCAAATACAAAGAAAATGAGACATATACTACATGGACGGACAATGAATTTTTCAAAGAAAGCGAGACATACACGTACCTGGGGGGGGCAGAGGTGGGTCACCAACAGCCTCGATTGGGTGCTCTTCAAGCACCACTTGCTTAGTATATTCCTGCATAAAGTAACATATGTCAATGTCAACCAATACAAAGAAAAAGAGATATATACTACATGGATGGTCAATGACTTTTTCAAAGAATGCGAGACATACTTGCATGTACAAATTAAACTATACTACATATACCTGGGAAAGGCGAAGTCGTGGGTCACCAATGGGTGGACTAAATGACATTGGCCTGATTAGATGCTCATATAAAGCAAAAAAATCATGCTACGTAACAAAAAATAAAGATACAATTAGAAAATTTCTAATAATTAAAAGCGTGTACATGTTGAATCAATAAAATCATGTAATTAAAAGCATAATTGAAAGAATACCTTTGTTTGGGAATCTTCCTCTACATGGGAGGGACCTACCTGGGTTTCCACAAACTCATCGTTCCCACCCTACATAAAACATATTGTATCTAGATTAAGACGTATTGAATGTTGCAATCTCTACTATAAATATGTAAATCACGATGAAAAATTAAAAAGTAAAGTTCTTACAGCTAATGCTGAAGCACCAAAATCATATGCAACATTGACTGCTGCATCAATGTCATCAGCATCAATGACCGAATAATGTGAATCTGGGGATTCATTGGACACCATTTGTATATTTGTTCACGTAAATTGTTAGATAATTAAATAGAAATAAATTAGAAACAATTGAAAACCATGATATAAAACAAAATATACTATGTAAAGAATGAGTTTTACTTACATATTGGAGTAATCCATCGCCCCAAAAATCTGAAGCAGGCCCATGGCATATGCTTCGACACGATGTGCAAGGGTGTGGAATAATATGACGCTCTAAATTCTCTGCGTCTCCAGTGCGATCTATAGCTTTGGTACGGTCTAGAGACCTAGGAAGTGGAGCCTCAGAAGTGCGCGATGTTCCATCCCCAGATGGGCCAGCCTTAGGAGTGCCAACCCCTTGGCCTACATTACCTTCGACAGCAGTGCCATGTCGAAGCAAAGTATATTCCAAATGGAATAAGGCCTCCTGTGTATCATCAATAACGGGACCCGTAGGAGGATATACCTGAGGGGGGTTTGGTGTGCGTGGAGGGAGTCGCACACGGTTAGGATCAGTCCTAGCCCCTTCCCTATCTTGGGGAATCCCATGAACTACACCCTGGAACTCTAAAATATCAAAATAGTTCACATGTTTCCCCAAGATAAATTTTGCATACATCTTCCTCAGGAAATAGAATGGGATGTCTCTATTCCCACGAGGGTCTTCATCGAAGACTATGTACTAGCGATCCATCCAATTGGATTTCACATTTGGTTCGATGCACTAGTCTATGGAAATGTGTGGTCGGCTGGTGGGTGGAACCAATCCGGTGCTAGGGTCCCGAAATAATGAAAAACGTTGGTATTTGGTTATCTTTAGTTTTTTCACGTCTTTGTAGCTCAACCCAGTGGAATAGTATTGCCTCTGGGAATCTCTATACGAGCTAATGTTGTACAGTTCTCCCTAGGCATTGGTAATTGTGTTTGTTATGGTTTCTAATGCCTCGGCTAATGATTGTCTTAAATGCCCCCCCCTCTAAACAGTGAGCTAAGGCGCCTCAATGCACCCAAACGATCTAGAATCTTTGAATTCCGGTCGTGTTCCTCCTCAGTGTTTGGGTTTGTGTCTGGATTTGTGTCTGGATTTGGGTTTGGGTTTGGGTTTGGGTTTGGGTTTGGGTTTGGGTTTTTGTTTGGGTGTTGGTTATTACTGGTTTCAATATGCACATTTTCTTCAACATTTGTGTTCTCCATTAAGATTAAAACAACAAATTCAAAATTTATTTAATATTTCATTGTTAGGTTTAATACAACAAATTTTATTAAATTAGTTTTAAAAAAACACAAAATCTATTAAATTGACAAACACAAACGAAAATTGGAAGCAATTTTGAAGGAAATGGCCACTTACCTTTCATTGCATCCAACTTGTGAATCGCCCCTTCGTAATTGGCCTCTGAATTCACTCTCTCACGAATCGCCTTGGCGTTTTATCGCTCTTCTGAATCGCCTTGCCTTGATTATGAATTGTGAAAATGAGGCCGCGAGCCTCTTTTTTTTGGGTATTACAAATCACACTTTCGATTTGTAACTCTTACAAAACACAAGTGCGATATATGCTAACTAAGATTAGCCTCGGTCTATAGTTGTACTTACCAACATGGGTTCTATTTATTAACTTCCTCTATATAGATAGGCGCCCACATATAGGTTCCCACCATTTCATCCATACTGCAATGATCACTTGTGATATTTTTATGTCATTAACTCTCCTTCATGGAGATTATCAATAGTGTCCACCCCTAGTCAGTTCCATTTTCAATATGGTCTTTGGTTATTCCACGTGGTTATCTTAGGGACACTTACCTCCTTTTCTATACCACATCCCAATTCATCTATTTTTTGGGAAACCATACAAGTTCTCCTTAGCACACTTACAATTGTATATATCTCTTTTTTGGAAAACTTCCAAGTGTTTTTTGTTCAAAGCACTTTGCGATGAATCACCCTTGAATTCCTATTGTTTTATTCATTATTGTTCTAGTTTTCAACCTCACTATTCATTACTCTTTTAAATTTCATTTCCTTGGTCATAAAGTACATACCTTCTCTAAGTTTCCTACATTGGCCTTTGACGGGTCATTATAGCCTAGTGTCCTTGGAACTATCCACTTGAGATCAAGTTAGCCTTGTCATCATGATCTAAACGAAATAATTATTGAGTCCATCATTCTTTTCCTTACACATCCATTGTTTTCTTAGTCCTAGTAAATATCATTCCATATCCTTGTGTATTACATCATTCTAGCATTCAAAGATTACCTTATACTTTGTTTCCAGTATATCTTCCCCCATCTACTTTAGCACATAAATTATATGGTTTTGATATAGAGGCATTGTGTATTTTGGCCTCATTTTCCTCACTAATGGGTTACCTTAGGCTAGGTGAGGGGAGTCACCATTTTCTCTTGAATTAAAGTTGAATATCATGTGCTCAAATTCATATAATTATTGAAATGTTGAGATTCATACACTTGAGTTGGTCACATTATATCATTTTGGTCAAAGAACCTAGAAACATCGTACTCTTTTCAAACAATTTGTGAGTCTTTTTGGATCCATAAGCTACATTTATTTGTATTGCATCCAAACTGTGTTGGAAATGATGGTCCAACTTCAGTTGCACTTCTTTGGATTTGTTTAGTACCATTGTTTGGATTTATTCACTAGTTTGTTTGAGCCACATGTGATGAACTTATTATTTGTTACTCTTTCCATATCTCGATCCCCCCTCGTTGTTTCATAAGGTTTTCATTGTTGTGATTTGGCACCACTATGTACTACGATTTGGACCTATGATGTCATTATCCCATATTGTATAGAGACACCTACACAAGCATGTATATTCCCACCTTGTTAATATTGATATTGTATACACACCTTACCTCATTGATTGGTTGTTTGCAAGTGGGTCTCGACAACCATTATGGGATTCATCCTCCCTCTTTGCCCATTTCTCTCCTTTCTTATGTGACTATTTGAAAGATAGAAACATGTATGTATTTTTTTCATATAATGTGCTCCTAACCTCATACATCAAGGGGAAATTATTATCATCTTCTTTTTTCTCACCTACTTTTTGAGGAACACCTTCCCTATTTTACATCACTTTGGTAACTTTTTCCTTCATTTCCATCATCTCCATCCCATTATAACCTTAGCATTATCATCAAAAGATTAGTTAAACTTCAATTTTGACCATTAAAGTAAGAACATAGTATTTTCCTAATTTTAAGGGTGCATGCACAATAAATCCCTTTAAAACTATGCTTTGGTCCTAAAACATGAAAACTATTACCTTTTCGGCCCATAAATGTTGTGTTCCTTCCAAAAATGGCATAGTGGCATAAACTGGACCTTAACAATTTGTTATTTCCTAAAAAACATTTGCTAAGATGGTTTGTCTAAATTGGTCATCGTAATAGGAATCTCCATGTCTATTATATTCTTGGAAATACAATTTTGGTATTGCAAATCGCACTTGCGATTTGTAACTCTTACAAAATGCAAGTGTGATATATTGCACATGCGATATAGGCTAGCTAAGCTTAGCCTCAGTTTTGGGCTTGGGTTTTCCAAACCTAGCTACAATAATGCATATGCAATATAGATTTACATTTTGGAAATGCGTTTCCGATTTCTAAAGTGGCACTAAAAAGTGGAACCAACTTCGTGCACCCACCCCTAATCTAGTACATAAGTCTAATTTTCTAATGGTGAAGGTGAAAACCATTATATGAAAGAGCATCGAGCCTGATATTAAAGAATTTACCATCTATTGGAGAAATGTTACCCAATAGTGCCATATGAAATGTACCTATTCCCTAATGATATTCTAATTCTTCTTCTTCTTATTATATATACATGACATGAAGATATTATAGAAATTTTGGTTGGTTCATTAGCATGGGAAACACGAGTAATAGCTTTACCTTGGCGAATATTGACCACTAAGGAGTACTAGGTTGATGGGATTGGTACTATTCTAGTTATTATGTGGTGGACCATTTAAGACACCATTGAGATTTGGGTCTAATCAATGCTTTGTGAATATTATATATGTACATGTATGCATGTATATGAATAAGTGGTGTATGTTAGAATAAGATTCAAGAAAGCTAGTTATCGATTTAAGTGAGTCGTAACAATACATTTTAAACTTAGGTAAATTTTATATGACAAGGAATAGAGATATCACATCCATATTTCCTTATGATTGTGAATGACCATAACTTCGGGACGAAGTTTCTTGAAGGGTGGGTGTATGTAATGCCCCATATTAGACATTTAGTAATTAAAAACTCTAACATGAATTAACTAATAGACTTTTATTTGCTTATTATATGTTTCACTAATATAGATTGATTAAGACTATTGTTATATGGACATGTGGACTCCTTTGAGGTGTATATGGTAAATGGAATTTATTGTTGAATTTATTAATGGCAATGAATATGTTACTTCATATTGAACACGCAAATTGAATATGGAATATCAATATGTGGAATGCTAAATTCGTTTGTTTGCAAAAGAACTTACATGATTATATTTACATGTTGTTATATTGATATGGGTTAAAACTTGAAAGAGTTGGGTATGTCTATATATGAGTTTCATGTTAATGATGAACTATTCCACATGTTGATTGGATACGAGATAGGTAGATTCCTATAGTGCCAAGGGGCACTGTAACGTTCCCATCTTAACCCCATGGAATTGAAATTGTAAATGATGTAATATTGTTATGAAATCATGGTGAGGAGCTCAAGGCCAAGGCCCCGCCATCGATTTATTGATGCATATGGTTTATGTGCTAGCCAGGCACAATGGAATTGTGGATATTATGTAAATATGCATTTTAATAAAATACCCACAACTAGCTATGCAATATAACAAAGAGATGGGGGCATGATTTTACAAGGAATTGGGAGGGAAACATTCAAACCCTTGGAGCCAATCAAGTCAAGCCAAGTGTTAATGAGAGAACCCATCAAACCCTCAACTACCCATGTTGACTTTTGTACCCAATCATTGATTTCTCCCAAGAGTTGGTTGAGGTAGTTAATGCCTTGGGGAATGGGAGGTATGGCTATCCAAATTCAAGTATGGGAAAGCCACCCTGCATGGAAAAACGTGTTTGGATTCTTGGGCAAGAAAAGAGCCATTAATTGCTCCCCAAGCCATTACCCATCAACCAGTTTTTCCCCTCTCACATTTTTGGAGCTGCCTGGGCATTTTTCCTCCACGTGTTTCCTATGTTTCCTTGTTTTCAGTGGGGAAGAGGGCGTTTTTGTGTTGCAGAGTTGCTGGAAGAAGAGGGAGCTCGATTTGGGGTTTCAATGAGTCCGTTTTGGCAATTTGAAATGCTCATAACCTGTGGGAGAAATCAGGTTTGCTCCTTGTGGTCGAATTCCCCTTTCCACAGTCCATTTTGGTGTGCCTATGTTTTGGGGAAAACCCATGGCCTTCCTGTTTGTAAACCCCATTGCTGGAAATGAGTACCCATGCCCATTTTTTGAGTTTGTTGAGAGTAAGGGAATGTTGGGGTTGAGATGGGTATCCATTGTTTTGGCTTGAGCTTGAGTGCAAGCATCCAGGGTTCAAATGTAGCCTGATAAACCCAGCTATGGACTAGATTGGCTTGGATGAAATGATTAATTGGCTATGCATGAGCTTGAATGTCCCCTTTTCTTTGTAGAAATCATGCCCAGCTCGAGGGTGGTCTCTGAGTGCTGAAAGAATACAGGCTGGGAAGAGACCTATGGTTGGGTGGAACGTTGCAACGACATAGCTAGTTGTTTGGGACAATTGCACAATGAAGATAAGTGTTGTTCTTATGTCTATGTATTTACTTCTGCAATGATTAAATTAATGACTGTTATTGATATGTTGAATGCATATGAAGAGTGTGCGGATGAATATGTTTTATTCCGCTGTGCATGTTTAAGTGATTTGCATCTGCACACATCATCTTTATTGTTGTGAATCTAATGAATGGACTGAGCTTATGTAAAAGCCCCAGAGATTGGCATCATGTTCCCTCCCTTGCCTTGGATGGATGGGTGGGTATGTTAAAGGCACGAGATTTCTTAGACATAAGGAGGATAATGATGTTATATCAATTTTTCATGCTATTTGATTGTGAATTCCAATATTTGTATGACTTGTGGGTGAGTGTGAGTTTTGACAAGAATTGTGACTTTCCCAAAGTGGTTGTTCAATGATGGGACCCCTTAGAATAGTGATGAAATAGTATGGTTAATGTAGGGTGTTGACCCTAGTACTATCACGGGGGGTGGAGGCATTTCCCACTGTTTATCCCCCGAAACCTGGAGTTGTGGGAGGGTTGTGTTGTGCACGCTCCCCTGGATGTGTGATGACGACTAGCGGATGCTTGATCAGGAAGCTTGGTTGATGTAGTCGATCGACACTTCCTCTTATGGGTTCTATATGTGGTTAGGTCATGTAGTCGACGCCACAATATATTGCAGTAGAGGACGAGATGGTGAGGTCAGGAGCTGTAAGTAGTGGTGATTAGGTGGTTGGAGTACTGATGGGATGGATGGGAGCAATTATGGATTGGATGATGTTCTTGATTGATATTAACCATCATGATTATATGCTCAATTTCATCATTATGTTTACCTAATTGTGTTTTATTGCTTGTGTATGAATGATTATGAATGAAGAATGATGCATTGTTTAATTGTTCCTCTATATGTTGTTTGCAAGCATGTAATAATGATATATTAGGAGCATTAAAAGTGATTATTAGTACCCACACTTAATACGTATGCATTGGCCATGCATATGCCAATTCGTGAGTATGCTATAATGAATGGTCGATCGATGAATAAATTAATGTGATTATATTAGCTATTAGTAACTTGGTTGATGATTTATTGAAAATATTACTTGTGTGTTGAAAGTATGAGTTTGTTGACTTGTTTAATATGTTTTAGATTTATATAATTTGATTGAATTATTGAATGACACATATAATTATATACATTTAATATAAAATATGTCATAGTATAATATAGTATATGAAAATATCTTATTTGACTTATGAATGAGAGGATAATATAAATAAATGGATAGATAGGATTTGCACAAATTTTTGGAAAAGAGCTGTCATAGTTACATTTAAGATGGAAGCATGACAAGTGAGACTTTGCAACCATGTTTATTAATATTTTAATTATTTAAATCAAATTTCTATTTTTTGGAGAAAATGAATTTATTGATTGTTGATTATTATTTATTGGAATTTATTGATGCATGAGGAAGATGAGGAGGAGTTTTGATATAAATAGGAGACTTGAGAGTCAGAAGGAGGGAGGTTCTTTTAATTTTGGAGGATATTTTTGGGTGAGAGTTTTTCTAGGAAGTGGAATTTTGGATATTTGGGGTATGAGAAGTTGGAAGAGTTTGAGAACTCTTGGAATATTTGATACATAGCCTACTAGTGCATCACTGTTCTATTCTTTGGGGATCTCGGGAACGAAGGGCCAGGAGGCCATTTGGATGGGACCATTCGATGGCTTCTTGGGGATAGGGAACCGGCTAGGCCCCTAGTTGGTTGGGAGGTAAAACCGTGGTTTTGCTTTGGGAAATGAAGATGGAAACAACTAGAGGAGAAGAGGGAAGCTTGCTCAGTTTGGACTCCGTCACCATTCTTATAACCAGGTATTTTTCTTGTGATTTAAATTTTTTATATGTTGTTGTAAACTTCTTATATGCTGTTATGGTTACATGATGCTTATAGGTTGTTCAACCATACAGTTAAGAAATCCACTTAAACTATGTTATACACTCCTTGAGAAAAAGTTACCTAAAGTCATTGCAACCTTAGACTCAAAAAAAATATTCAAGACACATTGTTGGAAAGGTGTCCATATAGATTCTATATGTTGTTCTGAAATATGGAGGTAGTGATCAATATCCTTCTCGTTACAAAATTTACATTCCTTCCACAACATGATCACTAATATGCATGATTTAATCCACACGTCCGCTCATAGTCAAATAGAAGTCAACTTAATTGTATTGCCTATGAATAAAACCTAATCGGCATGCCACATCATAGAACAAAGAATAATAAGATGTATTATCATGACATCTTATCGCATTCCTGAACTCGGGCTATAGGCACATAATGTAGCCCTCTCATATGAATTCCTATCAAACACTCATAAAAGTATGGTACTAGACATAAGCAATCACTTTAGTTGATATGAATAATTAGAAGACATAATTTAATCTCTTGGTGATACGATGACAGTGTCATTACACAACCCAAAATACTAACACAATTCCTCCTCCATTTTAGCAAGGTCTCCTTAGCCAACAATAATGTGTCATCAACCCTTCCATTAGTAGAGACTTAAGCTTTCCCTATAAATTTTGCCTATCCTTCCCACACATACCATATGAAGATTATGAATAGAACCCATCCTGGTTTCCATTCATGTCTCTAACACTAGATGCTACAAATCCTCGGCTTCCTCACCATCCATTCTCTTGGAAATTCACTGGATATTGTTGTTGAACTGTTATTATGATGACATAATGCATCGCTAGGATTAACTCCTCCCTTGGTGCTACCGTACCCCTATACTTATTCCCATTAAGTTAAATATAAAATCTAAATTTAAATTTAAATAAATATTGAATATATATATATATATATAATTTAAATTTAATTAAAAATCAAAATAACTTAAATTTATCATAATATTAACCCTAATCCTAAATTAAAATCATTATAAGAATCAGTTTACAAGATTGACCCTAAATCTAAGTGGGGTTGAGGGCGGCTTGCATGAGGGCCATGCACCGTCTTCTCCTCAGCCCACAGAAAGAAGAAAACATTAATGGGGTAAACCCTCCCCTCATTCATTCTTGTTTCCCTCATAAAAAAAAAAATTGCTCCCAAGGTGAGCTCTGCAGCTCAACCCAATATCGGCTCCACCACTTTGCCAAAGTTGGTTTACTTACTTCTTTGTTATTATTTCATCCGCATTTAATTTTTTTATGGTATTTTTGTTTGTTTTAGGGCTTGAATTCAAGGTGGCCCGGCCTCCCTCCCTGCCATGCAAGTTTTACAGGGTCTCAACCCAATTTCTTTTTTCTTTTTCTTTTTTTTCCAGAAGGTTTGGCCATGAACATTATCATCATTATATACACATGAATATATATTTTGAGCTAAGACCACTAATGGGTATTTTCTTCCCAATAATGTCCTCCTACTTCCATTCAGCCTCGGTGTCTATGATGTGTTGGGATGGGCCTTTCTTTGCTTATTATATATATTTGAATACAAGAAGTTCCTCTATGGAAGAAATCGAGAATGTATGGTTTCTTCTCAAGAATTCTATGCACAACTTCTTTCTGAAACCCTAGACCTTACTAGAAAGTTTACAATCCACTTAATCAACCTTTTGACTGGCATGGCCAAAATCTCAGCACATTGTATCGACATGGATCCAAATAGATCTATGGTCCACAACAATTCTCACAAAGTACACAACTGAAGTACTCATGGTAACTTCGAGCTTAAAGCTTAGTAGCTCATGATAATTCTTTATGACTAGTGGGATGTCATTTTCCTTAATGTTTTATTAATAGAACTCGGTCTGCCTGGTATTCTTTGTCGCAGCCTGCAAGGCCATGGTATTTATCTCTCTCATGCTCCTTTTTTTTTCTTTGAGGGAGTGGAAGATAGGATTGCCACGACCACCAGGGTTCGGCCCACGCACTACTTTTTCTTGTTGAATAAAAAGATGAATACAATTTTATAGAATATATGTTTATTTGCATATGAATATCATGAAGCTCAGGCACTTTGTTAACGCAATCAATGGTGGCTTTTAATTGGTGTTTTACGTGGTGAAACTTAATCCATGCATCAATAAGTACAGGCACGATTTGGAAAAATGTTGAGCAAAATTAAATTGCTAATATTATATATCTATGTTTAAAATTAACTTGAGTCCAAATAGATTGAAAGAGGACTGCATATATTAAATAGCCTGACCCAATTAAGAAAACATGACATGAACGGGCCCATTGCGTACGATCTATGATCTGACAAAGAAAATCACAAATCACCCTATACTGTTGTCTGATCATCATAATCATTCCATCACTAAGTGCTGAACATTTATTTTGAACCTTGTGTATGTTTGAAGGGATTCTTTTGAAGGGGTTTGAGCCTGAGGAATTATTTGTGTTTCTTTTGGTAGAAGGTCTGACATGGGAAGGGGTGAAAATATAGCAAGAAATATGCACCCGGTAGCAGAGTAATTACTGCTGCGAGGGATCTGACATATTCTAACTGTTCGTGTGCATCCTATTTCTCGACAAACAATTTCTGGCCTTGTATGCGTCCATGACCACCATCCTACATGCACCCATAACCACCATCCAGTTGAACCCATTGGAATGTGCCCATACGAAATGGCATGGACATGGAAGACTAATACGGTAGCATTAAAGCCATGCTAATTTGAATTTTAAATTTACTGAAAAGCTTCAAAGATGCAAAGACATTCAAATTTCGATTTTGAATTTATAAACCCGCCCAATTTGATTTTGTAAACCCTCCCAGTCATATTTCTATAGATTATAATTTCATAATCAATGATGATCGCGTCTACCTCCATCCCGAGTAGGTACCGCTATCTATCTTTGAACCTTTGAATCTTCTTTTTGTTTTCATATTTCTTCATTTTGTTAGGTTTTCAATATTTCTTGTTCTTAATATTTGTTTCATTTCCATTTTGCAGGTAGCAAGGGCCATTGAGAGCGTCCTTCCTCTGTTAGACAATCATCCAGAGAAAAGTTGCAAGAGATCGAAACGCAAATGACCGAAATAGACCTTTCAGGCTGAAAAATTGGCTCATAAAAATCTCTCGTGCGGGTTTAGGTTTACCTTCTGGTATCTATCGTGGGATGTAATGAGACCTATATGCTTCTAGGTCACCTCCATTTATTTCTTCACAGGCTATGCATTTTTCCTCGGGACATCTATATCCCCCATTTGAGGGCCTCTTCACAGCTCGCTTCAATACCAAGCAGAAGCGATTGATGGAGAGCAGAACACTTAGAATTGCCTTTGTTCTGGATTGCTACAGGTGCCCCGATAATACTTAGAATGCAGAACACTTGAATCATTATACATGTCATTTTAAAGCTTCAACTTCTTTCGACCCAAAAAAGAAGGATTTAAAGTTCATATCCTCCGCAGATGCTCTCAACGAATCTCCATTTTTGTTTGCCACATAATCGTATTCGTGGTGGGGGTATTTTATCCAAGGCTTCGCTCTGGGTCGTAGGATTTCTCTATTCCAATCTGGATGAAGAATTTATGCCCCTCTCGCCATTTCACCTGCATCTTTTAGAAATCAGGCCATGAGTCATGCAATGGTTGAAATGTATACCCATTACGAGTCCATACAATGTATACAATCCAATCCATATAACAATGTATACATTCTATCTGATAGTCTACATGAACATAGTTATATACAGCGCAAATATACATATGCTAGGGATTCAAATGTATTGATTATGATGTGATGTGACAAATTTAAAAGCACATGAACAAACTACCTGAATCAGAAGAAGTGGAGAATCTGTGATCGTTTCCTATTCGGGAACATTCTGGATAAAGTCATCAACCCGAGGAATTGGTGGATAGAGATATCCAAAGTCTTTCAAGGAAAAATATGCATCGGCAAAGAAAGACATAGAAATCAGGGAGATTAGCTATTTGGGGATTAGTAGGGTATAAATAGAGAGAGATATGGGGGAGGAGTGTGTTGATTATTAAGGGTATGGGGATATACTAATCCCCCCCACTCCCCATATCCTCCCCTTACAACTAATCCCCCCTCCTCTCTCAACTTTGTCTTGATCCCTTCCCTAACTCCCCATGCCTCACCCCCATACCCCCCTTACATCCCTAACCCTAACCCCCAACCCTTATCGCTATCGTTAAGACTCTACTAGTGTTTATATACTAGTATATACACTAATGTATATACTAGTATATACACCAATATATATACTAGTATATACACTAATGTATATACTGGTATATATACCAGTATATATACTTGTATATACACTAGTGTATATACTGGTATATACACTAGTGTATATACTGGTATATACATTGGTGTATATACAAGAATATACCCTAGTATATACTAGTATATATACCAATATATACCTAGTATATATACATATATATTGGTATATACACCGGTGTATATACTGTATATTTGCAGTACTATACAGTATATTTTTTTTCCAAGGAAAAAAGAGTAATTTCATTATAGAATAATCAAAATACAATTGTATAAGAACTTCAAAGAGCTCTTTCATGTAGTAATATTTTCAGCTTCATGTATTAAAAAGTGCAGAAAAAGATAAGTCAAGCTCTTCAAGAGAGCTTTAAATCCCGTTACAGAGAGTACCAATATAGTTCCAAAAAAAAGTGTGATAAAAGTGTAAGCAAGAGTCCCAAAAAAGTGAAAGAGTAGCGATGTTTTCTCATAATTCTGCAATGTCAAGGCCTTCAATGAACGGTCTATGATAGTGTTCATGGAAGGTGTCATTGTCCTGCTCCAAAAATTTCCATTGTCCAAGAGGTAGAGTCAGCCCCTGCTTTGACAAGTGATCAGCAACCGAGTTCCTTTCCCCGTAAACATGTTTGCAAGGGAAATGGTCAAACATCTCGGTGATGCACAGAGTCTCCTCAAGAATAGTGTTCAAAACCAAATTGTGACACTTGTAATTTGTTTATCTAGTTTATAATGATCATGGAGTCGCCAAAAACTTGAATGTGAGTGCAATGTAGATCCAATGCATAACGAAGCAACAATTTTAAAGCGTAAAGTTCAACAAAATTGTTTGTGCCACTGCCCAGCCCCATTTGAATCTTGAAATGATAAGTGTTTGTGAGAAAAAGTATAGCTCCCCCTCCAAATTGCACAGGTGTTGTTTTGTGATGCTCCATAAAAAAAGGCCCAAGGAATGTTGGGGATGATATGTTCATCAATGGGGATATGAGGAATGGGAAGAGATTTCTCTTGAGCGAAATGGGAGAGGATAGAGATGCAGCAGTTCACCAGGATGGAGGGGGTGGTGGCCTTGTCCTGAAATATTTGTTGATTGCGCACGAGCCAAATACCCTAGATGACAATCATCAGAAGAGCTCGAATGTAAGAGGTGTCTGACGAGTCGTGCCAACGTTTCCAGGCATCTTCGACAGTCTGCCCGATCCAATGACCAGTTGTTGCATGAATAATTTTCAATTCTGACCATATGTTAGCAGTGAACAAACAATGGAGGAAGAGATGTGAAATACTTTTCTAACCTTGCTTGCAGAGAGTGCACTAGCCAGGACCCTCGATGTTTTTTTTCTTTATGCGGTCCCAGGTGGGGATCCAATTTGCAAGTGTGCACCACATAATTTTTTTTTTTTTGATGGACAGTGAGACTTCCATAATTTTTTCCACCACCACTTCTGCTCAATCTGTTGGTGTTTTTGTTCCATTAGAAATTTATAGCTGAGCTTCGGGGAGTACCTACCATTTGATGAAGACGCCCAGATGAGTTCATTATCAGTGTCGGAGATACGAGCATGTGATAATCTGAGCGCAATGAGGTAGTCACTCCAGTGGTTGTGTAAATCATCTGGAAGGTTAAGATCTGCTGATGTCAGCCAACCTTGGTTCCAGAAGGTGGTTGTCAAAGGATCAGCGATTTGTGAGAGGTGAAAAAACCCATGTTGATGAAGAAAAAGTAAAAGGGGATCCGGCAGGATGTGTTGATTTTGGCACCCAATCCATGGGTCCGATCCAATACAAATTTGAGTTCCATTGCCTACCTTCCAGGCGAGGCCTTGTGTGATGAGTGGAAGAGAGTCCATCACAGCTTTCCAAATGACCGACATTCCAGTCCGAGGATTTGAGGGGTTTCGTATCCAATGGAGGAGTGTATCTAGAGCAATATATTTATATTTAACAACCTCCGTCCACAGATTATCAGTTGTGAGTATACGCTAGCCCACCTTTGCCGCAAGTGAGGTTGTGAAAGAGTGTATATGTTTGAGGCCCCAGTCCCCTAGATATTTTGGCATAGCAAGACGTTCCCAATGAACCCAAGGTGCAGTGTAGTTGTCCGAGTGGCCCGGCCAAAGAAAGTGGAAACATAGTTTCCGAGCTTTTTCCCGAAATCCTTTTGGAATCCACACCAATGACATCCAATATACTGGGATGGCCTCCAGAATAGATTTAATGAGGACTAAACGACCTTCTCTAGAGAGCCATCGATGGCTCCAAATCAAAATCCTCTTCTCTAATTTTGCAATAAGCCATGTCCAATCGCACAACTTGTAACCATTTGGCTTCAAGTGAAAACCGAGATACTTAAGACCATCATCAAGAAAAAGAACTTCAAAGGGGAAGAGGGTGAGATACCTTTGTTGTTCAACAACAGTCATTCGGTAGAGTGTAATAGAGGATTTGCTGAGGTTTATAACCATTCCCGTGGCATCCTAAAATAGAGAGAGGATGTTGGCTAGTTGTTCAGCATCCCCAATAGAACCATCGCAGAAGATCATAATGTCATCCACAAAAAGTAGATGAGAAAGCCAAATATTGTTGGTGATGTGTAGACCCTGGAAGGTGCCCTGACTTTTAGCAGCAATAATGGCCCGACTGAGGCCCTCAGCCACCAGGAGGAAGAGGAGTGGATATAAAGGGAAGCTATGTCGAAGATCTTGTTCCACACAGAAAAATGGTGAGGGAGAGCCATTTATGAGTACACCGAAAGAGGCTATTATGATGCAACTCATCATCCATTTAATGAAGGCATAATCAAATCCCAGGTGATTCATAAGAAGCCGTAGATAGAGCCAAACGACTCTATCAAAATCCTTTAAGAGATCAATTTTAATAACAACTCCCTTAATGCCCTTTAACTTTTGTGAGTGTAAACCTTCCTATGCGACCCCAATAGATTCGTGAATCAATCGTCCTTCCAAGACCAAATTGTTCCGAAGAGATAAATTTTGAGAGAACAAATTTAAGTCTTTTATCCATGATCTTTGCCCCAACATTGTAGGTGATGTTGCAAAGAGAGATGGGTCGAAATTCATCCATGGTGTCTGGTTTGTCAGCCTTGGGTATTAGAGCAATGAAAGTGGAATTTAATGGGGGATGTATATGGCCCCCAAGATTGGATTCCTCAACCAGTTGTAATAGGTTGTTGTCAATGGTGTCAAAGTATTCTAGGAAGAATTCAATAGTCCAACCATCCAGACCCGGGTTCTTATCCTTTTGAAAGCTATGAAGGGTTGCCTTGAGCTCATCCTCTGAGATCTCCTCCATGAGATTCTGATTATCAAGTTCAGTGACTACTCCCGAGAAGTACTGTGAGAGTCTAATAACTTCAGCAATGTTAGCACCACGAGTTGCAGAAAACAAAGATTTGAAGTGTGCGGTGCCCAGTGTGGCCAAATCCTCAAAAGAGGATTGAGCCTCACCATGGGAGTTTTTAAGATCCCAAATAGTGTTTTGTGCCTTCCGAACTTTTGCAAATGCTTGAAATAATTTTGTATTTTCATCGCCACTTTCAAGCCAGATGGATCCTCTTTTTAGTCTCCAGGCAGCAACCTGATCAGAGAGTATTTTTTTATGGGAGATTTCCAGAGATCTAAGTGTGGCAGTGGAGTCCGATGTGAGGTAACCACCCCCCTCAGAAGCTTGAAGATCAGCCAGTTCCCGTTCGATCCGAGAAAGCTCCAATGAGTCACTTTTATTATTTTTGTGTGCCCTGTCTTTCAAGAGTGATTTAATGCAAGAAATGTTTTTGACGAACTAAGGAGCTGCAAAATATCCCTCACCGGGTTGAAAAGGTATCCAAGAATTTTTAATAATGTTTGCAACCTCCACCTCCTTTAACCAAGCAGCACATAGTTTGAAAGGGCTGGGTGGTTGGGAATAATTGCCTAGTATCTCAAGATAGATAGGTAGGTGGTCAGATATGCCTCGAGAGTCTACCCATTGATGAATCCAGTAGGGTTGTAGCAAAAGGTACTCCGCAAGTAGAAAACGGTCCAGTCTCTTAGAGATTCTCCCCTCCCCAGTTATGTGATTATTCCAAGTCGGCTTCAGAGTGGGATGTTGGAGATCAATAAGATGTGTGTCCTATAGAAGAGAGTCAAAGTAACCAGCAAGTGTATCCCATTGTTCCCGAGGGCCCCAAATCTCATGGGATCCAAGAGTGAATTTCAGATCTCCACCAACAATCAGCTCAACACCAGAGCAGAGGGTGTTTTGTTGAAAAGAGTCCTAATAGGCCTCGCGGTCCAGGTAGGGACCATAAATGTTTACAAACCTGAAAGTCCTATTGATATTAGTAAGGTAAAGATCCACACCCAGTCCGGAGGGGAAGCCCCAGGAATTGAGGGCTTTTGTCTAGGATTTTTTCCATCCCGTAGAAAGACCACTAGGGAGACCACGCACACTAATAGCAGAAAAATCATAAGAAGGGAAAAGAGTGGCGAGAGACGCTCAGACATCCGCTTCAGAGCCCATAGTTTCTTGTAACATAAATATGTTAGGCTAATGTGAGACGATCAACCTATGGAGGGAAAGTTTTTAGGTTTACTTGCCAAACCTCGACAGTTTAAGGAAATTAGTTTCATGGGTTAACCCCTGAAAGGGCCCACACTGCTCTAAGTGCCCCATCAATATTTTTTTGTTTACCATCCGCTAAGTCTAGGATCTCCTGTTGCTGAGCTGAGGCAAAAAGTGTAGGTTGACCTCGACCATGGGTATGTTTACATGGTAAGGGGTTGAGGCCCAGGCCAGTGCCTAAAGGAAGAGAGGTCGTGAGGACAAGAATATTACGGGTGAGTAGGTGAAAACGAATGGGAGGGGAGAATCAAGAGCCACAGTGATGTGTGCCATGGAGAAATCCATGTAAGAAGGGTGGGTAGAGGTGGTAAGGGAGGGAGTCGGTGTGGGGATAGGTGTGAGAATCACAGGGGAAGACACAACAGCATGTGTGTCCAGAGAGGTAGAGAGTACCGGTGAGGGGGGAGCGGGTGACAGACAGGGGGTGTAGTAACAAAAATACCGAGAGAGCTCAGATTAAAAGAGTTAAGAGACGATTCAACAGAGGAGAAAATAGAGGAAAAGTTTTCAAGCGTACCCGAAGAAGGAAGAGTAGTAGTGGCCGCGACGTGTGCCAGTGGTGGTGCAGAAGCCTCGGCCAAGGAGTCCGTAGCATTCAGTAGAGGGTTTGATGTCATCCCGTCTAGAGTCTCCTATCGTGCCTCGGCAACATACACACCATGCGTGTTTTTTAGGGCATCTCCTATGTCTGCAACCATCCTGCCAGCTTTTGACAGGCCTGCTCTAGCCTCCGAGTCCAATCCATCCAATCATTTGCAGATATTGTCCATTTTTAGGTGAAAAGGAAGCTTACAGTGTTTATCAAGGTGACCATAACCATGTCACTGGTGGCAGCGAAAAGGAATACCTTCATAGTCAAGTTTTGTATATGCTGTGCCTTCCCCCAAGTGAAAGTGAGTTCAGCATGTAACCCTTCCTGGACATTGATAGAGACCAAAATGTGCGCAACTGAGAATTTTTGAGTTTACAAAAAGGACATGTCTGCATCAATGAAAACACCCATCGCATTTCCAATATCCCGAAAAGAATCTAGGTTCCAGAATTCCCATGGTAATCCTAGAAGGTGGACCCAGATGGGTATAACATCAAACTTCTCAGTATCGACATCAAACATTGGAGACCATCTTTTGAAGAGTATAGGCGTGTTTCCCATGTTCCATTGTGATTTGAGAACCCGACCCGCATCCTCCTGGGAGTTGAATTTGAAAACAAACCAGCCTTGGGAGAGGACCATGACAGCGGGTTTGTAGGCGAACAGATATGACCAATTTGTGGAAACCCATCAATCCAAAAAATCAGAGATTGGGTATTTGCCCCGAGCCCTTCCCATGATCGTTGTCTCATCCATGTTGAGTGAGTTCACCACAGAAATGTTCTTGCCATAAATGAGGTTGATATTGTTCCTGGCGTTTTTCAAGAAATTCCCTTTTTGTTTCCACGTAGGTGAGATTTCACGGGAAAACAGTGGGGAAGCTGGTGTGCCTTGTGCCACAGCACTAACAACAAGGTGTGCAATACCCGAATCCATTGGAGAGCATATAAGGGAGGCTATGAAATCCTCAGATGAAAGAGTGAGTAGAACCTTTGCAAGATGAGAAGTGGTGGACGGAGTTTTTGACAGATCTCGAAAAGGCCAACCAATCAGTGGAAGGTCAGCGAGGAAGGGCGGGTCCAGCGTCCATCCTTCAGATGAAAAATCAAAATGTATGATAGTGGAATCTGCAGAGAATGTATCACCCATATGGTAGAGCATGGAGAGTTCGAAGACAGAATAAGGATATCCCCCAAAACTCGGTGCTAGTGGGAGGGCAACAACCGTCTCTTTGGTTATAGTTTCATCGATTGACAAAGGAAAAGTGTCAGGGAGGGTATGTCTAGCCATCGGTAATCCCCCCCAGGTGTCATGAAGCCATCAGGAAATTGTCCAGATGACTGCGAAGAGTTGTTACCCGACAAGTTTACCACTGCAGCACTACCAAGGATGTGCTGCGGTTTTTGATCCCAAGAATGGTAAAAGATAGAATTACCTTTAAGGGGTTCCAAGGAGTAATCGACCTCGTCGACAGTGTGGTAATCCATGTCCACCGTGATGTGTGTGAGCGTCATCATGTCCAGGCCAAGCCGTCGCCATCCCAGTACAGCTAGGGTTTGCAAGGTGCATTCCCTTCGGGCTGCAGAACCCTAAAAAGTCCCATCAGGTTCCCTATATAGTATATACCAGTGTATATACTATTATATACACTAGTGTATACTGTATATTTGTAATATATATACATAGGTGTATATACTGTATATACTATGCATATACTTGTAACCCCCCTCCTCTCTCTCTCTAACCCTTACTAACCCCTTCTCTCATTCTCTTTCTCACTTGCTACACTTAATCCCAATCTCCTAACACCCCCCTCTAGTGCTACCTCTAACCCCTTAACACCCCATTATCCTAGTACATATAACCCCTTATCACCTTCCAATGCCTCTCCATTTACCTCTCTCTCTCTCTCTCTCTCTCTCTCTCTCTCTAACTCTAACTCAAACACCCACACTCCTCACCTATACCCCCACTTCTCTCTAATATGCCTACTCCTCTCCAACCCCTTAACCCCCCCTCTCTCTCTCTATATATATAAACATTTCCAAATCAAACTTGCTCACTTATATATATATATAAGTATCTCAATATATAAATATATATATAAGTATCCCAAAATATATATATATATATATATATATATATATATATATAATAAAATTTAATTAGTAAGCCAACATTTTACTATAAAAATAATTTTAAGTTTTCTTACACATCCATATATACTAAAAATATTATATATTTTAAAAGTAAAACAAATTCCACTACAAAACAAAACTAAGATATTAACATATTGGAAATTTTATGTGTATAAAAATTAAAACAAAGTCCATCCACAAAACAACACAATTGTATTATACTAAGAACGAAATAATATAAAAAACTACGACATATGTCTTTGAGTTTCAATTCCACTGGATTCCTGTAGCACGTTTCACCCTTTATGTTCTTATCATGTTCGAATCTTTTATGTGCATTTCAATTCGGTCCTTGAAATTTGTTAAAGAACAAAGATTCCGAAGAATAGGCGACTTGGGAGCTTCAAGCATAAAAATAAATCAGAAATTAATAAAGAATTTTTTTAACGGGAGTACACTTGTATATATATGTTTTATGTTTTCAATTGACTCGATACAGAGACAAGAATTTGCCAATTTCTGGGGTATTAATGAAGTGGGAGTGTTACTTGATCCCTCCCACCACATCTGTGTTTTCTTCATGATAGTGGTTTCTTCAAATGCACACACGACGCTGTAACTTCAACAAGGGGAGATGTTTAATTGTCCATGATATTGTGTTGACAATATCCGGGGCTCTGCCAAAGTAACTCCAAAAATCCTTACTCGTTTCTTGGTCGTGGGATCGAAACTCAATGTCGCTTTGTACTCCAGGGTTTCCAATTCTTGTGCCATTGAGGTCCAAGCAAGTTTGATGAAAGGATGCAAAAGATTTATATTAGTCCTTCCGTCACCGGAATTTAGCGACATCTATAGGTTAAGATACAAGTCTGTAGCTTGCAATCCATCACAATTATTGTCGTAAATTTTGCTTTGGGACGTTTGTTTTGGTGAGCAGGACTCTCTCACACTCTCTCATTCCCCTACTCCTCCAACTACACCTAACCCCCACCCCTCTCTCTCTAACCCAACCCCCTAACACACCACTACCCCATCTTCATATCCAACTTTCATCTTGCATATGGAGAAAACCCTTATCATTTTCATCCTACATATGGAAAAACAACTTGATGAGATTCCTAACTACCACAATGATTTATACATTTCTAGACTGTAAGAAGTGTGAGTTATTTCTATACCTAGTATATATACTAGTGTTTATACTATATATGTGCCCCACTTCTAGAATTTAAGATATGTGAGTTATTTACATGTGCTCCATGTCCCCTAACCTCCCATTCCTTAATCCCATACCCTCCTTGCTCCTACATCCCTACCCCTAACCCCCTACCTCTATCGCTACCACTAAGACACTATTAGTATTTATATACTGACATATACACTGGTGTATATTACTAGTGTATGTAACTAGTGTATATTACTAACTAGTGTGTATACCAATGTATACACCAATATATATACCATTATATACACCTGGTATATACACTGGTGTATATACTGGTATATACATTGGTTGCTATATACATAGGTATGGTATATATACCAATATATACACTCATGTATATACCTAGTAACATCCTGCTAGAACATGAGCTAGTACTAGTACTTATAGTGTATACACTATATATACTAGCTTATACACTGAGATATATACACTAGTGTATAATGTACTATAATTAGGTATATATAGTATACAGTAGTGTATATACCTAGTTACAACACAACATATACACTAGCGTATATACTAGATACTTAGATAGTATATACACTAGTGTATATACTTAGTTACAATACTGTGCATACACATTAGTGTATATATTTTATTGTATGATATTACTAAGTATATACACTAGTGTATATATTGGTATATATACCATACCTATGTTTATACCAACCAATGTATATACCGTACTATAACTAGGTATGTATAGTATACACTAGTGTATATGCCTGGTTACAATACAATATATACACTAGTTTATATAACTCAGTGTATACACTATACACTGTACTATAACTCAATATATACACTAGTGTATATACTGTACTGTAACTAGGTATATACACTCCTGTATATACCTAGTTACAACATAGTCTATACACTAGCATGTATACTAGATA
Source organism: Larix kaempferi (assembly GCA_027924585.1). NCBI lineage: Eukaryota > Viridiplantae > Streptophyta > Pinopsida > Pinales > Pinaceae > Larix > Larix kaempferi. The sequence goes on along the minus strand of BSBM01000223.1, from coordinate 21,786,519 downwards.
CCTAAATATTATATACAAGTTAGTGTATATACCTAGTTACAATACAGTGCATACACACCAGTGTATATATTTTATTGTATATACCGAGTTATAGTACGCTATAAAACTAATGTATACATTAATATATAGACTAGTGTATATACTATAATATACACTAGTTACAATATAGTGTATACATGAGTATTATCTGCCTGGTTACTACTGTACAGTACATTATACACTAGTATATACACTAGTCTATATACTAGTGTATACATTGAGGTATATACACTGGTGTATATACCTAGTCATAGTATAATGTATACACTAGTATATATACTAGTGTATACACCAATGTATGCACCGTATTGTAACTAGGTATATAGTGTAGTGTGTATATATAATATAAATATGATCATATTTCTATTTCAAGAAGAAATGATCATCTTCTCAATTTTTATAAAATTCTCTTGTAACATCTAAAATGATATGGTCCCATAGGTTTGTGACACATGTATAATTAAAAGAATAAGAAGATAATATGTGACATCAAGCTAGAAAAAGTAATTTTAAGAGAAGAACCGGCAAAACAATATTACAAGAAGTGGTTATGTTGGATGGGTTTTATTAGTAACATTCAAAGTTATACAAGGTAGATGACGTAGGAAATTGAACAATTTTGGGGAGTCCCTTAGGCTTCTAAGTGGAAATAAGTTGAAGGAAGGAGGTAATAAAGGGGTAGAATTGAAACACGAAAGATAATTTGTTTTCTTGAAAATTGCAAATTTTTTAAGAGATAGAAGTTGAAGCTTGAACATTAATGGCACAAAAGAAGATATAGAAATAATTATAACTTGAAACTTAAGGATAAACATGATCGTATGAGCCTATCCATGATAAACAATTATTAGGTTCATAAGTGAAACTACGATGTGAAAAACATATTCAAAGAGTAAGAATACACAAAATCTCTATTTAGGCACCAACATTATGGACGGAAAGTTCCATTCAGGAGATATTGACTCAACTGTATGGTTCCCTGCATAGTGACTAAATCCATAGGGGGTTGGGTGGTTGTATGGGTTTGTGATGTGCCCCATGGCCCCCATTAGTCCATAAGTTGCATGAGATGTATAGGGAGTCTCTCTCTCAAAAGGACAAGGGTGAGGAGCATCAAGAAGGACCATGTATAAATACCCCAACTAGGCATGTAACCTAGGTCAAAATGTTGTTCCTTGAGGATTAATTCATCTTTTGTATAAGGCGTGATGTTTGATACATCTTTGTTTATCAAAGATATAAGAAATTTCAAAAACAAGTATCAGATGAGTTTATCTTTGACTTCAATCTTACATAAGCTTCGTTGCTAACACCATTTGTGGATGTGACATACGATGTGGGTAGAGGTGGTTTGGTAGAAGTTAGTGAGGAGTTTCAATCCTATGTCTTGGAGGACTAATGAAAAGAAGAAAGTAAGAAATGTATTTTCCACATATGAAAAGTGCATATATGTGACCCGTTGGCTACATTGATGTATTCATTTAGCTTATTGTCCACAATAATAGTTTTTTGGAAATATAAGCCAAATGGTGTCTTAAGTAATAATATTTGAAGAACACCATAATTTGGCTTTGAATTCACCTAGTCATCCCTTGAACTTTGGAATGTCTGAGGGAAGTAAGGTCAACATTGATTCCTAAGATGGTTCATGCAAAATGGTGTCTTTGGCTATTGTTAGGTTTGGGATATTTAATGAAGCCATTTATGGAATATTTGAGACAAAGGGGGGAGGGGAATGGTGGTTGTTGGTGGAACATCAATTCCTACCATTAGTGATGTTGATTGACTATGTGGGCCATGTGGTGATGAATTCCTAGGAGATATATGAAAGTTGGAAATGTTGGTATAACACATGAACTTATGGGTAGAGAATTCTTATGATAATTCAATGAAATTAACAAGGATAAGCCAAGAATAGATGAACCTGGCAGGGTGAATCCATGAAGATGAGTGTCTATTTTGGGGGGTCTTATGAGAAAATAAATTTGATTTTTTCATGTTTTTCAACTTTGGGAGAACAAAAGTGATATTTTTGTTTAGAATTTCACTTTTCAGTAAAATAAAAACTTTTAGAGAATTATGTTATCTTTCTATTCATAATTTTTTCAATTTTTTTCATTGAGATTTGATATGTCAATTTTCCAAATGTTTGACACTGTGTTCTTATAAAATGAAAGGCCTAAAAAATAGTCATGTTTTGTTGCGTGCCTAAAATCATTGTTAAACTTGTTTTTTTCAAAAATGAAATATACTACAAAAATCCACACACAATGTACTACTGCATGACTAAAATTTTGTAACCAATGTATCTATATGCTAATTATTATATTTTTTTGAATTCGATCAATGGGGAAACCTTGTCGATTTTCAACATGTTTCTTGTTGCGTGACTTTTTTTTTCAATTGACTATAAAACTAAAAAATCTAAGAATACCCTTTTGAAGTAGATAGTCCAATTAACTGCACCATATTTTTTTCCAATTTTTGGGTGGTGTATTTTTAAAGTTATGGATTTTTCATTTCACCACATTTTGAAAGAGATGAAACCAAATTGGACACATGTTAACAAACGAAATAATTAAAAATATCATATCACTTATACACAACAAAATATATACCTGCGGAAAGTAGATTCAATGATGCAACTAATGGTATCAAGTCTGACAGTCAATTTGTAGTGTAAGAGGTTGTTTTCACCTTCTGAAAAAGAAGAAACCTGAAAACTGTGCAGAACCGTGAAGTTTTCAGGTCTCAGAGATTATTCGACCAAATAATAGTTTTTCATTATGGAACCATTATCTATAACAAAGGTTGTTCGGCCGAAAAACAAAACGCAAAATTGTTTTCGTCGGCCGGTAAAAAAAAAAAAAAATTACGTTATCTATATTTGTATAAATAAAACTAAATAGATTCATTATTTTCGCACATTTTGTTTTCCAATATGTCTAGTCAAAATATTTTTGAAGCGGTTTTCGAAGGAGATTTCTTTCAAGGAATGCAAAATGAGTTTTTTTTCCAATGTATTTTTCTTCTTATTTATTTCCAACGGGTACATTCAAAGAGTTTTTTTTCTAAGGCATTTTTGCAAAGAAGTTATTTCTTTGCAATGGGTTTTTTCAAAGTGTTTTTTTTCCAAGATATTTTTCAAATGAATTTTTTTTTCCAAAGTATTTTTCCAAGTGGTTTTTTCAAAGAATGTTTTTTTCCCAAGGGGTAGATTTAAAGAGTTTTTTTTCCAAGATATTTTTGCAAAGGAGTTTTTATTTCAAGGTATTTTTGCAAATGAGTTTTTATTCCAAGGTATTTTTCCTTCTTATTTCTTTGCAAGGGTTTTTTCAAAGAGTTTTTTTTCCAAGGTATTTTTGCAAATGAGTTATTTCTTTGCAAGGCGTTTTTTCAAAGAGTTTTTTTTCTAAGGTATTTTTGTAAAGTAGTTTTTTTTTTCAAAGTATTTTTCTAAGTGGTTTTTTCAAAGAAGGTTTTTTTCCAAGGGGTACATTCAAAGTTTTTTTCCCAAGGTATTTTTGCAAATGAGTTTTTATTTCAAGATATTTTTGCAAATGAGTTTTTATTCTAAGGTATTTTTCCTTCTTATTTCTTTGCAAGGTGTTTTTTCAAAAAGTTGTTTTTCCAAGGTATTTTTGCAAACGAGTTATTTCTTTGCAAGAGGTTTTTTCAAAGAGTTTTTTTCCCAAGGTATTTTTGCAAATGAGATTTCTTTTACAAAGTATTTTTTCAAGTGGTTCTTTCAAAGAAGGTTTTTTTCCAAGGTATTTTTTCAAAGAAGTTTTTTTTTTCAAGTGGTTTTTACAAAAAATATTTCTTTACAAGGTGTTCTTGTTTTTTTCCAAGGGGTTTTTCAAAGGAAATTTATTGTCAAAGAGTTCTTATTTCTTTTCAAGAAGGTTTTTTTCAAAGGAGATTTCTTTTCAAGGGATTTTTCAAAGGAAATTTCTTTCCAAGGAGTTTTTCTTCAAAGGACTCTTACAAGATTTTGATAAAGTGAAATAAATTTCAGTTCATGTTTTTATAAATTTCGTAATTGTTTTTAAATCTTAAATTTTTATTTTTTTACTATAAAGTGATGATTCTTTAATTTATCCTCTATAGGTTAAACAATCATGGGTAGTAAGAGAAACTTCCAAAAAAAAAGTGATCGTCAACATGATGGTGATGCTAATAGGGAAAAACAAAAACTCAGATATCATGCCAAAAAAACAAGGGTTGCAGAAACAGTAGAAACAATTATTGAAGATACAAATACAGATTTACATGATAATGTTGATGAAATGGAAATTGAAAATATAGTAGAAGAAGAACAAATTGAAGTTGAAGAGACCATTTTTGAAGATGTAAATAGGGATTTACACGCTAATGTTGATGAAGTCAATATTGAAGATCAAGTTCAAGATCCAGAATTGGACCTGGTATGTATATATCATGTATTTTCCAAATTCATTTTTTATAATGAATTGTATTTTTGGATATATGTTAAATTAAATTTAACTTGATGTATAGGTACTTTCACCATTGACGATGAAATGTTAAAAGACATTGATTGTGACAAATATGGAGAAAAAATAGCCATACATGTTGCATGATATCGTGCTACAAAATTTATGATGATATTCTCAAAGATTATTCAATAGCAAGACAAACTCAAATTTTGAGATGTTTATTAGTGTCCAAAAAGTTAAAAGATGCTACGTCATTATTGGGTATTCACAAAGCGACAAAAGAGTCGAAATTGAAACATAATGTGATAGAAAATATAGGTGATGCAATAAAAAATTTGGAAAATCTAGAAAGAAAGATACCAGAGTTGCACGTAGAGCAATTCAGACAGCAATTGTTTCAGCTAGTACTAGACAATATCGTTTCACAACACAACTAGCAAAAACAATTGGAACCTCAATAAAGACATTATACAAACATAGCAAATTCAGAATGCAAATAGATGAAAATGGTGAACTTGCTTGTTGGGAAATTATTTGTAGACATCCTTACAAAGATAGAATGGAAGAAGGTGTTAAAGATATTGTACAAAATTATTGATTGGGACATGCTCGAGTTTCACCAAATTCAAGGGATGTGATACGACAAAGAGTATCACAAAATGTATATGAAATCCGTCCAAAACATATAATGGAAATGACACAAGCACAATTGTTCAATAAATTCAAGGAGGATCATCGTGGAATTAATATGTCAATCACTACATTTGTGCAACAAAAACCATGGTATGCTAGAACTATTACTATATGTGACACAGGTTGTTTCCGTTATCATGTGCAATTTCAATCTATTACGACACGTTTCTTGAATTTGGTAAAATGTTTTCGACAAATTCACCACCTTCGCCCACAATACGTGAATTCATATCTCAAACTCTATGTGAGAGAGATCATGATGAAGTATTTTATAATAAGAAATGTGTCAATGGAAAACATTGTCATTGCTGTGGAAATATGGTTTTATTCCACAATAAATATCCTATCGATAATGATTAGTCGTTGTCAAATGTAACCCTTGATTAGAGAAGATATGAATACAGCAATTATGCTACAAGTTCTAGTGATGCACATTTCAAAAGAATTGATTTGCAAGAAGATAAAATATGTGTGACATATTTTCTCAAGAAATTTGAAAGTGAAATTTATAAATACACCAAGCATTCACATAGAGCACGATGGCAAGACCTTCAATTCAAGCAGTCTCGTGAAATTTTTCCACCCACAAAAATTTTGTCTGTGGTTGATTTTGCAGAAAACTACACATTTGCTGCACAAAAATAGATACAAAGTGAATACTATCATTCTGACCAAGTTTCGATATTTGTCCATGTTCTATATAGACATTCTCAACAAGATGTTGATGGCATTGAAAGCACGTGTGACAATCGAGATGTGATTAAAGAATATCACTTTTATATCAACGATGATTGTACACACGATACATATTTTGTTCAGCATTGTATTGAAAATATTTTCTATGGTTCACTAAAAGGACACGAAGTTAAATTTAATAAACATTGGATATGGTCGCATGGATGTGCGGGACAATTTAAATCTTCACGATCATTTTTTTGGTTATGTCGACTTCATAAAGTATTGAAAATTAAACATCACTGGAATTTCTTTGAAACTGGACATGGAAAAGGTGAACATGATGGTGCAGGAGCATGCATAAAAATAACACTTCGAAGATGGAAAATGAACCATTCTTCTGCACGATTCATTCAGCTATAGAGGCTATCCAATGGTGTAAATTACATCTAAGCCATGATTATAATCAACAATCAAAATATGTATGCAAGTATGTACACATTTTTTTAATTTATATTAATTGTCAATTTAAAAAAATGTACACTAACATTAAAGTTGTCCTTTGTGATTTATCATTTATTGTGTAGGTTGTTTTGGCTTGTTTGGGTCCAAGATATAGATAGATCAATCCCATACGAGGCTAGAACCATACATGCGACTAGAGATTTACACTCTATTCAAACAAAATCCTTCCAAAACGTGTTTGCATTCGATAGTAGAAAACAATCGTGTTTTTGTCAAATTTACACTGAAAATGTTGAATCTATAGAAGTTTTTGAAAATATAACGAACAACTACGTAAAACATTGGAAACACACGGAGATTAATCCAAAGGAAAAAATGCCACTAGAAAGCGTGGAAGAATTAGAATCAGAAGAAATAGCAATATCATCTGATGGCGATAGAATTTCAGATCTTGTTAAAGAAGCTAATGAACTTACAACTTCTCTATTGATTGTTCATTGTTGTCCATCACCTTATGTGTATAGTCAATTTAATTGATTTAAAAACCCTGACGCCAATTGTAATTTGCATAGGAGATGTTTTCGCTATGATTGCACCTATAGGCAACAACAAAAATGTGAAATATTATTTGATGTGATGCACTAAAGGAAAGATGAAGTTATTGGAGGACTACGATGACAAATGATTTACATACGAGAGAGGATACATCATTTTAAAAGGTTTTTTTTTTCAGTAGACCCATATGATTGAAAATTATGTCTACTTTCAGGATTATGAACCTGATGTTATATGTTGTCAATATAGTCATTTAGTATGTGCATCTCGAATAAAACTGGTACAAGTTCCATCGAAAAAAAAAAACTAGAAAATGGAAACTGTCCAAATATGACCATGAACGGATAATTGAGGACGACATTCCATTGCGATGTTTTTAACTATATCAAAAATGAATTGATCGATGCTTTTGTGCATGTCAAATGTTGTGTACAATATACTTTTTTCTTTGAACTATGACTATGATCTTGAATGGGAACTATAATAAGAGTTTAAATTATTGTATTTTAGCATGTTCAAATCAATTTGATAATCATTTGGTAATGAGAACTTCAATAAAAGTTGGAAAAAGTTGAAAATTGTTATATTTCAGTTATATGGAATGTTGTCTTTAATATGTAATTTCATCTTAAAGTCTGTCTAAAGTACTTTATTCGAGTCCCCATATGTCTATTAGACCACTTAAGGGATGAGATAACTAATGTGGTTGTCCCCACACTCTGCCCCGAATCTTTATTTTTGACTAAATGATGTAAATGAGGAATCACCGAGAAACCGGCTAGATTTTGTATTCATCTGATCCATTCCATGCTTCTCTAATGTATTTAATAATAAGAAATTATTATTCTTGATCCATTAAGATGGGTTGATCCATTACTAGCTTTGTGGTGGGCCAAATAATTCATATAAATATGATCCAAGAGTGTTTTAGAACTTTGTTAACCTATGGTTTTTAAATAAATGATACATGTACAAGGATAATATCACTTGTGTAAGTTCACATAAACGAAATCATGGAAAATGGAGATAACCTATCATTTGATTTTTAATCACAAGCAAGGATTCCAGGATTGTGAAGATTATGCTAAATTAGAACAATGATTATTTACAATAAACCGATGAAAATTCATCAAATTGTTGTCTAAAATCATTGCTCTAATTTAGCATAAGCTTCACAATCCTGGAATCCTTGCTTATGATTAAAAAACAAAAAATCGTTAAATCCCCATTTGCCATGATTTCAACAGCATCTATCGTTCACCAACTAACAAAAGTGTGGTACCTGAACATTGAAAATATGAATCATTAGTTAAAAATTGAAAGTATGAATCATTTATATAAAATTCAAGTTATCATTTATATGAAATTCAAGTTTACTGTTGAAACCAAGATTATATATTATCAGACAACCAAAAGGATTGAAACCTTCACTAAATTTTATTTACATCTCAACACTGAAAATATTTTACATCTACACTCATAGATTTTCATTCCTAACATTAGATTGCACCTATCAAAACTTCCTAACATTCATTCTTAACATTCCTAACATTCCTATCATTATTTACATCTCAACACTGAAAATATTGTACATCTACACTCATAGATTTTCATTCCTAACATTAGATATTGCACCTATCAAAACTTCCCAACATTCATTCTTAACATTCGTAACACTCCTATCATTATTTACATTTCAACACTGAAAATATTTTACATCTACACTCATAAATTTTCATTCCTAACATTAGATTGCACCTATCAAAACTTCCTAACATTCATTCTCAACATTTCTAACATTCCTATCATTATTTACATCTCAACATTGAAAATATTTTACATCTATACTCATAGATTTTCATTCCTAACATTAGATTGCACCTATCAAAACTCCCTAACATCCATTCTTAACATTCCTAACATTCCTATTATTATTTACATGTCAACACTAAAAATATTTTACATCTACACTCATATATTTTCATTCCTAACATTAGATTGCACCTATCAAAACTTCCTAACATTCATTCTTAACATTCCTAACATTCCTATCATTATTTACATCTCAAGACTAAAAATATTTTACATCTACACTCATATATTTTCATTCCTAACATTAGATTGGACCTATCAAAACCTCCTAACATTCATTCTTAACATTCCTATTAAAACTTGCTAACATTTATTCTTAACATTCCTAACATTCATTCCTAACATTAGACTGCACCTATCAAATGCTAGAATATACTGAAATTCAATGATTGAACATTTTAAGATTGTTCACATACATTGAACATATGAATCATTAGTTAAAAATTGAAAGCATGAATATTTTAAACATTAAAATAAAGTAGTTTAAACATTAAAACATGTGTACTAATATATTTTAAAACCATTTCAAGATTGAACAAACATTCATGAACATCATACAAAATCATATTCTAAGCATTTACCACACAAAGTACATGCTATGTAATTAGCCCCCCCCAAAATTAAATCATTCAAAGCAACTACAAAATATATGTCAAGATCAATGTACATGTATATAATCCAAAAAAAAGTTCCTGAACAGGTGAGATCAATGTACATATATAATCCAAACATAAAGTTCTTAGATATCCAAAACAACTACATCAAATGTATCAACATGAAGATGTATCCAATATGGCAGTATCAAAAAACAAATAAAGACCAATATAAATCATTCTTTGAATGAAATTCCACCACTATCATCCACTGGGGTCTTCCCATTGCCTCGAAGAGACCCAACCTGAAACATGTATAAAAGCAAATTATGAATCTCATAAATTATTAAAACAATTAGGAACTAAACTCAAAAAATAAAATATTAAACTTATAAAAAGAATTGAAAAGAATAGTTCAATTATTAACAAGATTACCTCAGTGCCTCTAAATGAAAGTCCACCACTATCATCCACTGGGGTTTTCCCTTTGCCTCGAAGAGACCAAACCTACAACATGTATAAAAGCAAATTATGAATCTCATAAAGTATTCAAACAATTAGGAACTAAATTCAAAAATCAAAATATTAAACTTACAAAAAAAATTGAAAAGAATAGTTCAATTATTAACAAAATTACCTCAGTGCAAATATCCACGTACATCAAGGAACCTATATCCTCACCACCAATTTCCATATGTTCACGTGTTCCTTAAAATTTAAATTTTGTGAATAAATAAAACATTGTGCAAGCAAAATAAACTAAAATTAAACAAAACTTTAAAACCAAAACAAAAAAATTAAAACCATTAGCTCACAAGAGATGGAAAATCATCAAAAAAGTTTGAATCTAAAGGAACCTGCATGGATAAGTCACATTAACAATAAGATACATAGATAAATTAAAATTAAAAAAAATATATATATATCTTTCAAACATAAAGATAAATATGTAAATAATAAATATATCTCTCTAAGATGCTCTTTTACATTTTCTACATTTTCACTAGTGGAGACTCGAAAATTATGTGCATTCAACATTCTAGAAAACTACAACCAATAGACATTTACGTAATGTGTTTATTACTATACATCAAAAAGACGTAATGTCATAGATATAATGTAACAAAAATTTCAATTCAAAATGAATAAAAAAATTAAATAAATTGTAAGTACATAAACAACAAATCTCTCCTATACTCGATGTGTCATTGGATAGGACATATGAAGCTATATTGCGACAAACCTTAGCATAATCCCTGAGATATTCAATGCTCATTCTATCTACCTCATCATTCGTTTTGTAAACAAATTTTTTACGAATAGTGGCTCAAGCCCTCTCTCGAACCAATACCAAATCAACTCTTACAAATGCCAACGTTAAACCTTCGGCAATAGAATTCCTTGCAGTTGTTCCAATTTGTGATGTGGGATCCATATACGATTTTAAAGTCACAAGCCTGGCTGGGAGAGATATCTGGGTTGGAGGTCGAAGAGTTGTGGGATCTCTAAGAGCACCTTTTTTATCGTATATTCGCCCATTTCTAACTCCATAAAAGTTAGAATGAATATTGGTATAGTCCGGCTTCATATTTAAAAAAAATCGGCATAAAAAAATATGGCAAAATAATTAGGAACCTCATCGTTCCATGGCAACCGACCATAGGCTGCAAGGAACCGATCATATAATAGACGTGCATGTTCATGGTGCTTAAAATAATGCACTTTCAACATTTTTCACTTTAGGCCCTCTTTGAAGTTAAACATTGAGTTGGTTTGTTCTTTGGTCACTCTCTCCTTCACAATAACCCACTTGTCCAGACCCATCACTTGGGCCTTTCTTCTCCGCATCAAGTCAACAAAACCATCTGTTTTTGGTCCAAGATCCTCATATACCTCAATGAATTTTTGTAATGATCACAAAACCATCTCTAAACTTTGTTTTCTCTCTGGAGGGAGATCCAAACTAGAAATATCATTTTGCAGCTTGTCATAGTGAGATCTACAGCTTTTAAGGGTAGTTTGTTGAACACCACTTTCCCATGGAAGCTCCTCAGGTAAATCAGATGGATAAGTCGATATGGGTGTACAACCCTCAGCTAGTTCAACATATTTCATCCTGGCTTGACCTTCGTCACTCTGTGTATAATGACAAGCCTCTTGGGAACCTTGCTCTGCACCCATGGTTGTCTCCCTTGCTTGATCTTCCTCCCTCTCTGTAGAATTACGAGCCTGTTTTGAACCATGCTTTGCTTCAAATACAAATAGAGTTGTGTGCAAACATGTGTTTAAAATTTTTGTACACACAAAAATACAATTTATAAATGTATTAAAAAATTGATGTTCATACTGATAGAAGGTCGATATCGATGTTCTCCCACAGAAGATAAAGGGGAATCATTTGTACTCCTATTGCCTCATCGATGATCGAATGAATGTGAACTGTACAATAAGCTTGAATCCCGCAGTGAAGTCGACAACCTTCGATTATCAATTGGGACACCAACTCCCGATGAACGTGATGACCTCCTACGCTTTTTCCTCGAAGACTCCTCTCTTTTCATTTGATATGATATCTACATTTACATAACTATCAACTCATAATATATTCAAATTCTACAAATTCTAAGACCTAGCTGCTAAAGAAACTAAGTTATTTAATAAGGACCTAGATATACCTAATATCATCTAATAGTTCTGAAAATGAGTATGCTAATATTGTTGGATGTATGAGGAATTAATGTGCCAATCTTTTAGGTGTTTTTGATGTCTTAAATTAATGAACCAATATGGTTAAATGTTAAATGAAAGGTTACACTTCTTTATGTCAAGGAATCAGTAACCAATGACAATACTACTATTATTTCCATATTAGAGATTATGCAAATTATAATTTAGCTTAAGCCTCTACTAAATCCCAATGATTACACTAGCTTACCTTATATCGACATATTCAATCACAACCAATACTTAACTAGTCTGGATCCCATTAAAGTAGAGTACATTACAAGCTATAGAAGCTGTTATAGTGAACGAGTTGTGGATTACGAGTAGAAGTGAATCATTGATTACAATTATATATTATAAGCTTATTTCCATTGCTATTACAGTCCTAACAAGAGCTTAGAGCTTACTTGGAATTGAACCACTAGTGCTAAATGATATCATGATTTGAACAAGGTTACTGCTAATAATCAAAATACATATGATATGTTAATACTGATCATACCTAAGATTTTAATAGTGTTAATTAAATACCCTACTAGTTCTGTCCAATACTGGTAATAGAAGCAAATCAATAGTTATAAGTATTAGATGTATACTAGTATCTATGTAGGTGTAAGCCAAAACAAACCTAATAGAGTTTAAGTAACTTATATGGCACTATTGTTACTATCCCAATAAAACAATTCTATTACCTACTAACACTTATTGTATCTATTAGGTTATTGGAATTACACATAACATGATGTTCATTACTGATAAACCTCCATTTTTAATAGAATTTCTTCATAAGATGGGCTCGATAGATCATGGCTATTAATGATTATACCTTGGAGGGACTAGAATTCATATGATATATGTAGCTTGCATTATCTCCTAATGTTGCATGGGGTGATATAGGTAAAAACCTATATATATATATATTATGTGATGTTTATGATTGTTATTTAAGCAATTGCAACTATTTTTGTGGAAAAAACAATACTAATACAAATGTTGCTCTAACATATATTGGGTCAATGAAGACTAAGGGATATCTGTGATATAGGAGATGTGGTAGTAATGAGGATATAAAGCAAGTGAAGAAAAAACCTTACATGTAGTGCAAAAGTAACATTGAGGGGCTGGAACTTTGTTCATGAACAGAGACTCTGTTCATGAACAGAGTCCATTACATTCAAATTGATCTCATACCTCTAAGATAAAGTTTTTAATCTTTAGTTTAAATAGATTTTCATTAACTAACAAATATCATTAGCATTGTCATTGTATTATAGAGCAATTATGTTACCTTTTGGTGGGTTAAGAAAAGAGGACAAGGGATAAAATTTTGGGATGGAGATGGTTTGATTTTGGAAATATAAAAAAATTAAAACCTGCACTTAGGGATAATTGTATAAGGAAAATAAAACCCTGCGATTTGCATTATTTTTTGGCATGCTTGTGAGTGAGGAGGCTCTCACCAGTGATTGTTCTGTCTAGTCTACATCTTATAGTTTGCTCTACATATTCATTGTTGCATGAGACTATTAATAGGTTAAGTTTATGGCTTAGGGACCTTAGTTGTTTCAGCTGAGGAATTAGGCTGGGAGGAGATTCCTTCTATTCCCCAAGGTTGCCAAGGCATGGAAATTAAAACTATTGTTCTATTGTTGGATCTGCTAATAAACCACTGGAGCTTCTAATCAACTGTTGATGGATGGATGTTGGAATCTGTATTTGGATAATTATCTTATAGAATAAGCAATTCAATCCTATGATCAATACATGTATGAATTATTTAGTGAAATTATCTAAATAATTTATCTTACGTTAAGTTCTTGCCTAGTTTCTTAGTGATTTAAATATAATTTATCAATCCACTAATTTCTTAATTTTATTTCACAATATTGAGGTACATATCTAAAACTATCCTTCCACATTATAAGAACAAAACATTTGATTAAACAATGAGCCATTACAATTGTCCTGTCCATCATACCACTATATTTTTAACAATTTTAATATAATACCTTTGTATCTTTAACACATAAGTGAATATATATATATATATATATATAAAATTATATATGGTTGCATACCTGTTTATAGCAGTCGAAACCGAACACAATAGACCAAACGAACACAGCAGACCAACCAAAACGAAGCCAACACAACAAACCAGCCCGAACACCAATTCATCGAAATTAATCTACACATATAAAAAATAAACTGTTAAAAATTAAAAAAATAACAAATAAAATTTAAAAAAAAAATGAAATCTAATATACCTATTTATAGCAGCCGAACATAACACAACAGACCAAACCGACAAGGCCGAACACAGCATACCAACCCAACGATGAAGCCGAACGAGCAGACCATCACAACAACAAAGCCGAACAGAGCAGACCAAACCGAATGCCAATTCCCCGAAATTAAAACCTACACACATACACAAAAACCTGTTTAAATATAATAAATAACAAAAAAACAAAAATCAACCGAAATCAACCTTACCACCTCTTACCTGCGAACAAAACCACGTCGAGGGTGGCAGATATCCTCGACCATCTGCGTCAAACAACCACGTAAAACAACCAATAAGGTCCAACAGACGGGTCCAATAGGCTGGGGCCAGCAAGCCGAGACAACAGAAGGGGGCCAACAGGCCGAAAAGACAGATGGGGACCAACAGGTCGAGAAGACAGAGGGGGGACAACAGTTCGGGGAGAATAGGCCGGGACGACATCCAGGGGCCAATAGGCCAGGGAAAACAGGTCGAGACAATAGTCGGGGGCCAACAAGCTGGGACGACAAGCAACGGTCTGCTGGAGGTGAAACGCACGAGGACCAGCAGACTGCAGAACCAAAAATGACAAATGTGGGCCGCAGCCAAGCTTTTGTATAGAATAATTATTCGTCTGAATACTTATTCGGCCGAATAATTATTCGGCTAAAAAGTTATTCGGTTCGAACAATTGTTCGGTCGAATAATTGTTCGGCTGAATAAACATAGAACCACAGGTCAAATTTACCGGCCTGCTATGCATCACATGCATTTCGAGATCTCTGTTATTTTAAACGGTTCATCGTTAAATGTTATTTGGTCGAATAACGTCTCACTTATTCAGCCAAATAACCATATTTATTCCTCCAAATAAAGTAATTTATCCAGCCGAATAAATATGGTTATTTGGTCGAATAGCTTCCGTTATGTTTCTCGGGCTCCTGATTCTCACGGAAGTGTTAAGCAACTTCGCGTTTTCACCCCCCAGAAACATTGCACCCACATGTGTATACCAAGGGGATAATAATGGTCTAAGTATAGAAACAAAAATACTATGAATGCCTCCAAACAATAGAGGAAGTGCCCTTAATTTACATGACTATCGAGGTAACTGAGAGTTCTTTATGATTCTTAATTGTATTAAATTATATATAATCTAAAAAGGGAATCTCAAGGGGTTGTGCTACTATGAATAAAATGTCTAATCAAACAAATTTCCTAACCAAAGAAAAATATGTCATCGAGTGATGTCAAAACATAGAATCTTTGTAACCATAGGAGGACACAACTTATAGGGTGGTAAAAGGTAATGAAGGTTGTAATTAATTCTATTGTTTGATCCCCAAATGTAATGGTCTACCCTACAATAGGCGTCATGGTTTTAACAGCTACATGGTAAAGGTCCACTCATGGGATCCAATAACATTACATGTTGGTGCACCATCGGGATTGAACTATAGGATCATATCAAATTCATTTCTAAAAAAATAATGAGATCGAAATAATTACAATATAGAATACCAAGTGAACCAGAAGAGAAATAGAACATAGAATGTTGCAATTCAAGTTGAGATTTTAAAGAAGGTACAAATAATTGTATGTCAACTTTCATATATTTTTATGTTTTCACCACCTCTTTCATGAGATAATTTATATGTATTTTTTACAAGCAAGGCATGAAAACTATGCAAGATCTGAGTGTTGAAGCCTTGGATTGTATAAAAGAATGTGTTTCTATTTGTGATGCTCAATTGATGGATTTAAGAGAAAATAACAATAATTATTTGTGTAAAATTCCATTAGTAAGGAGGGAACACCCTTGATGAATTCAAGTGACAAAATCATAGCTACATTTTTTGTTCATTTTTCAGAAATAGGGGTGCATAACAACAATTGAGGAGAAAAAAATAACAAATGGGGTTTTTGAACCATATGTTGATGAAGTACACAGTCCACTTCACGAGGATTCAATCCATGTTGTTGATTAGATGGGTTCCTTTGGAAAAGATACTTGTTTTGTTGTAGAGAATCCATTGGAGGACATGTCTCATTCATGTGGTGGGGAGTCTTTGATTCCAGTGTATGATAAGACACCAACCCACATTACTGATGAACACATGATTCAATCTTAACCTCTAGTTGGGATTCCTTTTCTACTTTCTTCTATGTGGAGTTCTATGCCAATATTTGATACGACGACAGAGGATGTTCATACAATATTTGATATGACACCAAAGTATGATCTCGTAGATAATGATATGGGCATAGATATTAGATAAAAAGTAACAATTTTTGTGAACAAAAGCACAACCAATAAAGGAGTTAATTTCAATCCTTCCATAGGAACACATCCAAAACTTCAACACAAGAGGTACAAAAGAGCATTTATTACTCTGGAGGAAACCAAAAGTTAAGGATCGAAATACCTACACCCTCCTTTTTACTCACAATCTATTGCACTCACAAAGAAGCCACACACTTATACCATTAAAAAAATGAACTTATTGCACACACAAAGAAACTCTTTCCATGATTTCAATTTCCTGCACTCATGCTCATCTGTTTTCATCCCCAGACAACAATCAAGGAAATCCTAGTTGCATTACCATGGTGTTGACCTTGAGACAACCATCAATACAATCCCTCCAATGGAATTGTCATGCGAAAGTACGCAAGCAATTACTAGTCCTCTTATGATTGAAAGTACTATAGTTCTTCTTCGGATGTTTCTTTGCACAATCATATCTATCACAAGGTTGTTTTTAACCGTTCCAAGGGGCAAAATTTGGAGGTATATACACTAGTGGTTTTTGAAGCTTCCGTATATGCACAGCTTCTGTATATGCCTTGCGCATATACGGAAGCTGCGCATATACAGTAGCAGCTCTGCATATACGGAAGCTTCCATATATGTGCAGCTTCCGTATATGCGTTACGCATATACGGAAGCTTCCATATATGCACTGCGCATATACGGAAGCTTCCGTATATGCACTGTGCATATATAGAAGCTTTTGTATATGCGCAACTTCCGTATATGCGGTACACATATACAGAAGCTTCCATATATGTGCAACAGCTTCCGTATATGCGCAACAGCTTCCGTATATACCTTGCGCATATACGGAAGCTGTGCATATACGGAAGTTGTTGCGTATATATGAAAGCTTTTGTATATGCACTACAGAAGCTTCTATATATAAGCAGCTACTTTCGTATATGCGTAGCTTCTGTATATGCGCAAGGCATATTCGGAAGTTGTTGTGCATATACGAAAGCTTCCGTAAATGTGCTATGCATATACGGAAGCTGTGCATATACAAAAGTTTCCATATATGCGCAACAACTTTTCTTATATACGCAGCTTTCGTATATGTGCAGCTTCCGTATATGCGCAAGGCATATTTGGAAGTTGTTGTGCATATATGGAAGCTTCTGTATATATGCTTCCGTATATACGAAGCTGCGAATATACAAAAGCTTCCGTATATACGCAACTGCTACCGTATATGCGGAGCTTCTGTATATGCGCAAGGCATATATGGAAGCTTTCGTATATACACAACGCATATACAGAAGCAGCTGCGTATATACAAAAGCTTCTGTATATGTGCAGCTTATGTATATGCGTTATAGCTTCCGTATATGCCTTGCGCATATATGGAAGTTGTGCATATACGGTAGCATCTGCGTATATACGAAAAATTCTGTATATGCGTTGCACATATACGGAAGCTTCCTTATATGCCTTGCACATATACGGAAGCTGCAGATATACGGTAGCAGCTGTGTATATACAAAAGCTTCCATATATGTGCATCTTCTGTATATGTGCAATAGCTTCTATATATGTATATGCACAACAAATTCCATATATACGGAAGTTGTTGTGCATATACATATACGAAAGCTGTTGCATATATACGGAAGCTTCCGTATATGCGCAACGCATATATGGATGATGGGCATATACAAAAGATTCGTATATTTGTTGCACATATACGAAAGCTTCCATATATGCACAGCTTCAGAGAGAAAATCACATGCATTCATAGGTTGAGATCTAGATCTTGATTGGCTACAAGTCATTAATGATTAGTAAGTTGCATCCATGTCCCAGTCTAAATGGATCATCTACACCAAAGAATCAAGCAGGTAAACCAGGATCTGGATTGGGGCATTCTGTTATTCAAGCTAATGGTTCCTTGCGTAACCAAGGGAGCAATGGAGCAAAGGTTATAACTCCAGGGAGTAATGGAGTAAAGGGTATAAACTCAGATATTGTTAAGAGAAAGGAACCTTTATTAAATGCTAGAAAACTTGGGAAGGATAACAACGTTTATCAAACTCCCAACCTACAAATATGTAGAAGACAGTCCCTAGAAATATACAGAAGACAGTCCCTACAAATATTGTTGTATATACTCTAGTATATATACTAGTGTATACATTGTATTGTAACTAAACACATATTTCATTAAATTTGGTATTATACAGTGGATCTAGAATTTGGAACTTAACTAGATTGGTTTTTTCAAAATGAGTAAAGTCTTTAACTTGGATTCCTTACATTATTTCTATTAATATTAAATGCTAAGTTGGTTAAGATTATTTAATGACATTAATATTGTGTATGTTACTATGACATTAAGTTGGTAGTGTAGTAATTAGAAAACATTTCTTTTTTTTAATTAACCCCCTTGCATTCCCAAAGTACGGTTTCAAGATAAGGGCTTGCCCGAGTATTGGCTAGAAAAGAGACTCTTGTAGTTTTTAATAAACAAGAAAATCGTGTTCAAAAACTTTTAAAATTAATAAGGCTTTTTCCCGAGTATGCTTTGGATCATTGCGGCTTGATTGAACATGCCGATCAAACCAGAAAGGGACTTAGTGACTAGTAATTATTCTAACACTTCCTAATAAACCTCCCACATACAGAAATCCAACGTATCGATTCTTGGCATAGTGTGGCAAAATTCCTCAAAGGAAGCGGGAACCATTGGGTAGCAACCTCGGGATAGCGTTAGACTACACCCTCATTTGGTGTAGTGTTGAACACCACCCAGAGACTCTGATCCAGCCCACATTTCTAAGTGAGGAGCCACCTTGCCATAATCCAGACATGTTTTAGAGTGAGAATACTGTCGTTTGACCTAGGATTTGCTGTCGGAACCCATTTGACTGGAAACCATAGATGACGATCGATGGTGCCACACCTTTTTTTTCCCAGAAAGTTGCATATCTACTGAAAATTCAAAGACGTGTGGTACCCTGGCTGAGATCGATTTTCCAATTTCCATGCCTACAAAGCGGTCGCTATGCACCTCACCAGCGGGGCTGTCCTAACACAAGGTTCCCCTACAATCGACCCAAACTAAGAATATGTGAGGAAAAGGACCTCATTTTCGCACTTTGTACACAGAGATCTTCTCGTAAATCCCTAATCTGCAAAAATGGTCAGAAAAAAAAAAAGGACAGGCCGAACGAGTTGGAACTGTGTAAAAGAACCTGTAAGCATGTGGGAAGGTGAAACAATGTGAATAAATTAAAGGGATTGCATAAAATTAAGCTACACGAATTGACTACGGTGATGTGTGAAATCATGGATGATCGTGGATTACAACACGCAGAAGGCCATGGTCGTCGCATCGCCTGAATGAAACTTTCTCTCCATAATGTTGGTGCATGAATAGAGATTTTGTGTATTCTTACTCTTTGAATATGTTTTTCACATCATAGTTTCACATATGAACCTAATCATTGTTACCCATGGATAGGTTCATATGATCATGTTTATCCTTAAGTTTCAAGTTATAATTATTTCTATATCTTCTTTTGTGTCATTAATGTTCAAGCTTCAACTTCTATCTCTTAAAAAATTTGCAATTTTCGAGAAAAAAAATTATCTTTCGTGTTTCAATTCTACCCCTTTATTACCTCCTTCCTTCTACTTCTTTCCACTTAGAAGCCTAAGGGACTCCCCAAAATTGTGCAATTTCCTACGGCATCTACCTTGTATAACTTTGAATGTTACTAATAAAACCCATCCAACATAACCACTTCTTGTAATATTGTTTTGTTGATTCTTCTCTCAAAATTATTTTTTCTATCTTGATGTCACATATTATCTTCTTATTCTTTTAGTTATACATGTGTCACAAACCTATGAGGCCATATCATTTTAGATATTACAAGATCATTTTATAAAAAATTGAGAAGATGATCATTTCTTCTTGAAATATACATATGATCATATTTACATTATATATACACACTTCACTATATACCTAGTTACAATACGGTGCATACATTGGTGTACACAGTAGTATATATACTAGCATATACATTGTACTATGACTAGGTATATACACTAGTGTGTATACCTCAATGTATACACTGTATTGTAAAAAGTGTATATTATAGTATATACAGTAGTCTATATGCACTAGTGTATACATTAGTTTTTACATTATACTATAACTAGGTATATACAATAAAATATATACACTAGTGTGTATGCACTGTATTGTAACTAGGTATACACATTAGTGTATATACTATCTAGGTATCTAGTATACATGCTAGTGTATATATTGTGTTGTAACTAGGTATATATAGAGAGAGGGGGGGTTAAGGGGTTGGAGAGGAGTAGGTATATTAGAGAGAAAGGGGGGGTATAGGTGAGGAGTGTGGGTGTTTGAGTTAGAGGGAGAGAGAGAGAGAGAGAGGTAAATAGAGAGACATTGGTGGCTGATAAGGGGTTATAGGTACAGGGAGAAGGGGGTGTTAAGGGGTTAGAGGTAGCACTAGAGGGGGGTGTTAGGTGTTACACCTAAAATCTACCCATCATGAGATTTAGTGTATGCACCCCTGAAAATGTCTTGACTGAGTAATTAACCTGGGAGGATTTGTACCCAGTTGTACCAGGTTTTGAGAGGTCGTCGCAGGTTGCACTCATGCAACATGCAACGTCGCAGCTTGCTTCATTATAGGGTGCGACGAAGTCAGTTAATGGAAAAAAATAGCTTCTTCGAGGTTCTTCTCTAAACTTTCTAACTTGGGGTCTTATCCCTGACCTCTAGGGGAGTTGGTATTCGATTCCTAATACTTTGGGAGGGTCCCCTATCTCTCTCCTACCATATCTCAACCTATCCTATCCATACGCTATCCACTTAGTCCTATATAAGAGAAGCTCTACCCCTCTCCAAGGGGAGGAAGTCTATGGTGTCTACATGCTGGTGAAATCACTCTTGAGAGATCTCTAATCATCCTTGAGAGACTCAAGCTTTCTTAGGAGGAAATGGAAAATGGCTTTGTTGGAGAAGGGCTGCATCGTTAAGCCTTGGTTGTAGTTCTATATCTTTGCTATGTACTTCACTATTTTTACAATAATTGTTGGCCCGGTTTTGCAACCAGGCTTAGTTCTATGGGCACCTGCTAACTAGTAGCAGCAGTTTCAATAGAAATAAAAACAATAAACTAAATAAACAATACTTTTCATGGATCTAAACAAGAATCTAAGCAAATAATGTAAACATTTCAAAATCAAGAACAAGAAACATAATAAATAATTTTTTGTATTGAAAAGTGGGGGGCAAGCAAGTGCTTGCGATATTACCTTCAATGGTGAAGGTTGATGTTGAGCAACTCCCAAGATGAGTAGCTCCAAACTCCAATAGGTCTCTTTCTCCAAGGTTGCTTCAATGGCTAAAAGTGCTCAGGGGAGATTTCAGCAGCATAAGGATGAGATAATGGAAGGATGGGAAATGAGGAGCCCCTACCACCTTTTTATAGGTTTTGGTGGTGGGAGATACCATTTGTGGTTTTGTGGAAACCAAATGGTATTGACCAACATGGTTTAGGTACTTTTCCCTCCTTTTTCCTTTTTTGAATAAAAATAATATTTTAATTCCCTTTTTAATATTTTTGGGAATTTGGACCCTTTTTGAGGGTTTTTTATGATTTTCTTGGAAAAATAGTCTTTTTTAATGGAAAAAGGGGTGTACTAAGGTCTTTTGGTGACCTTTTGTTGGTTTCAGAGGCTCTGATGGTGAAAAAGTGGATAAATGGGTCATGTGAATAGGGAAATGAGCTAGTGAGCACTTTTTGGGTGTTAACAATAATACAAATGCTTTCCACCAATATTACTCATGTGTGTAATGATATTGAGTAGTTTACCTGCTTAACTGTTCACTTAGATCTCTTATTGTATAGATGCCCTTTAATTGTTTCTCTTGTTTCTTGCCTTGACAGGTTTTGCAGCTTGGATCTAACGACCGTGAGACATGGAGCAGCATTCAAGAGAAAGGATAGTGAAGTGAAAGGTAAGACATCCAGTACTCGATCCTTAAGTAGATCTAGGAAATGCATTTGTAGCCTGTCTTATTTGTTCTAGACTCGCATTGAGCTAGGGAGATCCGGATCGCGTCCGCTCGAGTGGATTGTCCGATAAACAAATCTGGCGACCATACTGGGGATTACATGTTTGATTCTATAATTTCCTGAGAGTCATTTTCAGTTGATTGCTTGACACAAGCCTTCCATTTGTCATTTGCTTCGTGAGTTGATTTCACTATCAGATATTTGTCTTGAAGACTCTGATCTGCTTCCTCTGAGTTTATACAACTCATTTTCAAACCATTCCATAGTTCATTACTTGAAGATCTGATTCATTTTTGGACTTAGATCTCGCCCGTCGCACCTGGTTAGTGGAAACAGAGCGACACTATGTCATTTCTGGCCTCTGTTCTTTACCTGTTAGTCACTCGTCGCATCCTTTTCATTGGTATACTGCGACATCGTTGCACTTCCCGCATTGGTGAACTGCGACGTTGCACTATGTACAAGCACAGAGTGCACCGATTTTTAAAAATTTGGCATATTGGCATCCCCTCTCCATTTTTCATTTTGAACTTTGGTTTGTTGTATGAACTCCCTATGTGCTGCAAGATCCAGCCAGAGATCCCATTCCTTGATTCATGTATTGAGTGTTTGGTTTTGTTTGGATTGATTTTGGGTTCCGTTTTGGACAAGTCTGAGGACTGGTAGTGGTGGACACTCTAGTCTCCTCCACCTTCATCTGCTCACCCTTGCATTCCCTTCCTTCCATCCCTGATCTGATCATTACATTAGATCAGCTTCCAGACCTTGTTTACATTATTTTTTGAGCTTTGCTTGCTACTGCTTGATTTTGAGTTAAGTGTGTCTTTCAGCTTGATTGAGTGCTTGTCTTTTCTTGAGTTTTCTGAGTGCACCGAGTGTTGCAAGTAGTGTTTTATTTTCGTTCATTTAGATCTGAAATCTCAATTGTTATCAAGTTTATTCTTTGATGCATCTATCAAAAAGTTAAAAAGTGCTTCTTTCCCATCATTTCTTGAGTGTTTTTGAAATAAAAACGTTCTTGCATTGGAATGTTTCATTCATCAATCTTTTGGAAAGTTGAATGAATGTATGACCATTTTTGTTTTTCTTCAAATATGCATCGCTCATCTTCTTGAAAGACTCAAGCTACACTTCCAATTTTGCAAAAGTATTTCCATGTTAGGGAAAATAGGTGCATTTTTTTATTTTTCATTGTTTTTAGGCCATTGAAAGTGAAATTGAAAAGCTCACATACTCCATCTTAGAATTCTCTCTTTTCATTACCTAGTATCATTTTCGTTTTGAAAAGAAAAAGAAAAAAATATTGTGATTTGGATTAGTAGTGTTATGATTTTTTGTGTTTCGTTGAAAAACGAAAAGAATGTTTCGATATCAGATTTGATAGAATTGGGATTGTGTTGCATTGCATTGCTTTGGAAAAATCATTGGAAAGAAAAAGAAGATTTCTCCTTCCCATAGGTAGCATTCATCGAAAGAAAAGCATACCTTTCTCATGTAGCTAGGGTTTGCATTATGTTTCCGATTATGTACTCACCTCATACATTCACCTAACCATCCAAGATAAAATTAACAGTAGAATTGAGTAAAACTTTTAGCAACTTGTGTGTAAGTTAGAGACGTGTTCCAGCGTCGTTAAGCATGGCAGCTGTCATTATTTTCCAGCACTATATCCCAGGGGTATTGTAGTCTTCCACGTACTTATCGGTATATCGAGCTCCTTCACGTACCCACCAAGTACTATAATCCGTATTTGGCATATATCGAAGGGTGTATCACGTACTCGGTAGTATATCGGAAGGTCTCTTGCCGAACGGTTGTGCATTAGACAGCACCACTACAGATTTGAGCTCCCACATACCTTGTGTATATCGCGAGACACCATTAGGATTCCTGAAACCAACTGAGTCAACCATTTGGCCGTCTTGGCAAAGCATTACACCGAGAACAACACTCGGGGAGATTAGCATGCACGTACTGTCCAGGTAATCGGGTATGCAGGCAAGGGTATGGTCCCAATCCTCCTTGTCGCATCATATTGTTGGACCCTGCAATATATCGCGGTTTGTGATGCCTTGATAATCCCATGAGGTTCCATACTTTGAATCCACTCTGCCACATAAGTCTGCTTGTTGCCTTAGTTTGAGTAGGTTTTTTTGGACTACTTTTCTTTTTAGCTTACCCTTAGGAGAAACGTTGTTTCAGCCACTCTGGCTGACTTTCCTGACACTCTAGAGGATTTTCCCTGGAGAAGATCCCATAGGATCTTAAACTTATCACCTGAATATCCCCTTAATCCGGAGGTTATTTCGAGGGTAAGAACGGGTCAGCGTAGCACGGTTGTAGTCACTGAAGGGGAAAACCCCACTTTGAATGTTGGAGGACTTTTGTTTCCACAAACTCCTTTGGATTCACCTACCTCTCATCCCCTGTAGGATGAAGGATCACAAATCCCCACTTCGCAAGACCTTTCTCCTGTCATCCCGAGAGAACCTGGATCGTTGGAATGGATAAACCGACCCCAGGATGACCCTACAGCTATTGGTCTTTCAGCAGCTTACTGGTCATCTTCTACCGGTCACCCAGTGACCCATTTTTCCATTGCACCCCCACCTAATGAGACTTCTCCGGATGATCCTCTAGCCTATTACCGTGGCCAATTGGATCACTTGCGTTCTATGGCTGAGAGGTGTCGGAATTCAAGTCTCCAAAGAAGGGTTGAAGACCCATCTTTACCCCCTTATCAACCAATCCTAGGTCTCTCTTTATCTTTTGGTTCACCCGAACCATCCCCCCATAACCAGATCATTAATGAGACTGGTAAACCCTCACAAGAGTCCAATCCTGCACTTCAAGTGAACCAACCAGTGGAAGGACAACAATCCAACACACCTGTTACTACCACAGTTACTTTACCAGCTCCTCCCCCACCTCAAAATTCAAGGGGAGGATATTCCATTCCCACGAATTATCTCATTGGTAACGTTATTACTACAGTAGCTAATCAACAACCTACGTTGGTTCAACCTTTGAATAGTGGTCAGCTTGTTGTGGCTGGGGGGAAACCCCTGTTTCCTAACCATAACATAGGCGGTGGAATCCCCAATGGACCTTCCGTTGGACCTCCCCAACCCGTTAGACCATCCACCATGGGATTATCTCATGTTGGGGGGCCATCCAATGTAACCCTAGCCTCATGGAGTCAAGCATACCTAGGTTCTATTAACCTTGCGCCAGGCCAATCTAATCCCGGAAACGCACCATACGGGATACCTTATCCCGGGAATCCATACACTCTATGGGGAAACAGCCTGTGTTGCAACACGGACCCCAACCAACTATCCCTCAAGCACCACCACCCCCGATCGGTCCTCCCCCACCTCTTGCTAGAGGCGGTGAACCCCCACCTAAATTTGGTGGAGGCCCACCTCATTTTATTAACAATGTTCCTCACCCTTCTAGCGGTGGTGGGAATGGTCCACCAACCCCTCTAGGCGGAGGCGGCGGGGGACCACCCTATTATGGTGGAGGAGGACATTTCCCTTCGGGTGGTGGAGGTGGTCCACCACCCCCTCCAGGTGGAGGCGGTGGAGGACCTAATTACTATGGTGGTGGTGGTGGTGGTGGTGGTGGTGGAGACCCTCATCCTTCCAGCGGCGGAAGTGGTGGGGGCCCCCATCCTTCTGGCAGCGGAGTTGGTCCACCACCCCCTCCAGGAAGAGGTGGTGGTGGTGGGCCGCCTTATTATGGTTATGGACCCCCACCTCCTCTCATTGGTGGCGGCAGACCTCCACCTCCTCCCAGTGGTGGAGGTGGACCCCCACCTTATTGGAATGGACCACCTTATGGTGGCGGACCCCCTTATGGTCCAGGCGGCACACCCCCTATGGCTAGTTTCCTCCTGGTACACCTTACGGTCATACTAGTCCTTACATGCCTTATCCGTATTATCAATACGCGAAGCCTAGTCCACAGCTTCCCTTTTTGGCTACCTTGGACCTACCTGACCTATCTCGTTTAACCAATGACCCCATTTACCACGGAACTAATTGGCCACCTATTTCGGTGAAACTTCCGTCTAATATCCCAAAATTTGACGGCATGCTGGGTGAAGATCCTAAAAACCACATGATGACTTACCATTTATGGTGTTCATCTAATTCCTTAATGGATGACTCAATTCGTCTTAGATTGTTTAAAAGGACTCTCACCGGTTCGGCTACCAAGTGGTACATTGAGTTGCCACCCCACTCTTTTCCTGATTTTGGCTCTCTTGCCAAGAACTTTTTGACTCACTTGCAGCTGCCTATATGGTATGAAACTGGTACTGAGATTTTAACCTCGCTCCGTCAGAATACCGCTACTCATATTTCTTATCATATCCATGAGTGGCGAAGGAGACGTCATCTCATTAAAGCTCCCATTCTAGATCAACTCCTAGCAGACTAGTTTACGAAGCCACTCATCCTTGTCATAGCAAGATATGTTTCCATGCGAGGTGTTGTCACCGAAGAACAAGCCATCCCGAGTGCCCATATACTAGACCTAGTCTACACTCAATCTGGTACTTTGTTTGATATTCTTCCTGACGCGCCCCGTGACACTAATAATCCTGCAAAACCAATTAAGGGACCCCAATCTGATGGCATCATCGGATCCCTTCACACCTAGCCTCCTCATCAAACTGTTGGTTCTTTGAACCCCGAGGGTTCGTCCCCATTACCAACACAGGCTAGTCTCAGCACCACCAAGTCATCCACTCTTGCTGCTACTGAAGAAGTGAATTCTGTCTCATCAGCTTCACCTCAGAAGTCTGGCAGTAAGAAGAAAAACAAGGGAAAACCTAAGAAATCTTCTGCCCAGCAGGAACAAAAGAGCACTCCTGATGACGCCAAACAGAAACGAAAACTAAAATATCCTTGTTTATTGTGTGGATATGATCACTTCGCTAGAGAGTGTCCCCATAGAGACAAAGTCCAAAATTTTCTTAGGGTAAACCCACTCCCGCATTCCTCAACGACCCGTTTCCCACTCAAAACCAGTAGATGATTGCTCAACCTCCCGCAACCCAGGGGGAATCATCCAATACCGTGCATGTTCTCATGGTGCAAAATGAGATGATCAATTTGAACACTCGCTCGCGATCATACGACATGGTCCCTTCGAAGGAACCTGTTGGGAGTAATGCTAAAAAAGCTTCCAACTCCTTACCTGATGTCACTGTACCATCAACTTCTCTCACCATTGAGAATCCATCCTTCGACTCGATATTGCGACCGCCCAAGGGCATGATTAGAAAAGTTGTTTTTAATCCTAATGATCGGGTGGCATAGAATTACAATATCGTAGAAGACTTGGCACAAGCCCCTTGCGCCATGTCCACGCTGGAAGTTTTGCAGAATTGTCCCAATCAACGCAAAACTCTCCATGCAGCCATCGGTGCATTTGACCCTGATTCTTCGAATACCATCATGTTCCGACTTGACCATTTCAAGCTGAGGATTTCCCATCAGCTCGCATTTCAAGTAGTTGCAAACCTCGCTGGGAAAATTGTCCATCGTACCCTTCTGGATGAAGGAGCCTCTACGTCTGTCATGTCGATCGCCTGTTGGAGAGCCATCGTCTCTCCTAAATTGAATCGTTCTCCCACCACGTTGAAAGCATTCAACGAGCGTGGCTTTCAACCTCATGGGCTCTTACAAGCTCTTGCAGTCGAGCTAGGCTGAAAGACCGTAACCATCAATGTGGAAGTGGTCTCTGCCTCAATAGACTATAATCTCTTGCTTGGTTGCAATTGGTTCTACGCAATGCAGGCGGTAGATTCTTCAATATTCTGCACGGTGCAATTCCCCCACCAAGGATTGTTACCATCAACCCATTAGATTTTTGCACGCCGGACACTTCTACTCATCCTGGTGACCATGTTCCTTCCATTGGGAAAATGTCAAAATAGTATGAGAGTATAGGGGTTGTCCTTTTGAAAGATTCATCTCTCATGGGAATTTTTCCCATTTTGGACCCCCCTAATCATGTTGCCTCGATCAACATGATCTCCGCGGAGATTTAGTCTCGCTCTACTGATACTTGGCTTGTACCAGACGAAGCCACAACACACCTGATTGGAGACGCAATGCCTCTTTCACCCACTGAACATATTTACGAGGTTGTCCAATTAGCATCAGAGGACCACCTAACCATGGCCTCCCTATCTTGTTCTCTACAATGGGCATCATCCCTACCCGGCATCCTACTTCGATCTTTTCATTCAGATGAGTACATCATGGAAGTTATGAATGTTGATGATGGCCCTTGGGATGACCTTCACCATAGGTCCTTTTTTCTTCCACTATTGGAGTACATAGAGAACAACATTCACACCATCTTTTTCCTGGATATCTACCCATTCCCTCGTTCTCCCATACTTACATGTCTTTCAGACACGGAGGGTAACATGGCCAACATCGAGACTACCACCCCGGTAGACATCTCGGTAAAACCTGGTTTAGTGGAACACATTCGCATAGGCTAGAAGTGTTCCCCTGAAGAAATAGCTATGGGCATAGCCTTATTCAAGCGATTTTGAAACGTATTCACTTGGTCCTATGAGGAGATGCCTGGGATAGACCCCACGATTTTTTCTCACGAAATAAAAACCTATCCCGAAATCAAACCTGTACATCAAAAGTTGTGATTGGTACACCCCCAGAAAATTGCAGCGATCAAGGCAGAGATTGAAAAACTCTTAAAGGCTGGTTTCATTTATCCTATCCCGTTGATGGATTGGGTCTCAAACGTCGTCCCTGTGAACAAAAAACAGGGCACCATTCATGTCTGTGTCGATTATTGGGACCTTAACAAGGCTTGTCCAAAGGACAATTACTCGACCCCATTCATTGACTAGATTATCGACAATTGTGCTAGAAGCGTCATCTTTTCATTCATGGATGGATTTTTTGGTTAAAACCAGATTGAGATCAACCCAGCCGACCAACATAAGACGGCTTTCATCTGTTCTTAGGGGATGTTTTCATATCACAAACTCTCGTTTGGACTTAAAAACGTTGGCGCCACGTTCCAGCGAGCCATGTCGTATGCCTTCCATGATATTAAGGACTTTGTGGAACCTTACCTGGATGATCTCCCTGCTCATTCAAAGCAACGTGAGTTCCACATGGATCATCTGATGACCATTTTCCTCAGATGCAAACGGTACAATATCCGTCTGAATCCTCACAAGTGTATCTTTTGTGTTGAATCCGGATGCCTCTTAGGATTTATAGTCTCAAAGGATGGGATCTGCATTGATCCCTTAAAGGTGGAGGCCATTGTCAACCTCCCACCTCCCACCACTATGACAGAACTTCAAAGTATCCAAGGGAAGGTGACTTATTTAAGACATTTTGTTTGTAATTTTGCGGAAAAGACTAAGGGATACATGAGGTTGCTTAAGAAGGACGTCACATGTCTAAAAACTTGCTTTCGCAGCGGTCATCACAGTCCAAAAGTTCCAACACTACATCCTACTTCGCACCACCACTGTCATCGCAGACTCGAACCCCATGTACCATGTACTGACACGTTAGGTGCTTGGGGGCAATTATTCACACTGGATCGTGATATTGCAAGAATTCGATCTTATTTTCAAGAAATCCAAGTCCAAAAAGTCCTTAGTGTTTGCTGAGTTGATTTGTGACTTTCCCCGTGCTGATGTAGAAGTTGAGCACAATGACTCCTTTCCAGATGAGTCACTGTTTCTCATCAGTACGAATGATCCGCGGTATGGAGATATTTCTTTATATCTTCAAACCCAACGCTTCAACCCTCAACTCTCAACTCTCTCGCGATGACCGTTGTCAAATTCATCACCATGCAAAGTATTATCTGATCATCAATGATACTTTGTACCGCCGTGGCATCGATTCCATTCTTCGATGTTGTCTAACTCACGATGAGGCTGAACGCGTTCTAAATGACTGTCACGCTGGGGCATGTGGTGGTCACCTCTCTGGGATGGCTACAGCCCAGAATATTTTGCGCGCAGGATATTATTGGCCTACTATCTTCAAAGTTTGTATTGAGGCTGTGAAAAGATGTCCTCCATGCCAGCACTTCCATACGAAGAAGTGCACCCATCCCGCCCCGTTACACCCAGTTATTGCCGTGGGCCCCTTTGCAAAATGGGGCATCGATTTTATGCATTGTAATCCTACCTCGGCCAGGAGGCATAGTTACATCATCATAGTTGTGGATTACTTCACAAAGTGGGCCGAGGCAATGCCTACATACCAAAACGATGACAGAACCGCCGCATTCTTCATGTTCAATCATGCAATAGCGCGGTTTGGAGTTCCTCAGGCTATAGTTATCGATCACGGTTCTCACTTTCAGAACCATATGGTTGATTAACTGAGCGATAGATTGGGTTTTTGACATGAAAACTCAACACCCTACTACCCGCAATACAATGGATAGGTCGAGGCCAACAAGGTCTTGAAAACTATGGTCCAACAGATGGTCGGTCCTCACAAGTCCAATTAGCATAATATGCTCTTTTTAGCATTATGGGCCTACAGAACCTCTGTTAAAACCGCCACAGGTTTCACTCCTTTGCAACTAGTGTATGGATTGGAAGTTGTCCTACCTATAGAGTACAAAATTCCGTCCCTCCAACTCGCTATCGAACTTCTTCCTAACACTACTGCCAAGGAAGAATGTTTCCTGTACTTAGCAAATGTTGACGAGTCTTGCCGAGATGCTGCTATTGCTAATGAAGCACATAAGAAACGCATCAAATATCAATACGACAAGTCAGTTGAACCCCATATCTTCAACGAGGGTGACCTGGTCCTCACATATGACCAGAAGCATGACAAACTAGGAGCAGGAAAGTTCGAGTCCATGTGGCACGGACCTTACATCGTCAAACGTGTTTTGGAAAAGGGAGCTTATGTGCTTGAAGATTATGACAGAATATCTTTGGGTGAACCCCGTAACGGGCTTTACCTGAAGAGGTACTATGCCTGACCCTCTCATGCATAGATTTTCTTGTATATACTATACATGGCGTACTTGTGTGTTTTTGTGTGGTGTGACACACTTGTTTTTTAGTGTCTTTAGATCTTGTTTTCGCTTCTCATACCATGTTCTATCTGCATATGCAGATGGAAACGTGCTATGGATTTGCGGACAATGCCAGCCGGCATACCCGTAACCTTGCCTCGACATCCTGGGTACTGTATTCCCCAACAGGTGAGCTCATCAATTCAGGAGGAAGTTGCCTTGGATTTGCAACCAATAATGCCGCAAAGTATCTGTCGATGGTTGGAACCTTAACCGATGCGATTTCCATGGGTATGAACCACATTGTCATCCACATGGATTCTCAACTGGTGGTTTCCCATCTTAACCAGGTTTACGCTATCCGTGATCCTACCCTACTCCGTCTCTTTAGACGGGTTTGTCTCTTGGAAAGGTCTTTTGAAACCATTCAATACCTGCACATCCCACGAGAGTTAAACACAGTTGCTGACTCGATGGCCAACTTCATTCTAGATTGGTACATCGCACACACATGATACTCATAACATGTAAAAGCATTCACAACATGTAAATAATGCACTGTATAGAATTAAGCATATAAACAAGATCACATCATTATTTTTTGAAACACATAATGTATAAATCCCCGAACTGTATGTATATATATATAATCTCAAAAAGGTAGTGCTGATACAAAAATCTAAAGCTCGATAGCTTTCAGTAAGTCTCTACAAAATCTGAAGCTTCGCAGCTTTCAATAGTACAAAATCTAAGGCCTCTAAGCTCTCAGTACACACACAATGACAACATGTGGCTTATCGCCTGACTCGTACAACCCTAGGTGGTCTAGCAGCCCTAGCCGGCTGAGTCTAGAAATAGTCCACTGCTCTCGCAACCTTGCGAAGCAGTGCGTTGAAGCGCGCAGTCGCTCCAACCTTGTGCACCTACATGGGCCGCGATACCTCATCTACCGTCGGCTCAGGAACAACCAGTGTCAACCCACTCAGGTTGGCGTAGACTCTGTCCATCTCCACAATGGCAGCATGCACAACTAGATCCACCATCGCTCCCTCTCCTCTCTCTCTCCTATCCAAAAGAGAGGACCCCACTGGTCGTATAGGCCCCACATCTGCACCCACATGTTGTTCACCTGTCAGCACTATATAAAAAAAAAATCATAAATGCACAAAACTTAAAAATTTCAAGGGTCGTTTTTTCTTACTGAGGTCTCCCCATGCTTCTCCCTCAGGAAGCGGCTATTCTGGGTCATCTGTGAAGTCGGTTCCACTATATGGAAAGTCCTCCACCATCAGTAACTAGCTTGCCAGCCAAGTGAAGAACTCGGGAGGGAATCTGATGATAGGACCCCCACCATGTCGAGCCATCACATCGATCCACCTAACCATGTGTGGATCTCTGAGGTCCCTATCCTCTAGCGGTACCTGAGGACGCAAAAGGGGAACCCATTCCAGCAAGAACGATATCACTATAGAACCATAGCCAAACTGCTTGAGCTCTCCCCGCCGATACTTTGTTAGCTGAGCTCGCATGTTTGTGAGGAGCCCCTCGCACCAGTTGAATATATTTGGAGACAAACAGTCCTCTGCATAAAGCATCTGTGCTCTGGTGGCTAGGTGAGGAGCTTAACTCCCCGCCATCCTCGTAATGGTGAATAAAATGGCCCGCAATGGGTGCTCCCATACATCTTTAATGCAAATCTTCCCGCTAGATGCATAGGCGTTGGGACCACAATGTTGTCGGATCAAATCTTCCACAGTTCAATCACTCCCACGTGATCCAGTGAGTGTCACATTGTCCCCCCTTCGGGACAAACCAGTCAGAAAATAGATTTCCTCAACATCTATGTGAGCTCATGCTCACCAATCAGAAAGTATTGTTGGGTCGCATCCCAACATTGGAGCATAGGTTTCAGTAGTGGAAGTTGGGATC
Source organism: Larix kaempferi (assembly GCA_027924585.1). NCBI lineage: Eukaryota > Viridiplantae > Streptophyta > Pinopsida > Pinales > Pinaceae > Larix > Larix kaempferi. The sequence continues at coordinate 21,752,812 of BSBM01000223.1, read as the reverse complement.
TCATCCCCTGAATGCAGAAGAACTTGAGAAGCCCATAGTTTCTCAAAGCTTCCACACAGTGTGGATCATTGGCAATTTGTTCATCATCTAATTCATGTTCCCTTTCCCGCCATTCCAAAACCATTTTGGATGCTTGGAACCTATCAACAGGAAGTTTTTAACAATGTTAGAACTTGCTTCACCCACTGGAAGTCCTTCTTTTGAGTTTTGTTTGAGTTTGGGGATGGACGTCGCCGTCATCGCACCCCGTTTTTGTAAACAGGGAGACGTCGTCGCAGTCCATGGATATTCCATTTCCAACGACTCGGTCTCGTCGCAGTTCCCGAAAGGGCCAACTGCGACGAGCCAAGGGCGCAACAGCCCTTCCCAAATCAAGCCAAAACCCAAAAAAATGACTCAAAATCAAAATTGTAAACCACTACGAGTTTGTTGGCTGAAGTTTAGGGTTACCTATTCCTAACGGCAGGTGAAATGGCTGATCGTAGCTCCTGGAATCGACAAGTGAAGATCTGGCAACAAATGGCACTATTCCTCCCAAATTTGGCAAATAGAACAATGGTGACTATATTTGGTTTTTATTTCTATTTATTAAACAAAATGAAATATTCCTTTTTCAAATATTTGATGCCATTATGCTATTTGTTATAGTTTGATCAGTTTTATTATATTTGAACACTCGGTTGACTATTTGACCTAGTTTCCGAGTGTGCATGAGTTGTGAAGTGCCTTTCTACGCCATTTTTATATTGGAACAGTCATCTCAGGTATGAACACCCCTTGTGAGTTTTTGTCGTTTACCCATTTTTTCATAGATTGCAATTAATGAGCTTACTCTTTGTTCTTTCTCGTGCTCTTGAAACTATAAGAATACGTTACCGAGTTACGATTTATCACTTTTCCGGGCTCGTTAAACTTGTTATCACTCCAGGAAACTACCTAGGGTTATGGTATGCCTGGTAACTTATGAAATTATGTACCCTTTTCAGTAAATGGATCGATGGGATACCACAATAGCTCGATGGAAAAGTTGCTTATCAAATAGTCAAATGAACCAGTGCTCTTAGAAACTGTAAATCAGATGATAAATAACAGGAATGATATGTAGAATATTGCTAAGACAACCAAATATATTAACATGCAGGGTTTATGCAACCAAATACATGCATAACATCAGGTCACACACAGCAGTAGGAAGTTCCTCAATTCAAATCATGAGCACAGGCTAAGCTAATTTGAATAGAGTGCAGAATAATGATGGATGAAGATATCTGATAACAACAACAAGAGAAAACTGTGATTTTTTATTATAATAAGCATCCAAAACATATGGCTAAGTCTCTCCAAGCTCGAACCATTTTTCAGTCTCAGTTTTCAGGCTTTATAGCCTTTACAAAACAGTTCTCAGATCCTAAAAGCATGGATCTGTTTTAATTAACTAAAACACTACTGATAGTAAAAAGCAAAAAGATAGGGATTAATCCCTAAAATTAAGGAAAATCTGATATGGAGATGATCTTCAACGACTCGATGGTTGGTGAAATGAAGCAGCCTTCCAAGGCTCGGTGAACTGAGTTCTGGGCGGAATTAGAGAACCTTTGCAAAAAAAAAAAACAAGCTTTTGGCAGCTAACTATTCTGCTGATTTCGTGCCTTAGCTGCCGGAAGTCAGATCTTTCGGCAGCTAATGAGCTCTGTGGGGCTCGCCTAAGCTGCCGAAAGCTGTAACTGTTTCAAAAATTAAAACCCAAACGCTGCTTTCTGCTGATTTCGTGCCTTAGCCGCCGGAAGTCAAAAGTTCGGCAGCTAATGAGCTCTATGGGGCTCGCCTAAGCTGTCGAAAGCTGTAACTGTTTCAAAAATTAAAAACCCCAACGCTGCTTTCTGCTGATTTCGTGCCTTAGCCGCCGGAAGTCAAACGTTCGGCAGCTAATGAGCTCTGTGGGGCTCGCCTAAGCTGCCGAAAGCTGTAACTGTTTCAAAAATTAAAAACCCCAAAACGCTGCTTTCCTGCATGCTCGTGACAAGTCGCTAGGACTTCTTTGAAACTGCTCTTTTCCCTCTAGTCACTCGTTTAGTCTGTCTTTGCTGAACTTTCACAGGTTGTTCTTGCTGAACTTTCACAGACTGTTCTTGCTGAGCTTCCACAGGCTGTTCTTGCTGAGCTTCCACAGGTGCTAGTTCCTCAGGGATCGTGGCCACCTCAGCCAACGTGTTTAGACCAGATGGTTGTGCTCCTGTTACTACTGGTTGTACTTTTTTCCCCTCCAATTCCTTCATCTTTAACCTGAGCATCCTGAGGTTGCGGTAGAGCTTGACATTGTCTTTTATCAGCAATGCGTTCCTCTCGGTTGTTTTCTGGAGTTTATCGAAGATTTCCTTGCTCCGATCATGCAGTGCCATATTCTTTTCAATTAGCTTTGCGTTGTGCAACTTAACCTGCTTCTCATTATGTCTTGCCTGGGAAAGTTCCTGTAACAGCTCATTGAATTTGTTGGTCTCTGGTGTGGAAGGTTTGGGACCTGGTACATCAGTCAAGGGAGGGTCTTTACTTTTCTCACTCTCCATGGGCTGCTCTGTTCCTTGTTTTCCTTCGTCTTCAGATTCAGATCCTGAGTAGGGGAGATTTAGTGGATTTTTCCCTTGAGGAGTTCCTTTAGTCTGTTCAAATACCAACTTTTTCTTTGACCTTCTCCTTTTGCCGGATGAGGAAGGGGATTCCATTTGGGCTTGAGGAGAGATGGCTCTCCTCCTTCTCTTGTTGATTTTGGGAGTGCTGCTCTTCTCGCCCTTACCCTGCTTAACTGCCTCTTCACTGACAAGCTCTGTGGGGAACTCATGCCAGAATAAAAAGTAATTCCAGTCTACGCTCCTCTTCTTCAAAAGCTCCTTGATTATCAATGTTATGAGACCCTGGTGAGAGATCCTGCTTGCAATCTTGCTTGGCTTAGCCTGGACTTGCTTTGCCATTTTAGTGAGGGTCTTATGGAAGAAGTATGGCAGATTAATCTTTTCCCTTCCTGTGAAATGATTCAATAGTTTGAAATGGTAGTGCAGCACCCTGTGATAACGGCCTTCACAAGTTATGTAAACGATGATGGCCTTTACAAGAGCCTGCCATTGAGGTTCAAGAAAGGCGATGGGAATATCCTTTCTCCAAACAATTTCCTTATGAGCTGGTAGGAGATATGACCTGAATTCAATGTCTGAAGCTTTAGTGGTATTAAACCAACTCTGACCTGTCCTGGGGAGGCCTGTACATTCGGCTATAGCTGCCTCATCCACATGAAATTCTTCTCTGCCAAACTTCACTGTTCTCCCGTCGTAGCTCAGAGCAAACGCCTCAGCAAGTGGTTGGATGAAACTAGTGAGTCTCTCACAGTAGTCAAAAACTTCTGCAGACTTGAAAAACTCGGCCACTTGTGGATGGGACTCGAGATACCAGACCCCGTCTAGTTCTGTCCTGAGTGGCAGATTTGTTTTTGCCATGAGTCGAGCCCTTTGTTTTTTTGCAGCAAAAGATTAAAGAGACACTGTGCTAGAGTCTCGTCCTGACGGGGGCGTCCCTGGATAAATGATTGGCTCTGATAAAAACTGCCTGAACGGAACAAGAACTTCAACTGAGCGATAAAATGAAAAACCCCATGACCATGTCCCTGCTTACAACGTTTTGGGAAAAAGATGCCTTCCATCTGAGCCGAGCAAGTGATTACTTATGATATCGTCTAGCTCGTGTGAAATTATGAAGCGATCAGCTGCGAATGATCCTCAGATATGCATTAAGAGCTCCTGTGTTACCCTGCGCAGTCAATGATGTGGGTGTTTAATGACTCGCCTTCGGCAGCTTACCGACATTAAACCTCATGATGGTCATATGAGATGCATTCTGATCTTCCCTTCGGCGGCAAAACACGCAGGCTCTCTTGATGTGAAGTCGAGTACGGACACGTACTCTCTTTTTTTTAATTTTCTGATAAGATCATTTTCGGCAGCTAACATAACTTTAGTAATTCCAGTTAATCCTTTCAGCTGCCGAAAGTGAGCCTTTTCGGCAGTTAGCTGGCCTCTACAAAACAGAGTTAGCTACCGAAACCTGTACTTCCAAAATTTGAAATCAATACTCAATTAAATCGGATTTTTTGACTCAGTACTGAGAACGAGGACCTCCTTATGGACTCTAAAAATTTTAAAAAATGAATTTAGTGATTCAAACCTATCACCTAAAATAATGAAAAACCGACTGATTATTTTAGGAGATAACAAAACTCCTACGGAAAAGGAACCCCCCGTAGTCTATCTTTAAGCTCTTTTCAGGCTCTCGAAATACGAAAATATTGCCAAGCGAACTTGTTGCGTTCACGCTTGTGAAAGAATTTGAATGGTCGTCCTCCCGGTGATATTTTACCCATTTTTCGGACCAAGGGGCACTGATTACGAATGAGGTATACTCCGGTCAATCATGACTGGAAGAGTCCTCTCTCGCATTTTTTTACCCTTTTTTCAGGTGATGAGGCTAACTTTACGAAAAAAGGACCGTTGGAGTCTTCTTTAGATCTTTTCAAACTCTCTAAACATGAAATGATGACCGAGTTTACCTTCTATGGATTCATTAAAACTCTTACATTGAAGGGCCCACCATGGGACGAACCCCTCCTATCCCAGGTTCGAAAAATATTTGGGATTGGACTCATCTATGAGATGAGCTATACCAAGCATTTGGTTACCCTCATCAAGCTCATAAAAAACACATGAGGCACTCATCATTCATGATGGGAAAAAAGGAAATATTTTGTGTTACGTACCTTGTTAGTGGTAGTATGTAGTCATTCTTGAACATGGCACTCATCTGCATTTGCATACATCACTTGGATCATCTATTTGTCCTCGACTTCCACTTATTTCCTGAGTCTTGTTACTCCTATGAATCATTTAAAGAAAGCTTCCATCATCGTCACCTTAGGAATTTGTGTCGCACTCGTCATATCAATACTGCCAAGTCATGCCATGCCCATGTTCAAGAATATGTCCATCATTTATCATCTGCAGTCAGTACACCTGCCATCATGTCGGTCTCCTCTGAGTCAGTCTTGCATGTTACTGTACCATCTGATCTACTCTATACATTTTTGTCGTGTTTCGTGTCAATTGATGGGGGATTCATCATGGCCCTCCTTCGACGGATTCATCCTTGTCGACTTCAACTCATCATCCAAGGATTGAATCTAGAAACCAATCAAGTACCTTGGCCCTGCATGCCTCAATGGTAGGTTACCTCGCTTTCAACGTGATTTTACATCATTGACTCTTGATTGAAATATTTCGTCTTGCGTTCGACTTCCACTCATTTATTCACGCTCGATGATATGTACTGTGATACCTTGGGAATAATTGACATCAATGGTGATCTCCCTCGCGCTTGTTAACGATTTATATCAATGGTCGGTAATCAAGTGGTTTCTACCATGTTCAACATCAAGACATTTGTAATCACATGGATAGATTCGTATCATTGTGGGTTTAGCTTGAAGACCCTGGGAAGTCATGTTTTACCCAGGTTGCGATGGAGTTTGTATTGAGTTATATCACATGAATCCACATTTGTATTGGTCGTGGCTGTGTTATCATCTCATCATGGATCTACACTTGTGTCTAGTAGCCATGATTGTGTTCAATCGGTCATTACTACCATGGATCTACATTGTATTGGTCGACAGCCATGTTGTACTTCATATGAGATTGTCAAATCAGAGTCAGTTGTACTGCAGCAATGTCCTTCGTCCGACAAGTCTATTGCCATTTCTTCTATCAAAGCACTTCACCTGTCCATTTTCAACAGCTTCATGCTTTGGGGGGCATTTTGTTACACCTAAAATCTACCCATCATGAAATTCAGTGTATACACCCCTGAAGATGTCTTGACTGAGTAATTAACCTGGGAGGATTTTTACCAAGTTGTACCAGGTTTTGAGAGGTCGTCGCAGGTTTCACTCATGCAACATGCGACGTCGCAGCTTGCTTCATTGCAGGGTGCGACGAAGTCAGTTAATGGGCAAAAATAGCTTCTTCGAAGTTCTTCTCGAAACTTGCTGACTTGGGGTCTTATCCCTGACCTCTAGGGGAGTTGGTATTCGATTCCTAATACCTTGGGAGGGTCCCCTATCTCTCTCCTACCATATCTCAACCTATCATATCCATACCCTATCCACCTAGTCCTATATAAGAGAAGCTCTATCCCTCTCCAAGGGGAGGAAGACTATGGTGTCTACATGCTGGTGAAATCACTCTTGAGAGATCTCTACTCATCCTTGAGAGACTCAAGCTTCCTTAGGAGGAAATGGCAAATGGCTTCGTTGGAGAAGGGCTACAGCGTTAAGCCTCGGTTGTAGTTCTATATCTCTGTTATGTACTTCCCTATTTTTACAGTAATACAAATGTTTTCCACCAATATTCTTCATGTGTGTAATGATATTGAGTAGTTTACCTGCTTAACTGTTCACTTAGATCTCTTATTCTATAGATTCCCTTTACTTGTTTCTCTTGTTTCTTGTCTTAACAAGTCTTGCAGCTTGGATCTGACGACCGTGAGACGTGGAATAGCATTCGGGAGAAAGGATATCGAAGTGAAAGGTAATACATCTAGTACTCGATCCTTAAGTAGATCTAGGAAATGCATTCGTAGACTGTCTTATTTGTTCTAGACTCACATTGAGCTAGGGAGATCCAGCTTGTGTCCACTCGAGTGGATTGTCCGATAAACATTAGGAGATTGGGATTAAGTAGAGCAAGGGAGAAAGAGAGTGAGAGAAGGGGTTAGTAAGGGTTAGAGAGAGAAAGGAGGGGGGTTACAAGTATATACAGATATACAGTATATATACTGGTGTATATACACCACTATATACTGGTATATACACCAGTGTATATACATAGTATATACATATATACATAGTATATACATATATACATAGTATATACATATATACAATATATACACATGTGTATATACTGATATATACACCAGTGTATATACATAGTATATACATATATACAGTATATACACCTATGTATATACTGGTATATACACCAGTGTATATACATTACAAATATACAGTATACACTGGTGTATATAACAATATATACACTGGTATATACTGTATAGTACTACAAATATACAGTATATACACCAATGTATATACTAGGTATATACTAGGTATATATTCGTATATATACTACTAGTATATACATTGGTGTATATACTGGTATATACACCCACGGGGGGGTCACTTGGTAGGCAATATCCTATCACGTCCATTCATATTGGGGAGTAAAATATGATACAAAAATGAGAAAATATATTGCCATGTATTAAAGGGCCAAGGGGGTTTAATTATGTTATATGGAAATACAAATATTTAGGGTATATTTTATTACATTTCATGTAGAAGCGTTGGAGGGGAGGCAAAGAGAAAATCTCGTAAGTATAATAGTTATGATGATATCCTAAGTATTAATTTAATGTCTTAGATCGGATGTAATAAATAGGAAAACATTGTAAAAGTTATCAGTTTAGTAGTCCAAGAACTATGTTGTATGGATAATAATAATCCAAAGTATAAAAATCAGTCCATGGTTATGAACTCAATTCCATCTAGACATATTGGCGTTAATGCTTTATACTCTCGATTCAAACCTTGGAATTGTGCACAAAAAGTTACCACACTATACTATAATGGTTTTGTTCTACATAATGAGTATAACATGGGATGTATCACAATGTAATATGTGTTAAAGTTAATATCCAACCATTCTATGAATGCAAGGGATGGCGCGTAATTCCAAAATCACCAGTTCACATTAAAGTTTGATTTGTTTTGTTAGGTACTTAGTACACTTGAATTTCTTGCCCTAAGATCAATGACTCGTATGCAACCACCACATGACTTAAAGTACAACTCTGTTAGTAGTGTTTATGGCTCTTAATTGAGGAATTGGGAAATGTGCACCATCCCATATGGGTTAATGTTAAGGGTCCTTTTATTATGCAAATGTAGAGTTTCTTCTACTATGGACGTTGGAGGGTTTGTCATTTCTTTTTTTCTGTAAACTCTGGTTTTCCCATGTTCCATAACACTTTTTCCTGGAGACCATGTCATCTAGCATGATCGAGTTTTCTATCATTTGCTACAAGTATTAATTGCTTAGTTAATATGCTTGTATTGTCTGTAAAGTAAAGTGTTTTCTCCTCACAAAGCCTGGATGCATCTATTATTAATTCTCTGAATTGGCACACTTTTATCTCTTATATGACATTGTTTATCTTTGTTGCAAGGTTATTTCATGATGGTTCCATTTGCACGACAACTTGGTAGCCAATCATTGTCTTCTTTTGGCTTATATTGTAAGCTTCGACCTATAATTATTCAACACACAGTTCGGTCAATTATTCATGGTCAACAAAGAGGACAGTACCAGGTAATAGCTTTGTTCATATTATTGTTAATCCACGTTTATTATAGTTCATCTTTGTTTGAACACATGGTTTCATCTTATGGTTTAATTGATTTATTTTTTAACACAGGTGTAACTAGTAGTTAAAAGTTGGCTTGATCGTGTCCATTCCCTCATACATTGAACTTTTTGGTGCCATTAACACTATCCCAACTCCATTGCTGAGCCAACTCATGGCTACTAGGATGCATTTCTTAGTGAGCAAAGGGTTATAACCAAAATCTTTGTACAATTAAATTACAATACATTCTCATTGGGAGTTATAATAAATCTTTGCTTAACTAAGGAAAAATCCCAAAACTTATTTGTGTGTATTGAGTTCAAGTGTAAATCATTAGGGTTTTCACAAATATGCAGACACTATCTTCCTGCTTCTAATATGGTTCAATCCTCGGTTTTGTTAAAGAATCTTCATTTATATTGTAATAAGGGTCTTCATTCGAACCTTAGGTATAAGCTTGTAATGAACCATAGTATACTCTTTTAATTTAAAACAATCCTGTTATGGCTATGTAATTTAACTCTTTAACTCTACTATACTTATGGAGCATTGTATCCGCTTCTTAATTTTTATAATATATATGAATTCTCTAGGTAAATAGAACTCGCCTCTTGATTACTCGACTCATTTTTTTTTTAACAATGAGTGGAATATTTTTTTTAAATAACTTTCCTTTTGTTTAATTAATTATGAGAGATAAGTTTTCATCCTCTACAATGTGGGGTGTAGAATTTATTATCTCCATGCTGTTGGGACATATACTGACCATTAGAGGCATTAGTTTATGTCCACAGATTAATTTTTATTCGAACCCAATGTTCAGTGTAATGTTTCGGAGAGCCCATAGGTATTAGTTTCTGCCCGCATAAAAAAAAAATATTGTCAAACTTAGGTGCTTCTAATTTTTTTCTATAGTTCAATGTTGATTTGATGCAGGACGGGGGTGTCAATTGACACACCTATCCGAGCTGACGTATGTTTCTTTATTGCACGTTGGTACGCTTGCAGTTGGCGCATTTATGCATGTGTACAATACACATTGCCTCTTAAATCTTGTGCCAATAGTCTTCAAGGTTTGATTTTAGCAATATCTTTCGAAAGATCTAGCAGCTCATTGTTGATCACTCAGGGTTTACTAGTTGTCTCTTCTACATCCAAAGTCGTCTTTTCTGAATTTGATGGTTCAATGGTACATATTATTGGTCATTATTCGCTTGGATATTAATTTACTAGCAAAACTAGATTATACCAAGTTTCTATCAAACTTCGATGGTATGTTTTTAGAGGATGGTGGACACTAACATTTTTATTTTAAGCTAAAATTTATGTACATAGAATGCAATTATTAATTATATATTATGAATGTATATGATATGTAATATTAATAAGTTAATTATACACTTTGAAACTCTTTTAAATAATTATATATAATATTTTGAAATTTGAAATTGAAATCTATATTAATATAAAATTGATTATCAAAAAGTTAATAAATTTCAATTATTAAAATTATAAAATCTATATTACTAAATAATTAAAATTACTTTTGTATAAAATTTAAATAGAACTTAATAAATCTTATACATAATAGTAATATAGAAAGAAAAAAAAGTTTAAAAACTACACTAATGAATATATGTAATAAAAAAGTAAGATGTTGAAATTTTTTAAACAATTACATTCCCAAATAGAGTGTTCTATTTAATAGCTTCATGCTTAAGACTCCATTCAACAATTAAGTTTTATAACTTCTTATAAACATTTTTCCAGAATTCTTGTATATAATCTCTTTTACACATACATGTTGTCCCAGGCATTAGAAAGTAACATCGCATGGAGAAAATGATTTGGAAACTTATATTGATTACATGGTTGTTTACCGACAAGAAAATGAATAAATAATATTATCATAATAAAGGGCAGATAGCATTAGAATGAGATGGAAGACGTTTCACACCAAGTACGTAACTTCTATCTACACGGGGTGCGTGATTAGTAATTTTATTAAGAGTGTGTATCATGGTAGGTCATAGTAATTGCTAGGTAGTAAATTTTGGTCAAATCTCTTATTAATTTTAGTAATATTGCGTATCTCGGTAAGTGTAGTAATTCATAGGTAGTAAAGTCTATTAAGAACTCCCGCGTCTACGACTCTCTATAGTTAGTAATTTTAGTAAGATTGCGTATCTCGGTAGGTGTAGTAATTCATAGGTAGTAAACTCTGGTAAAAACTCCCGCATCTGCGACTCTGTATCAGAAGAGAAGTTGGAACTTGGAACTCAGCCTACAGGTATTTCCCAATGTCTGGCTGATCTTTGCATGGTCTGGACAATGAATTGAAAAGTGATTGTAATTGTTATTATCCTGCCCATTGTTAGAAAACAGTTATGCTCTACTTTACAATCAGAATTCCTTGTGAGGAAGAGGTCATATGTTGTTAATGGCGGCAGATTTGTAGTCACATACCGTGGAGGAAATGAAGTATTCAAAGTGGAGGGATGTGTTCCACTGGTTAAACACTAGGTTGTTCTTAAAGATGGCGAAGTGAATCCCATACTCACCCTGAAACACAAGGTTCTATGAATCACAGACACATTGATTTTTCAATATGTCAAATTAGTATAGGAATGAATATAGTAGAAGTAGTTGATATATATATATATATATATATAATCAGAATAGCAATATTGAATGGATGTATGCATTTTTCAGGTTGGTATGGCGGAGGTGTTCATTTTTCACAAGCAATGGAAAGGATTTGTCAGGGAGATTGATGGTCATGAGAAACCCATTTTTAAGGTCACCGCTTCCACCCTCGGAGAACCATCTCATTAAGGTTTCTCTCACAAATTCATCAAACAATAAAAGGTGGTCGGAATATGAGATTGTGGGCGGTTTCAGTGAATGAACCTGTGGTATCTACTGCGACTCTAATTCCATTGTTGCTAAGGTATTTTCTCTGTTATTGCTTTATATAATGATTTTTTATTTCTTTGATTTGATGATCGAACATGTTATTTAAGCTACGAAGATGAGTAGTATTGCAAACACTGTAAAATTGGGATTCTATGCTAATATTTCTCATTCTCCTCTTTTTATAAAGATAATATATTATTTGTTCCACTTTTTCATATTTTAGATCTTTCCTTTTTTAAAATTTTAGGATTTGATTCTTATTTTAATAATGTTTTCTAGATTTTAGATCCTTATGGACTTTCAGGATTATGATAAGAAAAAATGTACTTAATTTTTTTTCATTAAGATTAATGATAGATGCAATGATGTTAGGTGTATTAATAAATCTTTTTATGTAAAAATGATATTTTATAATGATACATAATTCTCTAGTTTTCTTAATTTTGCATGATGTTCGGTGTATTAAATGTAGTAATAAATATTTTTAAACAAAACACGTAAAATAATATTTTATAAGGATATAGAATCCTTTATTTTTTAGTTTTTTTTTTTTTAATTTAGATCTAATAATTCTTTTATGATATCAATCTTTTTTAAAATGATAGTATTTTATTCTGCAATGGTTTAAGCAAAACCATCTATATTTTTATTCTACCCCTTCCTGTGTTTCAATAGAATTTACTTAAATTTAAATCACATTAAATAACTATATAGATATTTTCTTTTATTATGCAATTATTTAAGTAAAACTATCTATATTTTTATTCCATCCTTTTTTGTGTTTCAATAATATTCACTTAAATTTAAATCACCTTAAATAACCATATAACAATGTAGATCTATCTTAACTTTGAATCTATCTGCAAAAGAAGGATGAAATCACTCAAAGTGCAAAGCCTTTGCAAGCATTTCCTTAAATCTTTGCACTCTAAAATGGGTTGCAAGTCATAGGTTTCAATCCCTCTTAGCCAATGATAAATATGAATTTAAGATGGATTTAGGTTGATATTATTTGTAGCTCAAATTTGTTTTTGATCCCTGAGTTACTGCCACTCTTCATCAGTCTAAGTGTTGTTTATAGATAAATGACTTAGATCTTTAACTGTGTCTTTGCTTTAACTCATGATAACAAAAATACCCTCTGTTGTTCTAAAAATTGGCACAGTATTCTCTCATTTACTCAAAAATTGGCACAATATTCTCTCATTTACTCACCTCTTTGCATGAATGGTAAATACAAACAATACCTAAATTATGTATGTGTTACTGATGTTTTAAAAATAACATTTATATTTTCCAACGTGGAGTCGACTGAGCTCTAAAACTATGAACCATATGCTAACTCAAATATCCACTCTTTGTGTGAACATTAACTCAATATGCCAACCATTTGATGCATGCGTCCATGATGCATCCTCATCCTGGGCATTATCAGCCCTCATTGGCCACTATAAGACTTTCATACTCTACCCAAACCTCAAGGTAGATATTGAGATACACACCTCCATTGTAATGAGCATACAAAGCAATAACTTTTGCTAAAAGATGGAAATATATTTTTCTTTCAAAATTCCAATTACCTTTTATTCTTTTGGCTGGCATTGAAATCTAGGTATGAGTACATACTTTTCTAATATGGTGTAGGGAAATTATCTTCGGATATTTTATGGTCAAGTTTGTTTTGGGGCCCTCTTCTTATTCGAATGTATGGTCCATTATGTACTTGAAAATGCAGGAACATACTTTCAAAATCTGGTTAGAGACTAGTGATTTATGTAGTTGAGTTTGCAAAGCGAAGGGATGGGAAGGTCCAAACTAGTTGGTTGCTTGTGAATTTCCAATGGACTTTGACAAAGGAGGGATTTTGAGGTTTCACCTATTTTACATCCAGTGTCACTTACTTTCAATTTGGAATTCCAAACTCCATTAATACTATTGAATTCATTGTAGAAGGTAAATGAATTTTAATTCCATTGGATGCATTGTAGAAAGTAAATAAATTTCAGAATTAAAAAATCAAATTTTTACCAAAATTGACAAGAAATAAGTTAAACGTTACCACCTCCTCTCACAAGTTGAGCATGTTTTGGCCTCATCAACGACCAAATATATCTTCACATCCCAATCATCCAATCATTCAATAATCAACAAGATAAACAACTTAAGTCAATGCTAATCCAAATCTTGGCGGCTAAAATATTTTCTTGACCCGATCAAAATGATTGCATGCCTTATTCAACTTTCCTTCAGGGATATGAGTCTGTGAAATGATTTTCAAAATTTGGGAATCATTTTACAACTTTGGTTTTAGAATACAGTTCATCCAAATCGGTGCTTAGAATTAAATAATTTCAATATACATCCACATTTCCCATCATGGTTTGGGAACTCTGCACAAGCCAGCTGTGAATTTCGCAGATGAATATACAAAAACCTACATCTAGCCAGTGAGTGGGATATTAGGACATTGCCAACCAATATTCCTAATGATTATAGAATTCAATATAAAAAATATAGTAAATATGAGGAATTGATTTAAATTTTTTTTCCCATTTAGCGGGCGATGGAATTCTATGATGAGCCAATATCTCAATTGGATATGTAGATTTATGTATAAAAAAATATGTATAGATATGGAATCGACTTACACTAACGTGTTTTTTGGGACCTTTTGGTGGTATTATTTGATGAATTGGATAGGAAAGAGATGGACCCAATTGCTAATCATGTTTAAGCTAATGGATCATCCCTCTTTCTCTTTCTCTGCTCTGTCTTGTACATACAAATGCCGATTGTAGACTTATGTTTCCACCATAAAAATATAAGCAGGGGAGTGGCCATTGGGCATAAAGATGCTCTTTATGGAATGTCGACACATGACATCATTCACAGTGAAAATCCTCAGGATCTGTGTGCACTAAACTTCCTCCATATCACTCCTAGTGGGAAATCAATTGCATGTTCAACTGAAAAAACAACAGTGTACACTCTAACTCTTTCTCTTTACTTTTTTAAAAGCGCCCTCTTGTACAAACTTGCCCTGGTTGAGATTTATTCATAATGATTTAAGGCCTCTTCATCTTTGGGATGTAACTTACTGGGAAGACTTACTTACATTTTCAAGAGGGACGATGTTTAAGATAGATTTACTTTTAGGAGGATGAGATTCTACACGCATATTCAATTTCTATATTTAAAAAAGTGCTCTAGATTTAAAAAAGTGCCAAAATTACATCAAATTGCACTGTAATATGTAGGGTAGTTTTAGAAACAAAACCGTCAATTTTTTTACTAATGGCTAACATATGTATACTTTCCTTTGCACTAACCGATACTGACGGACCTATGAAATTTCGGGGTTGTTACCGATAACAAGTTTGTAAGGTTCATATTTTCATTAGTATTGTCAACTGATACATGCAAAGGTTTTTGAGTATGAAAGGAAGAGTTTGGTAATTTTATCTCGACATCTATTGAATTTTACTTGGTTTTGGGGAAGTTGCTTTGTAGTGTAAACAAGTGGAATTAGCAGCAGGTTGCTAAGTACCTGCATTTTAAGAAAAATTAAATTAGTTGAAATAAAAATAGATTCAATTAGTGGAAATAATAAAATAAAATTATCTTGTCACAAAGCGACCAACAATCTTTCCAACTACTTGCCAATCATTGGGGTTATGTGTCTCCAAGGAAAACATGCCACCATGGATTTTTGGTTTTTTTGTCCTGTAGAAGGATCCCACCTCATCTCCTCCAAGCACATAGTATAGTTTTCCATTCATATTCTTCATCTTCCATTGAGAGCCATCAAAAGAGTAGCATATCATGCCTTTGCAGAAGAATCCCTCCACCATTAGACTATCGGAGGTGGGCACTGCAACGGTAGCAGGTGTCAAGGTACGTACCATGTCCTAGGTGTAAAACCAAAAGTCTGCTTCAAAGGGAACTATGACTTTCGAATTTTTTGAGCAGTACTAATTTTTTTTATTGGAGGTAGGCCACCCTTGGTATTTAGAAATTGAATGTAGGACACCCCATATGCAATCTATGGAAGATGGCCTCTACTAAAACTTGTTTAATGCTTGCAAAATATGAACCAGACTTTGACGCTATCTCAATTCCTGAAACCAGACACAGACAAAATTATGAATACTAGAATCCACGAAAGGAACACATTGATAATGAATTTAGAAATTTTATACCCTCAACTTCAAAAGAGCAATCTAGAACCATGCTAATGGCTTGTGATCTTAGACAATTGAAGATGGATCTTTAGTTAGCAATTTATGTTTTAAAGAACAAATTCCAGTTAAAAACAAAACAATGAATTATTTTGTGACGCACGAAATGTGTACACAAGAAACTGATGCAGTAGAAGCGTGTACAAACATCTCATCAACACAAAATCCATTTTCAGAAAAGAACAGAAAATGATAGAGTAAGGAAAATTGCAAGAACAGTAAAAAGTTTGGACTGAAAAACTGAGCATGCTAGAAGAGTTCAGCTAAAAACGTCGATTGAAACCATAAACCAAGAATGTTGCATGTTGGATTCACTACGAGACAAGAACTTTTAAATGGTACTCATTACATCACACAGATTTTCAAATGAAAATCATTGTTTTAAATAGTATTTTATCATAACAAAGAAAGAAAATGGCCAATAGGGCAATCTACTGATAGTGAGATTGACAAAGTTTTCAAGATTTCGATCTCTGGATATATAACGTTTCTGGAATAGATTGATTTCTGATGAATTCCCAAGAGGAGTTATGGTACCCCTAAGACCTGACATCTATGTCGACGAAGTTCCATTCTATGAGGGGAAAGAGTGAGAGATTGGAGGTCTGCCTCAAGAACATGAAATGGAATACGAATGCTTTTTAGATACTCTCAAACTGGTAGAAAATAAAGCAATCTATTTGACTATGAATTTGATAGTATGCTTTAAGAGTAAATAAATGTAAAGTTGAATTGGTTTCAGGTTTCGTAAAAAGCTTATGTGCTAATAACATGATTAGGGAGAATCTATATAGACTTTCTTTATCATACCTCAAACTATTAAACACATAGGCAGGCGGGATATAATTTTTCACAAAGATATACTAGTCAGGACCTATTTCTTTCGATCACAACATAGATGGCGTACGAGTTTTGACATAGATCTGCATTTAATACCCTTGTTAGGTGGCAGTACACTTTGTCATGTGCCAATCGAATCCAATCAATACTAATTTAAAAAAAAAATCTGGCCAACAATAACATGAAAAATAGTCTTGTCTATGTCAAATTACAAATCTGACCAATCACAGAATAGATAATTGTATTTTGTTTTTAAAAAGAAATAATATGAATTTTTAAAAAGAAATAATATGAATTTTTTTTTTAATACCTAGTGGATTACATAATATCTTGCCTTATCCAGGCATAATAATATATATTTAAAGAAAGTAGGTGGAGAGTCTTTATGTGAGATAAAGGAAGGTGTTTGACTTATTAATGTTTTTTTAAATGTCAACCGATTCAACACATGTTAAATAAATCAAATTAGAAAGATATTTTATTCTTTATTCTTAAGAAAAAGATAATATGAGAAACTTGTATAATTTCTTTGTAAAGTCTATGTTCACTAAATAAGCACCACTTATGTGGTTGAGCGACATGAGGATTTACTTATGTAGTTGAATGGCATCAGGATTTGCAATGGAAACTAACAACCAGTCTTCAAAAATGTTTTGCAATGGAAACTAACAACCAATAATATCTTAGTCTTCAAAAACGTTTTTATATCTCTAGTTTAAGTAGAAATTTGTTTTTTATTAGTCAAATTGGAAAGCAAATTTTGAATGTAGAAGTTGTGTTCACAAGAGGCAAGCACCTGGTGAAGCAAAAAAATGAGCAGAATGATTTCAGCTTTAGAAATAGAATAACATGTTCTTATAGATTTGAGTATGTGGTGGTGAAGAATTCAAAATATGTGATATATTTACAAGAAAAGGTGAACAATGGAGATATCAACATCAACTCACTTTGGCATCAAAGATTTGGGCTTTAGATTTTTTCACATCTTTATTTTTTAAGTAGGTTAAAGATGGTTGTTTTCCTACTTGCTATTCAGGGAAGGAAGATGTGTAGTTCATGTTGTGCAATGCAGTGACATAATTAGGTTGTTGCATAGGACCTAGAGCTAGGAGAACAAGTAGAGTTTTGGAGCTTGTGAATATAGAGATTTGTGGTCTAATGATCATATAAACATTGTGAAGTGTCAAGTACATATTGTTTCTAGTTAATGTTTTTTTGACACAAATCATGGTCTTCTTTTTCAAAGAAAAGTCAAAAAGTTTATACATTTATAAATGTTTAAAACAACTATTGAAGAAGAATGTCGTAGAACAATAAGAATTCTAAGGTTAAGCAATGGAGAGGAGTTCAACAAATTTGTTGATGTTTGTAAGAAAAGGAGGATCTGGAGAAAAAAGTATGATGGTAAAGAAAACGTAGAAGAGTCCTAATCATGGCGAAGATGATGTTGCATGGAAATTGAATTCCAAATAGAGATTGCATGGAAGTGATGCATAGAACAATATATTTTCCAATAGGAGTCCCACTAGAGGAATATCATATAAGTTACATTTGAAGAGGCATGGATCAAGAGAAAACCAAAATTAAGTCATCTAAAAATATTTGTTTTAATTTCTTATGATGATACCATAGGTAGAAAACTATTTTTTGTCGGATAATATGATTAAAAAAAAGCAAATAAGCTTATGGAACCCTATATTATTTTTATTCCTCTTGGATGTGCTCTATCTTTATTTTGGTGATTTAAAGTCATTATTCTACTATTACACCTATTAAATGGACTCTTCTTCCAAATCATATTTTTAATGATGTTCTTTACTTATACTACAATACAAATCCATAGCATCACAATTAGCAACACCTAGCAATGTCTTCTTATTTTTCCAATTTCTACAACATAATTTGTCACGCATTAGGGGTTGTCCTTATTTACATCGCGTATGTTTCATACTACATCATAATTTGTGTCACACATATTGATGCACATAAAATTGCATTGCTTTGTCGTTGAGTTTGTTAAGCTCATCATTGTCTGTGTCATTTGTGATTCATAATTGTGTCATCATTTGAATCACCCATTTTGATGCAACATGGAAAAACCCAAACCTTTGCATCTCAATTTTCTCAATTTGCATCAAGATTTTTAGGTTGCATCACCATTTACATTGTCATTGATAGTCTGTGTCACACATTTTCATGTAACATGGAAATATACCTAATTTCCATTGTGTTTTACAATCAAATTTTTGAGTTTCATCATTGTTTGCATCATTGGCATTATCATGTTGTTTGCATCACACATGTTGACACATCATTATAGTATTGCAAATTAAAATGCATCATTTTAGAGTTGCATTTGGTGTCATATGTATTGCATTGTATTGTCATTTTCATTATCACTATCCATCGATTTTATGTAATTTATTAATTATTATTATTTAATTAATTTTTTTCCAAGGAAAGGATCATCATTCTATTTCAAGTAGAAATGGAAATTATATTCAACAATTCCACCATCCATGTTTATGTCATTAGCTTGTAATTAAAATTCGTACATGTCAAATCCATTCATTATGTACCTTGATAATGAAATATTTATGTCCCAAGAGATCATAATTGTAATCATATAAACACTATGCTTATTAGCTTTTAAATTAATTGTATATCCATAAATTATTTTCATTCAATACACTCGGTTCTAAAACAAGAACATGTGAAATTTATATTGGAGAAAATCCATACTTCCTATTCATACTTATAATTGTTACCAACCTTTGGTATCAATCTAGGAATAAACCTTTGTGTACTCTAGTTCTTGAGTAGATATTTACCTTCATCATGTTTCACTTCTCCATCTCTTCCTTTCCCCCTTTCAACTATTTGGTTGCTCAAAGAGGCAGTCTTTTAGAATTCACAAACCATATATATTTATATATGCATAAAGTTGGGTTCATGTCCAAACATTCTACCACCAGTCCATTTCCTTGTAATTATTATAGCATTGCTTGATTGTCTCACTATTAGACACATCAGAGTCATCATTTTATCCCATTGAGCATAGAGTGCATCATGTTAATGAAACATCGTTACTTTACAATTTTCAATAAGGATTCAAATTATGCTCATCCTATTTTCATACATGCTCATAAATGCATTCTTAACATATACTTCTAATACAAATCTAGTTTTGATGCCCATGTCATAAAATTGCCTACACCACTCACCAAATTTCAATATCACAGGTGCCAAGCATACCATAGAATTTGAACGCATCCAAACCCACACCCAACCTTAGTATTTAACTTCTCTTTCTTGAGAATTTGAAAACATGAGCTCTCTAATTGGTAGGTTGGCGGGTTGTGGTGTGGAACATCTACAATTCACATATTTTCTAACCGTTGCATTGATTGTTGGACTATCAATCATGTACCTTACTCGTTACATTGATATCTTGATTAGATTTCCTTTTACACATTTTTCCTTCCCCATTACTATTTTGTTTGGACTTCCACAATCTAACTCTACAAATTGACCAGTAGCCCCTGCAATCCCTGTGGGATCATTATTAGAATTATACTATCATTTTATTTTGCCCCATGTTTGCTTATACTAGGGTGCATCAAGGCTTTTGTTTGTTACAAAATGATAATATGATATAAAGGGGGTATTAAAAATGGGTTAATAAAAATGGATACCTACAATATTTGGTGAAACCAGGGTTTTTTAATTGGAAAGGTGTATTGGGAGGGGGGTTCAACAATACAATTTTGGGAGGTATTTTCCAATATTTTGTGAATTTAGGGATATTCTTTAATATCCTGCGAACGATCGTGCTATGTAACAAGTTCGTCGAGTGAACCCCCCGTGTATACACCAATGTATATACCATTATATACACTAGTTTATATACTAGTATATATACACGTGTATATACTAGTATATAAACACTAATAGAGTCTTAACAATAGCAATAAGGGTTGGGGGTTAGGGTTAGGGATGTAGGTGGGGTATGGGGGTGAGGCATGGGGAGTTAGGGAAGGGATCAAGACAAAGTTGAGAGAGCAGGGGGGATTAGCTATAAGGGGAGGATATGGGGAGTGGGGGGTATCAATATATTCCCATACCCCTAATCATCAACACACCTCCCATCCTCCCCCATCTCTCTCTCGATCTATACCCTACTAATCCCCAAACAATTAATCCCCTTGATTTCTATCTCTTTATTTACCCCAAAACCCCTCCTCCCCCTACCCTACAATCACACCACCTCCCTCCCTCTCTCTCTATCTATCTCTCTCTCTCCTACTCCTCCCCCTACCACTAACCCCTCCCTCCTCTCCCTCTCTCTCCCTATTCCTCCCAAACCCCTAACCCCTTTGATCTCTATCTCTTTCTCTTCCAGAAACATCCTCCTCCATCTACCCCTAATCACACCCTCACCCCTCTCTCTTTCCCCCAACCCCATAAAAGGACGCTCCCCCCTCTCTCTCTCTAACCCAACCCCCACTCCTCACCTATACTTTCCCTTCTCTCTTAGTGCCATACTCCTCACCAAACCCCTAACCCCCTTGATCTCTATCTCTTTCTCTGCCCCAAACCCCCTCCCCCCCACCCTAAAATCGCACCCCTCACTCTCTCTCTATCTCTCTATTTCTCTCACCATACTACTCCAACTGGTATATAGATTGGTGTATACACATTGGTACACCAATGTACACACTACATTGGTATATACACTAGTGTATATACTTATATATACACATTGTTTTAGTAATATGCACTAGTGTATACACTGGTATATGCACTAGTGTATACACTGGTATATACACTATACTAGTATACATTTTAGTAATATACACTAGTGTATATATACTAGTAGAAAGAAAGGGGTGTTAGGGTAGCATGAGTAGGGGGGTCAGTGGCAGGAGAGGATAAGGGGTTTAGATAGAGAGAGATTAGGGATTATGGGTTTAGAGAGAGAGAGATCATGTGGTGGTGGTTATGCTATATGATTGTATTATTTTCTTGAAGTAACACTGTTAGGCGATATATCGGTGTGAATATGATGCAAATGTTTAAGCATTGCATAAAATATCATATATTTTTCTTTTTCGTAATTTATCTATTGTATATATATATCTATTTCTGATCCCATAGTAGTTTGTAACTTAGACATAATTGAGAGAAAAATTGTGTTGAACCTATAAAATTGAGATCATTTATGTATATGTGCATATATAGAAGTGTTTATGTATATGCACATTTACGAAAGGCGCATATACAAAAGCGCTTCTATATATGTGCATATATGGAAGCTCTTCCGTATATGCCATGCGCTTCCATATATGGCATATATGGAAGTGCTTTCGTAAATGGCATACTTGTATACTAGCCAATGGAAAATATACAAGTAGATCATTCATGCTCTCAGTTTAAAGAAATAGAAAACAAGATCTCATCTATATACACTGAAATAAAGTCATAGAATGGATGGAAAATGGATACCATCCATTGTTGAAAGTAGTCAAGAGTATTGTGATGGAAAAAATGGATTAAATCAACCATCAAAATTAGCCTCGGGGAACTAAGAAGGTTGTTTTTTTAATGTAATCTAGGAAGGTGTGTATTGTTCGTATAAAGCCATTTTACAATCAAACTTAGAGATGACCTTATTGTGTGCAACATATATATGTGTTGTATGAGTTGGTTTTTATGGGGAATGGGATAGTAATATTATTTACTGGAGAATAATAAACTACAAAGTGTTTTTAGTTAGAAATTTTCATAGAGCATTTTTTTACTAGAGAGACATGGCAAGAATATGGGGAAATGGAAAGTCCTATAAACTTGAGGGATAATATATTAGGTATTTTAGTTTCCATTTCAACTCAGACTTCATGAGGGGCAAGGTGAAAATGTGGAACCACAAAGAAAACTATGCTTACCTTTTATAAAAAGGAGATGAAAGCAAACTCCATAATCAATGAAAAGAATAACCAATGGCTTGACACCAAAAATTTGACTCTCAACCAATCCCAATTTCTTACTCTTTATGTCTTAATCTATATGGGCACTCTATTAAGGATTGTGTAAAACCCTTAATGAAAAATTTTTGGAGGAAAATATCTCTCAAGGTTTCCTACAATTGTATGGGTAAAGGTTCTCCATCTCAACCCTCTTTCCCTTATGTTCTGACGGAGAGGCCATCCTGAAAAGTGGTCACAAGGGGTTCACTCAGTGAACTTGTTACATAGCACCATCGTTCGCAGGATATTAAAGAATAACCCTAATTTCACTAAATATTGGAAAATGCCTCCTAAAATTGTATTGTTGAACCCCCCTCCCAATATACCTTTCCAATTAAGAAAACCCCTATTTTCACCAGATATTGTAGATATCCATTTTTATCAACCCATTTTTAATACCTCCTTTATATCATATTATCAAGGTGTAACAAACAAGATCCCTAATGCATCTTAGTATAAGCAAACAAGATGCTAAATAAATACTTTAAATCTTTTTACCAAGATCCTTTATTGTTAATACTTTAAATCTTTTTACCAACTTTCACGTTCAAGAAATAGGAAGATCAATTTTTTTGGAGGATCCAACCAACAACCAGATCGTGTAGTAATAATGAATGCAGAGAGGGAGTCCTCGGTCATACATGAAGCTGATCGATTACAAATACCTATCATATCTTTGGTGGATTCGAATATCCCATTGGGATTATATAGAGGAATAACTTATCCCATTCCAGCGAATGATTCTATGGATATTGAATTACCATGCAAATGGATACCCAGTGATTTAATCCGTCATGGATCTAGAAAAGCCAAATTAGATTGCGAACACTTTTAAAAAATGAAATTTAACTCCCCACAAAGTGATTCTGGATCATTATTTTGGGAACGACAGAAGTTTGAAGGAGCAGAGTCACAATTCACATTCATAATTCGAGAAATTTCAAAGAGTGAAATCGACACAAGTCATATATGAATTTCTGGAAAATGTTTTTCTCTTTCTAACACAGAATATAGAAATCTTGGATTGATTATAAATTAGATCTTGAAGCTAACAAAAAAACGTCTTCGACTCTTTGACAACGCTGTGCAAGAATTTATAAGATTTGAAACAAATAATGAATGAAATCGTGAATGAATTTCTGGAAATCGTTTTTGTTTCAATTTGCCCCAATAAACAGATATCTTTAGATTGGTTACCAATCGGTTTGAGGAATAACACAAAGGATAAGAAATACAGAGGTCTCGGTCAATCGGCAACACTCAGAGGGGTAGATACAATCGTTTTAACTAGATCTGGAATGCTCATTCAAATTTCTGAATAGATTCACACAAAATATTTTATCTTACGCAGTGAACTTTTTATTCCATAACTCTGAAAATATCTAATAAATATCAAATAAGTATATAGACGAAATTTAAGATCAAGTGGTAATTCGCATTACCTTAATTGAAAACGCCAATCAGTGGTCGAAGATAGGTAGTCAAGGAAATTCAAGGGCCAATTCATGATTGGGTTTCGAATTTAGGAAACACCAAAAGAGGGGAAATCAAACGAATTTTAAATAAATCAAAATAATATAATGAATTCATTTCATCATTGGATCGGACCCTGTAATCGAAGGTACAGATTCGATCCCTGTTTGATCAAATCGATTCCAAATTGGGTCAATATTATAAATACCAATTGGTAGTGATAGATTTCAAATCGATCCCGATTGATAATGGAAACATTGTAACTGTGTATGAAATCCAACACCGGAAATAATGAAATTAATTCGTTTTATCATTGGATCGAACCCTGTAATCGATGATACAGAGTCGATCTCTGTTTGATCAATTCGATTTCAAATTGGGCCAGTAATATAAACACTGATTGATGAAACTCTAATGATTCTATACAACTCTCTTGCCTATCCTTGAAATTGATATGCCATGTTTCACTATTTAAATCCCGCCCGATCAAAACTAGTTTTATTATACCAAACATGGGGAATAAAATTAAATGAGATTTATGGCGATAAAACATTTTTTTTTAACTTACCAGTTAATTATCATAAAAAAAATTACCTAAACCTACTGTAAAAAAAATTCTACTTAATTTAATCTTTAAAAAGAAAACAAGAGAATCGTATCTAATCCATGGGATCATCTCACAAATAATTTCATTCAGAATTCAACAAAATTGGAAAAAACCCTTTGGAAGGAGGATTACAAAATTTGAAGGTCAACGGTTGGGGTCAATGTGGAGGAACAGTGAAATCTTCTTTACTTTCCTTGCCATGTTAGCAAAGTTGAATCTCAAAAAAGAATTGTGTTTAGGTTATCCTTCAATTTCGTCGTCCACCAAGTCTATGAATTAGAAGTAAAAATTATGGAATTCTCGGCCGCCGAAGAGTCCTATCCAAATCTGTTGCACATTGTAAACATGTTGTATGAAAGCATGAAACATAAGATTGAACATAGCCGCACTCTGGATGTAACCGCTAAGGATTTGCATATATTATTAAGATTACATACTCGTGTGGGAAGTGGAGAAAGAGTAAGTATTGTATACATTATTAAAAATTAGCTGCAATTTGGATGTGATATAATAGCTAGTAATGGCCAACGATTTGTAGGTGTGCATTACACACCAATCTTCAATCATCAACAGCAATTGATACGTCAGCCAGCGGAAGGGAAGAAAAAATACGTATTGGATATACCTTCAGACAAGTATTAAAAACTATGACGGGAGATGTAATCTCGTGAATGTCAAATCTACGGTCTGAAATTTTTTATGCCCAAAGTAGAAGCTGTTCCATATTATCTATCTAAAATTATTATTCCTGACAACTAGCATCTTCCTGGAAGATTACTCTGCAACTAAAAAGAGACACTTAGTAATCAGAGACGTGTCCATTTTATGACCAACTGTCAAATACATAAAAAGGAAATAACGTTCTACAGGTCGTCAAATCATACCTTTTTATAAGATGTTGACCCTAATTGCCGATCTCCCTAGTGAGTCAGGCATCCAGGTGGATATGTAATCCTTGTCAATATTATCTTGAATTTTAATATAATTATGTTACTGTCCATTATTTAACTAAAAAATAAAAAGAAAGAAAACTAAAATAGATGGAGTAATCTGCCACTAGGTATCATGGTCATCCTACTACTTAGTAGCTACATCAACATCTCCCTCCGCTTTTACTTAACTTTTAGGTGGCAGCATAGGTAGCAGAGACAATTATAGCTAGTACCATGAATGACCACGGTTCACCCCGCTAAATAAAATCAACGGTCCACATCTTATACCAGCAGTAGTGTCTATCGACGGGGTCCTAAGGTTTAAGTTGCCATAAATGATGGAGATTTCCCACTATAAATTAATATACAGCCAAGGATCTTTCGTGGGAGGTAAGCAATGGCCAGGGCCCGCAAAATGCTAAAGACCATACATGATGAAGTTTTATCCCGCAAGATAAGGTCTCTATTGGGGCAGTCTCTGAGAATATGTCTAAGCTCACATTATAAACGTAATTAATCAACAATCAGCTCGTCAACTTCAGAAAAAGGTGCATCTGTCAGTAAGTATGGTCCGTTGTTTCAAAATATCCAACCAAGAAGGCATAGGCACCTTAAATGAGTGCCTCAACACTGGGATTGAACCTACCTGGCATTGCTACTTGGATCGATTAGTCCTTAAGATAGTAAATCTGGTAGGCAGGAAATGGGGTTACCACGCTGGAAACTCAATTGTGAATATGATAAAGAACCCAACTTCACATCCAAAGTTACGCTTTACTTTAAGAATAATGGAATTTTAAAACGTTTTACACTAGTGATGCAAACAGTGTACACTATGGTACATTAAAGGCTGAGCTTATTTGATCAGGACGAACTAAATATCCAGCGAAATAACAAATTTGCAAAGAAACTTATACCATAAGTGCCAGTTATTTTTGTTGAAGTAGGAAAAGAGTTCGCTACAGTGTTTCGTGACATACCCTTTAAAGCAGTAGTAAAATGGTCAAGCTTGAACGAAAAAACCTGGACGGGTAGATAGGCTAACCTCTACAAATCCTGCGTATCAAAACATTCGTTATTCAAGTCAACCCTTAACCGGACTAGCGTAACAGACTGAAGATAAAATGGGTATAAGAAGCATACCGGAAGGAGAAATCCCAAATTGGTTCACGTTGAGTCAACCCAGGAGATGAGTAACCATTTGCATGCAACAGAGTCTCGCAGAGAAAGAACCCTCCAGGCTCATTGAACAAACCCTAGAAAATTCGAAGGAGTGAGTTCGAAAGAGTGAGTTGCATTCCAATCTTTCACCATAGTCGAGATTAAATTAATGTGAGTACGAATTCTAGGAGCTGGATATCTACCATGCCACGTGTAGGCTAGTAGGTCGAGGTTTCCATCAATTCTACTATCCATTTATTGTAGTAGTGTACATATATTAAAAGCTGAGATCCTCCAAGAAATCCAATGAGATCCTCCAAGAAATCCAATGAGTGGAAAAATTTATTTCATACCACTTTTTTATACTTGCCGAAGGCACCATATATCGAAATCGTTTGATATCCAAAATTTCTTTGACATTAAAAACTATAATCAAATTACAAAAATGAAATTTGTAGCTGTATGTTTAACATTAGAATAAAAAATAAAAAATCTTTTCACATTTATGAGCTCGTCCGGCTAGCTATATCGTCCAACTTTGCCTCGGTTCTTCCATGCTTGTTCTGATTTGCAATTAAAACTGCACAATCATAATCTGTCCGGCTCATTAGAGTTGCAATTATGTTTTACAAACCGGGTTAAAGATCCAAAAGGTTAATACATGGCTAAGATTTAAATGTATACTGTGACGAGATCTACAGGTGGAGTAAATACCTCATATGTACTTTGAGTACATTAAATTCCACCAACAGAAGTCTAAAACCTCCTTTGGTAAAAGTGTATAGTGTTTCAATATCCAGATTAGTTCATGATAAAAAATATTAAATTTAATTAAGTGTTCTATGTAAATCACCCACTAATACTATATTCGTACAACACTTTGTTGCCAAAATGATCAGACGATAGCTGGAGCACAAACAACTATTGTTGCAGCAACTTAGTTTTTGGCGCACTCACATCCATATGACGAGAAAATGTAAAGGATTAGATTCTGTAATAAGTAAAAAACAATGAATAATGAGTTTGGTTTTAATAACTAAGACTAATTTATTATCATAATAATGATAAAATAATAATCTATAGTTTTTGTTATTGTTTACTTGCTTTATTATTATATTAATTTATAATTTATTATATTAATAAAAAGTTAATAAAGAGAAATTTACTTTATTTATTAGAACTCTAATAAAGGAAACTTAAGCAACAAATTGAAGTTTAGTTTGATATTTGTGACATTGTGAAAACACAATTTTTTCTTAAACAAGAAAACACATCTATTTAATTATTTAATATATTCAAATTTAAATATTTAAAATTTAATAATAAAAAGAAAATAAGAAAATTGTGATTTGATAACATTGAAACAAATACTTCTTATATATTAAATAATTATAAACATAACAAATGTGATTTAATAATATTGAAATAAATAATGTTTAATATTAAATAAATTTTTATTTAGTTTAATATTTAAAAAAAATAAATACATTTAAATTCAAATCCTATATCAATAAATAAATAAATTGTTAATAATCCAAATATTATTTATTTGAAGTTTTCAAAATTTAATATTTTTATTTATATTAAAAAAAAAAAAAAAAAAAAAAACAACTATTTTATATTTTATTTAGAAAATATTAATGTATAAATGTATAACTATCTATAATAAATAAAAAAATAAAGAAAACTCCTCAAGGAATTGTTATCATCAAGACAATATTGAATTACAACCTTAGGGATTGGCACATTGAAGCCAATGAGGATTGGAATGACATGTTGTCAAAACTCCTCGGTATACAATCTTTTGAGGGAGGTAAGCCAAATACACGCCAAATATGTGAATAGACCTTAGAACCATACATAATGATTAAATATACACAAGTAGGCGAAGAGATGGTGAGGTAACAACTAATGTGCTTGCTAATTTCATGATAGACATGGAAATGTGATTTTGATTTCGATAGTGTAAGGCATACCCTTAATGCCATCAATAGCTTATTGCTCAATTTCATTTTTGGATAAGATTACATTGTTGTGACTCTAGATGATTTGATGGGAAAATATTTGAAATTTTTTAGCATGATTAATGTGTCACCTATACTTGCCCCTATAAAATGTCAATATTTTTGTTGCAAGATGAAAAATGATGATCAAAAGACAATCAATATCTTGACGAGATCACATATCACTCATATGATAATGTGATGATAACATTCAAATGTATTTAAAGATAACCTTTTGTAGGGTCATCATGGACTAATATAATCCATGTATTAAATGGATGCTTTGAAGATATTTCTTGAATTATAGATGATATTTTGGTAATAGTTGCTTATATATTCATGCATGATAGTGATTTTTCCAATGAATCATGATAATATAGTTCACAATTTAGAGAGAACAAGAAACCTATGTTCATGATATTGTATCGTTATGCATATGCTATATGTTGAGATGATTATCATATGTACCTATAAACATACAAGTAATGGCGATGAGTAAATTGTAAAGTCAACAAATTAGCTTGGATTTTGTTCACAAGGTATTCTAGGGTGATTACATGGAAAATCCCTTGTCCCCTAATTTTCCCGCTACCTCCCCTCCACCGCTTCTGCACAAAATGTAATAAAATATACCCTAAATATTTGTATTTCCATATAACATAATTAAGCCCCCTTGGCCCCTTAATACAAGGCAATATATTTTCTTATTTTTGTATCATAGTTTATTCCCCAATATGAATGGACGTGATAGGATATTGCCTACCAAGTGACCCCCCGTGAAAGTGGTGGATACTAATATGAAGAAAAACACTCTTGGAAAGTACTCAATGATTAAATTTTGATCTTTTGTTCTTCACCTAAAAGAGTTATTATGCATAGATTATCAAATGACCTTTCCCTTTCACAATAATATAAGATCACCGTGGTTATATATTTTAATTTTGTTTAGATTAATTTTCTTTTAAATTAATAAAAAAATTCTGAATTAAATTTTTATATATAAGTCAATTTTCATAATCTACTACTAATTTATATAGATAAAATTCCTTTTCAATAAATGAGATTTAAGGAAGAGTTAGTCTATTTTATGTTTTTTTGGTGGTTGATGATATTTTTATACCAATATCCAACATCTAGGTGTATGTTTTTTTTGGGTTGATGATATTTTTATACTAGCATCCAACATCCAGTGTACTATAATTACTTTTAATGGAATTCTATTGATTTTATATTAATTTTAAAGTTTTTATAATTTTTAAAAAATATTTTTTAATGTTTTTATATAAAATAAGTATTTATAAATTATGTAAAATAAAGATTAAATTGAATTTTTGAAATTAAAAAAAAAATGATTTTTAATTTTTAAAATTAAAAAATTAATTTTTAATCCATATTAATAATAAGATTGATACCATTCATAAAATTCTAGCTTCAAATACTATTATTGTAATATGGGAGATTATATCTTATCAATATAAATAATATAAATAAACAATTGTTAAAATTTATGAATTTGTATTTAAATATTTTAAAACAAATATTATAAAATAAATTTTATTCTTTTTTCTTCATAAAAATAGATCGTTACAATTCTATTTTAATTCTATTTTGACACATGTGATTAGTGCTATTTCAATTTTATTTTACATTATAATTACGATAATAATTAATAATTACTATAATTATAATAGTTTGTAATTGTTATAATAAATTATAATAGTTTGTAATTGCTATAATGAATTAATAATAATAAATATTGTTTGTAAATATTTATTTTCAAATTTAAGTTTGACAACTCTAACATTAGCACAACCATTTAACTTGTGGCTCGCAAGTTAAATGATCTCAACAAATTATCTATTACTTATTATCTATGCATAAGTTACCAATTTTTTTTATATTTCTTTTTATTTCATAGTGGTTTATTTAGAATTACTGTAAAATCAATGGACAATACACTTGTCCCATCCTCCTTCAATCTAAGAAAAGCATAGATGGTAGTCCACCCCAATTCTAAGATATTTGTCCCATCCTCCTTCAATCTAAGAAAAGCATAGATAATAGTCCACCCCAACTCTAAGATATAAAAATCTATTTAGTATCTACTACACATTAAATATTTCAATTTCAAGTGTAAATATTTTTTTATCTTTTCTTATTTACATGTTATTTATTGTCCAATTATTCTTTTATCAAACTTTTTAAAAAATAAATATTATACAACTTTGCTGCAAATTCCAGTTCATTTTGGTATGGAACCTCGGTCTATATATTCAGTCTCGATACCGTTCTGCATCTGTAGCATTCCTTGATTTCTCTCTCTTGTCTTCGTTGCCAATCCCTGATTTTCACATGGCGCTGGGTCGGCCTGCAGCAGCATGAGTATTGTCTTTTCTTCCCAAGGCCGCCCTTGACTTCATGCTTACCGAACACCCACCCCAACTCGTCGCCCCCAAACGCCCAAAACCACACCAATCTTTATATCTCTCCAACATGGACGATCAAGGGATTAAGACTTCAGCCTTCTTTACATCTCTTTTATCCCTCCAACAAACAAAAACAAGATTAATGAAAAGGATCCAGTCAAAGTCATCAAAGAGGATCTCGCCAAGGTTCTGGTTCCTTACTATCCTTTTGCTATAAGACAGAAAAGCAGACAATGGTAAGCTCATAGTGGACTGCACTGCTCAAGGGATTCTATTTGTAGAGGCTGATGTAGATGTTTCCTTGAAATACTTTGGAGATCTCTATCCACCAATTCCTCGCGGTGATGACTTTATCCAGAACGTTCCTAGATAGGAAACGATCACAGATTCTCCACTTCTTCTGATTCAGGTAGTTTGTTCATGTGCTTTTAAATTTGTCAAATCAGATCATAATTAGTACTTTTGAATCCCTAACATATGTATATTTTCACTGTATATAAACCTATTCATGTAGACTATCAAATAGAATGAATACATTGTATGGATTGGATTGTATACATTGTATGGACTGGTACTGGGTATACCTTTCAACCATTGCATGACTGATGGCGTGATTTCTGAAAGATGCAGGTGAAATGGCAAGAGGGGCGAAAATTCTTCATCCAGTTTGGAATAGAGAAATCCTGCGACCCAGAGCGAATCCTTGGATAAAATACCCCCACCATGAATACGATTATGTGGAAGACAAACATGGAGAGTCGTTGAGAGCATCTGCAGAGGAGATGAACTTTAAATCCTTCTTTTTTGGGTCGAAAGAAGTTGAAGCTTTAAAAAGACATGTAGAATGATTCAAGTGTTTTGCATTCTAAGTATTATCGGGGCACCTATGGCAATCCAGAACAAAGGCAATTCGAAGTGTTCTGCTCTCCATCAATAGCTTATGCTTGGTCTTGAAGCGAGTTGTGAAGAGGCCCTCGAATGTGGGATACAGATGTCACGAGGAAAATGCTTAGCGTGTGAAGAAATAAATGGAGGTGACCTAGAAGCATATAGGTTCCATCACATCCCACGATAGATACTAGAAGGTAAACCTAAACCCACACCAGAGATTTTTATGAGCTAATTTTGCGGCCTAAAAGGTCTATTTTGGCCATTTTCGTTTCGATCTCTTGCAGCTTTTCTCTGGATGATCGTCTAACAGAGGAAGGACGCTCTCAATGGCCCTTGCTACCTGCAAAATGGAAAGGAAACAAATCTTAAGAACAAGAAATCTTGAAAACCTAACAAAATCAAGAAATCTGAAAATAGAAAGAAGATTCAAAGGTTCAAATATAGATAGCGGTACCTGCTCGGGCTAGAGGTAGACGCGATCATCATCGATTATGAAATTATAATCTGTATAAATATGACTGGGCGGGTTTACAAAATCAAATTGGACGGGTTTATAAATTCAAAATCGAAATTTGAATGTCTTTGCATCTTTGGCGCTTTTCAGTAAATTTAAAATTCAAATTAGCATGGCTTTAATGGTACCATATTAGTCTTCCATGTTCCTGTCATTTCGTATGGGCACATTCCAATGGGTTGAGCTAGATGGTGGTTATGGGCGCATGTAGGATGGTGTTCATGGACGCATACAAGGCCAGAAATTATTTGCGGAGAAATAGGATGCACAGGAGCAGTTAGAATATGTCAGAGCCTTCGCAGCAGTAATTTACTCTGCTGTCAGGTGTATATTGCATAATTTACCAGTCTCAAAGTTTGAGATATAGTAACGGTTTCATGCAAATAAATTTGTACATAATTTTGATTCATAGAAATTTTGGATAGAAGCGTTAAGCCGTGACTGTTCGAGCACTTCTAGAAATCCGCAGTTAATTACCAAAGCGTAAATACTATAACCTAGAAGTGACAATTGCGTATGCTACTAGTTAAGGTTTTTAAAGGTTCGGTATATAAATATTGTTGTATGTAATAACTCAAATAGTGGCCCTAGTTGCATCAAATAAGCTGTCAAGTAAACTTATTATTAGCAGCATAAGTGGAAAAAAACTTATGTTTAATTCCCAGTGGAATACTCTATTGATATCGTTGTTTTGTAATGATTATCAGTTTAAACGTGTATGTCGATCCTCCACGGGATGTTGTGGATCCTGTTGAAGCTCTCAGCGTGAATGTTTCAATATGTGGTAGCTCTGCTACACATTACCGTCCTTCTCATGGGATTCGTCCACCTCTAAATCCGCTTTGCCTGTTCGTTGCTTCCCACGTTTATCGCTTGTATATCCCTTTTAAATCCCTGGCGTATATACAATGCCTCTCTACCTACCTCATGTTGAACGAATGGCTCAACTTTTTAATCTAGCTTGTAGTTATTGTTAACTTTATATATTGTAATTATACATTAGAATTCACACATTATGTATTTTATATGTAAATAAACCAGGACCAAGAATAAGGATGAGTCTATGAGAAGGGATAAATGGTTTTAAAACATATATATATATATACATGGATTGGATGATGAGAAGAGATAAATGGATTAATATATATATATATATGGATTGGATTATGAGAAGAGATGAATGGTTTAATATATATATGTTAATTTTTCAATAATTTCATTTCATTATCATTCAGGATCATATTAAGAGAATAACATGTACAGCATATCAATCATAAACACAATAACACAAGCACACAAGAGACATAGAGTTTCCTCAGGGAAAACCAAGAAGGTGAAAAACCCTGCAATTTCCTCAGAGATAGAATAATCCACAATACAAGATCACAATGATCAAACCCAAAGAGATGTCTCTAGCAGATACTCCTCCTCCTCCACTTGTGCACCACTTTCTCTCTTAGCTATGCGAGCTTGAGAAGTGAGTGAATGAATAGAATGAGAGAGGCACACCCTCTATTTATACACTGACTTGACCTGCCAATAAACTAACAAGGACGAATTCCTAAGAAAGCCTAATAACCCAACCACATGACCTAACTAAGGCCGACCCCACACTGGTGGTCTAATAACCCATCAATACAAATGACGACACTTACAATGTAACTTGCAACATTTGCAAATACAAATGATGACACTTCCAATGAGAGCAATAATACATCTCTATTGGATATACAATAAATTACAAATGTAATATACAAGTGAATATATTCTGAAGTTACAAATACATCAACACTCCCTCTTAACTAGGAAGGTATTCTTTCGACACAGGTCATCAATACATATTAGTGCAAGTCTTCAATTTTGGAGCTAGATCATCGTCACTGGATCACGAAGCATCATCACCATCACTGCCTGTACTCGACATCTCGATCATTGGGCTATCTCTGAATTCTTCTCGTCATAGGAAGTTCTACAAAGCCAGCCCTTTTTCATGCTGGATGTAGGCCTAGTCTCCTGTAGGTCTTCATCATCTCTGCGAGCTAGCCATTGTGTGGAATCCTCAGGACTAATTACGTGCGTCAACAAAACCTCGAAAGAGTATCCCAGGATCCTTTATGTGCCTAAGCACGATCGGCAAGATCTCCCAAGGAGCTATTACATGTGACTGTCACAAAACCTTAAAAGAGTGTCCCAGGAACGTTTATGTGCATAGCACGACTGGCAAGAACTCTAAAGAACATCCCAGGAACATTTATGTGCATAAGCACGACCAGCAAGATCTCCAGGACTGATTACATGTGACCCCTACCACAAAACCTTAAAAGAGTGTCCCAGTAACGTTTATGTGCATAGCACGACCGGAAAGAACTCTAAAGAGCATCCGAGGAATTTTACATGCCTAGCACAACCTGTCCGGATCTCCAGGACGTATTACATGTGGTCTAGCAAAAGCTTAAAAGATTTTCTTGCTCAGCAAGAACTCTAAAGAGAATCCAAGGCCTTTTACGTGACTAGCACAACTTGTCTGGACCTCCAAAACGTATTACATGATACCCCTGCACAACCTGTCCACATCAACAGAGTATCAACCTAATAATCAAGATCAACCTGATCATCCTCGCACAAAGCATCATCCTGATGCTCATGATCATACTGATCATCATCATATAGTACACCATCCTGATGCACATCATCATCACATGATCATCCTGATCTTTGTCACAACATCGTCCTGATGCATATCATCATCGCATGATCATCTTGATCATTGTCACAACATCTTCCTAATGCATATCACACAGCGCTTACATCCACAGCCATAGGAAGGATCCTCCTACCAGCATGCTTGGAATGGCTCCTGCAAATGTGTCCCATCACTTCTTCCTCGAAGTATCTTCTATCTGAAGAACACCAAGCCTCTCTCTAAAGTATTCAAACTTCACTCTGGCTAGTGGTTTAGTCAACACATTTGCAACCTGCTCATCCATCGCAACATACAGGAGCTTCACTTCTCCTCTCTGCACCATATCCCCGATATAATGATATTTGATCTCAATGTGCTTCGACCTGTCACGGAACATCTGGTTCTCATACAACTTCACACAACTCTGGTTGTCACAGAAGATACAAGTAGCATCCAACGGGAGATCAAATAACTCAGACAGTAGCTTCCTAAACCATACTGCCTCACAACTAGCCGAACAAGCTGCGACATACTCTGCTTCGGTTGTACTTAGTACTACGCAGGACTGCTTCCTGCTAAACCAAGAGATCACACCTGATCCCATGCTGAAGCAACACCCCGAAGTGCTCTTCCTATCTGCAGCACTGCCTGCCCAATCTGAATCAACATAACCCTCCAGGTTAAACCTTTGGTTTGCATCATACTTGAGCCCATAATCAATCGTACCCTTCAGGTACCTTAGAATATGATTTACAGCAACCAGGTGAACACATCTGGGATCCGTTAGGAACTGGCTCAATGTGTTCACCGCAAAGCAAATATCTGGTCTCATGTTCGTCAGGTACATCAAGGACCCAATCATCTGACGATACACCGTGACATAAATCGGCTCAAAAGAAGCATCACACAAAAGCTTCAGGTTTGATTCCATAGGTGTGGCCATGGCCTTGTAGTCCATCATCCCGAACCGCTTCAGGATCTCTACTACATACTTCCCTTGTCCAAGGAATATCCCATCTGCACTATGCCACACCTCCATGCGTAGAAAGTAATGCATCATCCCAAAGTCCTTCATCTCAAACTCAGCAGCAAGCTTCCTCTTCGTGTCGGCAATCAATCTATCATCACCTGTCACAAGCAGGTCATCCACATACAATAAGAGTATCACTGGATTGCCTTCCTCAACCTTGTAGTAAAGGTTGGAATCCACTTTATTCTTGGTAAATCCCAAACTGGATAGAAAGCTGTCTATCCTCCCATACCAAGTTCTAGGGGCTTGCTTCAAGCCATACAAGGCTTTCTTCAACCTGCACACATATGACTTCCTGTCATGTGTCTCAAAATCGAGTGTATACTCCACAAACACTTCTTCTTCGACTACACCATTCAAGAAAGATGTCTTGACATCCATCTGGTGTATCTTCCACTTCATCACTGTAGCCAGAGCAAGTATTGTTCTGATGGAAGTGTATCTGGCTACAGGAGAAAAATTCTCTTCATAATCCATTCCCTCTTTCTGGGAGAAGCCACGAGCTACAAACCTCGCCTTGTATTTCTCTATGCTACCATATGCAGCATGCTTGATCTTATAGATCCACTTGGAAGTCACAACAGACTTCCCTTCAAGTCTTGGGACCACATCCCAAAGATCATTCTTCATGATCGACTGGTATTCCTCGACCATGGCATCCTTCCATTCTTCCTTTTTTGTTGCTTCTTCATAACTGGAAGGTTCTTTGTTCATAATGTCACGGAGTAAGGCAGCATAACTAGTATGTGATCTAGTACTCTTCCTTTCTCTGTGTTCTTCCTATGGAATTGTTTCATTCATAGTGGTGTCTTGAATTCTGGTTACCCTTGGTTTTTCATTGTCTTCAATAGGTGTCTTTCTGGATTTGATGTATGCTGAGTCTTCATCAAATGTCACATCCCTGCTGATGTCAATCTTCTTGAACCCTGAAAAGTAGATTTTGTAAGCCTTCGAGCTTTCACTGTAACCCACAAAGATGCCCTTCTTTCCTGAAGGATCTAACTTCATCCTATTTTCCTTTGGAATGTGTGTGTATACTGGATAGCCAAATATCCTGTGATGGCTAACTTCAAGTTTCTTACCAAAGAAAACTTCTTCTGGTATCTTATTGTCAAGTATCTTGTGAGGTGTTATGTTCTGCACATATACAGTTGTCCTAGCTCCCTTTTCCCATAGATGCGTAGGCAGGTCTTGGTCATGGAGCATTGCCCGTGTTGCTTCCATGATAGTTCTATTCTTTCTTTCTGCAACCCCATTCTGTTGTGGATTGTAAGGAGTGGTCAACTCCCTCTTAATCCCTGAATCACTGCATAACTTCTTGAAATCTCCTTTAGTGAATTCTCCACCATTGTCGGATTTGAAGGTCTTGATATTCTTATCATTTTGATTTTCTATCAAGGCTTTGAATTCCTTGAACTTATCAAGCACTTCATCTTTATTCTTCAAGAAATAAACCCAAGTCTTCCTAGAGAAGTCATCAATGAAGGAAACATAGTATACATACCCACTCAGAGAACTGGAGGACATCGGACTGCATACATCGGAGTGGATAATCTCCAAGATTTCTTTTGCTTTGCTTTCACTACTTGGAAATGCCTTCTTTATGTTCTTTCCTTGTGCACACCCTTTGCAAATACCTTCATGCTTTGACCGGATTTCAGGAAGACCTTCTACTACTTTGCTTGCAATTGGAAGTGCTCTATAATGCATATGTGCAAGCCTTCTATGCCAAATCTCACTTGGTTCCATGGATTCATGTACCATGGCATGTTCAGGTTGTCCCTTCAACTTGTACAATCCTCCATCTTGCTCTCCAATCACCATTGCATCATCTATTGACTTACCTTTTGGCCACATGAGTACTTGGCCATCTATAAATGCAACTCTCATTCCCTTTGCATCCAAATATGATATGGAGAGAAGATTCTTCTTGATTCCATGTACATATAGAACATCTTTCATCTTCAAAGACTTCCCAAAGTCTAACTTGTAGGAGGATTCACCACTTACTTTTATAGGATATTGATAGTCATCCCCAAGTTTCACCTTATGGGGTAACTCATGTTTAGATAGGTCTACAAAGGATTCTTTAAATCTTGTCATGTGTTTGGAAGCCCCACTATCAATAAGCCAATCATCACACCCATGTGAGATAGTACCTGTGAGAGCAGAGATTAGCACATATTCTTCCTCACTTGAGGAGTCTTCACTTTTTTCCCTATTCTTCTTCTTAGGAGGTTCATCATCCTTAGCAGCATGAGCATGATATCTCTTCATGTTGCTCTTGTTGTTGTTGTTGTTGTTGTTTTTGGAGGTCCTTTTGCTCTTGGGACATTCTGAGGCAAAGTGTCCTTTCTCATTACAAGTGAAGCATCTTAGATCTTTCTTATCTCTTTGATAGTGGTGATGAGAGGTTTCCTTGTGATGAGGTGGCTCCCTCTTGACCTTGCTTTTCTTGGTGTGAGCTGTGAGAGCTTGATCCTTATTTCTCATCTTTTCTTCTCAGGCCACAAGCCTAGCTTCTTCTTGTGAACATTCCTCCCATAGTCTACTGAAGGAGATCAACTTCTTTCTTGCACAGATTCCTTGGATGAAGGAGTTCCATGACCTAAGTAAGCCATTCAATGTGGTCATTACAATTTCTCCATTTTCTACTACTTCATCCACAGCTTCAAGTTGTTCCTTGATTTGAGATACTTTAGAAAAGTAGGATTGGATGGTCTCTCCATTCTGGATTTTTACCCTTTCAATTGGTTCCGTCATAGTCATCTTCCGATTTATGTTCTTTCCTTCAAACAACTTAGTCAAAGAGTCGAACATCTCCTTAGGTGTCTTTAGGGAAGACACATGGGGTATGAGATGGTCCTTAATAGAATCAGTAATGATTCTATTGGATTTAACCAATTTCTTCTTGTGTAAGGCCTTAGCCTCTTCTCCATCTGGAACTGGAGCCTCTTCACTTATGTAAGTGTGCAACTCATTCTCTTCTAGGATTAACCCAATCCTATACTTCTAGGATCGGAAATTATCAGCCCCTTCAAGCTTATCCTCAAGCTTGGTTTGGTGAGACATATTAAGGATTACTTCAATTGGAAATAGAAAAGTTATTAGGTATTACCACTTGATTTGCTGAAAACTCGATCTGGAGCTGGATTAGGGTTTGTCAGAGAAACCCTAAAAATTAAAAATTTGAATCTCAAACTTCTGAAAGGATAGAAATATGCGCCTTGCTGAGCTGGTTAAGCTGGTATACTCCAAATTTGAAAACTGCAAAATATGACCCCTCAAAATTGCCTTTGAAACTTCCGGATTCACTAGATAGGACCCCGAACTCGGGTTTGATTTTCTCAGAGCTTCACGCAACCAAAAAGTTCGATCTTTATCTCTAAACTTCGATTTTCCAGAGGAGCTTCCAGCCGTGGTCTCAGATTTCAAAAATTCCAACTTTCTCTGAAACCCTAATTTCCCACAACAGTGACGGGCCAAAAACTGAAAATGCTCAGAATTGAATTATGTCTTGCCAGAAAGATGCATCCTTGCTAGGAGAGCCAATATAGACTCCTGCCTTTGATGATCTGTGGAGAGAAACCCAAAAATTAATAAGCCCTAACTTCCGCAACTGCACAGTGCCTTCTTCTTAGGTCAGCTCTGATACCATGTTAATTTTTCGATAATTTCATTCCATTATCATTAAGGATCATACTAAGAGAATAACATGTACAACATATCAATCATAAACACAATAACACAAGCACACAAGAGACACAGAGTTTCCTCGGGGAAAACCAAGAAGGTGAAAAACCCCGCAACTTTCTCAGAGATAGAATAAGCCACAATACAAGATCACAATGATCAAACCCAAAGAGATGTCTCTAGCAGATACTCCTCCTCCTCCACTTGTGCACCACTTTCTCTCTTAACTATGCGAGCTTGAGAAGTGAGTGAATGAATAGAATGAGAGAGACACACCCTATATTTATACACTGGCTTGACCTGCCAATAAACTATCAAGGCCGCTTCCTAAGGAAGCCTAATAACCCAACCACATGACCTAACTAGGGCCGACCCCACACTAGTGGTCTAATAACCCATCAATACAAATGACAACACTTACAATGTAACTTGCGACACTTGCAAATACAAATGACGACACTTTCAATCAGAGGAATAATACATCTCCGTTGGATATACAATAAAGTACAAATGTAATATACAAGTGAATATCTTCCGAAGTTACAAATACATCAACAATATATATATATAAGAATTGGCAATTGAAATATTTTATACATTTATCGAAAGGGATTAGTATATACATAGATTTGAAGTTATCTTCGTTTTAATATATATATATATATATATATATATGAATTTTATATAGTTGACTCTATATATTAAAAAGGCTTAGTATATGCATTAGTAGATGACACTTTATATATTTTGGTATATCATTGTATTTGTATAAGTTGGGAGATGGGAAGTTATATAGTTTGAACATGTCGGAAGAATTAGGGTAATTAAGTATTCAATAATTGATTTAGTTATTTTTGCTTGTGCAACTAAAAGTAAATTTTAGTACTCTTGAAAAATATTGTCATTATATGTATTCCTTATTGACATTGGGGGGGATTGGAAATTAGGCATTGGGTTGTAAATTCACATAAATTCTAGATCCTTCAAGTATTGTAGAAGTTTTTACATGTTACAAAAATTTTAAAATGTTGGGGTTGTTACAAAGGAATTTTGGATACATGATCGAAAGGAAGAGGGTTTTATGCACAGACAGGGAAGGGGTATGTTTCTCGGTCAAGGTCCTTAGGAGCCTTTTAAACCTCCCCTTCTCAAGTTGTTTTCTCATATATGAGTTGGCTTATAACCTAATTTCTAGCTCACCAAAATCTTACCCATTAGCAATATAAGTTAGTACACTTGGTGTCAGTTTTAAAGTTTGTCCTTTATAGGAGAACAAATAATTGTATTGTCGGTCCTCCACTTGTTATTGACTAGCATAGACGATGCTTACCTAAGGACCAAGATTCTAAATCATAGACTTTGACTATTAAAATCCAAATATGTTCAGATAAAGAATGGAGCCAAAAATTGCATGTGATTTTGCCTTATCTTAACTAAAGGTTGGGAAACTTGATTCAAACTAACTTTCAAATTCACTACACACTTAGGAAAGAAAATACATTTATAGATAATCCTCCGTGGTAAGATGATCAATTTCTCTGATTTCATATAACACAATTTCATTTCATTTTGCACTTTGAATAATTCTCCCCTCTTATTTTCTTTTGCAAATTTGTATTTTGAATTATATATATATATATATATATCACCCAACTTTCTCTTGATAAAGAAATTAAGAGATTTTAAATTTCACTATAATTTCTATGAAAACCATTTTCCCTTATAATATATCGTTGTTGTATTAACAAAGTATGAACCCATGTAAAATTAAATCTATAAAAATTTGTTGTTCCTTCTAATCATGTTCTCTCTCTCTCTCTCTCTCTCTCTTGTGCAGGTATAATCATTTTGATACTGGTTCTAGGTAAAGGCATTTTGGATACAAGCTCTAAAGGAAGAGGGTTTCATGCACAAACGAGGAAAGGATATGCTTCTTGGACAAGGTCCTTAGGAGCCTTTTGAAACTCCTCTTCTAAAGTTGTTTGCTCATATATGAGCTCGCTTAGAACCTAATTTCTATCTTGCCAAAATCTTACCCATAAGTAATAGAAGTCAGTACACTTGGTGTCAGTGTTAAATTTTGTCCTTTATAGAAGAACAAATAATTATACTGCTCATCCTCTACTTGTTATTGACTAGCATAGACGGTGCTTACCCAAGGAAAAAGATTCTAAATCATAGACTTTGAATATTAAAATCCAAATATGTTCATATCAAGAATAGAGCCAAAAACTGCCTGTGCTTTTGCCTTATCTTAACTAGAGGTTGGGCAACCTAATTCAACCCTAACTTTCAAATTTGATACACACTTAGCAAAAAAAGTACTCTTATAGGTAAATCCTTCGTGATAAGACGATCAATTTTGGCATGCCATACTTCAACCATATCCTTTCTTATTGAATTAATATCGAATTTGATTTATATTTATGAAAAGGCACAACTCTTCATTATAAAAAGTCTTAGTTTTAGATTGAAATTTATTTTACAAATCGTGGTTGATCAACAATTATTCACATCTTAATGTTTAGGTATTTTTTTACACATCTATAAATTGAATTTACATAAAGTTTTTTTAAGTGAGCAAATATTTTTTAATGTAAGATTATTTAAACTAGTTTTGATCATCTCTTCAAGTAGCTTACCTTTTAAGGTAGTTTATAGTCTAGTTTAATATAAATAATTAACATAACACAAAATTTAATAATAATAATAAAATTTAAGGTTACAACCTAGCCAAATGCCAAATTGACATATGAGATCCATTTTTGTGACAAGGGATCCACTATGTGCAATGACTTGACTACTTAGTCTACGAAGGTATACATACCCTACCCCCCCTACAAATTCAAACATGTGACCTCTAAGAGGAAACACATGTTCTTAACACCAATACATAATGATTATAAAGCAATGAACTAATATTAATTTTATTTAAGAACATGGTCTATTTTTAGTTCATAGCAATGTTTTCCCCATAATATATTTTATTTTCAAGGTTGGTAATTCTTATCGATGCATTTCTAGGTGCTGGTGTGACACAACTTCCTAGATTCAAAGAGCTTTTCCTTGGCTTAACCTTTCAAAATACATGGTCACGAACACTAAAGTATTTTTTAATTTTTTTTGTTTGTAGAACATTTTTGTGTATCTTGGGATACTCGTATTCTCCCAAATTCTTGCAACCTATGTTTCGGTTTTCTTGAGCAATTCAAGCCTAACTATAACATTGTCCACTAGATTATCCCAATTCACTAGTGTTGCACCTTTTCTCACATGTTTCTTAAAATAGAATCGTCACCAATATTAATGCATGATGTCTATTATTATATGCAAACTCCATGAAATGCAGGTTCTCCTCCCACTTGGTTAAGTTTTCCAACACATACATGTGTAAATCGTCCTCAATGACTTCATTTAATCATTTTGTTTGCCTATGCATCTGAGAGTGATAGTATGTGATAAAATTCAATTCTATGCTCAATACATGGAATAAACTCTTCCAAAATGTTAAATTTTCAGAATTTACTTCAATCTGATCTAGGATCTTAACTGGGAGAACAACATGTACAGCAAATCTACAGCATATCAATCATGGACACAATAATGCAAGCACACAAGAGACACAAAGTTTACTGGGGAAAACCATAAAGGTGAAAAACCCCAATAACTTCCTCAGAGATAGATAGAGTAATGATACAACCAGAATACAAGAGATAGTCTTCTCCTAGTAGCAAAGCCTCCTCCTCATAAGTGCGCCACTTTCCGAATGAGAGAAGTGTGTGAATGAATAATCAAATAGAGATCTCCCGATCTCTATTTATACTTGTTCTGTCATGCCCAATAAACTAATGGGGCCTACATGTCTAGCTTAACCCATGGTTAACTTAATCCGGGCCGACCCCACACTTGGCGGTCTAATAACCCTTTGACCCACATGGCCGACCCCCAATAGGGTGGTCTAATAACCCTTCGACCCACATGACTTATACAAGGCTGACCCCAACAAGGTGGTCTAATAACCCATCAAGTATAAGTTACGACACTTACAATATAAATGATGACACTTCCATATAGAGGAATAATAACATCTCTATAGGAATACAAACACTTCCGTATAGAGGAATAATGCCATCTCTATAGGAGTATAAAATACATATATGAAATACATGGGTGAAATACATTCTGAAGTTACATATACATCAACACTCCCTCTTAACTAGGAAGGTATTTCTCGACACAGGTTTGCTAGCACAAGTCTTCTTCTCTGGATCATCATCAGCGAATCATCATCCTCGAATCATCATCATCGCCACTGATGTTGCTATCTCAATCATTCTCTGAATCTACTTGTCATAGGAAGTTCTACAGAGCCAGTCCTTTTTCATACTGGATGTAGGCCCACCACCTGCAGGTCTTCATCATCACTAGCCATACTGTGGAAATCTCAGGACTTATTACGTGCGTCACAAAACCTTGAAAGAGCATCCCAAGATGTTACGGGTACACAACTCCGACCTGTAGGATCTCCCAGGGCCATATTATATGTGACCTCACCACAAAACCTCGCAAGAACATCCCAGGCTGTTACGAGCACACAACTCTACCTATAGGATCTCCCAGGGACATATTACATGTGGTCATGGAAAAACCTCGCAAGAGCATCCCAAGACATATTACGGGCACACAACCCAACC
Organism: Larix kaempferi; assembly: GCA_027924585.1. Lineage (NCBI taxonomy): Eukaryota > Viridiplantae > Streptophyta > Pinopsida > Pinales > Pinaceae > Larix > Larix kaempferi. Next base: position 21,708,183 of record BSBM01000223.1, on the reverse strand, counting down.
TATCGGATCTCCCAGGGACAGATTATATGCCATAGGACAAAACCTCGAAAGAGCATCTGCCAGATATCCCAGAGCCAGATTATATGCCATAGGAAAAACCTCGAAAGACTATATGCAGATCTCCCAGCCAAATTATATGTCCTCCCAGAGAAAAACCTCGAAAGAGCATTTGCCATATATCCAAGGGCCAGATTACATGCCATAGGCAAAACCTCGAAAGACTATCTGCAAATCTACCAGGGCCAAATTATATGCTCATCTGCACAACCTGTTCCACGGCCATAAAGTATCAACCTGATACTCACCATACATCATCCTGATGTACACATGATCATCCTGATCATCATCACTGTAACATCCTGCTGCATGTCATCTAGAGCAACATCCTGAAGCTCGTCATCCATGATCATCCTGATCATACAATGCATCTACCTGATGCATACCAAGTATCTACCTGATACATATCATCATACATGATCCACCTGATCATACAATGTATCCACCTGATATATACATAGATACATAGTCCAAGCATCCAACATGATGCATATACATATACATGATCCACCTGATCATATCCAGCATCCAACATGATGCGTACATACATACATATAAATGATCCAACTGATCATATCCAGCATTCAACATGATGCATACATACATACATATAAATGATCCAACTGATCATATCCAGCATCCAACATGATGCATACATACAGAGCAGTAACTGGAGCATCGTCCTCTTCAGATCATCTCATCGTTCACGAAGCACATCCCAGATGCACATCATCCAACACTTACACCACTGACATGGGAGAACACATCTACCACCATTCGGGGAAGGCTCCAGCCCTTACTTTTTCACCATGGGAGAACACATCTACCACCATGTGAAAAATGGCTTCAGCCCTTACATCTACACCATGGGAGAACACATCTACCACCATGTGAGAATGGCTCAGCAATTACATCATGACCATGGGAGAACACATCAACCATATCAGAAAATATCATGTGCATCTACATCTTCTAGACTCATCACTTCCCTTTCTAAGGAACCTTGATCTGAAGTGCACCAAGCCTCTCTCTGAAGTACTCAAACTGCACTCTAGCCAATGACTTGGTCAATACATCTGCAACCTGCTCATCCGTCGCAACATACTCTGCTTCGGCTGTACTCAGTGCTACGCAGGACTGCTTCCTGCTAAACTAAGAGATCACACCTGATCCCATACTGAAGCAGCACCCAGATGTGCTCTTCCTATCTGCAATACTGCCTGCCCAATCTGAATCAACATAACCCTACATGTTAAACTTTTGATTCGCATCATACTTGAGCCCATAATCAACCGTACCCTTCAGGTACCTCAGAATATGCTTTACAACAACCAGGTGAACATCTCTCGGATCCGTCAGGAACTGGCTCAATGTGTTCACCGCAAAGCAAATATCTGGTCTCGTGTTCGTCAAGTACATAGAGGACCCAATCATCTGACGATACATCGTGACATCAACCGGATCAGATGAAGCATCACACAAAAGCTTCAGGTTTGATTCCATAGGTGTGGCCATAGCCTTGCAGTCCATCATTCCGAACCTCTTCAGGATCTCTATTGCATACTTCCCTTGTCCAAGGAAGATTCCATCTGCACTCTGCCACACCTCCATGCCAAAACCAAATAGTGCATCACCCCCAAGTTCTTCATCTCGAACTCGGCAGTAAGCTTCCGCTACATGTCGACAATCAATCTATCCTCACCTGTTACAAACAGGTCATCCACATACAATAGTAGTATCACTGGATTGCCTTCCTCAACCTTGTAGTAAAGGTTGGAATCCGCTTTACTCTTGGTAAAGCCCAAACTGGATAGAAAGCTATATATCCTACCATACCAAGTTCTGCACATATATGACTCCCTGTCATGTGTCTCAGAACCAAGTGGCTTCTCCACATACACTTCTTCTCCAACTACACCATTCAAGAAGGCTGTCTTGAAATCCATCTGGTGTATCTTCCACTTCATCACTACAGCCAGAGCAAGTACTGATCTAATGGAAGTGTATCTGGCTACAGGAGAAAAAGTCTCTATGCTACCACCTGCAGCATGTTTGATCTTGTAGATCCTCTTGGAAGTCACTACAGACTACCCTTTGGGACTGCATCCCAAACATCTTCATGATCAACTCGTACTCCTCGATTATGGCATTCTTCCCAGATCCTGGGAACTTCAATATCTTCAATAGATAACTTTGTTGCTGAAAAAATGTTGTAGTCCTTCTTTTGTAGGTGATAGTATACGATCTTTCCTACACAACAAGTTAAATTGCATGATTAGAAAACATCTCATAGTTTTCAGAACAAATTCTTACACATAAAGAAATATGTCATACAGTCATGTAATTATCTTAGCCAATGCTTCAATACAACATTTATCCATATCCCGTAACTTTCTAGATGCCTTCCAATCTCTACCAGAACATTGTTAAGAGTGTGCACAACTCCTAACATGTCAGCAAAGAGGTTGCATTCTAGATAAGTAGCAATGGAATGTTGTACAGTGCTATAGGCCACTTACCCATGTATATTAGTAGTATACTGTTCATCAATGCAACTATTCTAATATGCATAATACACAACCTAATTCTAAAACATAAGCATATACATCATTGAATAACATTATGTAAGAAATGACAATTCAAATACTTATCTTTGTTTGGTTGTTGGGTGGATTCCCTCTGAATCTTTGCAACTCCATTCTGATGTGGATTGTGAGAAGTGGTCAACTCCCTCTGAATATCTGCATCCTTGCAGAAACTACTGAAGTGTGCTCCCTCTTGATCTTTGCTTCCTGAATTACCTGTCCTTGAACTTATATCTATCCTTAATCACTATGCATATTAGTATCATCATTGTGTTATCCTCGAGGTGTCATACATAATCACACATTCATTAGTATAATCTTAACACTATCAAAACACAATAATCTTAAACATGTATAGTCATGATTATTTCAAACACAGATAATAGACATTAGTATTCAAGGTTTCAGGGAAGTCTTCTTTTACTCATGCATATTCTTATTTGATCATAGGACTCTCCTGATTAGTTAAATCATCAATGCATAAACTCATGATTACTCAAACCTATACCTTCATGATTCTTCCGGTTAGTCATATCAGCAATTATGGTAAGAAACATAATATGCATACAACCATGACTATTCAAACCTATGACTTCATGAATAATCATTATCCACAACACGACAGTATAAGATCCTAACACAAGGTAGGACTCTAGCTTGATATAGGAAAAACATACTTAGATTAGCATGCTAGCTAGTTATGTCTAACATACCCGCATAATGTCTTTTGGTTCTCTTCAGTGACTTGTGCGAGTAACCTGCATGACTCATAAGTTAACCATTGTAGAACCAAGTTATACATACCTCGTAAGTAGATATTCTATGTGATCCATGACAATGGATGAATCTTTGTCTTCATGTTACCATGATCATATGTTATTGAAGCAGAACATGATTTGTCTTTCTTGGTGTACCTTTTATGTTAGCAAACAACATAAGCCTCATACAACATCACAATGCATTAGTACAATCATAAGTGTCAAAACCTTAATCAATGAATATCTTCTATTAAGGTGATACGACAAGTCTAGTAATTAATCAAGATTGTACAGTATTGATATGAAGACAAACATATCATAAATTTAACCATGAACAGAATTCGAAACATACCTGTAAGTCATACCTGTCAAGATTGCTTGTAATCTTCTTATGGAAGGCCTTAGCCTCATCTCCCTCTGAGACAGGAACTTCTTCACTTATGCAGGTGACCAATCCATCTTCTTCTAGGATTAACCCAATCCACTTGATTTGCAAGAACTGGACTTGGAGATGGATTAGGGTTTGTCAGAGAAACCCCAAAAATTCAAATTTTGAATTTCAAACTTCCGAAAGGATAGAAATATGCGCCTTGATGAGCTGATCAAGCTGGTATATTCAGAATTTGAAAATTGTAAAGTTTCACTCCTCAATTTTGCCTTTGAAACTTCCGGATTCACTGGACGTGACCCCGAACTAGGTTTTGATGAAGCCCACTCTTCTGCCCAATCAAAAGGTTTGATCCAAAGCTCTAAGCTTCTATTTTTCTAAGGAGCTTCCAGCCGTGGTCACAGATTTCAAAAATTCTCATTTTTGCAGAAGCCTTAATTTTCCACTTTTCCGATCAAAGTCCCAAACTAGGGTCTGATCAAGCCCGGTCTTCTGCCCAACCAAAAATTCTGATCTTGGTCTCTAAATTTCTATTTTGATGAGAATCATTCAGCCGTAGTCTCTGATTACAAAAATTCCAACTTTCTCTGAAACCCTAGATTCCAGAAGCCATGAATGAAGGTGCTAAAAAATAATTATGTTTTGACAGAAATATGTACCTGATTGTTTCTGGTGTAACTCCGCACTTTTCGATCCACAGGGTCTAAAAAATTTTTCTGTTGTATCCTGACCTATCATATTTCCATCCCAATAGGTATGACCTCAATTGGATTCTCTGAGAGAGAGTTATGCCAAGTGTCACAACATGACCTGTTTATGGGATAAAACAGGAGATCGAACTTGTACGGCGTGCCACGTGTCACTGGTTCAACTTTGGCCTCTGAAAAAGTTTCCTGAGATAGTACAGTCTGTGTACTACTTGTCACTTTTTATGAAATTTCATTTGGAGCTTCCTATCCCAAGTTATGACCTTTTTTTCCAAGGTCACCTGTTTTTGACTCAGATTTGGAAGAGGCAAAAACCCTATATTGTACAGATCCTAAATCACAAATCACAATGAATTAGAGGTTGTCCTTTGGATACAAGGTACACGGGGATCTGATCTTCGACCTGTAAAAGTTTCAGATCCAAAAACTTCACCAAAATGGATTTATAGCGAAAGTGCTACGATGAATGGTTTTTGCTATATCAAGCCCTAGCATCGTAAATGCAACACGTGTCATACATGCCATATCATGCCTTCTTTTAGGCTAGCTCTGAAACCATACTAAATTTTCAGAATTTACTTCAATCTGATCTAGGATCTTAACTGAGAGAACTACATGTACAACAAATCTACATCATATCAATCATGGACACAATAATGCAACCACACAAAAGACACAAAGTTTACTTGGGGAAAACCATAAATGTGAAAAACCCCAATAACTTCCTCAGAGATAGATAGAGCAATGATACAACCAGAATACAAGAGATAGTCTTCTTCTAGCAGCAGATCCTCCTCCTCATAAGTACGCCACTTTTCGAATGAGATAAGTGTGTGAATGAATAATCAAATAGAGATCTCCCGATCTCTATTTATACTTGTTATGTCCTGCCCAATAAACTAATGGGGCCTACATGTCTAGCTTAACCCATGGTTAACTTAATCCGGGCCGACCCCACACTTGGCGGTCTAATAACCCTTTGATCCACATGGCCGACCCCCAATAGGGTGGTCTAATAACCCTTCGACCCACATGACTTATACAAGGCCGACCCCAACAAGGTGGTCTAATAACCCATCAAGTATAAGTTACGACACTTACAATATAAATGATGACACTTCCATATAGAGGAATAATAACATCTCTATAGGAATACAAACACTTCCGTATAGAGGAATAATGCCATCTCTATAGGAGTATAAAATACATATATGAAATACATGGGTGAAATACATTCCGAATTTACATATACATCAACACAAAATTTCAATGAAAACTTCATGTCTCTAGTTGAAATGATCACCCAAGGTACTTCATGCTATAATATTTTAGTACAAATACTATAAAATTTGTAAACATCAACAGTTTATTCATTTAATTTTTTCTTTGTATACTTGAGTTGGGCTAGCATAGCTTTGGCAGTTTGACATGTATTTCAATCAGTTGGTAATTGATTGGAGGCTTGTTAGGTAAGCAAAAAGAATTTAATTTAAAACTATAATGTGAGCAATGTAAATTCATAAACATAAATACCATCTAAAAGTTGACGAGAGAAGATGGCTCAGTGGCTACCACTTTAAATGAAATAGTTGATCTATAGCTTAAGTTGTCAAAATGACTACTTTCTCCCTATTTTTATCAAGATGTCTAACCCCCTATTTAGATAGGGTGTTCACTAGGATTTTTAGAGATCATTCTAGGTGAAAGCTCCTCTCCCCAAATCTTAAAGGGTGCTAGCTCAATGGAAGAGTGCATGCTTTACAAGCAGGAGGCTGGTGGTTCGATTCATCTGTGCCCTACTAACTTTTTCACTATAATTATTTTTTATTTATGATGATTTATATACAAGGGGGATTTCAAACTGTCTTTGTATGTTGTTACAAGGGGGATTCTAAATTTCCCTTGTAAGTTCCTACAAGGGGGGTTCTAAATTGGAATCATATGTTGCTATGAGGGGGGTTTAAAAATGCTCTTGTATTTTCCTACGAGGGGGGTTTCTAAACAACCCTCATAAGTTTCTACGACAGGGGTTCTAAACCACCCTCATAGGCTGCTATGAGGGAGGTTCTACACTGCCCTCATAAGTTTCTATGAGGGGGGTTCTAAATTGTGCCCATAAGCTTCTACAAGGGGGGTTTCTAACTGGCCCCAAAAGCAATTACAAGGAGAGTTCTAAAATTCCCTCATAGATTACTACGAAGGGAGTTCTAAATTGCCCCCAAAATTCACTTTTCGAGGGTGGTTCCAAATCGTCCCCAAAAGCACTGCTGCTAAAATTCAATCCTTTTAGCGGTGATATTTGAAGAGACATAAATCACCCCTCTAGGTTGCTACATAGAGGATTCTAAATCGCCCCTAAAAGTCACTTTTTGAGGGGGGTTCTGAAACCCCCCTGAAGGCACTGCTGCTAAAATCCAATCCTTTTAGCAACAGTTTTCTAAGAGATCAGGAAGGGGTTTTAGCATTAGCGACGGTTTTGCAACCCCCCCCTAAAGGCACCATTGTTGAAAGTCCATCCTTTTAGCAGTGGGTTTTGAAGAAATATAAACTGCCCCCAAAAGTCACTCTTAGGGGTGGTTTTGAACCACCCCCAAAAAGTGACATTTCGGAGCGGTTCAGAATCGCCACCAAAAGGTGACTTTTAAGGGTGGTTCCAAACCTGCGCCAAAAAGTCACTTTTTGGCAGAGGTTTGGAACCACCCCTAAAAGTCACTTTTTGGGGGAGGTTTGGAACCGCCCCTAAAATTCACTTTTTGGTGGAGGTTTGGAACCACCCCTAAAAGTCACCTTTTGGGAGCGATTCTAAACCGCTCCGAAAAGTCACTTTGGGGGGCAGTTCGAAACCACCCCTAAAAGTCACTTTTGGGGGCAATTTATATTTCTTCAAAACCCACCGCTAAAAGGCTTGACTTTTAGCAACGGTGTCTTTAGGGCAGGGTTTCAAAACCATCGCTAATGCTAAAATCCCTACCAATTCCACTTTTGGAGGTGGGAAATGGCCGCCACTAAAGGTATTTTTTGTAGTAGTGATTTCAATCAACTTACATACTACTAAAACAATTTTGCACATAAAGGTAGATGTCAAATGGTTGTTGATTATAAAATATTTAGGTCCCCATATGTCCTCTAGACCACTACAGGGACAAGATAACATGAACTAGATTCTCTACTTATGCCCCGAATAACTTTGCAATTGTCATTTTTTAGTCTTGAAATTATAATTAGAGTTGTTAAATGAAAAAATAAATCTTTCTTTTAGAGTTGTTAAAAGAAAAAAATTTCTAGATCTATCAATTTATCGAACCCTTAATGCTTGGTTTCTACCAAGTAAGTTTATGAATCCATCTCCCAAGATTTTTCATTAAAGATCAATCTTCTGAACTAGATTTGATGAGCTTCATAACCTTAAGCGTACCTTGCAATTAGAGTTTCTCGTATGTATTCTATATGTTTCAACCATGTAAAGTAATGACTGTTCAGATATTCTATCTACTTCGTAAGTAACTCTTTTACTTTTTGGATTATTTATTTTGTATGTTGCCACTATGTAAAGTTCTAACTTCTAACCTTCTAAGTTTATATTTTGCAACTATGTAAAATAATGAATGTTGACCTTCTATCTACTTACTAAGTGACTCTTAGAATTTTTGGATTCTTTGTACCTTTTGAGACTTCATATTTTGAAATTGTTCAAACTTCTAAATAATTTAACTGCCATTAGATAGAGGATTTGAAACTTTTTAATTCTCGAAGCAATTTTTACCACAATGTTATGGTTGCTAGATCTCATTTCCGCTTATGTTGTTTCTCTTTAAAACATATGACCCATTGTCATAAATTAAAGATATTATATGTTAATCTGCAGACTTGATGTGTTTCATCTTGTATAATGACCACATCTTATTCCTTAATGTTGTAAGTTTCGTAAGCCTCAATGATCAACAATTTTGGATTATTTTTTTATGTTAATGCTTGATTTTCACCAATTTGGTAAATTTCTCTAACCATTTCCCAAGATTTTTCAATATTAAATATCGTTATTTTGAACTAGATTTGATGAGATCTCTAACCTTAAGTGAACTTTTCAATTCTCACAAGTTAATTGCCATCAGATAGAACAAGGATTCAACTATTTAATTTTTGAAGGAATTTCCACCGTGCAATGTTTTGGTTACTATCTCATTTTCGTTGATCCCATTTCTCTCTTTAAAACATACAAAGCCATTATCATACATAAAGGTTTGCATACAAGGTTATGTCGTGCATTACATTTTTTGACCAGAGATCCTTTCTTCTTTTCTTAAAGAACAAATATTCCTATTTTTGGATGTTGGGAGATTAGTTGTAGTGACTAGGTGGAATATGTCACTACATCTAACCAATTCTTATGTCATCAATGTAAGTTTTGGATTAAAATGCAATATTTAGTGAAATAAAAGATATTTTATATTATTAATTTATATAAGCATTATGAAGAAAGGAAAGAGATTTGGGATAAATGTTTCAACCCATGATTACTCAAGGAATACAATTATAAGAGTAGCTTTGAATTTTACTTGATAAATAGCTTAAATTTAAGGTATAACTACTAGCGTGGATCACATAGTATATTACTTTCTAGAAATAATTGAAGTAGGCTTATATGATATAGAATCCATCAATGTCCATTGGACGTAGCTTGGGTTGTTGGGAGGAATGATTGTTACCCTTCCCACCCAGCTTCAATCCTTGTAAGTGACATGTTTGAGCCCTTAATGGGCATAGATGATGTTCTTGTTGAGACACCCTCTCAGTGGCAATATCTGGTCTTCCCACATTCCTTGCAGAATACCAAGAGGGTTTTCCAAGGAAATAACGAGCACCAATCTCCGGTGTCGTAAACCACATTAAAAAAAGTACATTGGATGGAGCTTGGGTGATTGGGAGGAATGATTGTTACCATCCACGCCTAGGTTCAAATCCTTGTAAGTGACATGTTGAGCCCTTAAATGGGTCTATATGATGCTCTTATTGTTGAACACCCACTATATTGAAAATGCTCGACCACCCCATGTTCTCTCACAGATTTGAGGGAGGTTTTATGTGGACGTAGGGAGCACCAATATCCAGTTCCATGAACCACATTTTAAAAAAATGACATAGAATCCATCAAGTTAGTCAGAACATGGAGGGGTTTTGGAGTAGGGGATGAAGGTATTTCAAAGAGGTTTTTCAATAAGTTCCCAGTGTTAGAGTAAATTATGGTAGAGCATGATAAATTAAGGACTTCAATGGGGGATTGTGGTTCATTTGATCACCTTCCAATCCTTTTTTAGATAGAGAGGTAAAACAGAAAAACTCATGGACCCTTCAAAGTTTACCTTAATTGGATAGAGGATAAAGAGTTTATAAATTTTGTTAGGCATGAATGGATGCTATTTGACAATTCCAGTGATGATTCAATGACGTCTTAGTTTTTAGAGAATCTTAAAAGGGAAGATATTAATCTAATGGGAAAAACAAAAGTTCAAAAAATATGAACACAACCTTTTGAAAGTGGAGGGTCGGAGGCTTAAATAACTCAAAACTTTGATAAAAAAAATACTTATGAATTTTCAGATGAAGTTACTTGAATGGGAGGTGACAAAAAAGATGTTACTTGAATGGGAGGAATGAAAGTGAAAGATGAAAAGTAGTGATATTTGGTTGGTACAAGGAGATGAGATTGTCAAGTTCTTTCATAACTATTTGATGCAATATAGGAAGGATATAAACACCTTGTGTGAGATGGAAAGTGAAGAATTTTCAATGCCTCAAAATATTCCCTTCTTTTTCCACATCCACCTAAAACTTATTGACCCACTAATTATCTTTTTTGGATCTATAATGTTCCTAAAGTTGTTTATAAACTCTTTGAAAAGATATTTAACATGTTTTATAAAATTTGTATATTGAAAATCTATAAAAGTTTTTTATATAGAAAGGAACATTTAACACGTTTTAAACTCTTTCAAAATTTGAATGCAAAGTACACTTATATGTTCATGTAAAGTTGAATGCCAAGAATTTTCATAATCTAAATTAACAATATTTGAAACTACATTAAATAAATATATAGAAAAGATATTTAATATGATAAAACGCATTGAAATTTTGAATGCTAACAGCTACAACAAATTAGCAATCATTTGAAACTAAATGATATTAATATAGAATTTAAGATATTTATAATGTTAAACACTCAATGAAAATTTGAATGCACATATAGAATTTAATATATTTAACATGTTAAAGATCAATGAAAATTTGAATGCAATTGGTACTACTTATATGAAACTAAATTTCAACATTCAAATTTATTCATAATTTAGTAGCATATAGAAACTCGATATTTAACATGTTAAAACTCTTTGAATATTTGAATGCAAGGTAGCACTTAAATGAAACTAAGTTTCAATGCAAGGTAGTATACTCGTAATAATTGTTATAAAATAACTTGAACTATAAATGTTTAAAATGCAACATCATTGTGCAACTTTAATAGCATATAGAAAAAATATTTAACATGTTAAAACTCTTGAATGCAAGGAAATACTTATAAGAAATTAAATTTGAATGAAAGGTAGTACTTATAGGAAATTAAAGTTGAATGCAAGACCTACTACTTATTTGATACTAAATTTGAATGCAAGGTAGTACATACTTACATAAAAATTTCATAAACTAACTTTGAAATGCAACAAAACATTCATTAACAAAAATTATAACATAAACTAAAATCTAATATTACTCATGCAACTTTGATAGCATATCTAGAAAATATATTTAACGTGTCAAAACTCTTGAATGCACAGTACTACTAATTTGAAATTAAATTTGAAAGTAACGTAGTACTTATAGAAAATCAAATTTGAATGCAAGACCTACTAATTTAAAACTAAATTTGAATGCAAGGTAGTACAAACTTAAATAAGAATTTCGTAAACTGACTTTAAATACAACAAAACATTCATTAACAAAATTCTAATATAAACTAAAATTTAATATTACTCAATGCAACTTTGATAGCATATAGAAAATATATTTAGCATGTTAAAACTATTGAATGCAAGGTGCTACTTATTTGAAATTATATTTGAATGCAAGACCGACTACTTTGGAACTAAATTTGAATGCAATGTAACTTACTCAAATAAGAATAAATCATAAACTAACAAAATGCAACAAAAAAAAATCATCAACAAAATTCAACACAAACTAACAACTGATTTATAAATTTAAAGATAAATTCATAATTAAGTTTCAAAAATAAAAATAAATACATGTGTATAAAGTTGAACGTAAAAAACAAGAAACATGGATCTATGTAATATATATGCACTCAAACATAACAAACAAAATCTATGTAATGTCAATGGTATGGATGTCCTCCTCCTTTCGTCTCTCCTCCTCATGGGTTGCCTCATGTATAATAAGTGTATATCAATATATAAATATGTATTTAAGTTTTGAAACAATGTAAAATTAAATAAAAGTGCATCAAATACCACCCTGAAATTTCAAATTTTCAAAATTATACGAGATTTCATTTATAAAATATAACGTGTTTGTTTAGTTTTAAATAACACTTCAAATCATATAACTAAATTTAAGTTTCAAACCTGCAATACATGTGAGGTGTCATTCTCTAGAACATTTACAAAAAAGGATGAGGAGAGTCGCCCCATGCCTATGTTGTCAAGAGAAGGAATGGAAACATGTGAACAAAACACATTTTCGTTTTTAGAAAAAATTGTGTTCACATTAATGATACAATTAAAGTATGAATATGGATACATCTTTCAACGCATCCAAGTTTGAAATGTTGTCAGCCCTTATTAACCTTTGGTTCAACAGTGAAATGAACTGCAAATGGTGAACATGAAAATATTCATTGCTAGATCTCTAAATTCACAAACATGTGGATCTAATAACAAAAAAATAAATCCTAATTTACATTAAAACATTTGTACCCCATTGTAACACATATTGATCCCATGCCCTCTCTCGTGACCAATTAGCTCTTTCCATCCATCGCGAAAAGCATTTGCATAAGCTTGAACATATTCAAGGCTCATCGCATCTACCTCTACATCTTATTTATAAACAAAACTACCACGAGCATTAGATTGTGTTATATGTCAGTTCAAACCGACATCAGATCTAGCAAAAGCTGACTAAAAAATGTCCACTATGGCATCCTTCACTTGTCGGTCAACCTGAGAGGTGACGTCCATCTATGATTGTAGAGTAACCACCATTGGTGGTCAAGCTACCAAGGAAGTGGAGGTCGAGGCAATGATGTATCTCAAAATTCACCCTTCCAATTAAAAGTCTGGCCTATTCTAACACCATAATATTTAGATGGAATGTTAGTATAATCAAGATTCATATTCTCAAAAACCTTAGTGTAAATAAATCTGGCAAAGTAGTGTGGCACCTCATCATTCCATGGAAACCTTTTATATGCTGCAAGGAATAAATCATAGAGATGGTGTGCAATGTGAGGGTGCTTGAAATATTGCACCTTCAATATCAATATCTACATACCTTCTTTAAAATTGAATATTGATATAGCTTTTTGTTTTGTAACCCTTTTCTCCAACTCGGGCCATTTATCCAGACGCATCACCTATTCCCTCCACCTTCACATCAAATCAATGAATACATTGGTTGTTGGCCCAAGATTCCTATATACATCAATAAATGTCCCTAGAGAATGCAAAATAATTGTTAAGCTTTGCCGACTCTTTTTAGGGAGCTCTAGTTGTTCAAGATACCCCCTTAAAATTTTTATGGTTGTTTGTGCAACGTTGAAGTGTCAACATTGGAAGATGGCCCTCCCAAGGAATCTCATCGGATACATCCAACAAATAAGTGGTTATCGGCATATAATCCTCATCTTGTGCATATTGCATCCTTGCTTCGCCGACACGCTTTGACTCAACATTGTCCCTAGGTTGATCTTCACCCTCTTCTTGAACATTATCCCTAGAATGATCTTTGCTCCCTGCTTCAAAATCAGGTAAACATAAATATACATTTAAATATGTACGTTTAAACGCATCTACAATTTAGTTATGTATACATTCACATATATAAATTATGAACAATTTATCGATCAAAGGTGGGTGACCTGATGGGAATTGTACATAATTTGTTGACGAAGCAAATTTTCATTGTTCACTTCTTTATTCCATTCCCCTGAATGGGATTCAGGTGATGGTGATGGTGATGGTGATGGTGATTGATAATGCAATGAACCAGATTTATGACCACCCACATATCATTGCACACTCACACGAGACCCTCTGGTGAGAGAGGCATTTGAAATGCAAGAAAAATTACTTAACTAACATAAATTCAATACACATGATTACCAAGATAAATATATGCAATTACATGCACGTAAAACTACACACCACAATATTGATCATGCAATGAACGAGACTCTCTTGATGTATCTGACAATATTCTACAACCCTTAAAGGTGGGTGTCTCATCGGATGGCGTTCCTTCAGTTGGTGTCCTAACTCGACTTGATGTCCTTATTTAATTTGATGTCCTTGATCATTTATGCCTCGCCTAATGAGGCAATGGTCCCTCGAGCGATAAATCCCCTCAATCCATATTGATATACCCTATAAATATGTGATAAGTAACCATTCTAACATAAATGTCACAAAAAAACTAGAATTATAAAAAGGAGGGTATATAACTTTAGTAAGCAAAAGGGTACAAGGATACACGCTCAAATTCAGAAATCAAGCCATAAGAGCTACAAACAAAGCAGCAAAACGAGACCAACCAAAATAAAGACAAAAAGTGGCAATATCACAACCCAAAATGGAATGGATCCCAATCCAGACATTGCAAATATTGTGATCTGGATTGGTACATGAATGAATAGTGTTGGAAGCTTCATTTGAAATTAGTTATGTTTTGGTACTATATATAGATGATCTTATAGGTTGATCTATATTGGGACTCCTACATTTGCGATCATTTTTCAACATGAAATAAACATTTCAAATGTTGAACACACATCGACTATCTTGGACATTCGCTAGAGGTATTATGCTAGTAGTGTCAAATATTCAACATTTAGAACATCAAATACATGTCTCGATAGTATCCACGTTAGGATAAATTTTATTTTGTGTTCATATTCATTAGTTAATCAATTGTTGTTTAACATGTAATTGATGTGAGGTACATTAAATTAGCATGGAGTTCCATGGTTATTAAAATTCTAGAAATCGGGGATATTGGTTAACCAACATTAGGGTGACGTTCATTGAATGCATATTTGACATCGAACCAATGTATATGAGAGAATTATTGATCAACCACAAGATAGGTGCCATGTTAGTGAAATTCGAATGCGGACGTGCTAGGTGGAAAGTGCAATGTGGCCTTTTGATGAAGTGGCACTTGCCACATCCTAAATTACAAGTGAACTTTTTATTCACATGGTACCTTCCACAAATAAAATTTATAAGTCTCTAGTTAATTTTGTTTAAGTAACATATAACCAATGTTTATGATGAACCTTCAATGTGATTTTGATCTATTAGATAAAAAATAACATCAAATTAACATTTCAAAATAAACATTTATGGAAAATTATCAGTGCTAGTTTGACATTTGTGTCACATTGTGAAGTATTAGCTATCCTAATTTGAAGAGTATTAAAGATATTATTTACAAAATATATTAATTCGAAGACTTTAAGATAGATGATTTACAAAAGAGGTTATGGAAAGGTAAACAAACAAAAGATTTTACTCAACATCACGTAAATTTCAATGTGTGCAATAATGTGTATAATATACGATATATTGTTATTAAATTCCTTTTTATATTTATATATAAGTATAATTGTATTTAGAAAAGTCACTTGTATTTAAAATTTAGCCAAAAATATGAACTTGAATGAAATCTGAATTTCATCCTAATTAAAGGAAGATGGGCATATATATATTTCCCATCCATAAAGCATGGGAATTCATTGATATGAGCAATTTCATTTGAAAATATATAACTGATTCAATTAATATAACATAATTTCATTCTTTTTATAACTCATTTCCTAAAATATCTATCACTTTCACTTACATTATATCCAAACCTAAAGAAGCACCGAGTTTCTATAATCCATCGACATCCTTGTATATTGTCTCCTCCAACAATTCAACAATTTATCGTGATTGCCTATTTACAAGCTTCGTCTTTTCAAAATTGATCAAATTCTTAATAATTTAAATTGTTTTAAAATTTGGCAAAGACACCGTCCCACCATACCAAAACTATACTTATAATGAAATTCTAAACCATGTTTAAAATTTCTACTAAGTTATTCTCAACTTTGCAATAAAAAAACAAACCTATTTAGAGCATCAACTTACATGTGCTCATATAATTTCCAATCACAGCTCTATAAAAATATTTCAAATTAAATTATATCCTATATACATAACAGCATTCCACAAGGATTTTAACAAACATTGACTTCAGAAATTCAATCAACCCTGGTTCAAATCCGAATTGGAGAAACTAAGACATTGGACTTAATTCTCAAACTAATTGGGAAGTTCACTCGCAAGAAACCATTTTCTCCCAGGAATAAAACAAAACAAATTTAAAATAGGGTAGGGTGTAGCATTGTAAATTCTTTATAGCATTACAAAACAATTCTTAGTATATAAAAAATATTGATAGATATATGAAATTAATCTATCTGAAAATCATAATCCCTAGCTTATTCTTGAATACGCTACTTAGATAATGACACTCATAATTTGATCATTTTTGTTTTATCAATGACCTTTACTCATATATATAAATTTAAATGGATGGATATATATATATATATATCCCCTTCCTTCTATTCCACTATACTACAAATTCGGGTCGCAATTCAATTGAAAGGAAAAACACCTTCAATGAGGTTGCAAATTTGGATCTTAATTCATTTGAAAGCTAAGAGGCCAGATGGCTATAATGTGAGACTACAAATTCGGGTCGCAATTCATTTAAAAGGAAAAACACCTTCAACGAGGCTACAAATTCAGATCTTAATTCGGTTGAAAGCTAAGAGGTGGCCAGATGGCTATAATGTGAGATAGGAGCACCTTTGATGTTCTGAATATCCTACATTAGTTTGGTATTCCTTAAGTGATCCTTAAGTTTGGTACAGGAAATGACCTATTTTATTACAATACCTCAAAGGTTTTTGTAAGTCGTTATTTGGTGATAGACCGAATGAAATGTTGCGATATGGAATTAATTCTCTCTGACTCTCGTGTGACTCTTTCCTATCTTATAAATGCTTTTATGCTCTTTCCTATCTTGTAAATGCTTTTTCCTGTCTGATAGAACATGCAGCCTGAGTTTAGGATCTGAAGCCTAAATTATAGGATATGGACGGCGATCCATTGTTATATATGTACCTGTACAATTCATTGTAATATACTGGAAAATATATTTCCTCTCGAAATATGTTTTTGAACTTGGTATCAGAGCTTCGAAGCTTAAATTGTTAGTACTCTTCATTGAACCATGGCCGATTCAGAATCTGGATCTGGGAACAAGTCTGCTCCTATTATTATTCAATATGAAGGTTCGTTGTTCAAGGCAGGGGTTGTACTCGATGAAACAAAGTATGATTTATGGTCTCAAATCATGGAAATGCATATTGCTAAGAAGGAGAAACTCTTTTTCATTCGTGGTAATTCACAGCCACCTACCGAGAAGGATGATGGATATGAGAAGTGGTGTAGACAATCAAAAGGTCAAGAGATGGTTATTGATGTCTATTTCCCTAGAAATCATGAAGCGATATATTCTCTTACCCACCGCTCGAGATATTTGGAAAGCTCTATCTAGAGCTTTTTATGATGGAGCAGATGAATTGCAGGTTTTTGTCTTGAATCAGAGGGCCTTCTCTGCGAAATAGAATGGCAGAACACTCTCGGTGTATTATGGAGAATTAACCGTGATAAGGTGATCATGGAGAGTGAGAACGATATTGAATCTTACCAAAAATCAGTTCAGCGACAAAGGGTGCATATTTTTCTTGCTGGATTAGATGGTGAACTTGAACAAATCCATGGTGAAATTTTAAGAAAGGATCTGATTCTTGAATTGGAAGAATGTTATGCTTTGGTCCGTCGTGAATCTGTTCGACTCGCAACGATGAATGCAGAACAAGAAAAATATGAAGCTTCAGCAATGGTGACTCGAAACCGGTCTAATCAAAACCGTCCTTCTCAAAGCTAGCCTAAGAACACTGATGGTACTGATAAATCCACCTACAAATGCGCTCATTGCAATCAAACTGGTCATACCAAGAGCCACTGCTTTGAACTTGTTGGGTTTCCAGAATGGTGGGATCATAGCCGCGATTCACGGAAGAAGAATTCCAAGAGGACCTCCAGTGCTGCAGTTGTCGAAACAAAGATAGCGGATGGTGTTGCTTGACAGATCTCGGCATTAGCAGTAGCGACTGGTAATGGTGGTAAGGTTTTAAATATGTCTACACTTGTTTCTAATAGTGCATGGATAATTGATTATGGTGCTACGGATCATATGACGTTTGATTATAGACAGGTCTCACCCCTTGAGTCATCCTCACAAAAATTTGTTTCCACTACCAATGGCTCTTTGGC